>CM062291.1:18959380-19559380 GCA_031216915.1 Pictodentalium vernedei | reverse complement strand
TCCAAAAGTGTATTCTTAATGCATCGTCTCTTGAAGGGAGTCATACTGGTGATGCTATTGCCAGTGAACTAAACAGGATGTTGGAAGAGTGGAACTTAAATGACAGTGTGGTTTCTGTCGTCCGTGACAATGCCGCCAATGCAATTTTGGGATGTGAGAAGGCAGATCTTGATCATTTCGAATGTTTCATCCACACCATTCAGCTAATAATTAAAGATGGAATATCGGCTCAAAGATCTGTGAATGATGTGTTAGCCATATCAAGGAGAATCGCAACACACTTTAACCATTCACCATTGGCTTATCACTGTTTGTGGGCCATTCAGAGTAAGATGTACAAACTAGATGGAACTCTACTTTTCTCATGTTAGAACGTTTACTAGAACAGAAACTTGCCTAGTGGAATACACAACAACATATGATCTACCAACTCTCAACTCTAATCAATGGAACTTGATACAAATGCTTGTCACAACACTCAGACGTTTCAATGAACTTACAAAGGAAGCATTAATGAGTGAGGCGTCATGTGCTTTGATCATTCCATCAGTGAAACTTCTCGATCGTGTCCTGTCACAGCCCCAAGATGACAACAAAGGTATACAAACCATCACATCAACAATGCATGAGAGTTTGAAACGAAGCCGGCTGCTTCTTCTGTTCAGTCGTCGCAGGGTGAGCCTGTTTATATTTTAAAGTGCTCGTTCTACCCAATCAACTTCTTTCGACCGCAACGGACACACCCGGTGTCACGGTACCCATGGATGGAGTAACCGCTTCTCCGGTCGAACTAGCTGCAACAGGGAGCTGAAGCCAGATGGTATAACCGCTTTACCGGTCGAGCTAGTAGACAACACATGCATTAAATATCACTTCTACACCCATGGTTACAAACCAAGGCATGATAATAGACATCACATGCATTAAATCTCACTTCAACACCCACGGTTTCTAACCAAGGCATAATAATAGACAACACATGCATTAAATCTCACTTCTACACCCACGGTTACTAACCAAGGCATAATAGACAACACATGCATTAAATCTCACTTCTACACCCACCTTTACTAACCACGGTGTAATAATAGACAACACATGCATTAAATCTCACTTCTACACCCACGGTGACCAACCAAGGCATAATAATAGACAACACATGCATTAAATCTCACTTATACACCCATGGTTATTAACCAAGGCATAATAATAGACAACATATGCATTAAATCTAACTTCTGCAGTCACGGTTACTAACCAAGGTATAATAGACAACACATGCATTAAATCTCACTTCTACATAGAGCTGTGCGGTATACCAAAACCGAAACCGTATACCGCGGTTTTAGCCAATACCGGCAAACCGAACCGACCTCGGACGAAATACCGTAATACCGGACGCGAACGGTATGAGAACAGACTGCACTTTATACTCACCCAGAATCACGGGTGTTTTAGTATTTTTACGAAATTACGAACGTACCGTATATGTCCGTGTATAAGTCGCATCTTTTTGCTTGGAAAAACGGGACCAAAATTGGGGTGCGACTTATACAAAGGTAATTATTTTTCAGCAAGTTTTCAACAGTGATATGAGGACTGAACGGACACCAGATCGGCCCATGTCGACGGTTTGTATCACAGCGATTCACCTGCTTTGAAAATTTGTTTATTTTATTTCACCTCTTTATTTCTTATTTCTGTGTTGTGCATTAACTTGATCACAAAATAAAATTTAAACAAAAATAAATATAAAAAAAAATAAAATAAAAATAGGAGATTATACTCAATGTGTTCTTGTTGATTTTTTTTTTCTCGGTGACCCGGTGAGTGGAAGGGTGGTGAACAATCGAAAATTCGAAACCGCATGCAATTAATTTCCTTCAAAATAATTACGGTACCTGTTCATGTCTTCAACATCTCCAGTAATAATTCACAATAGAATATTCCATGGTTGTATATCTCAACATATTTTGGATATTGGTATGAGTTATTTACGAAATTCGCAAGGCAATCAAATTGTTTACACAGCACACCACATGCGTTTTTTAAGGGGAATTCCCTTTGAAGAAGATTAACAAGAATCATGCAGTTACTTCCCTTTTACTTTACATTCACACTTTCGGGAATTTCCGTCGCATCCCGACTTCATGACCTATTTGTCCGCACGTGCAATTCGTTTAAATGGCATGGGAATAAAGCATTTTTCTTTGTAGTTTTACATTTGGATTTACCATTTGAATTCAACTTACCTCGTTCTTACCTGAACACATGCACCGGAGCATTCCTTCTTTTACTGGCGTGAGTAATAACAAACACAGTTGACATATATCTTTTAATAAATACGATACACGAGTAATAACAAACACAGTTGACATATATCTTTTAATAAATACGACACATTATTGAATGTATCAATGAAGAATACAAACAAATATAATTTATAAATATACTGTAATCGGTCATCAAACATCCCTGTTCAGTCCACAAGACTTCCAGACTGACAAAGCCAATATCTTGTAACAAATCCTCGTTTGAACTTTGAATGCTACAGTGTTCTATGTCCCAGTGGGACATAGAACATTGTAGGTCTGAGGCGACAAAATGTCTACTATAAGCTTATGACTGAAATTATCTGACTTTATTTCACTACATTTTGAATCTCTCACTGAATACCGATACCGAAACCGTAACCGAGGTATTGCAGTAGAAAATACCGAAACCGATACCGAACTCAAAATACCGATACCGCACAGCTCTACTTCTACACCCACGGTTACCAACCAAGGCATAATAATAGACAACACATGCATTAAATCTCATTTCTACACCCACGGTTACTAACCAAGGCATAATAATAGACAACACATGCATTAAATCTCACTTCTACACCCACGGTTACTAACCAAGGCATAATAGACAACACATGTATTAAATCTCACTTCTACACCCGCAGTTACTAACCAAGGCGTAACAATAGACAACACATGTATTAAATCTCACTTCTACACCCACGGTTACTAACCAAGGCATAATAGACAACACATGTATTAAGGGGTCGTCCAACCTAACTTTGGTCAATTTTTTTACATTTTTCCCAATGCCTCAGAAACAGATAAGAGAAGTAAGGAAAGGCAAATTATATATCAAAATAATGAGTAAAGTGCATAGAAAAGGTACATATAATTTTTTTCAGGAAAAAAAGTGAAATTTAGGATTTTGAAGAAGATTAATTTGCAAATGGCATAAGTAACGAACCGGTAAAACCACAAAATAATCGGTAATTCGAAAGCCTTGTCGTCAATATAATGATAACATACTACAGACTCGGAGAAAGCATTTTTTTGACACACACTCTGGTGGGTTTTGACGTTTGAATGTAATAACACCAACACAAATTTTGGATGTTCCGGATGTGGCCATGTTTCAATGATGTTTTTCCGGTCATGTGATTACGATGTGGTTCTTGCAGAAATACTCAATTTGGGCAATCGTAAGAATGCAAGGACGTGATCACGCCCTTTATTTGTTTGAGACAATGTATGAACGGATTTGCAAACAGGTGACAGCAAATACTTGAGTTGTTAATGTCATAACTGCAAAATATGGTTCGAAATTCCCTCTCGAGTTTACAGGCCGTCTGAACTTTTTTGTTGACGAAAAATCTGAATTATTGCGCACTAGAAAGACAACATGAACCACTTGTAAAAAAATAACCGAGTGTATAAAATCGGGACGATACACATGAAATAAGGCAATATTCATAACAAAGTAAGCAGAATGCTTCAGAAATCACTTTTTTCACGAAGTATATTCCAAGTGACCTGGAACTATATTGAGCGTGTTGATTTTCCCCGATGTTGTGATGTTGTCAGTTACCACGGACTGTGTTGATGTCTGCAAAGGACCGATTGAAGATGGGTTGAAAATGATGCATTCGTGCTTTTAAATAAGGTGTGCTTGGACGATGCTGAGAATTTAGTTTTTTCTTGCAACCAACCATAGTAATACAAGCATCTATCAGTGTCTTTTATGATCGTTTTACACTGACAAATGTGACAAATCTCCTTCACCGGAAACCATCCCCCAATTTGCATATCACAATAAACATAACCGCTGTCACTGAGTGTCAGCGTGGCCGTGTGGTCAAAACCGAAACGAATTATCGAATGTACAGTCAATATTAGCTGCAGTTGGCTTTTAAACAAATGAAATACACGAAATATTCGCAATTTCATCATTATTCATGCCGAGTTACTTTTTAACCAGACCACATGCATTCAGTTTCGTTTGTCGGCATCAAACTGATATTGTTTGTGGTAATTAAATAGTACGAGAAGGCGAAGGAAGCCAAATATTTTCCATCATCTATTAATTAATTCAAATTCATAATTTCTTTTATTTTACTGAAATTATGAACTGATAAGGTGGGTGTGTTGCGATTATTATGCCCCAGACCTGGAAGTTGGAAAATCAAAGGTGCATCTAGGGCCAGGCAGTGGTGACCCCTGTCCTCTTAATCTTAGTCTTACCCATTCATCATTGGGGGTGCGGTGGCTCAGTTGGTAGAGGTGCAGGCTGCAAGCCGAGGGGTCCTCGGTTCGAATCCCACCTGCGGCAACGCGTTGTGTCCTTGGGCAAGACACTTCACCCCGATTGCCTACATGGGGGCACGATGACGCTGTGTACTGAGGCGTACTGCACGTCCATGGTGCGCATGTCTTCAACCAATCTAACCCTGCCTGTGCTGCGGTACAGAGTTACGATGTTGGAGAGCTGACAGCTGCTCGTCGTTGCTCGGTGGTTCTCTCCGGGTACTCCGGCTTCCTCCACCCGTAAAACTGTCACGGTCACGATTAGCCATTGTGCATAAGTATGTGACCTTAAACACCAATAAATAAATAAATAAATTACCCATTCATCATTACATGTACCAACATTCTCCCTTGTATCTCAACCATTGCTACTCCAATTTGAAGGATATTTGGTGTTGTGATATTACTTATCAAGCAATAACCTAATAAATATTCTGTATAAAGCCACAGATTTGATGTTTGACACTTTTATCGGAGCTGTTTTGAAGACTTATGGAACTCAAAATGTTGATTATGGCAGGACTTTTCTATTCACCCATTAATCGATAAATTAAGTGTTATAGTTGGAAGTAAGAAGCATGAAAGGTCCAGAACTTAAAGTCTAAAAAGAATGTTTTGCAATGTAACATGATTTTTGCAGATACACTTATTTGGAGGGTTACCTGTCTTATAGTGTTTGGAACATGTGTGGCCAGGATCTTTAAAAAGAAAAAAAGAGTTAAACTTTGAGAAAAATAGGCATATGCCTTGAGTGCCGGAGGTAGAGTCATACAAGGAAGCGAACCACCCCCCCCCTCCCAGGAATTTTTTGTGTCAAATGGAGCTCACTTGTCACCTTTTTGGGATTGCTTTGTGTACTGCGTTCTTGAAAAAAATATGTGAGACCCTCTGGGTGTGCCCTTCTGATCTCAACATGTCAATAAGCCTCCTTGGGGAGAGTACATACAATAATGGTTATGTAAGGTTGATTTGATGTGTTTTGAATAACAATGTACTTTTAAGTACATTAGATGGTTTATTGCAGTGACATGTTTCAGTTACAGTACGTGGAGAGTGGATTGTAACTAAATCACCCGTGGAGTGGAGTTATCACCCAAGCTATAACTTTCAAATTTTGTATATATTGACAAAAAAACACAAGCAATGTTTCAGCCAATGGACCTCCAGGTTTAAACCGGAGGTCCATTTGCTGATATTTTGCTGGTGCTGGTTATGCTTTGTAACACATTTGCAATTATTGCTTGGGTGGAATCTCCACTCTGCGGGTGAATTAGTGATAATACACTCTCCACGTACTGTACCCTTATTTCTTCTCCAACAGATATCATGAGTGTATTGGTGTCCAAGAGTTAAACAAAGCTATTATACTTACTGATAAACCAGACAAATTTAACAATTTAATCACTATCACATTGATGCATGGGATAAAAGGGGTTACAGTGCAAGGGGTTTGTAAATATATTTATGCAACTACAATGTATGACTTTGCAGTGCATTCTACATAGGAGAATATCATATTTTCTTTCCAAACCATTACAGTAACACATACATCTTTATATTGGGAGACACTCTTTTGGCCTTCCATACTTCTTCTGCTGGACTCCTTCAAGTTGACCTTTGTTGAACTCCCCAAATCAAAACATAAACAAAAGAAAATGTCTGCCTTCAGTCAGTGAGCACTCCACTTATAACATTTGGTCTCAATCTTTATTACTTTCATGAATTAGGAAAAGATTTCTTCGAGTATGTACTTAAACGTTTATAGAATACAGCTGTTATTTTATTTTGAGGTATTTTATTGTAAAAAAATTGTTCTCTTACTTATGCCATAGCAGACTTTCAGGTGGTGCTATTTGCACATGGCAGCAGTTCCATGGCAAATTTCAGTTTCTACACGTTCTATGTTCCATTCCAAGCATTTTGGTATATAATTTATTGGGGTTATTCATTTTGGGACTTTTTTAGACTTGAAAGAAAATTACATGAAATTTGATCAAAGTTAGGTTGGACGTCCCCTTAAATCTCACTTCTACACCCACGGTTACTAACCAAGGCATAATAATAGACAACACATGCATTAAATCTCACTTCTACACCCAAGGTTACTAACCAAGGCATAATAATAGACAACAAATGCATTAAATCTCACTTCTACACCCACGGTTACTAACCACGGAATAATAAGACAACACATGCATTAAATCTCACTTCTACACCCACGGTTACTAACCAAGGCATAATAATAGACAACACATGTATTAAATCTCACTTCTACACCCACGGTTACTAACCAAGGCGTAACAATAGACAACACATGCATTAAATCTCACTTCTACACCCACGGTTACTAACCAAGGCATAAAAATAGACAACACATGTATTAAATCTCACTTCTACACCCACGGTTACTAACCAAGGCGTAACAATAGACAACACATGCATTAAATCTCACTTCTACACCCACGGTTACTAACCAAGGCGTAACAATAGACAACACATGTATTAAATCTCACTTCTACACCCACGGTTACTAACCAAGGCGTCACAATAGACAACACATGCATTAAATCTCACTTCTACACCCACGGTTACTAACCAAGGCGTAACAATAGACAACACATGTATTAAATCTCACTTCTACACCCACGGTTACTAACAAAGGTGTAACAATAGACAACACATGCATTAAATCTCACTTCTACACCCACGGTTACTAACCAAGGCATAATAATAGACAACACATGCATTAAATCTCACTTCTACACCCACGGTTACTAACCACGGAATAATAATAGACAACACATGTATTAAATCTCACTTCTACACCCACGGTTACTAACCAAGGCATAATAATAGACAACACATGTATTAAATCTCACTTCTACACCCACGGTTACTAACCAAGGCATAACAATAGACAACACATGCATTAAATCTCACTTCTACACCCACGGTTACTAACCAAGGCGTAATAAAAGACAACACATGCATTAAATCTCACTTCTACACCCACGGTTACTAAACAAGGCGTAATAATAGACAACACATGCATTAAATCTCACTTCTACACCCACGGTTACTAACCAAGGCATAATAAGGCCAAAAAAAAAAATCAATTGATTCTCAGGCAATTTTTTTTTCAAATCAATGAGGGAGGGAGGATTTTATTTTTATTTTTTATTTTTATTTCTTCCAGATGGTGAGAAAGGATTGAGAGGCAAAAGTCACTTTCTGATGTCTGTTTTTACCTGAAAAGCATGGAAAGTGCATATTGTAAAATGATATACAAATAAAACTAATTTTATTGAAAACTAAAACTGTTTTTCTTTATTTTCTGATATCACCACTTTTGTATTTAGAAACAGAACTCTGACTTCACTTTTAAACTTTTACAAAGCAGAACTATTTTATGAATACTAGATATTATTGACCACCCTCGTATTATTTTGGTATCATTGTGAGTTATTTTGATTTTTAGTATGACCCATGGTGAGAGTGTTCTTCTCTGTAACAGAAGGTATATTCTTTTTAAAAAAATATTTAAAGTGTTTAAAATAAATTTCAAGTTCATATAAGAAGCTGGGTCATTCATGGTTTCTGAATACCCTAACTCAGTTGAAAAGCGTAGTTAAAAAAGTTTTCGATATCCTTCGTAAATTAAGCGTTATTAACAATTTGAGTTAATTAATTTCTTTGGTAAATGACAAAACATTTCAGTTGTCTCCCTTTCCGGCTGCGCTGGGTAATAATACACTGTTCAGAAAACTGACAATTTCTGCCAACCATCTTTCACTGACACGTGCAATTGGTGCTTTGAAGGTCTGCCATTCTTATCCATCCAAATACCTGTGATTTCTATTGTAGCCTTATTACATTTAACCCCCTTCCAACAAACTTCACAAGTTTTCAAAGAAAAACATTCAATGCAAATTGCGGGGCGAATTTCAATGCAGCCAATTTTTCAGTGGAACAGAGCGTAACCGCAAGCAATTTCGATATGGACGAACTGTCTCCAATACATTTTTTTTTGTTTTGAAACGGTGGTTAACTTTTAATAAATTCTAATTAACTCGATGCGTGTCTTGTGTGATTCGTTGTTTTGTCTGGTACTTTGTTTTTAAATAGCCATTTTGTGCTGGTTGCTATCAGTTGGGGCGAATTGTTCGAACGACTACGCCATTGCAATTCTTTTCAGAAATATAAAATTGGGCTAGTTTAGGCTATTTTCATAGCCGTGTGACGGACTTTAACAGCAACCGTGTTTACTGTTTTTTGCGGAAGCGTATGTTTTTAAAAAATAAAACATAAGAAAATACAGTAAACTGCCATGTCTCCCAAGGAAGTTTAGAAGGGCGACTTGAATTTCGCCCCCAATGTAAGCCAAGGCCAGAGGCTCTCACACTTAACACACGCCTGTGTATATTTACCTGTTTATTCGTTGGTTTTGGGCCTTAAAACCAATAGTCCCTTTTCAATTTCCCTGTTTCCTATTTTCTTGCAATGACGGTCCAAATAAAAAGGCCCAACGCGGGCCATTTTTTTCAACGCGGCGGTGCCTGAGAATCAATTCCTTTTTTTTTTTGGCCTAATAGACAACACATGCATTAAATCTCACTTCTACACCCACGGTTTCCAACCAAGGCGTAATTATAGACAACATATGCATTAAATCTCACTTCAGAATATGTATTTATTACATCACAGTCAAACAACACAAGCCTCACATGATCATCTGCTATCAAAAGTGGCGCCCACACTTATTTCCAGAATTACTTACTGGTTAAAATACAAGGTTAAAATTTCAAAAATTAAAAAAAGTGAAACCTTAAAAAGAAGAAAAGTTGGTCCATAGAACTCTTCTAGTATTGATAGCCTCTGTGTAGCATTACAGTATTCATTATAGCAATATTCTATCACTTCAGCAGCTTCCTGCAAGAAAAAAGAAATAACTTTGTAACAATATAATTTGGCTTTTCAAATTCAAATAAATGTGTAAGTTTATTAAAGATAAAATTCTTGTTTCTCAGGATGTTTGTCCAGAACTTTTTTGTGATGGGGGGTTGGGGAGGGGGGGGGGGGGGGGGCTTTTTTAAAAAAAAAAGAAGCTTTACCTAATGAAATGGATGCATCTGCCTGCATAATGTACAAATTTTCAAAATTTAACCAGAACCCTAACTGGAATGAGCCGATTGTGCAGGTTCCAGTGAGGAGTCAGATGATATGGTTTGTTTAAGTTATGTGAAAGATAAAAAAAAAAAAAAAATAACAAATTTTGATGTTGTGTACAATTGGGTAATGGGTTGAGCAATGAAAAGAATTTGAAATGCCTCAGAAATTTGAAATGTTTTCTATCCTGGGATCATTAAATACCCAACAGTTGTTTTTAACATGTCAGAGTTTCGTCCAGATTCAATACATATTAAAAATTGAAAAGAACTGGCTTTAGTCACAATAAATTTGGATGGAATTTTTATTATCCCTGTTAGGTGAGGGTGTGAGATGGGGAAATATCACCCGAGGGCATGATATTTGGGCCAGACACGAGGCTTGTCAAATGTCTGGACCAAATATCTTGTTCCAAGGGTTTGATTTCCCCATCTTACCCCCACCCCTATCAGGGATTATTTTTCTCCCCCCCACCAAAACACCCCAATGTCATTAAAAGTAATTCAGGGGCACGTGCAGCTATATCGAACAATTCTGTTGTCCATTTCTGAAAAAAACTGATTTGCTTATTGGAAAGCATGCACAAAAGTTCTGAATATATCACTGGCATATACCACAAAATTAACTACCAACACGGGCAAGACAGGGGTTAAAGATTTGTAGCGAAATGAACACTGGCACATTCTGATGATGTCATATTATGAATTCTGCAATGTATTCAAATAACTTTTCGATGGGAATTTCGTGCAACTGTCCCCACTCATAATGGCATTCACCCAGAAATTCAAACATAAAAGACTCGAGTGTCCTTTGGTTTTGCGCTCTGTGTTTTTATTTCTATTTTCTTTGACAAACGTTCGTCTGCTAATATTTCCGAAATTGGGCAACCATGTTGTTTGTTTACAGAAGAATGTGTAATGATTAAATAGTCCTGCACTCATTAAATATGATAATAAGCCAGTCACGTGGGTCATGTGAGATAAATATCTATCTGAAATGGCATTCTCACATGAGACATGCATATCTTGCATAGGAAATGAGGGGAGAAAAAAATAGATAAAAACATTTTTTATGGGTGTAAAATTTTGAAGAGAAGGGAGTTGCCTTCAACAAGATATTTTTTTTAATAGCCCAATGAGACCATTTAAAAAATAATTAGCCCCTGTAGACCAGTTAAATATAAACCAGAAATGCGAAAGCCTAAAGCACACATCTGGATCAAGTTGTCTACAAGGAATAAGGGTATTAATGCTGAGGGATCAGGAAGACCAAGGCCTAAAGGAATTCTTACCAAAAAAATGATGTCTGTTTTTCAACCCCCAACTCCCAGCAGACATCCTACATTACGCTTGACATTATGTTGAAAATGACAGAAGGGGCTTCTCTCTAAAAAGACCACCTAGGTTGGTTAAAATTCATGGGTGAAATTTGGTGAAATATTCCTGAAAGTCCTCATTTGTGTTAAAAATTGGAGTGATATGCCATTCAACAAGGACATGATTGAGACAAGTTTTTTTTTAACCCTTTACCTAACCTGAAAAGCAGACGACACTTGCAAAAATAATTCTTGTATAACTAATTTTTTTCATTTTTTGTCTCAAAAACATAGGTTATGACCCCTCGTTGGAACGAGCTCAATGAGCTCGTTCCAATGAGGGGTCATAACCTATGTTTTTGAGACAAAAAATGAAAAAAATAATGAAAATTAATTGACGATTTTTGAGAATATCGCTGACCGGTTTTGGCCGTTACGTTGGGTAAAGGGTTAATTAGGGCTCTCTGGCTGAGTGTCCTTACACACTCACAAACAGTTGTAGACATCAATGAAAATAGAACATTCTATTGAAATACAATTTGTTTTCTTATCAAAGATCAAACAGTTCTGTCCAGCTGAACTAAGAAGATCTTGGAGGCATATTCCGCATATTGCACGAAGTTAAAATTTGGCATCACAGAGAGCTAAAACATGAACCAATGGACTTGTTTGAGCATACTTGAATCTGACGACCCTCCTCCAAACCCCCACAAGGTTGGTGTATACCAAATATAAAAAGTTTCTGCCAGGTGGTAATGAAGAAGTTTTTTAAAGTATTTTCTTCATTTTACACAGAGTTAAAATTTGGGTTCCTAGAAGGCACCCAAATATAAAACCCAGGGAGATGGTTTGGATAAACTTGAATCTGCGCTCTGCACAAGCCAGAAAATAAGCAGACTGTCATCTGCAAAATGAGGTCCCCAGAGGGTGAATTTAGTGATGCTACCCTGCACAGCAGGGTAGCATCACTAAACTTACCCTCTGTGAACCTCAATCTGAATCAGGGTCTCAAAACTAAACAGAAAGAGGTAGCCAGAGGATAAATTAGCCCACTGTTTGGGATAGCATCATCAAATTCACCCTCTGGGGACCTCATTTTGCAAATGTCAAGACTGCATATTTTCAGGCCTGCCTCTACAAGGAAGCTGTTTACCAACTGTCAGAACATTCTGACTTGTGGATCTGAAGAAGCAGCTTTTAAAAACATATTCTGCATATTGCCCTGAGTTAAAATTTGGGTTCCCACTGGGAGCCCAAAAGTTAAAAAATTTATAGTAATTTATATATTTTTTATACTTACCAATGACCCAGACATAGCTGGTGCTAACTCTTAAAAAACTAGGGCCAAACACAAATTTTGCCCCCCAATCCCCAAAATTTGCATCTAAAACCAAAAGAAATCATGTCCTGAAGGACCTCCATACTTTGCCCTTACTGCGCATGCGCAGTGTCAAGGACGTTCCGAAATTGGCGCCAATTATCATTCTTACAAGCAGTGCCTGGTCAGCGCTATGTACTCAGCGGGGAGGTATGAGTTCCCAACTCCTGGGAGGGCCATCCCCGTCTGGGTCATTGGTAAGTATAAAAAATATATAAATTACTATAAAATTTTTATACTGTACCAATGACCAAGACATAGCTGAATAGTAAAAAGGCTGGAGGGCCTAGGGCATAGAGGAAAATCCAATAAGCTCAACTATATAATATAGAGTCAACCCCTCAAGGAGAAAAGGAGTATTAGGCTTTACATGTATCTTTTTTATTTTATGTTAAATTAGAAAGATACAATACCCTTCATAATTGAGCACAATAACATTCATGTTCTCTATTAACATCCAGTATAACCCTTTATACTAATTATTAAATTAAAGTAAGCCAATAAATAAAGTTAGTCCAGAGAATTGAGACTCTTTATATTCTTTAAAAGTGTCCGAGGATTGTATATTAACGCCCGTTTGACACTTGACATATACAAATGCTTCACACCGAGCTACACTTTAAAAATATGACATGAATAAATTTTTAACATTAATATTACACTTTAAAACCATCCCGGAAATGACTCAGAAATACTGACTTCGGAGGAGGCATTAAATTGCTTTTCACTATAAAGCAGGTGACCTAAGGGAACACCCCCCCCCCCCCCCCCCCCCCCCGGGTCAAATAGCCCAGAGCGAAGAGGGCAGCCGGACGGAGTCACTGCCAGAACAGAAAGCCTGCATAACTATAGTTGCAACTGTTTAGTGGACGACATTCAGAGCAACAGATAACAGACCTAAACAATGCAGGTCACCAGAAATGGACTCAATATTTCTGAGATAAAAATTTGTGAATGTGGATGGCTGAGACCAATAAGCAGCCTTCATTAAATCTGTAATAGCAATACTATTAGCGTAAGCCCAAGATGTAGAAAGAGCTCTTACTCCATGAGCCCAAATCTTAAGCACAGACTGCTGAGAAGAAGATAAATTTTCATAAGCAGTACGGATAGTTAATTGAATCCATCTAGCAATAGAATGGACCGAAATGTCCTTTCTATTAGGCATCAGAGACAGAAAGAAACGTTTTCGTCCCTTTCTGATAAACTGAGATCTCTGTTTATAGATACGTAATGCTCTAACAGGACAGAGTAAAGGCCTACGCCCATCTGAAGACGGAAGAGCCTTAATAACAATAGGTTCCAGATATTTATTAGGAGCCTGATTCTTAGCTAAAAAACCCACATTACTAGTGAAGGTGATAGTGTTCCCGACACTACAATAGTGAGAATCATCCACCGACAGTGCATGAAGCTCACTGACTCTTCTAGCAGAAAAGAAAGCTAAGAGAAAAGCTGTCTTATAAGACAAGAATTTGAAATCTACTGTCCCAAGAGGTTCAAATGGCTTTTCCTTCAGTTTAAGAAGAACCCAAGCTAAATTCCATTTAGGAATTAACCTAAGAGTTCTGGGTCTATTTATCGAGAAGTTTCTAACTAACTTAGATAAAGAGACATTAGATCCAATTTGTAAACTATCATGATGTGCATAGGTATCAGATAACATAGACCTATAACCCTTAATAGTAACAGGCTGCAGTTTGATTTCGTCAAACAAGTATACTAGAAAGTTTGCAATGTCTGGTATGGAGGGATCAAAAATATCAACAGAATGATCCCTACACCAACAACGAAAAACCTTCCACTTAGCCGCATAGTTTAGCGAAGAGGAGGTCCTCCTACAGTTAGAAATCGCGTCCACTGCTCGTCCTGTAAAGTGCTTGCCATGCAAGAAGGAGCGCACAATGGAAAAACGTGAAGGTTGAGACCTTGCGGGTTGTGATGGAGTTGACGCGGTTTCCCCTGCGAAAGAAGATCCTCCCGTGGAGGAAGCTTTCGCGGTAGGTCCCACAACAGACACCCAAGTAGATTTATCCACGGTCTCTGTGGAGACAGAGATGCTACCAACAGAATCTTGCATTGAGATTGTTTTATCTTTAGCAATACTTGCTGAATTAACGGTGCTGGAGGATACGCATATCCTATCATTCCGTCCCAAGGGATCGACAGAGCATCTACTGCAAATGCTCTTGGATCCGGACACGGAGACACATACGTCATCCAATGACGTAACGCAAGCCAAATTGACATCATTTCCTTGATGTTTATGTGCTTGCCCAGGAATTGCGGATCCCAAAGACCCTGGCATCTCGAATCCGTTGGGATCAATGATGCACCCCAACCTGTTTGACTGCCATCCGTCATAATGGTAAAACTCGGATCCGGCAACTGCAGCGGAACTCCCTGAGTTAACCACTGAATGTTTGCCCAAGTCTGAATCTCTCGTTTCACTTGATCTGACAAGAGAACGTCTATGTCGAGCGAATGAATTTTCACACTCCAATTCTGAGTCAAGAAAATTTGGAGAGGACGCGTGCGTAACCGCTCCATCGGAATGAGATCCGCAGCGGCTCTGCACAGACCTATCAGTCTCATGAACTCCCTCGCTGTGACTTTGTCTGCGTGCAGACAATAGCGAGCGTAACAACTGACTAATTTCGCTCTGGTTAACGGCAGACAAACAAGATTGTTGTGCGTCTCGAAGCTCATTCCCAGATGTGTGAATGACTTGGACGGCACCAGATCCGACTTCTCCTCGTTTATTATAAAACCGAGACGTCGGAGCAATAGAAGCAGATTCTGCACATCGTTCTGAAGCGTTAACTCGTTGCCGTACCTCTGAAGAATGTCGTCCAGGTAGGCCGACGTTACCGCAGACGAATGAGCTCGGAAATACATCATTACCGAGTTCATTACCCGAGTGAAAGCCCAGGGTGCTAGATTCAATCCGAAGCACATCGCCCGGAATTGATACACCACCCCTAGGACTGCGAAGCGTACTTTCTGAATGTCGGATGTACCATGACGTGAAAGTACGCATCTTTGAGATCTATGCTTGTTGCATAATCGTTCACCCGAATACTCGCTCTGACCGATCGAATCGTCTCCATATAAAACTTCGAAGCGACGATCAGCTTGTTTATCCAGCTCAAATCTATGACTGGACGGAACGAGCTGTCTGGTTTCGGAACCAGAAACAGATGGCTGTAGAATCCCGGTGTCTCCTGGTTTTCTACGATCTCTACCGCGTTCTTCCCTAAAAGAGACTGCACCTCTGATAACAGAGCGTCTCTTTTCTGCGGATTTAACGGAAGTTGAGTCCATTTTGGACTTCGAGTTAATGGAGGCTTTCGTTTGAAGGATATCTTGAGACCTTCCGAAATCACCCCTCTCACCCAAGGGTCGTCCGTAATCGACGCCCACTCTTGTGAAAAACTCGACAACCTTCTGCCAACCGGCACGCGATAGAGGTTGAAGCCATCACCTCCTGGACCTGCGAGGCCTGCGGGAGGAGAAACCACGTCCTCCGCGACCCGCACCTCGTCCCGTCAACCTCGGGGCGTCCGACCGGTTGTCCCGGCCCGAAGGACGTCCCGCACGTGAGTCGCTGCCTTGACGGTCTCTTGAATAAGACCATGAGGACGCACCGGAACCTCTATAGGAACCTCTCTTGGGCGCATTAGACCCAGAAGTGCCTGTCTTACTCTTATCTGCCGTGTCCGACTTCTTAGAAGCACATTTAAACAGCAGAGAATCCGAAGCTTTCTTAGTAATTTTATCGTAAATTGCAGAAAGCTTGCCGTCGAAGAGAAGTTCTCCGGAGACCGAAGCGACTCTGAGAGAGTTCTTCACCTTACTATCCACGAGTGTGGATGTAGCTAGGGCTGCGTCACGTCTAACCAACTCCAGGTTTGCCACTGAAAGGGCGGAGTTACACGTGGAATAAGCTACTGCCCTTGAAAGAAGTCTTAAAGAGGATTGTATATCCTGGAATTCTTTCCCTTGAAGACGCAGTGATAACGCCTTAATAAGGTGGTCTGCGTAAGATAAAGCATCTAAACTGGCTCTGTTAGACGAAATAGTCGTCTCCAACACCGCGGTTGGAATAGACGCAGACGACGGTAATGATAATTCTAAGTCTTCCGCCTCGTCGTCCATACGCAGAGGAACTCTCGGGATACCCTGTCCTGCCGTATCAAATTTATGTCTTGCATTAATGAAAGGCAGGTTAAGAGTATTGGTGGACAAGAAACCCGCTTTTCCTGTTTTGGAAGGAAGTTTGAATATAGCGTCGTTCAATAATTCAAATGTTCTTGTGACATTATTGGACTGAGACGGAAACTCGGGAGCGATGTCCCTGAACCGCTCAAAGAAATCCGTGTCCAATGACGCTATAATTCTCTTGTCCGGTACCGCAGCAGTCTGGCCCGACGGAACAACTTGAGGAAGAAAGTGCCGGATGAAGTCCACGGCAGCTTTATGTTGTTCCGAAAGGGATAGCTCCAAGTCATCCGTATCCCTTTCACCATCTGGTCGGACCTCATGATGCTCCCGGTCGTTCGCACCCGATGCTTCGGCGGAGCGTACCGACCCAGCGCCGTCGGATAATTCCCGATCCGACACCGTTTCTGTCGGTTGCTGGGATGCTGCGATAAGTTGTGCTATTTGAACAAGCACGTCCGACATCGAGGCCTGCGGAGGCGCAGTCTTTCGCTGCTTCACTGAGGGCAGCTCCGCATCTGGTGACTCCCGCATACTCTTCCTATGCGAACGTCCGGAGTCAACCGGCCTCGTGTCCTTGGCTACCGGATGGCGTGACCTGGTCGCCGAAGAATCCCTGATCGGCGAAGCTGGTAAAATATCGGCGGTCACGTAGCCAAGGTGCGGTCGTGTGCGCTGGTGAGAGGAAGAAGCCTGAGCAGTCTCAGCGGACTGCCTATACAACGGAGCGTCCCGAGCGACGGACGTGTGCTCCGCTTGCGACACATTTTGTACCACAACATCTGGTCCCAGATGTTGTTGTACGAGAGAGGGGCCTCTCTCGCTCGCGGCCCCGGCTGGACCTGGACGAGCTAGGAACCAGACTCGAAGGCTTCCTCCGATCTCTCCTACTATCCGCTGTCACTGGGTGTGCACGTTGAATGTTTATAGTGCTCGCATCACCCAACATTTCCTCCTGGACCGCATCGGACGAACCCGGCTGCCGAACCATTCGGTGAATGGATGCTACACCGGGCGAGCTAGCGGACGACATTTGTCTTATCTCCATGAGCACTTTTGCCGCTAGCTCTGTATTCATTTGTGACGACGGAAGCGCACTTGCGGAAGATAACATGGAAACATCACCCTGTTCTTGTTCCTCTGAAATAGAAACTGATAGAGTAGAGTGACCCTGCGGAGAAAGAGCCGGCATAGCCCTTTCTCCACTAACAACATATCGTGACACACGTTTCCAATGTTTGTCATCCCAATATTGACATATTGAACAGGGATTAGTGCGAGTACACTGACTACAATTAATACAATGATCATGAAAGTCAGAGGAAGATTTCTTCCTATTACAATTTGAACAATATCCTTTCATTTTGAAAAGTCAACAACAAGTCCTAGTACTCGCACAAACCCCTAAACACAAAGATACATAATAACATGATCCATTAATATTGAAAAAACAATTGAAAATCAAAATAATTTTTGAAAAATATTTTTTCAGCGAAGCCCAAGTTTCTGAAAAGTAACGTTGAGCCCCAATGGATCCCAAGGCTAAGTGTGGTCAAAAATTTTAAAATTATATTAAATAATTAATGCAACACTTACGGATAATAATAATGTATCTTATAGTGAGATAAACTACTCCAAAGTCAAACAGCCCCCTTCAAAAGAGACTGTTGCCAATGTAAACAAACAGTGTAAAAACACCAGAAAACATGACTCCAGGCACTGACAATACTGGCCCGAAATCAGTCATCAAAATAACACACTATCTGATGCAAAACAGAGACTCCCAGGGGCGAATCTGCAGAACATCAGATGGTAGATGCAGAACACAACGTTTATACACCCATGGGTGAAAACGTAAATATGGGGAAAATAACAGAATTCATTCTGTAACCAAGCTAATTCTCCCAAGAGAATTTAGAAATGATCTTTCTCAAAAATATGCCAAAAGCATGGGAGAATAGCCAGGGGGGACTTAGAAGACCAGGGGAGAGAAAACACTGAATAAGCAGTGCAACTTTATAGCAAGAATGACAACAACAGGCCCATGCCTCGAAAATAGACAACGTAATTTCATAAAAAAATTTAAGTACAGCCCTGATTATTTTTTGTCACTCCTTTTTTCTCTCCTCCTTCTATATCCTCCTTAGAATCACCATTTCTCCAATAATTACGTGTCTGGCATCCTTTAAACTGAGATTTACAAGCACAAAGATCAGTGAGATGTTGACTGATGAAGGGCCAAACAGAGAATGATAATTGGCGCGAATTTCGGAACGTCCTTGACACTGCGCATGCGCAGTAAGGGCAAAGTATGGAGGTCCTTCAGGACATGATTTCTTTTGGTTTTAGATGCAAATTTTGGGGATTGGGGGGCAAAATTTGTGTTTGGTCCTAGTTTTTTAAGAGTTAGCACCAGCTATGTCTGGGTCATTGGTACAGTATAAAAATATGAACCTATGGACAAAATTGGAACAAACTTTAATCTAAGGCTGCTGTATATAAAATATCAAAAGATTCTGAAGAAGAAGAAGAGAAACCCATTGACCTAATTTGGACACACTTAAATCTCAATCCAATAACAATGCTGTATGCCAATATGAGAAGATTATGACTGGTGGATTCAAAGAAGATTTTTGAAGAATTTTCCTAATATTGCACAGAGATAAAATTTGAGTTTCCATCAGGATCCCATATATGGACCTATCAACTAATTTGAACAAACCTGTATCTGACCACTCAAAGGATAGTGTATACCAAATATGAAAAGATTCTGACTGTGGAGCTGAAGAAGATTTATAAAGAATTTTCCTTATATTGCATTGAGGTAAAATTCAGGTACCCATATGGAGCACAAATATGAACCAAGGGACTTAATTTGCGATCTTCTTGAAGTATTTGGCATATCCTCCTGCTATCCTTTACAACTGGGTGAAGTTTGATGATTGTAGCCCAAACAGTTTTTGAGTTACTGGCTCAGGCACACACACTCACATGCCCACTTAAATCAGTATATGCCACCTGACTGCAGTTGGGAGCATAAAACAGCTGCCTTCAGAGGTGTAACCAGGTCAAGTGGAGAGGGAAGGGATAAAATATTCATCTGCAGCAAAAAATATTTTCCTGACCTCATTTCACCACATGCTGAGTTAAACAACTGTAAAGGTCCAGGTTCTTCCTTTGGGAAAAAATTAACTCTTATGTTTTCATGCCAACTGGAGCACCTGGAGTACTTTTAACTCTGTCAATTGGAGCACCCAGAGTATTTCTCATGCCAACAGGAGCACCTGCAGTACTTCTCTCATGCCAACTGGAGCACCTGGATTACTTTTAACTCTCATGCCAATTGGAGCACCTGGGGCACATTCAACTCATGCCAATTGGAGCACCTGGAGTAATTTTAACTCTCGTGTCAACAGGAGCCCCTGGATTACTTTTAACTCTCATGCCAACTAGAGCACCTGGAGTACTTTCCAATTCAAACAAGAGCACCTGGTACATTTAAGTCTCATGCCAATTGCAGCACCTGGCATACTTCTCATGCCAACAAAAGCACCGGAGTACTTTCAACTCTCATGCCAATTGGGGTGCCTGGAGTACTTTTAACTCTCATGCCAATTGGATTACCTGGCATACTTCCAATGCCAACAAGAGCACCTGGAGTACTTTTAACTCTCGTGCAAACTGGAGCACCTGGAGTACATCCCATGCCAACAAGAGCATCTGGAGTACTTCTCTCATGCCAACTGGAACATTTAGAGTACTTTTAACTCTCATGCCCATTGGATTACATGGCATACTTCCAATGCCAACAATAGCACCTGGAGTACTTTTAACTCTCATGCCCATTGGATTACATGGCGTACTTCCAATGCCAACAATAGCACCTGGTACTTTTAACGCTCATGCCAATTGCAGCACCTAGTGTACTTCCCATGCCAACAAGAGCACCTGGAGTACTTTTAACTCTCACGCCAATTGGGGCACCTGCAGTAATTTTCTCATGCCAATTGGATCACCTGGAGTAGTTTTAACTCTCGTGCCAACTGAAGCACATGGCATACATCCCATGCCGACAAGAGCACCTGGAGTACTTCTCTCGTGCCAATTGAAGCATTTGGAGTACTTTTAACTCTCATGCCAATTGGATCACCTCGAGTACTTTTAACTCTCGTGCCAACTGGAGCACCTGGCATACATCCCATGCTAACAAGAGCACCTGGAGTACTTCTCTCATGCCAATTGGAGCATTTGGAGTACTTTTGACTCTCATGCCAATAGGATTACCTGGCGTACTTCCAATGCCAACAATAGCACCTGGTACTTTTACCTCTCATGCCAATTGCAGCACCTAGCATACTTCCCATGCCAACAAGAGCACCTGGAGTACTTTTAACTCTCATGCCAATTGGAGCATCTGAAGTACTTTTAACTCTCATGCCAACTAGAGCACCTGGATTACTTTTAGCTCTCATGCCAATTGGAGTACCTGGAATACTTTTAACTCTCATGCCACTTGGAGCACCTGAAGTATTTTTAACTCTCATGCCAACTAGAGCCCCTGGATTACTTTTAGCTCTCATGCCAATTGGAGCACCTGAAGTACTTTTAATTCTTGTGCCAACTGGAGCACCTGACATACTTCCCATGCCAACAAGAACACCTAGAGTACTTCTCTCATGCCAACTGGAGCATTTGGAGTACTTTTAACTCTCATGCCAATTGGAGCACCTGGGGTACTTTTTTAATGCTCAAGTGAAAGTGAAGGCATGACTATTGCAAAATGATTCAAGAAATATCGTAGTGGGAATACATGAACCAGTTTCCGGATTTCAGGCATGAATGTATATATAATTAAGATTTACAATACCAGAGATGGTAGGAGGAATAAATCGGAGATTAAATGTCGGTAGGCAGGTCTTTAAATTTCACCAAACACACACCGGTAACGAGTGTACCCAATGTATGTGACATGGCAATGACACACATCTAGGTAATGACCTGATAACAAAGGTATATATAAAGTATTGTAATGGTCTGTACATAAATGCTGACCGCAGCCTGTAACAAATGTATAGGTAAAGTATTATAAAGGTGGGCGACAGTTAGATGCTAAACTAGAAAAGAAATCTTTGAGTCCCAGAGTGGGTCTGACTGAACCCCAAAATATTTGTTCTCATTGCACAGTGATAACAAAGGCACTCAAAAACACTCATTCCTGTCCCAAGGAGATAACAAAGGTACCCAAGAAGTTTCGTGAAGATCGGTTCATAAATACAGCCCCTAGCCAGAGCCGTACTGACATGTGCACTTACTGTGTGTAAGTAGCACTGAATAAATGAAATCAAATTTCATCTAATTTGCAGAATTTCTGCACGAGAAAAAAACCTGTATTATATGTGATGTATTCCATGTTAATAAACATCCATTCAAAAATTTATTCAAATCAGAACCTTCATATAGAAGTTCTGCACCAAAAACTGATTGTACCTAATTTTGGTACAAAATGGCTGCCGGCAGCCATCTTGAATTTCGGACTGCACCCAAAAACACTTGTTCTCGTCCCAAGGAGATAACAAAGGTACCCAAGAAGTTTCATGAAGATCAGTTCAAAAATACAGCCCCTAGCCCAAGCCGTATTGACATGTGTACTTACTGTGTATAAGTAGCACTGAATAAATCAAAGTCCATCTAATTTGCATAATGTCTGCACGAGAAAAAAACCTGTATTATATGTGATGTATTTGATGTTACTAAACATTCATACAAAAATTTATTCAAATCAGAACTTTCATACAGAAGTTCTGTACAAAAAACTGATTGCACTAATTTTGGTACAAAATGGCTGTCGGCGGCCATCTTGAATTTCGGACTGCACCCCAAAACACTGGTTCTCGTCCCATCTGATAACAAAGGTACCCAAGACGTTTCGTAAAGATCGGTTCATAAATACGGCGTCTAGCCTGAGCCGTATAGAAGTTGTGTACAAAAACAAAAAACTGATTGGACCTAATTTTGATACAAAATGGCCACTGGCAGCCATCTTGAATTTTGGACCATACCCAGAAACACTCGTTCTCATCCCAAGGTGATAACAAGGGTACCCAAGAAGTTTCTTGAAGATCGGTTCATAAATACAGTCCCTAGCCTGAGCCGTATTGACATGTGTACTTACTGTGTGCAAGTAGCACTGAAAAAGTCAAAGTTCATCTAATTTGCAGAATTTCTCTTAAAATTGACCAAAACGCAGAAAAAACCAAAAAAAATTTTTTAGGATTTTGATCCAAAATTTTCTAAGTCCCACCCGGACCCCAAATTTTGAGGGAAAAAAAAAAATTTGTTTTTTCTCTTAAAATTGACCAAAACGCAGAAAAAACCAAAAAAAATTTTTTAGGATTTTGATCCAAAATTTTCTAAGTCCCAACCGGACCCCAAATTTTCAGGGTAAAAAAAAATAATTTTTTC
This sequence comes from Pictodentalium vernedei, assembly GCA_031216915.1. NCBI lineage: Eukaryota > Metazoa > Mollusca > Scaphopoda > Dentaliida > Dentaliidae > Pictodentalium > Pictodentalium vernedei. Next base: position 19,536,243 of record CM062291.1, on the reverse strand, counting down.
TGTCTTAAAATTGACAGAAATGCATAAAAAACAAAAAAAAAATTTCAGGATTTTGGTCCAAAATTTTCTAAGTCCCACCCGGACCCCAAATTTTGAGGGAAAAAAAAAAAAAAAATTTGTTTTTTCTCTTAAAATTGACCAAAACGCAGAAAAAAACAAAAAAATTTTTTTAGGATTTTGATCCAAAATTTTCTAAGTCCCACCCGGACCCCAAATTTTCAGGGAAAAAAAATTTTTTTTTTTTTTTGTCTTAAAATTGACAGAAATGCATAAAAAACAAAAAAAAAATTTCAGGATTTTGGTCCAAAATTTTCTAAGTCCCACCCGGACCCCAAATTTTGAGGGAAAAAAAAAAAAAAAATTTGTTTTTTCTCTTAAAATTGACCAAAACGCAGAAAAAAAACAAAAAAATTTTTTTAGGATTTTGATCCAAAATTTTCTAAGTCCCAACCGGACCCCAAATTTTCAGGGTAAAAAAAAATAATTTTTTCTGTCTTAAAATTGACAGAAATGCATAAAAAACAAAAAAAAAATTTCAGGATTTTGGTCCAAAATTTTCTAAGTCCCACCCGGACCCCAAATTTTGAGGGAAAAAAAAAAAAAAAATTTGTTTTTTCTCTTAAAATTGACCAAAACGCAGAAAAAAACAAAAAAATTTTTTTAGGATTTTGATCCAAAATTTTCTAAGTCCCACCCGGACCCCAAATTTTCAGGGAAAAAAAATTTTTTTTTTTTTGTCTTAAAATTGACAGAAAGGCATAAAAAACAAAAAAAATTTTTTTTCGGATTTTGGTCCAAAATTTTCTTAGTCCAACCCGGACCCCAAATTTTCAGGGGAAAATTGTTTTTTTTTTGTCTTAGAATTGACCAAAACGCAGAAAAAACGATAAAACTAATTTCAGGATTTTGGTCCAAAATTTCCCACCCGGACCCCAAATTTTCAGGGGGAAAAAAAAATTTTTTTTTTGTCTTAAAATTTTGGATTTTGGACCAAAATTTCTAAGTCTGCAACGGGACCCCAAATTTTCAGCCTAAATATGAACCTAGGGAATTGGCTTCAACAAACTTGAATCTCACCCCCCTAAGGATGCTGCATACCAAACATCAAAACAATCTTATTGCTAGATCTGAAGAAGAAGATTTTTAAAAAATACTCCTCATACTGCACTAATTTAAACATTTGGGCTCCCATAGAGAGGCAATTGACCCAGGCAATTGATTTCAATAAACATGTGAAACAATCTTCCAAAGATGTTATATGTGAAATTTGAACGCTTTTGGAGCAGTGGTTTGGGAGAAAAGTAGTCTTATGTTTTTCCCATTACCCACAGTGTTAAAAAAATGCTGACTCAGCACTTTTTCAAAGTCCCCAAAAAGTACCCCATGATAAAACCGATGGCAATTTTTTTGACCATTCCATTCTGTTGGTCCTAAGGAAGCTTCACAACAAATAAGAATTCTCAGTGCCGTCTAGTTTTGGAGATATGGGCGTTTTAATTTTTTTCTATTTTTAGCTCCTGTGGTTCTCACGGGGCTATGGGAAAGTTAAAAAATTTATAGTAATTTATATATTTTTTATACTTACCAATGACCCAGACATAGCTGGTGCTAACTCTTAAAATATAGGGCCAAACACAAATTTTGCCCCCCAATCCCCAAAATTTGCATCTAAAACTAAAGAAAACATGTCCTGAAAGGCCCTCCACACTTCGCCCCTACTGCGCATGCGCAGTGTCAAGGACGTTCCGAAATTGGCGCCATTTATCATTCTAATAACCAGTGCCTGGTAAGCGCTATGTACTCAGCGGGGAGGCAAGAGTTCCCAACTCCTGGGAGGGCCATCCCCGTCTGGGTCATTGGTAAGTATAAAAAATATATAAATTACTATAAATTTTTTAACATTTTTATACTGTACCAATGACCCAGACATAGCTGAATAGTAAAAAGGCTGGAGGGCCAAGGACATAGAGCAAAATGCAATACGCTCAATAAAATAAAATAGAGTCATCCCCTGTAGGGAAAAAGAAGTAATAGGCCTTACATGTATCTTTCTTATTTATGATAAATTAGAAAGATACAACACCTTCCAAAAATTGAGCTTCACACATCCATGTACTCTATTAATATCCAATATAATCCTTATACTAATAATTTTTAAAGTAAGCCAATAATAAAGTAAGTCTAGAGAATAGAGACTCTTATACTCCTAAAAGTGTCTGAGAATTGCATAATCATGTCCGTTGACATATGCAATATTCAAAAGCTATACTTTAAAAACTAAGACTTAAATGAATTTTATAAACTTAAACTTCTCACTAAACAACCATCCCAATAACAGCTCAGAATTACTAACTCCGGAGGAGGTATCCCCTTGTTTTCATAGTAAAAACAGGTGACCCAAGGGAACACCCTCCCCCCCCCCCCTTTTTCTTGCCCTGGGTCAAATAGCCCAGAGCGAAGAGGGCAGCCGAACGGAGACACTGCCGAAACAGACAGCCTACCTAGCTATAGTAGCAACTGTTAAGTGAATGACATTCTGAGCAGTAGATAATAGACCTAACAATAGAGGCCTCCAGAAATGGACTCGATATTTCTGAGATAAAATTCATGAATGTGGATGGCTGAGCGCAATGAACAGCCTTCAAAAATCTATAATAGCAACACTATTAATGTAAGCCCAAGAAGTAGAAGAACTCTTACTTCATGAGCCGAAATCTTAAGCACAACTGCTAAGTCAATGATATACCATAAGCAGTACGCTAGTTAATAGAATCCATTAACAATAAAATGGAGCGTAACGTCCTTCTACTAGACATCAAAGACAGAAGAAGCTTACGCCCTTGTAATAAACAGATATCTGTTTATAAATACATAAACTGTACCCGGAAAGAGTAAAGGCCTATGCCCATACGAAGACGGAAGGACCTTAAAATAATAGGTTCCGGATAATAGGAGCCTAACTCTTATGCAACAATCCAACCTAAATAGTAACGGAAGTATTGATTCCGAAACTATGAAAGTGAAAATCATCCATCGATAGTGCATGAAACTCACTGACTCTACAGTAAAAGAGAAACCAACAGAATTACTGTCTAAAAGGTCAGAATTTGAAAACTACTGTTTCCAGAGGCTCAAATGATTACTTAGCTAAATAAGAACCGAAGTTAAAATCCGTATAGGAATTTAATCTAAAGATTCTAAGTCTATTTATCAAAAAGTTACTAACTGACTTAGATAAAGAGACAAAAGACTCAATTGTAAACTATCGTAGAGTGCATAGGTATGAGGTAACATAAACCTATAACCTAAATAATAACAGGCTGCAGTAGATCTTGTGAAACAAGTATACTAAACAAGAGGCCCCACGGGGCCTGAGGGCGCTCACCTGATACTGGCCGAGTCATATCACCAAAATAGCAAGGGATTCTGCCTTGTGGTTATTATCAGTTTTTCAACATAAAAGTGTTTTCTCTACTTAGTAACCCAGAGTGTTCATATGTTAGATCCCCATATTGGGTACTCAATAATTTATCTATTTATTTATTGGAATTTAAGGTCACTTTCTAAGGCTACATCATTACAGAGGCATAATTATAATATCAGGTTTGGTCAATCGTTTATGCCTATTACTGCCCACTTTACAGGGCTTTCAACGCAGGAATTGGTTACTGGGCCCAATTTTATCAATAAACCAGAACTTGAACAAATTTCAATTTGCCGCTTCTAAGAAAACTAAAAATCAAATATCAAAAGATTCTGAGAGGAGTATCAGAAAAAAAAGATTTTTTAAGAATATTTCTCATACTGAATTAAGTTATACATTGGGCTCCCATAGGGAACCCAAAAACAAAAGCTTCTGAAGCAGTGGTTTGGGAGAAGAAGATTATTCAACGTTATTCCCATTACCTACAGTGTTAAAAAATGATGACTCGGCACTTTTAGTCCTGGAAAAGTACTTATGATAAAACCAATGGCATTTTTTTCACCATTCCTTTCTCCCGGCCCTAAGGAAGCTTCACATTGTATAAAAATTCTCAGTGCCATGTAGTTCTGGAAATATGGGCATTCAAAAAAAAAAAATTTTTTCAGCTCCTGTAGTTGCCGTGGGGGACAGGAAAACAATTTATGGCATAAATTAGGTATTTGTGACCCAATAAGCCCTCATATCAAATTTGGTTCAAATCGACTTTTTGGTTTGGAAAATAAAAATTTTGGTATAATTTGGGCTCCCACAGTGAGCCCAAATATGAACCCAGGTACTTGGCTTTACCAAACTTCACTCTCAGCCCCTAAGAATGCTGTACATCAAATATCAAAACATTTTGACTGGTGGATCTGAAAAAAAAATTTTTTTTAAAGAATATTCCTCATATTGAACTAAGTTATAATTTGGGCTCCCACAGGGAGACCAAATATGAGCCGAAGGACTTGACTTGAACAAACTTGAATCTCACCTCCCTAAGCATACTGTATACCAAATATCAAAAGATTCTGACCGGTGGATGCGAAGAAGAAGATTTTAAAAGAATATACCTCGTATTGCACTAAGTTACAATTTGGGTTCCCAAAGGGAGTCCAAATATGAACTCAGGGACTTGGCTTGAACAAACATCAATCTCACCCCCCTAAGGATGATGCATAGCAAATATCAAAAGATTCTGATTTGTGGATCCGAAGAAGAAGATTTTTAAAATATATCCCTCATATTGCACTAATTTGAACATTTGGGTTCCCATAGGGAACCCAAATATGGACCGAGGAATTTGATTTCTACAAATATGTGAATCAATGTTCCAAAGATGTTATATGTAAAATATGAAAGCTTTTAGAGCAGTGGTTTGGAAGAAAACAATTCTTTATTTTTTTCCCATTGCCTACTGTGTTAAAAAATACTGACTCAGCACTTTTTCAGAGTCCCGAAAAAGTACCCTATGATAAAACCGATAGCAATTTTTTTTTACCAATCCTTTCTGTTGGTCCCAAGAAAGCTTCACACCAAATAAAAATTCTCACTGCCGTGCAGTTTTTGAGATATAGGCGTTTTAATTTTTTTCTATTTTTAGCTCCTGTGGTTCCCACGGGGCTACAGGAAAAAAAATTTCTGCATAAATTAGGTACTTATGACCCAATAAGCCCTCACATAAAATTTGGTTCAAATTGGCCTCTCGGTTTAAAAAATAGAAATTTGGGGTGGGGCCAAAATTTTTGCTCCTCCCATAACATCGCCAAGTATAGACCTACAAACTTCTCTTGAACAAACTTGAGTCTACACCTCAAAAGGAAGCTGCATACCAAATATCAAGTCTCTGCTATTGCTGGTTCTTGAGAAGAAGATTTTTTAAGAATTGGAGCATTTTTGCCCCACCCCTCTGCTCAATATGAGCCGAAACCTAATTTGCCCAAAAATCAAAATGCCGCTATATAACCCCTACTCACATGAAATTTCATTAACATGCGGCCAGTGGTTTGGAAGAAAAAGACCCAAACACCACCTTCACGCCGGACGACGGACGCCGGACGACGGACGAAAAGTGATCAGAAAAGCTCACCCTGACTTTCAGTCAGGTGAGCTAAAAATAGCAATGAGTAGTATGGAGGGATCAACAATATGAACATAATGATCCCTACACCACGACGGAAGAGCCTCCACTTTAGTCGCATAGAATAGCGAAGAAGAGGATCTCCTATAGTAAGAAATCGCGTCCAAAGCTCGTCCAGTACAGTGCTTACAATGCAATACGGACCACACAACGGAATACATGAAGGTTGCGACCTTGCTGGTTGTGATAAAGATGACACGATTTACCCAGTGAAAAAAGATCCTCACATAGAGGAAGATTTCACGTTAAGATCCACAGTAGACAAGAGAGTAAATTACTCATGATCTCTGTGAAGATAGAGATGCTATCAACAGAAATGTATTGTGGTTGTTTATCTTAGCAATACCTGCTAAAACAACAGCGCCGGAGGATACGCGTATCCTATCATTCCGTCCTATAGATCAATAGAGCGTTAACAGTATTAGCTCAGAGATCTGGACAAGCCAACACATACGTCTGCAATTGATTAGCAAGCTGTGTCATAAATAAAACATCATTGGGCGCTCCCATAGATAGCAAATCTGATTGAATACTTGTTTGTTGAGAGTCCATTCTGACAGCAACAAGCGACTCGTAAGAGAACGGGAGTCCGATAAAACAATCAGACGACCCAGAATATGACGGACCAAAACTGAACTTGGTGTACTATAACCAACAGACGGATTCTTTCCATTAAATTGAATAACGGAAACGAAAGAGTGCCTCCCTGGTTCCGGAGATACGCCACTACTGTCGAATTAAAGGACAGGAATTTGGGCATGCGTTTCTGAATAATGTTCATGCAATGACATAAAGCAAGCCTAAAAAACATTATTCCGCGGAAGTTAAACTGATAGCTAAAAGACTGTGGAACCCAAAGACCCTGGCACTTCGAATCCGTAGGGATCAGTATATATCCCAATCTGTTTGACTGGCAACCGTCATAACAGTCACACTCGGGTCCGGCAACTGCGGCGGCACTCTCTGGGTCAACCACCGAATGTTTGCCCCAGTCTGAATCTCTTGTAACACTAGATAGACAAGAGAATGTATAAATCGAGCAATTGATGGATTGCCGGAAAGTTGCCGTCGAAGAGAAGCTCCTCCGAGAACGAAGCGACTCTGAGAGAGTTCTTAACCTTACTATCCACGCGTGGATGTAGCTAGGGCTGCATCACGTCTAACCAACTCCAATCAGCCACTGAAGGGCGGAGTTATACGTGAACAAACTACTGCCCTCAAAAGAAATTACATTGAGAATAATATCCCGTAAATCTTTTCTTGAAGACGTAATGATAACGCCTCAGTAAGGCGGATTACGTATAATAAAGCGTCTAAGTTAAGTCTACTATACATAATGTCGTTCCCAACATTGAAATTGGAAAAGACATAAACGGCGAAAGGAATATATGCAGTCTTTAATCACACCGTCTAGACGCATATGAACTCTCGGTATGCCCTGCTCTGCCAAAATAAACTATTTGTAAAAATGATAAAATGGCAGAAATGAGCCACGCGGACAAGAAACTAAACTATCATGCTTAGTAGCAGGCTTGTATATATATATAAATATATATAGCGTCGAAAAATAAAACACATGTTGTAATGACAATATTGGACTGCGTCGGTAAGACAGGGACAATGTCCCTGTACCGATCGAAAAATCCGAGTCCAATGACGCTATAAGTCTCTTATCCAAGATCGCAGCAATGAAGTCCGAAAAATAATCACTGGAAGAAATGCCAGAAGATATGAAAGGCATCTTCCGATACTACTAAAGGGAAAACTCGAAATCTTTCGAATCCCTTTCGCCATCCTGTCGGACCCTATAAAGCGTTCGGTCGTCCGTAGCTGATGCAACCGCGGACCGCACCGACCCAGCGCCGTCGGATAATTCCTGATTCGACCGAGAAACTGTCAATTGCTGGGATGCTGCGAAACAACTGTGCTAACTCGGATAGCACGTCCGTCACTGAGGCCTGAGGAGAAGCGGTCTTACGATGCATTGCCGCAGGAAGCTCCGAGATCGTTACCCCGTGCATACTTCCAATATGCGAGCGAACGGAGTGTATAGGCCTCGTGTCCCTTGGCTACCGGATGGCGCGACCTATTCGACGTGGAATCACTGAATGCCGAAACTGATCGGATACTCGAGGTCACGTAGCCAATGTGCGGTCGTGTGCCCTGCTGTGAGGATGAGGAAGCATTAAAGACAGTCTCTCGGACTGTCAATATAACGGAGCGGTCCGAGCAACGGACATATGCTCCGAATGTAAAATATCTGACCCACAACATGCGGTCCCCTATGTTGTTGGCTTCCTCCGATCTGTCCTCAATCTGCCGTCACTGGGTGAGTACTAAAGTAATTAAAGTGCTCGCATCACCCAAATCTCCTTCCTAGACCGCAACGGACGAACCCGGCAGCCGAACCATTCGATGAATGTACGCTACACCGGGTGAGCTAGCGAATGTCACTCCGTAAGCGATAGACATATTCCATGAGCACTTATTGCCGCTAACTCTTCATTAACTATGACGACAGAGGCACACTTTTGAAAGACATCTCCATAACTCTTCGAACAAGAAACCAGAAATGCTTGGATAGCAAGCATAAAATAATAATATATATAGCGTCGTTCAATAATTCGAAAGTTTGTGTGACATTATTGGACTATGTCGGAACTGAGGGACGATGTCCCTGAACCGAACCAAAAATTTCTAAGTCCACCGACGCTATCAGTTTCTTATCCGGCATCGCAGCATATGTTGTTCCGAAAGGGAAAGCTTGAAATCCTCCGAATCCCTTTCGGTATCCCGTCGGACCGGATGAAACTTTCGGACGTCCGTACCCGCTTCCGCGGAGCGTCCCGACCCAGCATCGTCGGATAAAATATATGCGACAGATTCAGTTGATGCTGGGATGCTGCGATAAACTGTGCTATTAAGGAAAGCACGTCCGTTCCCGAGGCCTGTGCAGTAGCGGACTTACGATGCATTGCCGCTGGAAGCTCCGTGTACGATTGACTCCCGCACACTTCCTATGCGAACGTCCGGAGTCTGCAGGCCTCGAGTCCCCGGCTACCGACCCAGCGCTGTCGGATAATTCTCGATCCGACACCGTTTCTGTCGGCTGCTGGGATGCTGCGATAAGCTGTGCTATGTGCACAAGAATGTCCGGCGTCGAGACCTGCGGAGGCGCAGTCTATCGCTGCTTCGCCGAGGGCAGCTCCGCATCAGATGGCTCCCGCATACTTTTCCTATGCGAACGTCCGGAGTCCATCGGTCTCGAATCCCTGGCTGCCGGATGGTGTGACCTGGTCGCCGAAGAATCCTTGATCGGTGAAGCTGGTAATATATCGGCGGTCACGCAGCCAAGGTGCGGTCGTGTGCGTTGACGAGAAGAGGAAGCCTTAGCAGTCTCAGCGGACTGCCTATACAACGGAGCGTCCCGAGCGACGGACGTATGCTCCGCTAGCGACACATTTGTACCACAACATCTGGGGCCAGATGTTGTTGAACGAGAGAGGGGCCTCTCTCGCTTGCCGTCCGGATGGACCGGAACGAGCTATGAACCGGACTAAAAGGCTTCCTCCGTTCTCCCTCCGATCCGCCGTCACTGGGTGTGCATTAAGTTAATTTTATAGTGCTCGCATCACCCCAAAATTCCTTCTAGACCGCAACGGACGAACCCGGCTGCCGAACCATTCGGTGAATGGACGCTACACCGGGCGAGCTAGCGGACGTCAAAGGCCGTCGAACCTACTAGGGTCCTCTTAGGCAATTGGCGTATTACATGAGCACTTTTCCGCTAGCCCTTCATTAATTGTGACGACGGAGGCACACTGTTGGAAGACATCACAGATACATCACCCTAATCTTGATCGTCTGAAATAGAAATTGATAAAGTAGAGTGACCCTGCGGGGAAAGGACCGGAGTGTCCAAATCCCCAACAACATACCGTGACATACGCTTCCCATATTGTCATCGAAATCATACGATACAGAACAGGAGTTAATGCGAGTACACTGACCACATATAGAATGATAATAAGGTCAGAGGAAGACTTCCTCTTAAAACAATTGATCAATATCCTTTCAATGTGAAAAGAAAACAAGTCCTGGTACTCGCACTAACCCCTGGCAATCAAAATACATAATAATAATATGATCCATTAATCTAGAAAAAATAATTGAAATCAAAATATTTTGAAAAAATATTTTTTCAGAACAGCCCAAGTTTCTGAAAAGTAACGTTGAGCCCCAATGGATCCCAAGCCTAAGTGTGGACAAAAATTTTAAAAATATTTTAAACAATTTATTCAACACTTACGAACAATAATAATGTATCTAGTTATGATTAAAATAACATAAAGATATTATTATTTAGAAATCCCCCCCCTCACACAGAGGGCTGTTGTAAATGTAAACAATGAGTGTAAAAACACTAAAATAAGACTCCAGGCACCCAGGCCCGAAATCAGTTACCAAAAATACACTATCTGATGCAAAACAGAGACTTCCAGGGAAGAAACTGCAGAACATCAGATGGTAGATGCAGAACACAACGCCTAACCACCCGTAGGTGAAGACGTAAACATGGGGAAAGAACAGAATTCATTCTGTTATTCAGCTAAAACTCCCAAGAAATTTTAGTAATAATAATTACAGAAACTATGCCAAAAGCATGGGAGAATAGCAAGGGGGAACTTAAAGGACAGGGAGAGAGGAAAACACTTGAAAAAACAGTGTAACTAAACAATCAGAATGACAACAAAATGGCTGCTGCCTTGAAAATAGGTAACTTAACATAATTTCATTAAAAAATTTTAAGTTACAGCCCTGATAATATTCTGTCACACATTCTTTTCCTCTCCTCCTTTTCTATCCTCCTTAGAATCACCATTTCACTAATATTTATGTGTCTGGCATCATTTAAACTGAGATTTAAAAGCACAAAGATCAGTCAGATGTTAACTGATGAAGGGCCAAACTTAGAATGATAAATGGCGCCAATTTCGGAACGTCCTTGACACTGCGCATGCGCAGTAGGGGCGAAGTGTGGAGGGCCTTTCAGGACATGTTTTCTTTAGTTTTAGATGCAAATTTTGGGGATTGGGGGGCAAAATTTGTGTTTGGCCCTATATTTTAAGAGTTAGCACCAGCTATGTCTGGGTCATTGGTACAGTATAAAAATACAAATTTCTGCATAAATTAGGTACTTATGACCAAATAAGCACTCACGTAAAATTTGGTTCAAATCGGCCTCGCAGTTTGGAAAATAGAAATTTTGGGCGAGGCCAAAATTTTTGCCCCTCCTTTAACGTCAAATATAGCCCCTCCAATTTCTCTTGAACAAACTTGAGTTTACACCTCAAAAGGAAGCTGCATACCAAATATCAAGTCTCTGCTTTTGCTGGTTCTTGAGAAGATTTTTTAAGAATTGGAGCATTTTTGCCCCATCCCTCTGCTCAATATGAGCCAAAACCTAATTTGACAAAAAATCAAAATGCCCTTATATAACCCCTAATCACATGAAATTTCATTAATATGCGGCCAGTGGTTTGGGAGAAAAAGGCCCGAACACCACCTTCACGATGGACGGCGGACGACGGATGCCGGACGACGGACAGAAAGTGATCAGAATAGCTCACCCTGACTTTCAGTCAGATGAGATAAAATGGCTGCTGGTGGCCATTTTGAATTTTGGACCACATCCCAAAACACTCGTTCTCGTCCCATGGTGATAATAAAGGTACTCAAGAAGATTCGTAAAGATGAGTTCATAAATACGACCTCTAGCCTGAGCCGTACTGAATTGTTGACAGACAGACGGACGGACGACGGACCATGGCATAACCTCAAATTTGACTTATGTCAAAGTTGAGCTAAAAAAAAAATGATATTTAAAATAAAAAATTTGATATCATCTGCATTGGGTCAGGTGCTTCATATCATCTTTGAAGAGAAATTATTTAGTAAGTTAAGATTTGCTTTGTTTCAATTTATGGGAGAGTGTCAAAAGGCACCATATAACAATTTATGGGAGAGTGCCTATAGGTGCTATATACAATTTATGGGAGAGTGTCTATAGGCGCTATATAACAATGCAAGGATATGTGACAACAATTTATGGGAGAGTGCCTATAGGCATTATATAACAATTTATGGGAGAGTGCCTATAGGTGCTATATAACAATTTATGGAAGAGTGCCTATAGGCCCTATATAACAATTTATGGGAGAGTGCCTATAGGTGCTATATAACAATTTATGGGAGAGTGTCTATAGGCGCTATATAACAATTTATGGGAGAGTGTCTATAGGTGCTATATAACAATTTATGGGAGATTGTCTATGGGTGCTATATAACAATTTATGGGAGAGTGTCTATAGGCACTATATAACAATTTATGGAAAAGTGTCTATGGGTGCTATATAACAATTTATGGGAGAGTGTGTATAGGCGCTATATAACAATTTATGGGAGAGTGCCTATAGGCGATATATAACAATTTATGGGAGAGTGTCTATAGGTGCTATATAACAATTTATGGGAGAGTGCCTATAGGCGCTATATAACAATTTATGGGAGAGTGCCTATAGGTGCTATATAACAATTTATGGAAGAGTGCCTATAGGCCCTATATAACAATTTATGGGAGAGTGCCTATAGGTGCTATATAACAATTTATGGAAGAGTGCCTATAGGCCCTATATAACAATTTATGGGAGAGTGCCTATAGGTGCTATATAACAATTTATGGGAGAGTGCCTTTAGGTGCTATATAACAATTTATGGAAGAGTGCCTATAGGCTCTATATAACAATTTATGGGAGAGTGCCTATAGGCGCTATATAACAATTTATGGGAGAGTGCCTATAGGTGCTATATAACAATTTATGGAAGAGTGCCTATAGGCCCTATATAACAATTTATGGAAGAGTGCCTATAGGCGCTATATAACAATTTATGGGAGAGTGCGTATAGGTGCTATATAACAATTTATGGAAGAGTGCCTATAGGCCCTATATAACAATTTATGGGAGAGTACCTATAGGCGCTATATAACAATTTATGGGAGAGTGCCTATAGGTGCTATATAACAATTTATGGAAGAGTGCCTATAGGCCCTATATAACAATTTATGGGAGAGTGCCTATAGGCGCTATATAACAATTTATGGGAGAGTGCCTATAGGTGCTATATAACAATTTATGGAAGAGTGCCTATAGGCCCTATATAACAATTTATGGGAGAGTGCCTATAGGCGCTATATAACAATTTATGGGAGAGTGCCTATAGGCCCTATATAACAATGCAAAGATATGTGACAACAAATTTCGATCACCAAAAATAATTTTGCACTCTATCAGTTAATTAGATATTCTGAGGCCCATAAACAGTCCCAAGAAGCCTCCCAAAACTCAAATATCAAGTAGTCAATATTACAAAAAGGTTTTTTCAGTGGGGTGGAAACTGAACAACTGACTTGAGGGCCCCAAATTAGACCAATCTAAAAGCCTGAAACTCTACCAATAAAAGTAAAATGAGATATACGCGACAGTAACTCACTCTGTGTCTAATTAATTTTCTCACTTGACCCTGGAAAGTCTTTATCACATGATTCTTCTGCTGCTTTGTACTAAAAAAAGTATACAATGTTACAATTAATGATACTGTTAGAAATATGTTATAAGTAAAGAGATTTATTTGTTTATTACGTTTTAACGACACTTTAATATATATCATGTCAGTGACAGTTTTACGGGTGGAGGAAGCCAGAGATGATGAGCAGCTGTCAGCTCTCTAACATCATAACTCTCTGATCCACAGCACAGGCAGGATCACGGCGTCATTGTGCCCCCATGAAGGCAATCGGGGTTAAGTGCCTTGCACAAGGGCACAGTGCGGGAATGTGAATCAGTCACTGAAATGATCACCCATCCAACTACTAACCGCACTCGACGCTGCTTAACTTCGGTGATCTGATGAGAACTGGGTACCGCAACGCCACCGCACCGCGACTGAATAGAAAGTATTGTGATTAACTAAAAAGTGATCTGACAGCAACTGAATTACTCAGGTTTGAAAACTATTTTGGCCTTCAGATTTCCAATGTAAACATTCAATGCTTGACAAATCTCCATGAGCTCTTATTCTGAGGGTTTAAATTATCCATCAGGCACAGAAGGTTAGCTATGAATGGGGAAAATAATTACATATGAGAAAATACATTTTTGACATACTGAAACCACCCACGTCCCACTCGCCCCCACGTTGTGTCTATAATTTTCCTGCCCAATTTTCTGGCAAACCTAACCTCTCCCAGCTCTGATATGACTTACTGTTTAATGATCTAGCATCTGCTCAGTTTGATATGTCGCAAAACAAGTCATCAGGCAAAACTGTGAAAAGCATTCTAGGGGATCAGTTACTAAGTCTATTGAGTGAGAAAAAACATAAATTAACAATCTGTCTCATGCAAGCCAGAACATAAGCAGACTGTCATCTGCAAAATGAGGTCTCCAGAGGGTGAATTTAGTGATCCTACCATGCACAGCAGGGTAGCATCACCAAATTTACCCTCTGTGAACCTCAATCTGAATCAGGTTCTCAAAACTGAACAGAAAGAGGTACCCTGAGGATAACTTGACCCTCTGTATGGGATAGCAGCATCAAATTCACCCTCTGGGGACCTCATTCTGCAAATGTCAGACTGCTTATTTTCAGGCCTGGTCTCATGCATGTTGCAACAGTGTTTTGATGATACCTTGTTCCCAGAGATTTCTTGAGAATTTGGAATGAGAATATATAAGCCCTATTAGGGAAATCATAAATACTGAATTGCTAAATACATAGTCAGGGTGGTGGAGGGGGTGGGGATAGGGGAGGCCACCCCTACAATTTTTATCTACCGTTTAAATTCTGAAATCACACTCTGTAGTAGTTTGAAAATTTTTTTTTTTTTGGATCATATTGATATATTCTCAATAGGCCTACCGTCAATTTGTCATACTTTTCCCAGGGATCCCCCTCCTCACCTATATGAAGGAAACATACCTCCACAAACTTAGAGGTTCCAGGATATCCCTGCAGTTAGTCTCTGCATTTTTTCTCTACATCATGCCCCAGGTATGAATAAAAATTTTGAAAGTGACCTAAAACACCAATAAATAAGTAAATAAAATAGATGGGAAGTCATTCTCGTGTTATGTTCTGTTTATGGGGTTCCATTGGTATAAACATTCTGCTTTTTACAGATGGTAGGGGAAGTTTTCAAAAATACCAGTCATTGGAACCACCTTCAGAAAGTGGCATAGATAGCATTTTGTTGTTCATGATACATGGGCCCTGGGCACCAATTTTCTTACAGATAAAACTAGAGCAAAGTTGAGGGTGTCATATACCCCCGCCTGCAATACCATGGACAGTATTACAGAAATGAAACATTTATTACTGGGTGACGCTGACGGATGACAGACCTGTGACAGATTACAGACCGCTGGGGCATATATCATAAGAACTATTAAGGTCACCATAGGGTGACACAAAAAGTTACTCCCAAGGCTAATTCTGTGAAAAAAATATTTTTCAGCAAACTTTATATATATTGTGCATCTGCAAGACATGGGTAACCATATCCCAAAGTTTCAACACTCTACATTAGAAATTGTGGGAGGAGTTGATTACATCATGAAGGTCCCCTTAATTAAACAAGTTATTCAGGACTGAATTTTGGGACGGACAAAATCAAAGTCCATAAAATGCAATAACTCCTACAATAATACATTGCATAAAATCTGGCTTGTACTGTAGGTAGACATCAATAGGATAGACTTGCACACCAAATATGAAGTCATTCCACTAAGTACTCTGCAAGTTATTCATGAATTAATTTCACAGCGGACAAATTCTAAGTCCAGAAAGAGCAATGGCTCGGGCAATACAATGTCGCACGACACCTGCATTTCACTATGTGAAAACAGCAAAAGAATACACTTGCATACCAAATATCAAGTCACTCAACCAAGTACTTTACAAGTTAATCCAAAGCAAATCCTAAATTTCCCCAAAAAGGGTATAAAAAATTTCCTGAAAATTTTAGAGTGCTTCAAATTAAATTTATATTGTTTACACTGGTCTAGGCATCAAACACTGGTTATTTGTCGAAACTTTTGACTGAAGAATGCTTTTTGTAGTCCAATATTTTCCACCAATTTTGCAAAAACCAAGGCCCAATTCTTTTCCCCCAAAAGCCACAAATTTTCTAACAAAATGTTTGGTGGGGATCATCACAAACCCCTGTATACAATTGTTCATCTTCTCATATAAAAAAAAGCCTCCAACTGATTGTCACGGTGTCTTATAATATGGAAGAGTCCAGCACAACACCCTCCATCCACCGTCGTTCAATTTCAATTCTGCCTGTTGTAATGGATAACCAGACAAATACCTCATCTGAAACTGAAAATGCCAGAAATATTTGCCTCTTAAGATGCATTTTCTGAATGCAGATCCATCAATTTAAAACAGCACAGAGTTATATGGTCAAATGCAGAAGTGTAATTAAAAGTCAAATTGTGGCTTGTGTGGGAGGTGGAAAGACACTTTCTGATTGGAAAACAGTCCCCAGCACCTAAATGTCAAGAATGCACAAGTTAAGAGATGGATTTTCTTCAATAATTTAATGGTACTGAGAACTTCCGAGCATCAAACCTTCTGGAAGTGATAGAGTAATTAAAACCCTCTTAGCTCTCTATCTTTTAAACATGACACACAATAAACAAGAGCTATTGTTGAAGGCAATTTCTACCCCCACTTCAGTGCTGGAATGATGGAGCATAAATGAAATATTCTCGGATGGACTTACACACAGATGGACACACAGACGGACGAACGCTTGTAATCCAGTATACCCCACATTTTCTTCGAAAGTGGGGGTATAATAAGACTAAAGTTATCACACAAAAAACTAGAATACTATAGGTGATTAATACCCAGTGTTGGATGTCGAGAAGGCTCCATTGAATATCAAGCGTCTAAGATTTGGCAAAAAACAGATGATCACTGTCTGGTTTGTCTCAGAAGTTTCAACCAAATCAGTTCATAAACATAGGAGTTGCATACAGAAGAATTTCATATAAAATCTTTTCACTTTCTAGTTTGGTTTCAGGAAAAAAAACCTCCATTCAGTTTTTCTATGTGTTAACTGGTACAGTGCTGGAAGCCCATATCTGGGCTTTAATATGAAGGGCAGGTACCCCAGCCAAAAGGTGTCATACTCTGTGGATGTGCTTCATATTATCTTAGAAGTAAAATTACTTAGTCTATATGGGTTTGCCTTGTTACAATTTATGGGAGAGTGCCAGTAGGCACTCTCCCATAAACAGTAACAAGGTAAAGACACATGAACAAATTTTTATGACCAAAAATAACTTAGCACTCTACCAATTAAGAACATATAGTAAATATCACTTCAGACTGCTCAACTTGGGAAAAATGCCCAATAGTTTGTATGACACCACAAAAAGCCCTGTCTGTAATTATCTTCATTGGGTTCAGCATTACTTCCCTTTGAATGGTTTGTATGACACCACAAAAAGCCCTGTCTGTAAGTATCTTCAATGGGTTCAGCATTACTTCCCTGCAGTAGTTTGTATGACACCACAAAAAGCCCTGTCTGTAAGTATCTTCATTGGGTTCAGCATTACTTCCCTTCAATAGTTCGTATGACACCACAAAAAGCCCTGTCTGTAAGTATCTTCATTGGGTTCAGCATTACTTCCCTTCAGTAGTTTGTATGACACCACAAAAAGCCCTGTCTGTAAGTATCTTCATTGGGTTCAGCATTACTTCCCTTCAATAGTTTGTATGACACCACAAAAAGCCCTGTCTGTAAGTATCTTCATTGGGTTCGGCATTACTTCCCTTTGAATGGTTTGTATGACACCACAAAAAGCCCTGTCTGCAAGTATCTTCAATGGGTTCAGCATTACTTCCCTTTGAATGGTTTGTATGACACCACAAAAAGCCCTGTCTGCAAGTATCTTCAATGGGTTCAGCATTACTTCCCTTCAGTAGTTTATATGACACCACAAAAAGCCCTGTCTGTAAGTATCTTCATTGGGTTCAGCATTACCTCCCTTTGATCATTAGAGGTTCTAGGGGATCAGTTACTAAGATTATTGAGACCGAATAAAACAAATTAGAGGAACAAATGGATAAAGTTCATCCAATCATTGTTGTGTCATCCAGAGCACGAGTCAATAATTGAAACAAGAAACCCCACCAGACCTGGAGCATAGACATGTGCAATATATCGAATTTTCGATACGATATCGATATTGTTCCCATATCGATTATCGTATCGAGTGCAACTGAAAAATATCGAACCGACGATATCAGTTTCCATTCCATAACAATAGGGGAAGTTGGGAATCCCCGCGTTACTTATGCATTCACTTTTATCATGGCGGAGCGAATTAAAAGTCCGTGGTCAACGTTTTTTGAAAGGCTAGATAAAAAAACTTGCAAGTGCAAGTTATGTGTCACGTTAGTAGCTTCGATAACAGCAAATTCTTCGAATCTCAGAACACATATTGAACTTCACCACAAGAAAGAATCCGTAAAAACAAGGAACGATATAAAAACTCAGCAGAGAAATGGAAAATGGTAAGGTTCATAATCTATTTATATACAACAAATTGACAACACATGGTTAATCCCACTGACAAGGCAACTCAATAATTCTTATAATCTTACCATAGAAGCCTACAAATGGCCTGAATTGGGAAGATTAGATGCTACAGCACTCTGTTCACTCATACCAAACTTTCAGCAGAAAACTAATCCAGGTGTAATGGAGTAATTTTGTGTTCATAATTAATATCGAATATCGTATCGATATCCAGATATTTGTAAGAAAAATATCGAAGTCAAAAATTCAATATCGCACAACTCTACGGGAGCACTCACCTTGAACAGAATACAATATAAACAGAATCCAAGAATGAGTCAATATTAAGCAATCCATCTCCAAAGGATACATTGTCAATACTTGAACTCCTCAGAAGTGACAAAAATAGTCCGAGCATCATGCCTTTTCTTCAGTTGATCATAATGTAAAGTGTAGAGCT
Organism: Pictodentalium vernedei; assembly: GCA_031216915.1. Classification (NCBI taxonomy): domain Eukaryota; kingdom Metazoa; phylum Mollusca; class Scaphopoda; order Dentaliida; family Dentaliidae; genus Pictodentalium; species Pictodentalium vernedei. The sequence continues at coordinate 19,517,528 of CM062291.1, read as the reverse complement.
CCCCTATGAAGTCCCCTGATACAACCAATGTGGATTAATCTTAGTTACACACCTCTAGAGGGTACTGAATACAAAATTTCTAATTCTTTAGCTACATGGCCAATTTCGGATCCCAAATAATAACACAGGCTCTCAACTCTCGATTTGAACGAGGATGAATCTGACCTCCCTACAGATGTTGTATACCAAATATGAAAGCATTTTAATTGTTGGATCTGAAGAAGAAATATTTTAAGGAAATTTCTTTATATTGCACCAAGTTTAAAATTTGGGCTACCATAGCGAGCCAAAATATTAACCTACAGACATGATTCAAACAAATTTGAATCTGACCTCCTCCCTCCCCCACCCCAAGATGTTGTATACCAAATATGAAAGCATTCTGACTAGTGGATCTGAAGAAGATTTTTAAAGAAATTTCCTCATATTGCCCTAAATTAAAATTTGGGCTACCATAGGCAGCCCATATATTAACCCAGGGAACCAATTTGAACAAACTTGAATCTGACTCCCCTAGAGAAGTTAGAAACCAAATATGAAAGGATTCTCACAGGCGAATCTTTAGAAGATTTTTGAAGAAATTCCCTTATATTGTACTAAGTTAAATTTCACGTTCCCATATGGAGACGAAATATAAACCCAGGCATTCGAATTGAACAAACCTGAATCTGACCCCCTCCCCCTTTAGAGATGCTGTATACCAAATATGAAAGCATTCCGACAGGTTGATCTGAAGAAGAAGATTTTTAAAGCCCGATTTGAACAAACTTGAATCTGACCACCCTAGAGATGTTGTATACCAGATATGAAAGCATTCTGATTGGTAGATCTTATGAAGATTTTTAAAAATTATCCCCCACATTGAACCAAGTTAAAAAATTTGGGCTCCTGTATTGAGACCGAATGTGAACCAATGGGCTTTATTTTAATAAACTGGTATCTGACCCCCCTATGAATGCTGTATACCGAATGTCAAAAGATTCTGACCATTGGTTCTGGAGAAAAAATGTTTTTAAATTTTTGCAAATATGCTGACTCAGCATTTATTTAATGCCCTTTACAAAACACCCAAACAAAACAGATGGCAATTTATTTTTACCATTCAATTCTACTGGGCCTGAGGATGCTTCATACCAAATATCAGCTCTCTAATCAGTTTGGCTTGAGAAATATGGGCGTTTGAAAATATTTCCGTTTTTAGCTCCTGGGGGTTCCCATGGGGATACAGAAATATTTTTTTTTGGCACGAGTCAAGTACTTATGACTCAACAATACCACATACCGAATTTGGTTCAAATCGGACCAACGGTTCAGAAAATTATAAATTTAAAGTAATTTGTATATTTTTTATAATGGAGCTTCTTGAAGCTTCAACAGAACCCAATCCAAATTCCAATTCTAACTAGTTTGTATAAAGAAGAATCTGATCCAATAGCCAAGTTATCATGATGAGCATAAGTGTCTGATAGCACAGACCTATAGCCCTTAACTGTGACGGGCTGCCAGTTTAATACATCAAACAAGTAGACCAGGAAATTGGCAATCTGAGGAATGGATGGATCGTAAATGTCTACAGATTGGTCTGTACACCAACGGAAGAAAACCCTCCACTTCGCTGCACAATTTAACAAAGAGGAGATCCTCCTGAAGTTAGAAATTGCGTCCACTGTTAGTCTGGTAAAATGTTTTACATACAAGAAGGACCACACAATGGAAATACGTGAATGTTGAGACCTTCCGGGTTGTGATGCAGTGTGCGGGATTTCCCCTGATATAGAAGGTCCTTTCGAGGAGCAAGCTTCCGGAGAATGTCAAACACCTGAGAAAATTGATCCAGGGTTTCTCTTATGACACAGGTGCTACTAGCAGGATTTTGCAGTGAGACTGTTTGATTTTTAACAGAATCTGCTGAATGAACAGAGCAGGAGGATATACATATCCTATCATTCCGTCGTATATGAGATCGATAGAGCGTCTACTGCATACGCTTGATGATCTGGGCATGGTGACACGAACGTCGGCAATTGATTGTTCAGGTGTGTCGCAAAAAGATCTAGCATGGGACAATCCCACTGGTAGCAGATCTGACTGAATACTCGCTTGTTGAGAGTCCACTCCGATGGTAACAGGCGACCTTTCGAGAGAGCGAGTCTGCTAGTATGTTCAGACGACCCGGTATACGACGAACTGAGAGATGAACGTGATGACTCAGAGTGAATAGGAGAATTTTCTCTGTTAATTTGTATAACGGAATCGAATGAGTGCCTCCCTGGTACCTGAGATAAGCCACTACTGTCGAGTTGTCAGTAGAGATGAGCCGATTAGTAAAATGCCCCATAAGACGAATGCCGATTATTTTAGACAACAATCGGTCGATACCGAATGCCGATGTCAGATGGTTTCTTTATTATTCAAGCTTACTGCAAAAGCTGGGTGATTTACAGTAATCAGAATTTAATTTACGTGCCATTAATTCCCATCAACCTGAAAGATAACACACTTTTAATACTCACTTAAACTAGAAACTGTTTTAGCACACTAAAACATATGTTTCCCCTTACTTTCTATTTAATGCACTGCAAATTATATATACATGAATAATATTGACAATCATACCTGGTCTGGATGAAGTTTCCCTAAAAAAAGCACATAAATCTAACCTTCAGGTCAAAGGTCAAGGTCACATGAAGGTCACTATGGTACTTGACATACTGGTACATGGTGATACATCCACATGCCAAATATCTAAGGTCTAGGTAAAAAATCAAAAAAGTTGTGCCCCGGACAAAGTTTCTCTTAAAAAAGCAAATAAATCTGACCTTCAGGTCAGAGGTCAAGGTCACATGAAGGTCATCGAGGTAGACGACATGCGGTCTCATGATGATACATCCACATGTCAAATAACCAATTCCTAGGTCAAAAAACAAAAAAAATTCTGGTCGAGACAATTACTCCCTATTTGAAGGAAATAAATTTGACCTTGAGGTCAAGGTCACATGAAGGTCGCAATGATATGCAACGCACCGGCTCATGGTGATACATCCACGTGCCAAATATCTAAGACCTGGCTCAAAGGACAAAAAAGTTTTGGTCCAGACAAAGTTTCCTTGAAAAAAGCACAAATCTGATCTTCAGATCAAAGGTCAAGGTCACATGAAGGTCACAGTGGTACGCTACACACCGGTTCATGGTGATACATCCACATGCCAAATATCTAAAGCCTGAATCGAAATACAAAAAAGTTCTGGCCCAGACAGCTTCCCTTAAAAAAGCGCATAAATCTGACCTTCAGGTCAAAGGTCAAGGTCACATGAAGGTCACTATGGTACACTGCACACCGGTTCATGGTGATACATCCACATGCCAAATATCTAAGGTGTAGGTCAAAAGACAAAAAAGTTATGGACCGGACAAAGTTTGTGTGATGTTTCCCTTAAAACAAGAGGCCCCACGGGGCCTGAAGCGCTCATCTTGAACAGAACACAATTTAAACAGAGACCAAGAATGAGTCTACATTAAGCAAGCCATCTCCATACGCTACACTGTCAATCCTTGAGTCCCTCAGGAGTGACAAAAATAATCTGGGCATCATGCCTTTTCTTCAGTTGATCAAAAGTAAAATGTAGAGCTCCCCTATGAAGCCCCTTGATAAAACCTATGTGGATTAATCTTAGTACCTCTAGAGGGTACTGAATACAAAATTTTTAATTCTTCAGCAAAATGGCCAATTCCGCCTCCCATAGAGAGCCCAAATATTAACCCAGGCTCTTGATTTGAAAACAGTTAAATCTGACTTCCCTAGAGATGTTGTGTACCGAATATGAAAGCATTCTGACTGTTGGATCTGAAGAAGAGAAATTGTAAAGAAATTTCTTCGAATTGCACTAAGTTCAAATTTGGGCTACCATAGCGAGCCCAAACATTGACCTATGGATCCGATTTGAACAAACTTGAATCTGACCCCCTAGAGATGTTGTATACCAAATGTGAAAGCATTCTGACAAGTGAATCTGAAGAAGAAGATTTTTGAAGAAATTCCCTCATATTGTACAAAGTTAAATTTCAGGTTCCCATATGGAGCCCAAATATTAACCTAGGCACTCGAATTGAACAACCTGGAATCTGACCCCCCCTAGAGATGCTGTATACCAAATATAAAAGCATTCCGACTGGTGGATCTGAAGAAGAAGATTTTTAAAGAAATTTTCTCATATTGCACTAAGTAAAAATTTGGGCTACCATAGTGAGCCCAAATATATACCTAGGGATTTGATTTGAACAAACTTGAATCTGACCCCCATAGAGATGTTGCATACCAAATATCAAAGCATTCTGACTGATGGATCTGAAGAAGATTTTTTTAAATTACCCTCCATATTGAACAAAGATAAAATCTGGGCTTCTGTAGGAAGCCCAAATATTAACCTAGGGACTTGGTTTGAACAATCTAGAATCTGACCCTCATAACAATGATGTATACCAAATATTAAAAGATTCTGACTGGTGGTTCTGAAGAAGAAGATTTTTAAAGAATATTCCCCATATTACCCTATGTTAAAACTTCGGGCTCCTGTAGAGAGCCCAAATATGAACCAATGAGCTTTATTTCAACAAACTTTTATCTGACCCCCCTATGAATGCTGTATACCAAATATCAAAAGATTCTGATGATTGGTTCTGGAGAAAAGATTTTTTTAAATTTTTGCAAATATGCTGACTCAGCATTTTTTCGATGCCCATTACAGAACACCCTAACATAACCGATGGCAATTTTTTTTTACCATTCAATTCTACTGGTCATAAGGATACTTCATACCAAATAAAAGCTCTCTGTTCCGTGGGGTTTGGGAAATATGGGCGTTTGAAAATATTTCTATTTTTAGCTCCCAGGGTTCCCATGGGGATGCGGGAATTATTTTTTTTGCATGGGTCAAGTACTTATGACCCAATACTACCACAAACCAAATTTGGTTCATACCGGACCATCGGTTCAGAAAATAGAAATTTTGGGCGGGGCCAAAAATCTTACCCCTCCTATTACAAAGCCAAATATTACTTTACGAACTTCGTTTGAACAAACTTGATTCTACACCTCATATGGAAGCTCCATAGCAAATATCAAGTCACTGTACACACTGGTTCTTGAGAAGAAGATTTTTAAAATATTTTGGAGCATTTTCCCCCACTCCCTCCCTATGGGGCTGGGCATGCTGAGTTGAACAAAAATGAAATGCCCCTTTGGGACCATCACTCACACAAACTTTCACTTGAATTGGCCCAGTGGCTTTGGAGGAGAAGACCAAAACATGGTGTTGACGGACGACGGACGGGAAGCGATGAGATTAGCTCAGCTTGACTTTGTCAAGATGAGCTAAAAAACACATAAATCTTACCTTCAGGTCAAAGATCAAGGTCACATGAAGGTCATTATGGTACACTGCACACTGACTCATGGTGATACATCCACATGCCAAGTATCTAAGGTGTAGGTCAAAAGACAAAAAAGTTATGGCCCGGACAAAGTTTGTATGAGAAGAAGGAGAAGAAGGAGGAGGAGAAGAAGAAGAAGAAGAAGAATATGCACTAAAACAATATGTCTCCCTTCTGGGAAGGGGAGACATAATAAGTTAACAGACATCAAAGGGTTAATTTTATGTCAATGAAGCACCATCAGTGCAGTATATTTTCGATTTAAAATAAACAGCTAACAACTGAGTCGAGAACTCATCACATGCATCATCACGGTAAATTGTGTTCTGAACCTTTGATGAGGTTTACATCAACACTGGCAACAATTCATTTCAATATCGGGTCTTTGCCGAATCGCCCCTACATGCGCTTTGAAGTCGACTATCAGTTACTTGGAAGAAAATGTTTAGTGAAAATCAAAATCCGTCGTTGGAACCACACGTTATTAAAGTGGGAGTTTCTTTTCAGTAAATCCTTATATGAGATTGTGTCACATGACTCATGACGTTGCACTGCATTATCAATTTTTATCACGTGCTCCACACAATTCAACATGAGAAATATTCAGTGGCTTCGTGTTGATAAATCCCACCCCGAATGGCCCGATAGTAAACTTACTGCACCCAAACCTCTCAGAATTAACACAGATTACTAATATGGAGGAATTATCTGTCCAATGTGGGAATAAAGAATGCCATTGTATATTTAATAAGACGATGAGCGTGGTTAAAAGAAATATTGTGACATTTTGCAGAATGTAGTACCGTTTGGCAGTAATGATGGACAAAATACAACTAGGTACACAGTTACACAAGCAAAATCTTTTGAACCATGAGTGCCGATGGGCACTTATCGGCACCGATTAATCATCTCATCTCTAGTTGTCAGACAGAATCTGAACATGGATGTTCGCTACTTGAGCAATCCAATGTTGTAGTGCTAGCCAGAAAGACATCATCTCCTTGATGTTTATGTGCTTCTCTAGGAACCTGGGGTCCCAAAGACCCTGACACTTCAAGCCTGCAGGACTTAGGGACGCCCCAGCCCGTCAGACTCGCATCCGTCATAATCGTGAAGACCGGATCCGGCAGTTGAACGGAATTTCCGGAGTCAGCTACTGGAGGTCCGCCCAAATCTGAACCTTTTGATTTACTAGGTCCATTAAAACAATCTGGGTTTCGAGAGAATGCGTCTTCACACTCCAGTTCTAAGTAAAGAAAATCTAGAGGAGACGCATGCACAGGCGGCCCATTGGAATAAGATCTGCAGCAGCTCCACACAGCCCCATCAGTCGCATAAACTCCCTCACAGTCACTGCGGGAGAGTTTAGACAAAAGCGAACATAACAACTGACTAATTTTGCTCTGGGTAACGGCAGACGAACCAGATTGTTGCGAGTCTCGAAGCTCATTCCCAAGTGAATGAAGGACTTGGATGGCACTAGATCCGACTCTTCTCGTTTACTATGAAACTGAGACGTCGGAACAACTGAAGCAGACTCTGAACATTGTTCTGAAGAATAATTTTGTTGCCGTATCTCTGAAGAACGTCATCCAAGTAAGCAGACGTTACCACTGCTGCCAAATGAGCTCGGAAAAATGACATTACCAAGTTCATTATTCTAGTGAAAGCCCAAGGAGCTAGGTTCTGACTGAAGCACATCGCTCAGAACTGATAAACCTCTCCATGCACAGCAAAATGCAGATACTTTCTGAATGCCGGATGTACCAGGACATGAAAGTATGCGTCCTTTAGATCTATGTTTGCCGCATAGTCGTCTACTCGAATGCTCGCTCTTACCGACCGAATGGTTTCCATATAGAACTTTGGAGCTATGATCAATTTGTTTATCCAGCTCAAGTCTATTACCGGGCGTAACGAGCCCTCTGGCTTCGGTACGAGAAACAGGTGACTGTAAAAACCTGGAGAATTTTGATCCTAGATGACCTCTATTGCTTTCTTTGATAGGAGCCTGTTCCTCCGCAAGGAGAGACTCTCTTTTGGAAGAATTTGCTGGAAGATTTGTCCAAAGTGGACTTCTTTAAGTGGGAGCTTTGCTCGGAATGATAGCCACAGACCTGCAGGGACTACATTTCTCACCCACTGATCTTCCGTAATTTCCATCCAGTTTTTTGCGAAGTTTGATAACCATCCACCAACTAGAAAGCAACAGAGGTCTAGACCATCACCTGTACGACTTGCGAGGCTTGCGGGAGGAGAAACTACATCTTCCCCACGAAGAACCTCGTCCCGTTGGCCTAGGGGCATCTCACTTATAGTCTTGACAAGACTTGCACCCCTTTCCCGAGTCGCTATATTGACAACCTCCAGAGTAACTGTAAGAGAGTTTCCTAGACCCTCGCGAGGAGGTCCCTTTCGATAATTGGAAACTGGAACGACGTCGCCTACTCCGGCCAGCTGATGCATGTTGTTGAGACGATGATCTCAGGAGCAGTGCGCTGGAAGCTTTTTTTGGTAGCTTGTTCATAGACTAAGGAAAGCTTGTCGTCAAACAGTGTGTGTCCTAAGACCGGAGCGACCCGGAGAGAGCTTTTCACCCGGTCATCGATAATTGAGGATGACACAATTTCGGCTTTGCAAGCAAATTGGGGGGATTGGGGGGGGGGGGGGGGGGGGTCAAAATTTGTGTTTGGCCCTTAATAACTTTCAGTTAAGCGCAAGCAGCTAGTCTGGGCCATGGGTTTATAGTGTAAAAATATAAGCAGACTGTCATCTGCAAAATGAGGCCCCCAAAGGGTGAATTTAGTGATGATACCCTGCACAGCAGGGTAGCATCACTAAATTTACCCTCTGTGATCCTCAATTTGAATCAGGGTCTCAAAACTAAACAGAAAGAGGAACCCAGAGGATAAATTGGGCCCACTGTATGGGATACCATCATCAAATTCACCCTTTGAGGACCTCATTCTGCAAATGTCAGATTTGCTTATTTTTAAAAAAAAACTCACGTTACAAATGACCATTCAAAAGTAATTACCACTCAACCAGTTAAACTTCCTACTCTAAAGGTGCGGCAAAAAGTCAAAACTTCTGTTTATTCAGGCTTGTCATTTTGAGGCGGGCAATCGCCCCGGGCTGAAATTGCCTGCCTGAGTTCAAAATTCTGTCGATGGTAAACGTCCACCTAACCCCGATTTCGACGGCCCATTAATTCAGTCGAAGGCACCTCAAAATCAGCCGCCTCAAATGGCAATTTTTGCGGATTGAAGGAGGGACATGTAACAAAGCACAATTTGTGAAGTTTGTAGTGTGTCATCAATGCAGTCACCCAGAGACAGTAAGTAACTTTCCAAATATGAGCAGGAGGTCTACCAATTTCAAAGTTGTAATTAGTTATTACATTTTACATCAGACTGAAACAACTCTCGTGTCACGCACGATTATGGGATGTATCATCCCCAAGCCAGATTGACCCCTGACGATTTGCCTGGGACTTTTCGTCCCAAAATCATAGCTGAGACGATTCGTCTCCCAAATATGATTGATTCGTCCCAAGTTATCGGCATCTGGCGGTGAGCACAGTGCACTGGCTTTTACAGTTATCGTGTATTGTATAGATACAGGCTTGGTTATTTGGATGCAAGATAACTATAACACTCACTGTTGGTGAGTGTCGTGGGTAACCTGGTATCTTGTATCCAAATATTCAAGCCTGCATCTATACATTACGTGCTGACGTACATCATAATTACACAAATCATGTACCTTAAAATGATATTACTTGCCTTCCCATCAGACTGAAACAAAATGGGCCCCACAAATCATAAATGACCCTCCTGGGGTCATTTTAGGTGAACCCAAAAAGGCCCTCCTGGGTGATTTGAGGCGAACCATAATGGCCCTCCTGCAATTTTCAAAATGACAAGCCTGATTTATTCCAGGCTTCTTTTGCAAGTGTCATCTGATATTTGTGTTGGGTAAAGAATAAAGCATTTTCAAAAACTAGTATAAAACCTCTGTGACCATTTTGTTCAATAGATCAAGACTTTGTAAAAGTCAAAATATTTATTCATATTCATACTATGATAAAGCTAAAAAAAAATTTTAAAATTCTTAAATAAATAACTATCCCCAACTTACCCATACATCATAATCTTCCTGACTAAATATTTGGAATATTTTGATTTTGCCATCAGAGGAATACAATCTGAAAGATGAAAAGTACAAAAATGAACACTGATGGCTCAAAACACTGTCCCTGGTATTTTGAATCCAATAATCTGAAATACAAGGACAATATCATTGGGACCCTTTTGATAAAAGTTTTTTTGTTGGTTGACCCACCCCACCCACCCCCACCCCCAGAAAAATGTACCGAATTTTTACAAATATACTTATAAGGTTGACAGGTATCCACGCTTTTTAGATATAAAAACATGGTGTGTTCTCAAAACGTCAAAAAACTAAAATTCACACCTCGGCAAATTTGTTTTGATAGTAAATTATAGTTTATATCTAATTAGTGGTCACTCGTGAGATGTTTCAGCATTCAGAGATCAATCAGAGATACAGTCTGTGGGTTTTATGTGTTCAGTGAATAGAGTTTACCGAGTTGTGTAAGATATATGCAGTACGTGGAGAGTGGATTGTAACTAAATCACCCAGGGAGTAAAGTTATCACTCAATGTATCACTTTCAAATTCTGTACATGTGGACAAAAATACAAGCAATGTTTCAGCCAATGGACCTCCGGGTATAACCCGGAGGTCCATTGACTGGAACTTTGCTTGTGCTTGTTATGCTTTGCAACAAATTTTAATTATTGCTTGGGTGGAATCATCACTCTGCAGGTGATTTAGTGATAATACACTCCCCACGTATTGTATATACGTGCAAGTCATTGGTATCCATATCAATTTTCTGCTGATAATCAGAGGTAAAAATTGGGGAGCAAATGAAAGACGCGCTTCTCAAGCTTTACAAATCATTCAAACATCAGTGAGAATTACACCACAGACACCCATGTTTATTCCCCACAGTTATAGACCCTTCCCACAAAATACCCGATGCTAATTAGACATAGACTATAGCCTTAAGCCTATTGTTCTCTTGTGTAAACACACCGGTACAGATTTTCATTTTTTTGATGTTTTGAGATACAGCCAAAAACATATACAGAGTAATAGTGCACACCCACGCAGTGGCGTGTGTGCACATAGGTAATGGGTACGTTCCATGATTTTATAATTTTTCTATATACCATGCAACAGAGTTTGGCGTGCCATCTGGCGGCGTGGCTCTCCCACTGGCAAAAAATCCAGAATCATTGTAACGGATACTTAATTGTTTTGGGCCTTTCAAAGGACATTATGTAAAATATATTGTTGCAGAATGCTGGAAACTATGATAAATGATCAAGTAATGCAGTGACTTTCGAAGTTAGGTAGTTGTTGGCGAGTTAGGTATTGTTTGAAAGTTTGAAGTGCCAATGCCGTCAGTTGCCGGTTTCGTCAGATTTAAAGCCCAGTTTCAATTTTAATTGAGAACGTACACTTCACAAATTGTTGACAACGAATAAAAAATAAAACAAGTGATTTATTGACACTTTTGGTGGGCCTTTTTCATTTGTGGGGAACTTAGCGCAATTTCCTTAGAAACAGCCGGAGTTCGGATGAATTCAAGTTATGTTTACGTACGGTCTGGGGAAATCTTTGTTTTCAAAACATGGGCATGCAGTCTTGTTGTAGTAAAGTTTTACAGAAACATACATGCACGCGAACAGCGATACCTATTCATTTATTCCCCAGGTTTTTTCTTCACAAGTTCACTGGCTCCAGTCGATGAACTATTTTTACCAGTGATACAATACAATGTCGGTTTAAGACTGTCAGAATTACAATGTAGCGGCCTGCCAATTTTGTGATCCGACGCGTTTTCCTGAAGACTAAATACCAGAATCATTCGGAACTCCCATTTAAATTACATGCACACTTCCTCTGTGTTTTTGTAAACACTGTTTTAATTACTGGATGCTTTAGGCATTGCAACCAGAACAGAACTGAATTCATCTTCAAACTAGTCAATGTCGCCCTCCTCGTGTGACCAACATCTGGAGGTGGGGATTCTGATATTTAGACTTGAGTATGTTTCTCCAAAAATGGCAAAAAACTTTTAAAAAGCCTAAATACCAACCTCCCCAGAACCGACCTCTAAATAATATTTGGCACTGCACTACAGAATCAATATTTGATGGTTTCCGGCATTTTAATGGTGCTATGAGATAACATATGACCTGCACTGTCATGCTGTTGGAAAAAAATTGAAAAAAATCAATGTGTAATGTTTTATCAGAGACATACCATACCAATGACTCAAAGTGCCTAAATTAAGAAATGTGAGGGATTTGAAAAATTTTTTTTTTTTTTTACAAATATTGTAAATATTCATCAAACACAATGTGAAATATCTTAAGAAGCCAGAATGTGATTTAAAAACTATCAGAAATGTGAAATTTAAGATCATAAGAGGTTTGTTTTGTGTCAACATCAATTAATTTATGAATTATATCATAATTTGTGATGAAAGTGGGTATGCTGGGGGTCTAGGGGACACATTCAGGGCTATATTTTACCACATCAATATGTAGAAGAAAATTTGACATAATTTGTTAGGATAAAATGGCACTGTCTATTGATATTGGTGATTTATATAGCTGCAACACCAGTTTTTAAATCAAAATTGACTTTCATTTTGTTTTGTGTGGAGTGGAGGGGTGGGGGTGGGGGTGGGGATGTGGGTGGTGAACACCACTCTTTCTCTTGCAGTATGGTTAAATGAGACAGATTTTTCCCCAAACTATTGTCTGCTGATGCAGATTTTAGTTTTATTTTGGGATTGAGGTAGTTTTTAAAGAAGGCAGTGAATTCTCATGCAGAAATGACGCTTTTATCAAATGAAAGAGATAAAATGTATCTTTGGAAGGATTAGAATGTAGGTTAAAATCCTCCCTACAAAAAATACCCCCAATCATTTTTACACACTTAGCAAAAAAAAAGTTTTTGAGTAGTACCACATTCTCTCACATTATTTTAAGAGCAGTACAAAAATCCCCCTCCCGACCTCTTACACCAAAAGGTTAAAAGGCAGTCCAAAAGGATTTAAACACTTAAGTATTTAATTTGTAAATTACATAAACACTCATCACTATTTACAAGAAAACATGCCTCAATAACTATTTATCAACAAAGTTATTTAGTTATTGGAGTTTAAGGACACTTTCAATAGCCGGTGTCACCTTGTGTCGGACAGTTTTATGGGTGGAGGAAGCTAAAGTGCACTGAGAGAACCACCTGGTAACAGTGAGCAATTATCTAACATGCTAACTCCACACAAGCTAAGTTAGCATTGATTGAAGCGACAAGTGCTCAGCCTCAAGTGGTAAAAAAGCTTTGGACATTTTTGTATGGCTTTAAATATACATGTACTTCTAAAAAGTTAAAAAATTTATAGTAATTTATATATTTTTTATACTTACCAATGACCCAGACATAGCTGGTGCTAACTCTTAAAATATAGGGCCAAACACAAATTTTGCCCCCCAATCCCCAAAATTTGCATCTAAAACTAAAGAAAACATGTCCTGAAAGGCCCTCCACACTTCGCCCCTACTGCGCATGCGCAGTGTCAAGGACGTTCCGAAATTGGCGCCATTAATCATTCTAATAACCAGTGCCTGGTAAGCGCTATGTACTCAGCGGGGAGGCAAGAGTTCCCAACTCCTGGGAGGGCCATCCCCGTCTGGGTCATTGGTAAGTATAAAAAATATATAAATTACTATAAATTTTTTAACATTTTTATACTGTACCAATGACCCAGACATAGCTGAATAGTAAAAAGGCTGGAGGGCCAAGGACATAGAGCAAAATGGAATACGCTCAATAAAATAAAATAGAGTCATCCCCTGTAGGGAAAAAGAAGTAATAGGCCTTACATGTATCTTTCTTATTTATGATAAATTAGAAAGATACAACACCTTCCAAAATTGAGCTTCATACATCCATGTACTCTATTAATATCCAATATAATCCTTATACTAATAATTTTTAAAGTAACCCAATAAATAAAGTAAGTCTAGAGAATAGAGACTCTTATACTCCTAAAAGTGTCTGAGGATTGCATAATCATGTCCGTTGACATATGCAATATTCAAAAGCTATACTTTAAAAACTAAGACTTGAATGAATTTTAAAAACCTAAACTTCTCACTAAACAACCATCCCAATAACAGCTCAGAATTACTAACTCCGGAGGAGGTATCCCCTTGTTTTCATAGTAAAACAGGTGACCCAAGGGAACACCCTCCCCCCCCCCCCCCTTTTTTCTTGCCCTGGGTCAAATAGCCCAGAGCGAAGAGGGCAGCCGAACGGAGACACTGCCGAAACAGACAGCCTACCTAGCTATAGTAGCAACTGTTAAGTGAATGACATTCTGAGCAGTAGATAATAGACCTAACAATAGAGGCCTCCAGAAACGGACTCGATATTTCTGAGATAAAATTCATGAATGTGGATGGCTGAGCGCAATGAGCGGCCTTCAAAAATCTATAATAGCGACACTATTAATGTAAGCCCAAGAAGTAGAAGAACTCTTACTTCATGAGCCGAAATCTTAAGCACAACTGCTAAGTCAATGATATACCATAAGCAGTACCGATAGTTAAAAGAATCCATTAACAATAAAATGGAGCGTAACGTCCTTCTACTAGACATCAAAGACAGAAGAAGCTTACGCCCCTTGTAATAAACAGATATCTGTTTATAAATACATAAACTGTACCCGGAAAGAGTAAAGGCCTATGCCCATACGAAGACGGAAGGACCTTAAAATAATAGGTTCCGGATAATAGGAGCCTAACTCTTATGCAACAATCCAACCTAAATAGTAACGGAAGTATTGATTCCGAAACTATGAAAGTGAAAATCATCCATCGATAGTGCATGAAACTCACTGACTCTACAGTAAAAGAGAAACCAACAGAATTACTGTCTAAAAGGTCAGAATTTGAAAACTACTGTTTCCAGAGGCTCAAATGATTACTTAGCTAAATAAGAACCGAAGTTAAAATCCGTATAGGAATTTAATCTAAAGATTCTAAATCTATTTATCAAAAAGTTACTAACTGACTTAGATAAAGAGACAAAAGATTCAATTGTAAACTATCGTAGAGTGCATAGGTATGAGGTAACATAAACCTATAACCTAAATAATAACAGGCTGCAGTAGATCTTGTGAAACAAGTATACTAAAAAATAGCAATGAGTAGTATGGAGGGATCAACAATATGAACATAATGATCCCTACACCACGACGGAAGAGCCTCCACTTTAGCCGCATAGAATAGCGAAGAAGAGGATCTCCTATAGTAAGAAATCGCGTCCAAAGCTCGTCCAGTACAGTGCTTACAATGCAATACGGACCACACAACGGAATACATGAAGGTTGCGACCTTGCTGGTTGTGATAAAGATGACACGATTTACCCAGTGAAAAAGATCCTCACATAGAGGAAGATTTCACGTTAAGACCCACAGTAGACAAGAGAGTAAATTACTCATGATCTCTGTGAAGATAGAGATGCTATCAACAGAAATGTATTGTGGTTGTTTATCTTAGCAATACCTGCTAAAACAACAGCGCCGGAGGATATGCGTATCCTATCATTCCGTCCTATAGATCAATAGAGCGTTAACAATATTAGCTCAGAGATCTGGACAAGCCAACACATACGTCTGCAATTGATTAGCAAGCTGTGTCATAAATAAATCATCATTGGGCGCTCCCATAGATAGCAAATCTGATTGAATACTTGTTTGTTGAGAGTCCATTCTGACAGCAACAAGCGACCCGTAAGAGAACGGGAGTCCGATAAAACAATCAGACGACCCGGAATATGACGGACCAAAACTGAACTTGGTGTACTATAACCAACAGACGGATTCTTTCCATTAAATTGAATAACGGAAACGAAAGAGTGCCTCCCTGGTTCCGAAGATACGCCACTACTGTCGAATTAAAGGACAGGAATTTGGGCATGCGTTTCTGAATAATGTTCATGCAATGACATAAAGCAAGCCTAAAAAACATTATTCCGCGGAAGAAAACTGATTGCTAAAAGACTGCGGAACCCAAAGACCCTGGCACTTCGAATCCGTAGGGATCAGTATTATATCCCAATCTGTTTGACTGGCAACCGTCATAACAGCCACACTCGGGTCCGGCAACTGCGGCGGCACTCTCTGAGTCAACCACCGAATGTTTGTCCCAGTCTGAATCTCTTGTAACACTAGATAGACAAGAGAACGTGTAAATCGAGCAATTCAAGGATTGCCGAAAAGTTGCCGTCGAAGAGAAGCTCCTCCGAGAACGAAGCGACTCTGAGAGAGTTCTTAACCTTACTATCCACGCGTGTGGATGTAGTTAGGGCTGCGTCACGTCTAACTAACTCCAATCAGCCACTGAAGGGCGGAGTTATACGTGAACAAACTACTGCCCTCAAAAGAAATTACATTGAGAATAATATCCCGTAAATCTTTTCTTGAAGACGTAATGATAACGCCTCAGTAAGGCGGATTACGTATAATAAAGCGTCTAAGTTAAGTCTACTATACATAATGTCGTTCCCAACATTGAAATTGGAAAAGACATAAACGGCGAAAAAGAATATATGCAGTCTTTAATCACACCGTCTAGACGCATATGAACTCTCGGTATGCCCTGCTCTGCCAAAATAAACTATTTGTATAAATGATAAAATGGCAGAAATGAGCAACGCGGACAAGAAACTAAACTATCATGCTTAGTAGCAGGCTTGTATATATATATATATATAGCGTCGAACAATAAAACACATGTTGTAATGACAATATTGGACTGCGTCGGTAAGTCAGGGACAATGTCCCTGAACCGATCGAAAAATCCGAGTCCAATGACGCTATAAGTCTCTTATCCAAGATCGCAGCAATGAAGTCCGAAATAATAATCACTGGAAGATAATGCCAGAAGATATGAAAGGCATCTTCCGATACTACTAAAGGGAAAACTCGAAATCTTTCGAATCCCTTTCGCCATCCTGTCGGACCCTATAAAGCGTTCGGTCGTCCGTACCTGATGCAACCGCGGACCGCACCGACCCAGCGCCGTCGGATAATTCCTGATTCGACCGAGAAACTGTCAATTGCTGGGATGCTGCGAAACAACTGTGCTAACTCGGATAGCACGTCCGTCACTGAGGCCTGAGGAGAAGCGGTCTTACGATGCATTGCCGCTGGAAGCTCCGTGATCGTTACCCCGTGCATACTACCAATATGCGAGCGAACGGAGTGTATAGGCCTCGTGTCCCTTGGCTACCGGATGGCGCGACCTATTCGCCGTGGAATCACTGAATGCCGAAACTGATCGGATACTCGAGGTCACGTAGCCAATGTGCGGTCGTGTGCCCTGCTGTGAGGATGAGGAAGCATTAAAGACAGTCTCTCGGACTGTCAATATAACGGAGCGTCCCGACCAACGGACATATGCTCCGAATGTAAAATATCTGAACCACAACATGCGGTCCCCTATGTTGTTGGGCGAGAGAGGGACCTCTCTCGCTCACAGCCCGGACGGACCTGGACAAGCCAGGAACCGGACTAACAGGCTTCCTCCGATCTGTCCTCAATCTGCCGTCACAGGGTGAGTACTAAAGTAATTAAAGTGCTCGCATCACCCAAATCTCCTTCCTAGACCGCAACGGACGAACCCGGCAGCCGAACCATTCGATGAATGTACGCTACACTGGGTGAGCTAGCGAATGTCACTCCGTAGGCGATAGACATATTCCATGAGCACTTATTGCCGCTAACTCTTCATTAACTATGACGACAGAGGCACACTTTTAAAAGACATCTCCATAACTCTTCGAACAAGAAACCAGAAATGCTTGGTTAGCAAGCATAAAATAATAATATATATAGCGTCGTTCAATAATTCGAAAGTTTGTGTGACATTATTGGACTATGTCGGAACTGAGGGACGAAGTCCCTGAACCGAACCAAAAATTTCTAAGTCCACCGACGCTATCAGTTTCTTATCTGGCATCGCAGCATTCTGGTCCGACGAAAGAAGCTGTAGAAGACCAAGTCAGATGACATACACAACAGCATATGTTGTTCCGAAAGGGAAAGCTCGAAATCCTCCGAATCCCTTTCGGTATCCCGTCGGACCGGATGAAACTTTCGGACGTCCGTACCCGCTTCCGCGGAGCGTCCCGACCCAGCATCGTCGGATAAAATATATGCGACAGATTCAGTTGATGCTGGGATGCTGCGATAAACTGTGCTATTAAGGAAAGCACGTCCATTCCCGAGGCCTGTGCAGTAGCGGTCTTACGATGCATTGCCGCCGGATGCTCCGTGTACGTTGACTCCCGCACACTTCCTATGCGAACGTCCGGAGTCTGCAGGCCTCGTGTCCCTGGCTACCGGATGGTGTGACCTGGTCGCCGAAGAATCCTTGATCGGCGAAGCTGGTAATATATCGGCGGTCACGCAGCCAAGGTGCGGTCGTGTGCGCTGACGAGAAGAGGAAGCCTTAGCAGTCTCAGCGGACTGCCTATACAACGGAGCGTCCCGAGCGATGGACGTATGCTCCGCTTGCGACACATTTTGTACCACAACATCTGGGGCCAGATGTTGTTGAACGAGAGAGGGGCCTCTCTCGCTTGCCGTCCGGATGGACCGGAACGAGCTATGAACCGGACTAAAAGGCTTCCTGCGTTCTCCCTCCGATCCGCCGTCACTGGGTGTGCATTAGGTTAATTTATAGTGCTCGCATCACCCCAAAATTCCTTCTAGACCGCAACGGACGAACCCGGCTGCCGAGCCATTCGGTGAATGGACGCTACACCGGGCGAGCTAGCGGACGTCAAAGGCCGTCGAACCTACTAGGGTCCTCTTAGGCAATTGGCGTATTTACATGAGCACTTTTCCGCTAGCCCTTCATTAATTGTGACGACGGAGGCACACTGTTGGAAGACATCACAGATACCTCACCCTAATCTTGATCGTCTGAAATAGAAATTGATAAAGTAGAGTGACCCTGCGGGGAAAGGACCGGAGTGTCCAAATCCCCAACAACATACCGTGACATACGCTTCCCATATTGTCATCGAAATCATACGATACAGAACAGGAGTTAATGCGAGTACACTGACCACATATAGAATGATAATAAAGTCAGAGGAAGACTTCCTCTTAAAACAATTGATCAATATCCTTTCAATGTGAAAAGAAAACAAGTCCTGGTACTCGCACTAACCCCTGGCAATCAAAATACATAATAATAATATGATCCATTAATATAGAAAAAATAATTGAAATCAAAATATTTTGAAAAAATATTTTTTCAGAACAGCCCAAGTTTCTGAAAAGTAACGTTGAGCCCCAATGGATCCCAAGCCTAAGTGTGGACAAAAATTTTAAAAATATTTTAAACAATTTATTCAACACTTACGAACAATAATAATGTATCTAGTTATGATTAAAATAACATCAAGATATTATTTTTTAGAAATCCCCCCCTCACACAGAGGGCTGTTGTAAATGTAAACAATGAGTGTAAAAACACTAAAATAAGACTCCAGGCACCCAGGCCCGAAATCAGTTACCAAAAATACACCATCTGATGCAAAACAGAGACTTCCAGGGAAGAAACTGCAGAACATCAGATGGTAGATGCAGAACACAACGCCTAACCACCCGTAGGTGAAGACGTAAACATGGGGAAAGAACAGAATTCATTCTGTTATTCAGCTAAAACTCCCAAGAAAATTTAGTAATAATAATTACAAAAACTATGCCAAAAGCATGGGAGAATAGCAAGGGGGAACTTAAAGGACAGGGAGAGAGGAAAACACTTAAAAAAAACAGTGTAACTAAATAATCAGAATGACAACAAAATGGCTGCTGCCTTGAAAATAGGTAACTTAACATAATTTCATTAAAAAATTTTAAGTTACAGCCCTGATAATATTCTGTCACACATTCTTTTCCTCTCCTCCTTCTCTATCCTCCTTAGAATCACCATTTCACTAATATTTATGTGTCTGGCATCATTTAAACTGAGATTTATAAGCACAAAGATCAGTCAGATGTTAACTGATGAAGGGCCAAACTTAGAATGATTAATGGCGCCAATTTCGGAACGTCCTTGACACTGCGCATGCGCAGTAGGGGCGAAGTGTGGAGGGCCTTTCAGGACATGTTTTCTTTAGTTTTAGATGCAAATTTTGGGGATTGGGGGGCAAAATTTGTGTTTGGCCCTATATTTTAAGAGTTAGCACCAGCTATGTCTGGGTCATTGGTACAGTATAAAAATATTAGGGGGTGGGGGATTATTGTTCACCAGAAATTATGGAGGGAGGAATTTCTGTTCACCTGAAAAAAACAGGGGGGGGGGGGGGTGCAAATTGTGTGAAAATGATTGTGGGGGGGGGGGGGAGAATTTTTGTCAGGGATAAGTTTTGTAGGTTACCCTTCGATAGGTTTGGGTTTGATTATAGGAAATAAGTACATGTTCATTGTAAATGTACATGTATTTTGGCTTCCAACACTGATTTAATTATATTGTTTTGGATATTACACATATTTCACTTTTAAATGTTCATTGAGAACCACAGACTGAATAATACTGTTTTATTTTTGGGAAAGTTATATTTTTGTCACAGTCGGCAATAAAGGCCATATATTGCCAAAAATAATGCAGTTAAATGCATCTTGAGCAAGTGTGGCATCCAGAACTGAGAAGCACACTATAACCTCTGGCAAATGACAAATACATGTACACATGTAACCACCTTTTTACCCTATTAACACATCTAATGAAACCATGCTTTCCCCTCATTGTACTTGTGATAGAGGGGATTCCAATTATATTCCAATCCTCTCCCAAATCACCATCCAAACATTTAGCCAGAAAACCCATACTTCACTTGTATTCGCTGAACAAGCTCATTCCAATAAGGGGGGGGGCATAAGCTATGTTTTTGATGCCAAAAAAATTAACATTGAATGGGAATTTTGGTGAATGGTGCTAGCCGGTTTTGGCCATTACATTGAGTAAATGATTAAAAAAAGCTTTCTCCATATTATGATGTTAACCCTTTACCTTACATGAAAAGAAGATAGCACTTTTGAATAACTAATTTCTTTTCATATTTTTGCGTCAAAAACATAGTTATGACCCCCACTGGATTGAGTTGAATGAGCTCATTCCAATGAGGGGTCATAAGCTATGTTTTTGGTGCAAAAATAATGAACATTGAATGGCTGTTTCGGTGAATGGTGCTAGCCTGTTTTGGCCATTACAATGAGTGAGTGATCAAAAATGTTAAAAACCAATTTCTTCATTCGCAGAGTATTTTGGAACATAAATTTGGGGAAAGGGGGTGGGGGTACATTGGGAAAAGTAACAAAGTTGCAAATGTGAATGAATGGCTTTTGTGCACAGCTACCAATATAGTAGTCTGATACTAGTGCTGTCAGGGTCCCCATGTTATAGCACAAAACTGAACTGACAATTGTCCCTCTACCACCCATACTAAACCCTTCAGCTGATGAGAAAGTTAACAGCATGCACTCTCAGTTTCCTATGATTTGCTTTAGTACTGCAGGGTCCACTGAGTTTTTTTTCTGTTTTGACAACCCTGTCCTGGCTCTTCTCGCTATATTTTTCATTGTATGTCAGTCAGTATTCCTATGTACATGTAGAATGTCACTTTCAAAATATGTGATTGCATGGCTGTCTGTCCATCATATCATTCCTATGTACATGTAGACTGTCTCTTTCAAGATATGTGATTGCATGTCTGTCTGTCCATCGTGCAAAGTGTTGGTTTGTTTCCATTTGCACAGTTCCACATTTTCAGTAACTGGCAATTGACCCCCCAAACACACACACACACCCATACACACACAAACACAAACATTAAAGAGCACTACATTCCTGAAGCAAATATCTGAGTCATCCTCAATGGATACTAGGTATGCATGTATTTTCCCTAATTTCACCCTTTTTATCAGAATGGGTGCCTGTAGGGATTAAATCCAAGGTTGTAAATGAGCTCTTGTGAGTACATGTACTTGTGGGACATGCACATCACTACATAATCAATATTTGATGGTTTTAGGCATTTTAACAGTGCTATGCTATAACATAGGAGCAGTGCTCAGCTGGTCATGCTGTTGGAAAAAATCAGTGTTTAATGTTGTGTCAGTGCCATACCAATGACTCTAGGTGTCTTAACAGAGAAAGTGAGGCTTTTTTCACAAGAATGGCAAAACATTCATCAAGCGCAATGTGAAATATCTTCAGAAGCCAGAATGTGATTTAGAAATTATCACAAATGGGAAATTTAATATCACAAGAGGTTTGTTATATGTCAATATCAATTAATTTATGAATTTTATCATAGTTTTTGATAAAAAGGGGCATACTAGGGGGACACCTTCAAGGCTATATTTTGCCACATCAGTATGTAGAAGAAAATTTGACATCAGTTGTTAAGATAAAATGGTACTATCTATTGATATTGGTGAATTGTATAGCTGCAACCCCAATTTTTGAATCAAAATTGACATTTATATGGTTTCATGGGGTTGGCACACCACTCTTTGTCTTGCTGTATGGTTAAAGGAGACAATTTTTTCCTCAAAGTATTACATGCTGATGCAGATTTTAGTTTTATTTGGGGATTGGGTTAGTTTTCAAAAAAATCGACATGAATTCCTTTAGGTAACAGAGCAAAACAGAGTAGAAAAATGTATTGGAGGCAACAGCAGTGTTTAAGCCATTTGACACAGTTTGGACAGTTTTCTTTAAAAGAACAAATTTCCCATGCTTTTAACTCAGTGGAAGCCAAAAGTTGAATTCTCATGCAAAAATGACTCTTTTGTCACATGAAATAGGTAAAATGTATCTTTGATAGGATTGGGGTTGATTAAGGAAATACATAATTTTGCTTCCGAACCTGATTTAATTATTATTTTGAGAGATTATTTCACAGTTAAAAATTCATTGGGGTACCACACACCTTACAATACTTTTTTATTGTTTTGAAAAGTATGTTTTTGTCATCATCAGCAATAAGGACTATATATTGTAAGTAAATTCACATTTTGAGCAAGTTTAGCCTCCAGTGGCACACTACAGCCCCCAGCAAATGCCAAATAACAACCTATTTTACCCTACATGTACACATGTATTAACAAATGTAATTAAACCATGGTTCCCCATCATAGTACAGGGGCAGAGGGGGGTTCCAATCTTCCAACCTCTTCCAAATCACCATTCAAACCCACAGCCAGAAAACCCATATTGCACTTTTATTTACTGGCATTTAGATGTTTGCCTGAATTATACTGTTAACCCTTTACTTACATGTAACATGAAAAGCTGATTACCCTTGCCCACAAACTTATTGACTTACTAATTTTTTGTGTCAAAAACATGACTTTTTACACCATTGGAATGACCTCATTCCAATGAGGGGTCATAAGCTATGTGTTTCACACAAAAAAACGAGAAAATAATGAACATGGAATGGCAATACTTGTGAGTAGCACCAGCAGCTTTTGACCGTTATATTTGGTAAAGGGTTAAAAAGTGTTAGAAAATAATTTCTTCATTGAAAGAGTATTTTAGAACACAAATTTGGGGGTGAGGTATAGTAGAAAAAATAACACAATAAAGTTGCAAATGTGAGTTAATGGCATTTGTGCACAGCTACCAATAAGGTAGTCTAGTACTAAATTTTCCCTCTTATTTGATGCACGCCCCCCTGTTTTGGGGTCGGAAAAAGTTCTTTGAAGGGTTATACTTGACAAAGATATTTGAATCCCAAAATTAAAGAGTTGCGATCAAATTTTGTTCAGATCGAGCGTTGTTGTCACGGTTCCCATGTTACAGCACAAAACTACAGTAACAGCTGTGAAATATTGTTCTCTCCTTGAATCAAGTCCCCCCACCCCTCCATACTGCAGCCTCAGTTGATGAGAAACAATTGGAAAGACTGTACAGTATGTTTTGGAAACTAAAGTCAATCTCATACACTCTCAGTTTCCTATGATTTGCTTAGGTACTGCTGAACTCAGGGTCCATTGAGGTTTTTTTTTTCCGTTTGACAATCTTGTCCTGGCTCTTCTAACAAAACTTTCCATTGTATGTCAGTTTTTTATTTCTGTGTAGACTTTCAAAACACTGAAAAAAACAATTTTTTTAGGCAAATATCTCATTCATCCTCCTTGGAGACATATTTTCCACAATTTCACACTTTTTATCAAAATGGGTGTTTGTGGGGATTAAATCTAAGGTTGTGAACGTGCCGTAATGGATACTTGCTGCTCAAGCACAGCACCACAGAATCAATATTGGATATTTTTAGGCATTTTAACAGTGCCTAGAGATATCACATGAGCAGTACTGGTCATACTGTTGAAAAAAAGCAGTGTTTATGTTTTTGTCGGTACCATACCAATGACTCTAGGTGCCTTAACTGGGAAAACTGGCTTTTTTAGCTCATCTTGACAAAGTCAAGCTGAGCCAATCTCATCGCTCTCCGTCCGTCATCCGTCAACACCATGTTTTGGTCTTCTCTTCCAAAGCCACTGGGCCAATTCAAGTGACAGTTTTTGTGAGTGATGGTCCCAAAGGGGCATTTCATTTTTGTTCAACTCAACATGCCCAGCCCCATAGGGAGGGAGTGGGGGAAAATGCTCCGAAATATTTATAAAATCTTCTTCTCAAGAACCAGTGTGTTTTGGCCCTGATCAAAATTTCTATTTTCTGAACCGATGGTCCGGTGTGAACCAAATTTGGTGTGTGGTATTATTAGGTCATAAGTATTTGACCCAAGCAAAAGAAAAAAAAAAAAAAATTCCCGCATCCCCATGGGAACCCAGGGAGCTAAAAATAGAAATATTTCAAACGCCCATATTTCCCAAACCACACGGAACAGAGAGCTGTTATTTGGTATGAAGTATCCTTAGAACCAGTAGAATTGAATGGTAAAAAACAATAGCCATTGGTTATGTTAGGGTGCTCTGTAATGGGCATCGAAAAAATGCTGTATCAGCATATTTACAAAAATTAAAAAAAACCTTTTCTCCGGAACCAATCATCAGAATCTTTTGATATTTGGTATACACAGCATTCATAGGGAGGGGAGGGGAGGGGGGGGGGGGGAGGGCAAATAAAAGTTTGTTGAAATAAAGCACATTGGTTCATATATGGGCTTTCTACATGAGCTGAAGTTTTAACATAGGGTAATATGGGGAATATTCTTTAAAAATCTTCTTCTTCAGGACCACCAGTCAGAATCTTTTAATGTTTGGTATACATCATTGTTATGAGGGTCAGATTCAAACCATGTCCCTAGGTTAATATTTGGGCTTCCTACGGAAGCCCAAATTTGAACTTTATTCAATATGGAGGGTAATTTAAAAAAATCTTCTTCAGATCCATCAGTCAGAATGCTTTGATATTTGGTATGCAGCATCTCTAAGGGGGTCAGATTCAAGTTTGTTCAAATCAGATCCCTAGGTATATATTTGGGCTCACTATGATAGCCTAAATTTTTACTTTATGCAATATCAGTAAGTTTCTTTAAAAATCTTCTTCAGATCCACCAGTCAGAATGCTTTTATATTTGGTACACAACATCTCTAGAGGGGTCAGATTCCAGGTTGTTCAATTCGAGTGCCTAGGTTAATATTTGGGCTCCATATGGGAACATGAAATTTAACTTGGTAAAATATGAGGGAATTTCTTCAAAAATCTTCTTCTAGAAAGATCCGCTCGCCAGAATGCTTTCACATTTGGTATACAACATCTCTGGGGAGGGGGGGGGGCAGGGGGGGGGGGGGGCAGGGGGGGATCAGATTCAAGTTTGTTCAAATGGGATCCATAGGTTAATATTTGGGCTCGCTATAGTAGCCCAAATTTGAACTTAGTGCAATTCGAAGAAATTTCTTTACAATTTCTCTTCTTCAGATCCAACAGTCAGAATGCTTTCATATTCGGTACACAACATCTCTAGGGAAATCAGATTCAACTGTGTTCAAATCAAGAGCCTGGGTTAATATTTGGGCTCTCTATGTGAGCCGGAATTGGCCATTTTGCTGAAGAATTAAAAATTTTGTATTCAGTACCCTCTAGAGGTGTGTAACTAAGATTAATCCACATAGGTTGTATCAAGGGGCTTCATAGGTGAGCTCTACGTTTTACTTTATGATCAACCGAAGAAAAGGCATGATGCCCGGATTATTTTTGTCACTCTTGAGGGACTCAAGGATTGACAGTGTAGCCTATGGAGATGGTTTGCTTAATGTAGACTCATTCTTGGACTCTGTTTAAATTGTGTTCTGTTCAAGATGAGCGCTTCAGGCCCCGTGGGGTCTCTTGTTTCTTTTTTTTTTTACAAAAAATTGCAAATGATTCACCAAACACATGATGTGAAATGTCAGTCTTCAGAAGCCTGAATGTGATTTAAAAAACGATCTCAAGTAGGATACGAAGCACGGTTGACTGACGGCGCGTTTGAATCTCGGTGCTTTTCACTTCAACTGTCATCATTTCGAACACAGTCAACCGTGCTTCTTCGATACGAGCCCGTTCCGTTTTATGCGTCCGGTATTCCATTAGTCAAACTCTCCCGAAGATTTAAATTTAAACATGGCGACCTCCGTTGTTGATCAGCTGACGAATTTCGAGTGAAAATACGTTTTAGAATTTATCAAGCAATCAACACGTTTTTATATAGACATAATTGCTCAGTAAATATTCTTTTTTGATCACATGCTAACACAAAGCTTCAGGATATGCCATATTGTTCTCACGAGGCGAGATAGACCAGCAAGTAAATCGTTTACTGGTCATATAGTACACCACGGAGATCGAGAGCGTTGGACCTACAGGCCGTACCAACGCCAAAAATTATATTACGGACTGTGTGTCCAAGTTTGGACTAATGAATATCAAGCCACAAATCAAATATCAAAATCCGTCCAGAAATAACTAAGTTTTTTAGCAAAAAGGGCCACCTGCCCGGCGACCGGCCCTCGATTCAAGTTTGTACAAATCGGGTCCCTCAGTTAGTATTTGGGCTCTCTATTGGAGCCCAAAGTTTAACTTTGTGCAATTTGAGGAAATTTCTTTGAAAATCTTCTTCTTCAGATTCAGATCCACCAGTCAGAATCCTTTCATGTTTAGTATACAACATCTATAAGGGGGTCAGATTCAAGTTTGTTCAAATCGAGTCCCTGGGTTTATATTTGGGCTACCTATAGCAGCCTGAATTTTAACTTAGTGCAATATGAGGGAATTTCTTCAAAAGTCTTTTTCTTCAGTTTCACCAGTCAGAATTCATTCATGTTTGGTATGCAGCATCTTGCAGTGGGTCAGTTTCAGTTTTGTTCAAATTGGTTACCTGGGTAAATATTTTGGCTCCCTGTTTGAGCCCAAAGTTTAACTTAATGCAATGTGAGGACATTTCTTTTAAAACCCCTTTCTTCAGATCCACCAGCCAGAATTCTTTCGTATTTGGTATATAACATCTCATGGGGGATCAGGTTCAAGTTTGTTCAATTCGAGTCCCTGGCTTATTATTTGGGCTCTCTATGGGCGGGGTGGGGGTGGCATGGGGAGCATGTTAGGTTTGTTCAAATCGATTCCTTAGTGTTTTTCCATAAAATTTGCCTTTCATGACTTCATACCTTTGTAGAGTTGATGAACCATGTATAACTGAATGTGACCCCAAATACTTCTTTGAACCACTTTGGCAGGTGAGCGATTACAGCCCCTTGGGGCCTCTTATTTAGTCAAGTTGTGACGAAGTCAAAGCTTGACTTATAGTTTGGTGAATGGCGGGCGGGTGTAAACAGTTGGTTTCTGGATGATAACTTGATAATGGTTCGACCCACGTCATGAAACTCCATAGGTAAGTTGGCATCGGTGAGTGGAAAAACCCTATTAATTTGGACTCACTAGGTCAAAGGTCAAGGTCACAGTGACCCTGAACATAGTAAATCAAAACAATTGGTTTCCGGATAACTTGATAATGTTTCGACCCAGCTTCATAACACTTCATAGGTAGGATGGCATCAGTGAGATGAAGAACCCTATTTATTTTGGACTTGCTAGGCGAACGGTCAAGGTCACAGTGACCTTCAGCATAGTAAATTGTAAACAATTGGTTTCCGGATGCTACCTTGACTGCGCCACCGTGCCCCCACTTGAGCAATAGTGATTAAGTGCCTTGCCCAATGACACAACGCAGTTACCCCTGCTGGGGATCGAAGCGTGGATCTCTCGGGTTGATGTTAGTAGTAGATCATGTACCCGATCGACCCACATTGGCCGGATCTCATGTGCACATGGCCCAGTTACTTCATATTTGGTTGTCATGGTAACGTGCATGAGCGCCATCTTGTGACAACATCCCCATAGTGATACGTGGTCCTAGTGTGCATGCGTAGCGCGTTTTGTTGAGGTGAGACGAGTGTACGTCGTCCATTTTGTATATCTGAGGCCGCCATCTTGGTTTCTATGGTAGCACATGGTTGCTATGTGACCCAAAACCTTCTAGTAGGACAGGGGTGTGTTCGGAGGGTGTGTTCGATTGAATAGGAGTAATTTTAATTACAGCAAACAACCCGACAATCCCTCTTAATAATCCAAAACTACCGAGACGGACTTAGAAAACCCCCACCTAGGGTTTATACCTAGTGCTAGTGCTAAATGAATGATGAGAGGTCTCATGTGGATAAATTGAAGTGAACTAGAATACATCGAATTACCACAAACATCCAGCCAATTTCTCTAAACCAGCAAAACAACTTTATTTGGCACGGATTCCTCAATACTGGGCTTAAAAGAGTACCATACAGTGCTTTAAGGTGCGTTTCCTAGTATGAGTAATTGTATTTGTTCGAATACTTTGTAAAATTACCCAAATAAATCCAACAGTTCTTTTACTAGTGCGGATTTCCCACTAAATATTCGGTTTCTATCTGTTATCCCCTAGAATTCTTATTTTTGCCCAACAATAGACACATTCCTTTGTTTTAGATTAACTTTATTGTTTCGGATATGCACCACAGTCTCGGTATTTTGTCTATCCCGATATTTTCTGTGGTTTATCCTATTTCCTGGCCTGTTTTGCCTTTTACTGGTCCCATTTCTGCCTATCCCAGCAGACTATTTTGTCTTGGCCGTCTCTGTTTTTGCCTTTCCTGTGTATAACGAAGTCCTCTATGATCCTCAAACCCAAAATACAACCAAGCAGGGTTAGGTATTATTCGAACGACTCGAATCTTATCGAGCAAATAAGCTTTTGAGCAGTTACTGAAAAAGTCACTACTCGAATGACTCAAATCCCATTGAGCAGATGAGTATCGAAAGAGCTATTTCTTTTACGGCTCTTAATGCTCATCGGGGTAAAGGAGGATACCTATGACGACATGATGATGTAGTACTTTATATACCTGATGATAATTTAGCTCCTAGCATCTGCCCAGTTCTGGACCTCTCCATGATCTTCATATCTACAACACCACTATTACTGATTTTCCCAATATTGCCATCGTCTGTCCTATGATTAGCGTTTACAGTAGTCACCAAATCCCGCAGTCTTCTTCCACTCTTGCGGCCTTGTACCATTACTAGCACTAGTACAGGCTTGCTAATCATCTCAGATTGCTCGAACGACCAGAATTCCATCGAACAAATGGGCCAACGAGTGACTCCACGTACGACTATTTTGCTCGTCTAGGTATTGAAGGATGGGAAGGATCTTGGGAACTAACAACGTTAGTTATTGAAATTGACGTACAATCCCGCTTATAATATAGCCTTGGTTTTTGAAAGTGTTTTTAAACCCTAATGAACCTATTTGCCATTGAATTATGATCTTTTGTCAGTTTAAAAAATGAAGGTTTGTTTTACTATAGCTTGTCTGAAGTTTGATCCTTCCGCAATCTTTCAAAATTTCTCGATTGCCATATTTGTCGCCACATTAACATATGAACATACATGTGTGGTTCTGTGTTTATTGCATGTCGCTGTACAATACGTTTTGGCAAATTGTTATATTTCACATGACCGAAACAGATAGTGATATATAAAAAATGAAAATATATGATTGTGTAATTTAAGTAGCTAACCCTTTGATGAAACAGTTATTGGCAGCACTGGAGTGAAAAAGTGACACCTGAAATCAGTAATCAGAATCAGTTTACTGTCAGGCAATCAACAAAAAATCTGAATGAGCAAAAAGTTCACTGACTGCTGGTTGTGAGGTTCTGAATGGCTAATATGTTTACTGACTGCTGGTTGTGAGGTTCTGAATGGCTAATACGTTCACTGACTGTTGGTTGTGAGATTCTGAATGACTAATATGTTCACTGACTGCTGGTTGTACAGTTCTGCTGGTTGTGAGGTCCTGAATGGCTAATATGTTCACTGACTGCTGGTTGTGAGGTTCTGAATGGCTAATATGTTCACTGACTGCTGGTTGTACAGTTCTGCTGGTTGTGAGGTCCTGAAAGGCTAATATGTTCACTGACTGCTGGTTGTGAGGTTCTGAATGACCAATATGTCCACTGACTGCTGGTTGTACAGTTCTGCTGGTTGTGAGGTCCTGAATGGCTAATATGTTCACTGACTGCTGGTTGTGAGGTTCTGAATGGCTAATATGTTCACTGACTGCTGGTTGTGAGGTTCTGAATGGCTAATATGTTCACTGACTGCTGGTTGTGAGGTTCTGAATGGCTAATATGTTCACTGACTGCTAGTTGTGAGGTTCTGAATGGCTAATATGTTTACTGACTGCTGGTTGTACAGTTCTGCTGGTTGTGAGGTCCTGAAAGGCTAATATGTTCACTGACTGCTGGTTGTGAGGTTCTGAATGGCTAATATGTTTACTGACGGCTGGTTGTGAGGTTCTGAATGACCAATATGTCCACTGACTGCTGGTTGTACAGTTCTGCTGGTTGTGAGGTCCTGAATGGCTAATATGTTCACTGACTGCTGGTTGTGAGGTTCTGAATGGCTAATATGTTCACTGACTGCTGGTTGTGAGGTTCTGAATGGCTAATATGTTCACTGACTGCTGGTTGTGAGGTTCTGAATGGCTAATATGTTCACTGACTGCTAGTTGTGAGGTTCTGAATGGCTAATATGTTCACTGACTGCTGGTTGTACAGTTCTGCTGGTTGTGAGGTCCTGAAAGGCTAATATGTTCACTGACTGCTGGTTGTGAGGTTCTGAATGGCTAATATGTTTACTGACGGCTGGTTGTGAGGTTCTGAATGACCAATATGTCCACTGACTGCTGGTTGTACAGTTCTGCTGGTTGTGAGGTCCTGAATGGCTAATATGTTCACTGACTGCTGGTTGTGAGGTCCTGAATGGCTAATATGTTTACTGACTGCTGGTTGTGAGGTCCTAAATGGCCAATATGTTTACTGACTGTTGGTTGTGAGGTTCTGAATGGCTAATATGTTCACTGACTGCTGGTTGTGAGGTTCGGAATGGCTAATATATTCATTGACTGCTGGTTGTGAGGTCCTAAATGGCCAATATGTTTACTGACTGTTGGTTGTACAGTTGAATAGATATGCTCATTGACTGCTGGTTGTGCGGTTCTGAATGGCTAATATGTTCACTGACTGCTGGTTGTGAGGTTCTGAATGGCTAATATGTTCACTGACTGCTGGTTGTGAGGTTCGGAATGGCTAATATATTCACTGACTGTTGGTTGTACAGTTGAATAGATATGCTCATTGACTGCTGGTTGTGAGGTCCTGAATGGCTAATATGTTCATTGACTGCTGGTTGTGAGGTCCTGAATGGCTAATATGTTCGCTGACTGCTGGTTGTGAGGTTCTGAATGGCTAATATGTTCACTGACTGCTGGTTGTGAGGTTCAGAATGGCTAATATGTTCACTGACTGCTGGTTATGAGGTCCAAAATGGCTAATATGTTTACTGACGGCTGGTTATTAGGTTCTGAATAGCTAATATGTTCACTGACTGCTGGTTGTGAGGTTCTGAATGGCTAATATGTTCACTAACTACTGGTTGTGAGGTTCTGAATGGCTAATATGTTCACTGACTGCTGGTTGTACAGTTCTGAATAGATATGTTCACTGACTGCTGGTTGTGAGGTTCAGAATGGCTAATATGTTCACTAACTGCTGGTTGTGAGGTTCTGAATGGCTAATATGTTTACCGACTGCTGGTTGTGAGGTTCTGAATGGCTAATACGTTCACTGACTGTTGGTTGTGAGATTCTGAATGACTAATATGTTCACTGACTGCTGGTTGTACAGTTCTGCTGGTTGTGAGGTCCTGAATGGCTAATATGTTCACTGACTGCTGGTTGTGAGGTCCAAAATGGCTAATATGTTTACTGACGGCTGGTTATTAGGTTCTGAATAGCTTATATGTTCACTGACTGCTGGTTGTGAGGTTCTGAATGGCGAATATGTTCACTAACTACTGGTTGTGAGGTTCTGAATGGCTAATATGTTTACTGACTGCTGGTTCTACAGTCCTGAATAGATATGCTCATTGACTGCTGGTTGTGAGGTCCTGAATGGCTATGTTCACTGACTGCTGGTTGTGAGGTTCAGAATGGCTAATATGTTCACTGACTGCTGGTTGTGAGGTTCTGAATGGCTAATATGTTTACTGACGGCTGGTTGTGAGGTTCTGAATGACCAATATGTCCACTGACTGCTGGTTGTACAGTTCTGCTGGTTGTGAGGTCCTGAATGGCTAATATGTTTACTGACTGTTGGTTGTGAGGTTCTGAATGGCGAATATGTTCACTAACTACTGGTTGTGAGGTTCTGAATGGCTAATATGTTCACTGACTGCTGGTTGTGAGGTCCAAAATGGCTAATATGTTTACTGACGGCTGGTTATTAGGTTCTGAATAGCTTATATGTTCACTGACTGCTGGTTGTGAGGTTCTGAATGGCGAATATGTTCACTAACTACTGGTTGTGAGGTTCTGAATGGCTAATATGTTTACTGACTGCTGGTTCTACAGTCCTGAATAGATATGCTCATTGACTGCTGGTTGTGAGGTCCTGAATGGCTATGTTCACTGACTGCTGGTTGTGAGGTTCAGAATGGCTAATATGTTCACTGACTGCTGGTTGTGAGGTTCTGAATGGCTAATACGTTCACTGACTATTGGTTGTGAGGTTCTGAATGACTAATATGTTCACTGACTGCAGGTTGTACAGTTCTGCTGGTTGTGAGGTCCTGAATGGCTAATATGTTCACTGTCTGCTGGTTGTGAGGTCCTGAATGGCTATTATGTTCACTGTCTGCTGGTTGTGAGGTTCTGAATGGCTAATATGTTCACTGACTACTGGTTGTGAGGTTCTGAATGGCTAATATGTTCTCTGACTGCTGGTTGTACAGTTTTGAATAGATATGCTCATTGACTGCTGGTTGTGAGGCCCTGAACGACTAACAATGCAGTTGGGAATGTAACCTATTCAATCTTATTTGACAGAACTCATTGAGCTCCGTCAAACAAAACTAAATTTATTAAATTCCTTGTTATATTATGGGGTAAATTCACCACTTGAAATTTTAGTATTTTGACATCAGTGAGCCAACCCTTAAAGGCCTATTTCCGACTTTTACAACCTCAGAGTAATTATCCCGGCCGTTAAGGGTTAAAATTAGATCAAAGAATCTAGGACAAACTGGAACTGGTGGGTCTGTTCAAGCAAATTATACACAGTCTAAGTAGATTAGCATTGATAACCAAAATAGATAATGTAATAAGGCGAGAGTGTTATCAAACAATAGGCAGTAGTTCATAGTCTCTCTCATGATTACAGTTGAACCCACTTAATTTTAACTGAATAACCCTGTTAGGCCTAAAAAAATAAAAAATCTGTTTCTCAGGCCCTCCCGCATGGTCCTTT
Source organism: Pictodentalium vernedei (assembly GCA_031216915.1). Lineage (NCBI taxonomy): Eukaryota > Metazoa > Mollusca > Scaphopoda > Dentaliida > Dentaliidae > Pictodentalium > Pictodentalium vernedei. The sequence continues at coordinate 19,484,059 of CM062291.1, read as the reverse complement.
TGGCTGCCGCATGTTCTCTTTTTATAACCAATTTAAACTTAAAAAAAATAAAAATTAAATGGTTTATGTCTGATATTTTACCCAAGTTAAAAAAGTTGATAAATTTGTCAAGGGATGAAATACACCACCACCCATGCTATTCTGTAGATTATGAGGCCTAAAACTTGAACCAAGAACATGAGCTCTTGATGGCAAAAAAGTAATTACTGAAATAAAAAATAAAATAAAAAACCGCTCGCCCGCATGCAATTTCACAAATAATGGCCTGAGAAACAGAAGATCTACTTTGTGGGGCCTTAACTGAATAAAATTTCCCAACATAAAACCATTTACCTTACCTCCAGTACAAATTTGACCAGTTAATTGAATATAGGTTATAGAGTAAACTCCTGTTAATTGAATAAAAAAATCTTGTAACTGTCGAAAAATTACCCGGACTCTCTCTAGTTTTCCTTTGTTTATAGACCTATTTGGCCTCAAGTACAACCAATACAGGCATTTAATCTATTATATCTTGTTTCACAGAGCTCTGTCAAACAAGATATAATAGAATAAATGCTAAGTTTATCTGTAGAATACAGGAAAGTGACACAATCCCTGTTAATTGAATACTCCTGTTAACTGAATAATTTTCATTGGCAAAGTGGCTATTCAATTAGCAGGATTCCACTGTAGTACATCACTAACATACCTACCTTTCAGTTCATCAAAGACCATAGCTCTCTGATCAGCATTACCATTCTGTATTAAACACTGAACAACTCGAGCTGTGTCATGTGCAAAAGAAAGCTACAAATTAAAACAAAAATCCATTTAGTACCATAATGAAATTTTTTTCTTTTCAGACAATTTCTTAAGATTTCCCATAAAGAAAACAATGTTGGGATAGTGCTAAACAATGCATAACTGCAATATAAAAGCTTTGTAGCCATGGGTTTCAAACTGCTTGAGCTAAATATAAACTCTTACAAATTGGACATGGACACCGTTGCTGAAAAAAACCTTGAGTCATGACATGAGCTCATCCTACTTCATAGTAGGTGAGCTAAAAAAGATTTATTTATTTATTTATTGGTGTTTAAGGTCACATATTTTTGCACAATGGCTAATCATGACCACAACATGAGTATCAACTCAAGACCAGGGGTGAGCGTTAATAAGCCATGTTGCCAATTTTAGAGAGGGTTTGCACCTCCCAAGCATTGGTGACTGGGTCCTATTTTACCAGTAAAACAGAGCCTGTTTACCACAGTGAACAGGCACTGCTTCACTTCCCGCAGAGAAGCTAAAAAACGATAAAGTAAAGTTTAACCAAAAAGAATAAACACGATATTTGTGTAAGTCATTTTGTCAATCAGTTATAATTAGCTAAGAATGTAGATCATTCTTTGAGTTTCTTAATTAAAGATTCCTGATTCTCATCTATTATTTAGGCCTAAAAAATAAAACATCTGTTTCTCAGGCCCTCCCGCATGGTCCTCTTGGCTGCCGCATGCTCGAATGAAATGGTTTCGCGTGCCAAAGGTGCACAGGGATGGTATGGGGCAAGCCCCTTTCGACCCTCTTTAACTGTAGATGATTTGGGTTGTCTGGGCGTGGCAAAGATGGAATATGGAAATGGTACTCAGCACCGTCTATGTTTCCTCCTGTTCTTTTTTGGAGGAGGAGGCTGTGATGGTGATACCTCTTTTGGTGGTGTTCAAGGAGGGGTGCTGGAGGGCTGACTAGGTTGGTATGGTCTAGCCCTTGCAGTTGCCGGTGATGGAGAGCTCTCTGGAGTAGTGTGCAGATTGTGGTTACGGACACTCTGTAAAGCTCCTCTAATCGTGCTTTCCAAGATTCCGCGGTTTTCCAGGGTATTCAGCGTTTGTTGGAGAATTGCTGGATGTTCGTCATCCCTGACCTTTTCCCCAAGGATGCTTTCCACGGACTCCGCGGTGTGAGCTTCCTGGATGGTGTCCTGGTCGGAAAGGCTAGAAGAGCAAGAGCGGGTGTAGCTACATGTGCGCTGTCCGGCTCAACTTCCTGCACCATAAACAAACCTCCCTCCTCCATTTCCTCTTCCGAGGAAGAGTGTGATAGGCTAGAGATTGGAGTGTTGCCTGGCAAACCAGCGTCTTCCGGACCCTCCACAGGAGTGGGGGGAACCGGGGTGGATGTGGAACGGCCAGGGGTAGCAGGCATCGAGCTTTTCAACGCCATGGTTAGCCTCCCTTTCTTCCTTTTCCATCCTTTTCTTCTCCATGAACACCGTCAGTCGGTGGGCATCGTGTCGTCTGGTGGAAGGTCCCTTCTTTCTTCTCCTTTTCTTCTTTCCTTCGGCTGCTTCCGCATTCTTGGCATCATCCTGTGAGTCCGTATCACTTGGAGGGTGACTAGTGCGGGGGGGAAATCCCCTCACAAAAAGTGCTACACCTCTCCAAGGACAGTAGTTCGGTTTCCTTCTCAAAATCCACTGTCAGGTGAATTTTACCCTTGAGCACCTGGATGCTCCAGGTGGTAGCTAGGGTAGCCTTCACTCTGACCAGTGTCTCTTGTATAACAATTGGGAGCTCCATTGTGTAGTTGTTGACACCTCGGAATCCAAGGTGTGAGTGCCGCATGCTCTCTTTTTATAACCCAATTTAAACTTAAAAAAAACTAAAAATTAAATGGTTTATGTCTGATATTTTACCCAAGTTAAAAAAAATTGATGAATTTGTCCCTTGAGTGCAAGAAGGCTTTACAATGCTTTAGCATTGCAAAGCCTTCTTGCACTCAAGGGATGAAATACACCACCACCCTTGCTATTCTGTAGATTATGAGGCCTAAAACTTGAACCAAGAACATCAACTTTTGATGGCAAAGAAGTAATTACTGAAATAAAAAATAAAATAAAAAACTGCTTGCCCGCATGCAATTTTACAAATAATGGCCTGAGAAACAGATGATCTACTTTGTGTAGCCTTATTTATTGGTATTTAAGGTCACATACTTATGCACAATGGCTAATCATGACCGTGACAGTTTTACGGGTGGAGGAAGCCGGAGTACCTGGAGAGAACCACCGAGCAACTGCCAGCTCCCCAACATCATAACTCCGCAATGCTGCATAGACAGGGTCAGATTGTTTGAAGACATGCGCACCATCGACATGCAGTACGCCTTAGTATATAGCATCATCATAACCCCATGCCTTGCCCAAGGACACAATGTGGGAGTCCGAAACAATCGCTCAGATGGTCACGCATCCGAGGACTAACCTGGCTCGATGTTGCTCAACTTCGGTGATCAAACGAGAATTTGTAATTGCAACGCCACCGCGCCCCTAGGATACAAATGAAAGCTCTGTGCTTCCTAATTTGAAACAGAAGTAACTGATCACATAATTTATGATTAACCCACTGAGTATTTTCAAAATATTTTTCATCAAATCTAGTCATGGCTGCTCTGAAGCAGCCATGACTAGTTTTAATGAAAAATTCATGTAAATTTAAATCATTGGTGCCAAAATCCATGCAATTTACATCGGGGAAAATTTGAATAAATGCTTCCAAATTGTACTTTTTTCAGTGGCAATACAAATCATGTCCTGGCAGAAATATCCGCCAGCAGCATAGAAGGAGTTAATTAAAATCATTAAGACTTAACAGGAATATCCGCCAGCAGCATAGAAGGAGTTAATTAAAATCATTAAGACTTAACAGGAATATCCGCCAGCAGCATAGAAGGAGTTAATAAAAATCATTAAGACTTAACAGGAATATCAGCCAGCAGCATAGAAGTTAATTAAAATCATTAAGACTTAACAGGAATATCTGCCAGCTGCATACAATGAGTTAATTAAAATCATTAAGACTTAACAGGAATATCCGCCAGCAGCATACAAGGAGTTACTTAAAATCATTAAGACTTTACAGGAATATCCGCCAGCAGCATACAAGGAGTTAATTAAAATCATTAAGACTTAACAGGAATATCCGCCAGCAGCATAGAAGGAGTTAATTAAAATCATTAAGACTTAACAGGAATATTCGCCAGCAGCATACAAGGGGTTAATTAAAATCATTAAGACTTAACAGGAATATCCGCCAGCAGCATACAAGGAGTTAATTAAAATCATTAAGACTTAACAGGAATATCCGCCAGCAGCATAGAAGGAGTTAATTAAAATCATTAAGACTTAACAGGAATATCCGCCAGCAGCATGCAAGGAGTTAATTAAAATCATTAAGACTTAACAGGAATATCCGCCAGCAGCATAGAAGGAGTTAATTAAAATCATTAAGACTTGACAGAAATATCCGCCAGCAGCATACAAGGAGTTAATTAAAATCATTAAGACTTAACAGGAATATTCGCCAGCAGCATACAAGGAGTTAATTAAAATCATTAAGACTTAACAGGAATATCCACCAGCAGCATAGAAGGAGTTAATTAAAATCATTACGACTTAAGTAACAGTAAGTAAGTAAATTCATCACTTTAACATATTAACAAATGTAATGGCCAAATCCAAGGAGTGCAATTCACCAAAATCAGCATTCAAATTTTCTTATTTTTTTCAGTTTTTGTCTCAAAAACAAACTAGAAATAAGAGGGATGCCCTTGCCTCTCACCTACATTTCACTTTGATACAGTTACTCGTACAAACCAGACATGTTAAGCTGATGAATTGAAAAAAGTTAAGATTTCGAGCAAAAACAGTGAGGTGTTTTTATGTGGCTCAAAGACGAAAATAAATCAATTTTAATAATACGCTTTTGGTAAACATTCCAATTAACACAACTTTATTATGTAAAATAGTGAGTCTTAACAGGTATGACACAAACTCCAGGATAATTGTATGATGCAAATTCAATATTACATGCAAAATAAATACATGACAGAAAAGAATAAAATCTGCACATAACTAACTTTTGACAGAGAATTGAAAAAAAAAACAACAAACGAGGCATTAATGCAATATGAAAGCCATGGCGACATAGGATTCAAAAGAAATTAGCTAAAACTAAAGTCTTAACAAAAAATTGTGGTAACGTGAAATTCTTATAACTAGAAATAAAGTCATTTTTGGCCAAAAAAATTAAAAAAAACAAAAACAAACCCAGAATACAAAGTTGTATTTCTAGTTGTAAGAATTTCACTTTACCACAACTTTTTGTTAAGGACACCAAATTCACTCTCTGGGGACCTCATTTTGCAGATGACAGTCTGCTTATTTTCAGGCTTGTCTGTACCCTACATGCTATGTTTTCAAGAAGAATAACTGGAGGTGTGGACTGTACTAAAGAACTGAGGCCTGGGTTGATGTGGCTCTCACAGTTAATGTATGTCAACAAAAGTTACCAAGTTACAGTAATATCATTCCAAAATGAGTCATCCTACAAGTTACAATGAAATCCCTTCATAAATGTGACTCACACACATTGCTAAAGGAATCTATGCCACGTGCCCATCCGGCAGCCACAGTTGACTGATTGCGAGAAAAATAGGTCAGTCTCATCCAGATATTATACAGAGTCATCCTACCAAGTTACAATGAAATCCTTTCACAAATACGACTGTTAACAGTGCTAAAGGATCAAGGTCACATGCCCAAGCAGTGGTAATGGTTCACTGACCGTAACCAAAATAGGACAGTCTCATATAGACATCATAATTAGTCTAATTTGCACAATTTACGCACGAGAAAAAAACCCGTATTATATGTGATGTATCCCATGGTACTAAACATTCATACAAAAAATTATTCAAATTAGGGCTTTCATATGGAAGTTCTGTACAAAAAAACAGATTTCTGCATCGTCGGTACAAAATGGTGGCTGGCAGCCATCTTGAATTTCGGACCGCACCCAAAAACATTCGTTCTCGTCCCACGGTCATAACAAAGGTACTCAAGAAGTTTCGTAAAGATCGGTTCATAAATACGGCCTCTAGCCTGAGCCGTATCCAATTGTTGACGTACGGACATACGGACAGACGGACGACGGGCCATGACAAAAGCTCAAATTTGGCTTCCCCAAAGTTGAGCAAAAAATGAATTTTTTAAGTCAAAAAAGGGGCATAACTCTGGCAAAAACTATTGAGCCGCACCCTGATTCGAACCTGACCTGTATTTGATGTTGATACACCTATATACCAAATTTCAATTGATTTGGCCAACTATAGCTAAATTTATCATCAGGAACCAAAGTGGGACGGACGACTGCATGCCTGGATGGACACCAGCTATTTTAATAGTCCCCTGAAAAAAATTCAACTGCTAGAGTACTTAATGATTTTGACCATCAAAACTGGTTTGTCTTTGCCTCATTACAATTCATAAGAAAGGGCCTGTGAGCACTCTCCCATAAATTGCAACAAAGCAAGTCCTAACAGTCTAAATAATATCACTTCAAAGATAATACAAAGCATAGCCACTGAATTTGGTTAATTTCACTTCAGATTCTTAGCACTGACATACCTCTTTGATTTTACCTTGGACGAGCCTTACAAGTTCACCTGTCAATTCTTCTTTTCTTTTTGGTGTTATGTCATGTCTGAAGTGGAAAAAAAAGGAAAATTTGGGGCCTGTATTTCTATTTATATATCACAGCCTCATACACAGCAAGTTGCAGATGTAATCCTCAACTAATGTTAAGTAAAGTAGTAACTACATATTCTTGTTATTATCATACAATGGAAAATTTCTTATTTAATTACAGTTGGGGGCACGGTGGCTCAGTAGGTAGAGGTGCAGGCTGCAAACCGAGAGGTCCTTGGTCTGAATCCCACCTGCGGCAACCGCGTTGTGTCCTTGGGCAAGACACTTCGCCCCCATTGCCCATGTGGGGGCACAGTGACGTCGTGTACTTAGGCGTACTGCACGTCAATGGTGCACTTGTCTTCAACCAATGCTAACCCTGCTTGTGTGGAGTTAGTTTGTTGGGGAGCTGACAGTTGCTCACCGTTGCTTGGTGGTTCTCTCTGGGTAGTGCGGTTTCCTTCACCTGTAAAACTGTCATGGTCATGATTAGCCATTGTGCATAAATATGTGACCTTAAACCCCAATAAATAAATATAATTACAGTGCTCTACAGTACAGGCCCAAATTACATTTGGTATAATTAGGCCACACAAAGTATATCTTCTGTTTCTCAGGCCATTTTTTTTGTAAAATTGCATGCAGGCAGGCCGTTTTTTATTTTATTTTTTATTTTTTTGTTATTATTTCTTTGACATCAAAAGCTCATGTTCTTGGTTTATTTTATGCTTTAGGCCTCATAATATACAGAATAGCATGGGTGGTGATGTATTTCATCCCTTGAGTTCAAGAAGGCTTTGCAATGCTTTAGCATTGCCAAGTCTTCTTGCACTCAAGGGACAAATTTATTAATTTTATTAACTTGGGTAAATATTATTTGTTTAAGTTTGCAATGGTTATAAAAAGAGAGCATAGAGCAGCCAAAAGGGCCATGCAGGAGGGCCTGAAAAACAGACTTTTAACTTTTTGGGGGCATCACATCGAAAGTCTACCTACAGGGGGGTTTGCAGTTATTTGTAGTCAAGTATTGGCTGCCTACAGAGGCAGCCAAGACTTACGTAGAAACAACTGACAAGGTACTTAGAAAACAAGCCACCAGTATCCCCTGGCGAGCAGAAACCATAAAAATATAAATTTTCCATGCTGAAAAAAGTGGAAAAAGGCCCATAACTCTAGAAAAATGAAAGTGTCAATGACACTGTAGCTCAACTTGACAAACTTGAACTTGGTAAGTTATAAATGAAATGGCAAAATTGAAGATCATTGGTACCAATGTCATTTTTTTTGCCAGTGGCAACATTTTTTGACAGAAACCAAAGAAAATCGATAGCTCCCATCTAGAGGCCTCCCCAAACAAGCATGCCAGGTTTCAAAGCAATCCGATCATAAATGTGCCCTGTAGGGTGTATAAAAGGGAAATATTGTGGTCTGACTAGACTAAATTCTAAGAACGTTGGCCGTGGCAACATTTTTTGACGGAAATGGAAGAAAATCGATAGCTCCCATCTAGAGGTCACCGTAAATAAGCATACCAAGTTTTAAAGGAATTTAATCATAAATGTGCCCTGTAGGGTGAGCCAAAGGGAAATATTGTGGTCTGACTAAACTAAGTTCTAAGAATGTTGGCTGCGACAACATTTTTTGATGGAAATTGAAGAAAATCGGTAGCTCCCATCTAGAGGTCACCCCAAACAAGCATGAAAGGTTTCAAAGCAATCCGATCATAAATGTACCCTGTAGGGTGTGCCAAAGGGAAATATTGAGTCTTCTGACTAAACTAAATTCTAAGAACGTTGGCCGCGGCAACATTTTTTGACAGAAATTGCAGAAAATCGATAGCTCCCATCTAGATGTCTCCCCAAACAAGTATACCAGGTTTCAAAGCAATCTGATCATAAATGGGTCCTGTAGGGTGTGCCAAAGGAAAATATTGAGGTCTGACTAAACTAAGTTCTTCGAACGTCGGCTGTGGCAACATTTTTTGCCGAAAATTGAAGAAAATCGATAGCTCCCATCTAGAGGTCACCCTAAATAAGCATACCAGGTTTCAAAGCAATTAAATCATAAATGTGCCCTGTAGGGTGTGCCAAAGGGAAATATTGAGTCTTCTGACTAAACTGTGTTGTAAGAACGTTGGCCACAGCAACATTTTTTGACAGAAATTGAAGAAAATCGATAGCACCCATCTAGAGGTCTCCCCAAACAAGCATACCAGGTTTCAAAGCAATCTGATCATAAATGTGCCCTGTAGGGTGTGCCAAAGGGAAATATTGAGGTCTGACTAAACTAAGTTCTACGAACGTTGGCCGTGGCAACATTTTTTGCCGGAAATTGAAGAAAATCGATAGCTCCCATCTAGAGGTCACCCTAAATAGGCATAACAGGTTTCAAAGCAATCAAATCATAAATGTGCCCTGCAGGGTGTGCCAAAGGGAAATATTGTGGTTTGACTAAACTAAGTTCTAAGAACGTTGGCCGCGGCAACATTTTTTGATGGAAATTGAAGAAAATCGATAGCTCCCATCTAGAGGTCACCCCAAACAAGCATGCCAAGTTTCAAAGTCATCTGATCATAAATGCGACCTGTAAGGTGTGCCAAAGGAAATTGTGGACATACGTACTAACGTACGTACGTACATACGCCGACGGACGAGAATTGATGGCAATAGCTCAGCTTGACTTTGTCAAGTTGAGCTAATGAACAAAACCTGTTACTTGTGAATATCCTTTCCCCCATGGTGGTCTATCAGCAAACCAGATCATTCAAATCCAACATCCACTGACTGAAATATGAAGGTCCAATGTTGTTACGGATGGGTGGACAGATGGACAGACAAATAGACAACAGACAGAACCCATTTCAATATCCAGCGCAAACATTGTTTTGGTAGGGAATAACGAGTTTGAGTTTTACCCAAACAAGGCATGTTGGGGCACCTGTTCCTTTGCATTAAAAAGTTTTCAAAGTGGGAATTAAGGCCCTTAAGGATTAAAGGAACAATGAGCCGCTTAATTTGATGGAAATATTGACTCAGATGTGATACAGCATGTGAACAAGAGGCTCCCAACCTGCTCATCTCACAAAGCTGTTCACAATAGCATTAAATTATCATCTATGGTTAGTTAACACTACACTAGGGGGGGGGGGGGGGGGGTGCGGTGACTCAGTTGGTAGAGGTGCACCCTGCAAGCCGAGAGGTCCTCGGTTCAAATCCCACTTGTGGCAACCATGTTGTGTCCTTGGGCAAGACACTTCACCCCCACTGCCCATGTAGGGGCACAGTGACGCTGTGTACTAAGGCGTACTGCACGTCAATGGTGCACCTGTCTTCAACCAATACTAACCCTGCTTGTGTGGAGTTAGTATGTTGGGGAGCTGACAGTTGCTCGCCATTGCTCGGTGGTTCTCTCTGGGTACTCAGGCTTCCTCCACCTGTAAAACTGTCATGGTCATGATTAGCTATTGTGCAGAAACATGTGACCTTAAACACCAATAAATAAATAAATAAATAAATAAATAAATAAATAAATAAATAAATAAATAAATAAATAAATAATACTAGAGAGGAATGGAACCATTTAATTGTGTATAACTCTGTTGTCCATGGAAAGAGGATTTTTTCTAGTACTGAGTTGCTAATGCCCAGATTCCCAGTAATGCAAAGCTGGGGAGCCCAAATATCAACCTGGTGAATTAACTTTGAGCAAACTTGAATCTGACCCTTACTTCTCCACCCTAGGATGCCTTATACCAAATATCAATAGATTCTGATTGGTGGATCTGAAGTAGCAGTTTTTAAAGATCATTTGCCATCTTGCAACAAGTTGAAATAACGGAGACCAAATATGAATCCATATGATTTGAGCAAACTTGAATCTGAGCCTGGATAGGGTATTGTATACAAAATATCAAACTAGGGGATTGTAGACAAAATATCAAAACATTCTGAATGGTGGTTCTCAAAGAAGATTTTAAGAGAATATTTCTCTTTTGCACCAAGTTAAAATTAGAGGCCAAATACTAATATAGCCCCCCCCCCCCCCCCCCCCCGACTGTGGAATGTACATTCCCAAATAGCAAAGGGTCAGCACAAGTTTTACAGTGTTCTGGAACTGTTGCAGTCAGCCAGTTCCAGAATAGCGCCATTCCCAGTGAGCACGTCCACAATGGGCTCATGTGAGATTGTTATTAGATATTGTTATTCAGGTGGTGTGATATGTCTGTGGAGAACTCTTTCGAGCAGTTGTCAACAATTTCAACTGGGATGCTTTCATAAGGCCTAAGAAAATTATACGTTTGTTTCCGCTAACCCGACCGACCCTATTTCAAACCGCCAAGTCTAAGCATTTTACTGAAATTGCACAAAAAGTGAAAAAAAATGGTGGCATTTTTGCCACTTTCCAAATCACGACACATATATTAATCATCAAATATTAAGATTTTATAAAAAAAGAAACCCAATTTTATATAAAAGCCAATCGAGCCACGGAACTTCTTCATAATATAATATTCAGCAGTCCTCTTATTCTGAATTGTGTGTCCGCATGTCTCACTTTATCACGACATGAGGTCAAGAAGTGTTGAAATTAGCACTCCTCAGCACTTGAAATAAATTGCCTTTTTAACCCTTTATCCAATGCAGACGATATCAAGATTTATTTTTTTAAATATCATTTTTTCAAATTTTTCAAAAAAGTTCAACAAAACCATATCATGTGACCCCTCGTTGGAATGAGCTGGATGAGCTTGTTCCAATGAGTGGTCACATGATATGGTTTTGTTGAAATTTTTTGAAAAATAATATTTTTTCATCTACTGAATATGCCTATTACGTGGGCGGAATGCGGCCGATTCATTGGGTAAAGGGTTAAGTGATTGTGGTAATGGACTGGTTAAGTATCATCGTATCTGTCTTGGGTAAGAAAGCACAAATGACTTGCTTTTTTTATTTGAAGACAATAAAGTTCCCTGCTTTGGTCTTGCATGAAACACTTTTGAGCACACTATTTTGAAGGCATGATGCTATCGTGACATCAGTGTGTGGAAACAGGCAATCACTTTAAGGTACAAGTGTCAATTTACAGGAAATCCTTTGGCATTTCACAAGGAAAACTTTCAGGTTTTAAATAGCAGGCATGCCATTGGTTGATATATACAATGTGATTAACTATGCATGCTTACTGGAATACAGTCCATGACTCCATGTGTCTTGTTTCAAATTCGAGGTAAACAATATTCAATCACTTGCGTAATAATGGTCACTGTTGCGACAAAACACTTGAACAGTTGAAGAAAAGTAATACATAAACGTTTCATGGTCTTCGAGGGCAGACAGGGTGGTACAAAGGGAAAAGACCTAAATTTAAACCAACATTAATCCACACTAGTGAAGTAAAATCACTTTTTGTAAACCATGATATTAAAGCAAGTTGAAATTTATATACCGCCTTACCTGGATAAAACCAACTTTTCCAGGTACCGATTATGATTTGTTTCACCAGTATCAGTGACGGTATTGACAATTTTACCGATCATAGTTGGTATACCCCGTAAAACCACACAGCACTACACAGAGGCCTATTTTATGTTGAAAAAGTTATAAACTGAGTTAAGGGAACTGCATTCTGGAAAAAAAACCCCGACCTACCGACCCTATTTTTTTTCATCTCGTTAGAGGAAAAGAACATATATCCTTTTTAGGCCTAATACATATTTCTTCAATTTTCAGCAACAGGCACCCTCTGTACCAGTTGTGTATAAGTTTGCCCTAAACATATGACCCCCAAATTACTTTATTTTATTATTTTGATTTAAAGATATGGAAAGATTATACACACAGGAAATCAACTGAGTGCCACAAACTTTTCTTTGAAAACAATATCCCACATTTTGTCACTGTTGTCTTGAGTTTCATTTAGCTATTAATATTAATTAATACGCTCTTACAAAGTGTGGGCACTGAGTGTCCTCTGTTTTGTTCTTCATTATATGGTTCTTATACACTATTATATTTTGAGTGTTAATAGATATGTGTAGTGCCTGAATGTCATGTGACCCGTCGTTGGAACGAGCTTGTTCCAACGAGGGGTCACATGATATGGTTTTGTTGAAATTTTTTGAAAAAAAATAAAAAATGATATTTAAAATAATAAATTTTGATATAGTCTGTCTGCGGTGGGTAAAGGGTGAAGATACAAATATTATGTTTATTTGAATTCATTATTAATTCTGGGATAATATCTGTGAAAAAAATATTCAAAGAAAGTGATGACAAAAAGTTAAGTTTGAGATCGCCGCTTGTCATTTTTTTAACCTGGTACCAAAACTGACGAGAAATTCTTACCCATGTCTTCATTGCCACTGAATAGCTCATTAATATTCATAAGTTCAAAGTTCCTAATGACAGTATTGATGGAAATGCTGATCAAGCTGTCACGAGGTTTGATCTGTTTCTCAGATGGTGAGAATAAATAAAACAAACATTCCCTGTAAGGATTTTGTGAGAAATTTATTACTCATACACGACAACATGAAGTAATATACACAAAACTGTCAAAGATATTCATTTGCCGAATTCGATGCACTCCTGCAATTTTCAACCTTCAAATTGCTGGTATGAGTGTACTTATGCAAATGAGAGAATTCGAAGTGATCACCGTTTGAATGTTACTTCAATTTATAAAACACTAACATGTAAAACTTGAGGGTACAATGCATACACCACCCAGTATGTTATCATATTACCAAACTTAAAATATGAAATAATGGGATGAGAAAAAATTATTTGAGTGCGAAAACAAACCAGGGATATAACTTTAGATGAATTTGGATTGACCAAAGTGACAGTGCACTGCACATATTGGCTTTATGTCACTATAAACTGTATCTGATAGGTTAAAATAGTCATGTCACAAAATTATATTTACAACTGAATGAAGTTGTAGACTTTGATCCCAAATCACATTATTCTGGGCATGACTGACCAAACAGAATGCACTTCTTGGTCACACTGAGCCTTTAATGTTATTGAGGTCACTGGTTCACAAGTTTTCTGATTTTTCATTGGTTGTTTACTTCATTAGACATGCAATGGTTTTCAGCTGACCGAATTTTTTTATAGAAAATTATGGGTATTTTTTCCACAAATCTTAAAAATTTATCAAAGTGTTTTTTAATGTTAATTCATTAAAAGGCCTGCTTATTGGGGAATCATTTTTTCAAATCAACTGCAGAGTGAACACCCAACACAATCGTAAAAAAAAATAAGAATTTAGAATGAAAATCACGCCCCTTGAAACTGAAAGTTGCATTTTAATAACAAAGCCTGCCTTTTCAGTTTGGTTCCCACATTTTCAAGTACTTATTCCAGCTCTGCAGTTATCTTCGTCAGAACATTATGATTGTATTACTTTAGATTCATGAGTACTGTTCAACTGATTACCAAGAATGGTTGCTGACTGATTATCAGTTATTTGAGCTCACAATCTGCCAATTCCGATTGTAATACCGACCTTTGCACTACTAAAAAAGTCGATGCTCGAAAGAACTACATTAAACTGAACATTTTTCACAGTGTTAAACTTTGTTGACTGGTGTCGCAGTAAAATTACCCGCCGCTCACACTTGGGCAGTAAACGTGGCCGATTATGTCGATTATGCCGATTTCGATGCCCAGAAGAAAATCTGTTAGTGTCTGTTATACTGTAGAATTTCGTTGATACATCATCAATTACGAAAGCTTAATACCACATAAGTTCTCAGAGTATGCATATTTAGTGCTGGGCGATATTAGCCAAAATAATATTTCCATTTTGGTTGGAGTGTGGAAAAAAGATCGTTATTAATGATACAATCACACAATATTGTTCTCATGAAGATTGTGTTTTATTCTGGTAAATAGTGTTAATACGATTTTATGTAAGGATACAATACACTTGGCTGTATTAACCAGGAATATACTGAGCACACATAATTTGTGTCTTAAATGAATAATAATTTTGATGTTAATGTGTGTTGTGAAGTCGTGTGACGCAAGGTTTAAACGTTTGTCAGAATGTGTTATTCAATATTCTTTTTTCAATGTGTTACCTCCCTTGATGTGTTTCTCTGTTTACATGAAATCTACAATCTTTGGGAAATGGTGGTCTGCTCCCTAAATTTCTGCTATGCACTACACACATTTTTAATGGGGAAACTTTATTGAAATGGCCAGATATCAAAGAGATGTTCAATAGTCAGTGTTAAATATAGAATAAACGGAAAGTGCTGGTTTTCAACTGCCGGTTGTCATAATCGGCTGATGCCCCATAACCGGCCGGTTCTGGTTGCGATCATCAGTTCATCACTATTTGTAATTATTTCTTTGCCAGCAAAAGTTCATGTTCTTGGTTTGTTTTATGTTTCAGGCCTGATAATCTACAGAATAACATGGGTGATGGTGTATTTCGTCCTTTAAGTGCAAAAAGGCTTTGTAATCCTAAAGCATTGCAAAACCTTGTTTCACTCAAGGGACAAATTTATCAGTTTTATTAACTTGGGTAAAATATCAGATATAAACCATTTTTGATTTTTTGAAGTTTGCATTGGTTATACAAAGAAAGCATGCGGCAGCTAAAAGGACCCTGCAGGAGGGCCTGAGAAACAGATTAACTTGTTTAGGCCTTACCGTCGTAATTCCTCCCATTTAGCTTTAGCTTTCTCAATTTGCTCGTGACTACTTTTGAGTGTCTTTCTTAGTTTTTTCCTCTCTTTTCTTGGAAGTTCTTTCAAATTTGGCTTCTTAGGATCTGCAAAAACCAAAATGACCAACATTATAGAACATATACCCTGACATTTACAAGTTCCTATCCACAAAAAGACACATCTCTACACTTTTCATGGGTTCAGCAATACTGTGGATGTCACAATTTGTCATTTAAACTAACCTTCAATTGTAGCCCTCTGTAGATGATTTTTTTTTGTTTAAATGGGAGAGTGCTAAATTATTTTTGGCCATCAAATCTTGTACACATGTGTTTGCCTCGTTACAACTTATGGGAGAGTGCCAATAGGCACTCTCCCATAAATTATAACAAGGCAAATCCATATAGACAAAATAATTTCACTTAAAAGATAATATGACACATATCCACCGAAAATGTAGACTTTAAGTTATGGTACCTGCACTTAAGAGTAAAGCCCAAATATGGGCTTCCAGCACTTTATCAGTTAATAACCCCAAATATGGGCTTCCAGCACACTACCAGTTAATAACCCCAAATATGGGCTTCCAGCACTCTACCAGTTAATAACCCCAAATATGGGCTTCCAGCACTCTCAGTTAATAACCCCAAATATGGGCTTCCAGCACGCTACCAGTTAATAACCCCAAATATGGGCTTCCAGCACTCTACCAGTTAATAACCCCAAATATGGGCTTCCAGCACTCTACCAGTTAATAACCCCAAATATGGGCTTCCAGCACTCTACCAGTTAATAACCCCAAATATGGGCTTCCAGCACTCTACCAGTTAATAACCCCAAATATGGGCTTCCAGCACTCTACCAGTTAACCCCAAATATGGGCTTCCAGCACGCTACCAGTTAATAACCCCAAATATGGGCTTCCAGCACTCTACCAGTTAATAACCCCAAATATGGGCTTCCAGCACTCTACCAGTTAACCCCAAATATGGGCTTCCAGCACTCTACCAGTTAATAACCCCAAATATGGGCTTCCAGCACTCTACCAGTTAATAACCCCAAATATGGGCTTCCAGCACTCTACCAGTTAATAACCCCAAATATGGGCTTCCAGCACTCTACCAGTTAATAACCCCAAATATGGGCTTCCAGCACTCTACCAGTTAATAACCCCAAATATGGGCTTCCAGCACTCTACCAGTTAACCCCAAATATGGGCTTCCAGCACTCTACCAGTTAATAACCCCAAATATGGGCTTCCAGCACTCTACCAGTTAATAACCCCAAATATGGGCTTCCAGCACTCTACCAGTTAATAACCCCAAATATGGGCTTCCAGCACTCTACCAGTTAATCAATAATCAAGAAATCTTCAGGGACAACCTGATGATGGAACAACATAATTTATGATAGAGATGGGTGGTATACCACGGTATCAGTGCTGATACCATACCGTTCTGCTACCATACCGAAATACTGAACCAAGGTATCAGTACTGCTACAATACCGAAAAACTGAATCAAGGTATCAGTACTACTACCATACCGAAATACTGAACAGTATCAGTACTGCTGCCATGCCGAAATACTCAACCAAGGTATCAGTACTGCTACCACACCGAAATACTGAACCAAGGTATCAGTACTGCTACCATACCAAAATACTCAACAGTATCAGTACTGCTACCATACCGAAATACTACTCAACCAAGGTATCAGTACTGCCAACATACCAAAATACTGAATGGTATCAGTACTGCTACCATACCGAAATACTGAACCAAGGTATCAGTACTGCTACCATACCAAAATACTGAACGGTATCAGTACTGCTACCATACCGAAATACTCAACCAAGGTATCAGTACTGCTACCATACCGAAATACTGAATGGTATCAGTACTGCTACCATACCGAAATACTCAACCTAAGTATCAGTACTGCTACCATACCAAAATACTCAACCAAGGTATCAGTACTGCTATCATACCAAAATACTCAACCAAGGTATCAGTACTGCTACCATACCGAAATACTGAATGGTGTCAGTACAGCTACCATACCGAAATACTCAACCTAGGTATCAGTACTGCTACCATACCGAAATACTCAACCAAGGTATCAGTACTGCTACCATACCGAAATACTGAATGGTGTCAGTACTGCTACCATACCGAAATACTCAACCTAGGTATCAGTACTGCTACCATACCAAAATACTCAACCAAGGTATCAGTACTGCTATCATACCAAAATACTCAACCAAGGTATCAGTACTGCTACCATACCGAAATACTGAATGGTGTCAGTACTGCTACCATACCGAAATACTCAACCTAGGTATCAGTACTGCTACCATACCAAAATACTCAACCAAGGTATCAGTACTGCTACCATACCAAAATACTCAACCAAGGTATCAGTACTGCTATCATACCAAAATACTCAACCAAGGTATCAGTACTGCTACCATACTGAAATACTGAACAGTATCAGTACTGCTACCATACCGAAATACTGAACGGTATCAGTACTGCTACCATACTGAAATACTGAATGGTATCAGTACTGCTACCATACTGAAATACTGAAAGGTATCAGTACTGCTACCATACTGAAATACTTGACCAAAGTATCAGTACTGCTACCATACCGAAATACTGAACGGTATCAGTACTGCTACGATACCGAAATACTCAACCAAGGTATCAGTACTGCTACCATACCGAAATACTGAATGGTATCAGTACTGGTACCATACCGAAATACTGAATAGTATCAGTACTGCTACCATACCAAAATACTGAACGGTATCAGTACTGCTACCATACCAAAATACTCAACCAAGGTATCAGTACTGCTACCATACCGAAATACTGAACAGTATCAGTACTGCTACCATACCGAAATACTGAATGGTATCAGTACTGCTACCATACCGAAATACTGAACGGTATCAGTACTGCTACCATACCAAAATACTGAACGGTATCAGTACTGCTACCATACCGAAATACTCAACCAAGGTATCAGTACTACTGCTACCATACCGAAATACTCAACCAAGGTATCAGTACTGCTACCATACCGAAATACTCAACCAAGGTATCAGTACTGCTACCATACCGAAATATTGAACAGTATCAGTACTGCTACCATACCGAAATACTGAACGGTATCAGTACTGCTACCATACCGAAATACTGAATGGTATCAGTACTGCTACCATACCAAAATACTGAAAGGTATCAGTACTGCTACCATACTGAAATACTTAACCAAAGTATCCGTACTGCTACCATACCGAAATACTCAACAGTATCAGTACTGCTACCATACCGAAATACTGAACGGTATCAGTACTGCTACCATACCGAAAAACTCAACTAGGGTATCAGTACTGCTACCATACCAAAATACTGAACGGTATCAGTACTGTTACCATACCGAAATACTCAACCAAGGTATCAGTACTGCTACCATACCAAAATACTGAACAGTATCAGTACTGCTACCATACCGAAATACTGAATGGTATAAGTACTGCTACCATACCGAAATACTGAATGGTATCAGTACTGCTACCATACCGAAATACTCAACCAAGGGTGGAAGAAACTAGAACTATCACTGAAGGTGATTAATACCCTCACTTCTGGCTTAGTAGAATGCACCTCTGAATGTCGAGATTGAAAAACCAATAATAACTCCAAGTTCATGGGAGATAACTTGGTTAAAATTGTTGCAGTTCAAAAATTTTGGAATATTTTTTGAGAAGTTTCATTGAAATCGGTTCAATAATGTAGGATGAGTTAGGCCCACAAGAATCTAATTTGAAAATCCATAATAAATCTAAGTTCAGTGGAGATAACTTGAGTTACAATTGTCGCAGATGAAAAAAATTACAATACGGGCATGCTCACTTGTTAGTCATAATGTTTGAAAAGTTTGATCGAAATCGGTTCAATAATGTAGAAAGAGTTGTGCATACAAGAATCTCATTTGAAAATCCATAATAAATCTAAGTTCAGGGGAGATAACCTGGTTAAATTGTGGTGGATTAAAAATTTCATAATATGCGCATGTTCACTTGCTAGTTATAATGTCTGAGAAGTTTCTTCGAAATCAGTTCAATAATGTAGGAAGAGTTGCACACACAAGAATCTCATTTGAAAATCCATAATAAATCTATGTTAGAATCTCATTTGAAAATCCATAACAAATCTATGTTCAAGGGAGATAACCTGGTTAAAATTGTTGCAGATACAGAATTTTGGAATATGCGCATGCTCACTTGCTAGTCATGATGTTTGAGAAGTTTCATCGAACTCGGTTCATTAATGTATGACGAGTTATGCACAAGAATCTCATTTGAAAATACATTATAAATCTAAGTTCAGGGGAGATAACCTCATTAAAATTGTCACAGATGAAAAATTTTAGAATATGCGTATGCTCACTTGCTGGTCATAATGTCCGAGTTTCATCAAAATCGGTTCAATAATGTAGGAGTTGCGCACACAATTTGGGATGGACAGGCGATCGTACGGACATACAGGCTATCATCAAAATAACCTCCACTTCTCTGAAGAAAGGGGTATAATTACAAAAAAGTTTGGTACTGGAAAAATCCCCCATAAACTTGAAATTTTCGCAGTGCCAATCGCAGCTTTGCTTACCTTGACAACAAATGTCTGAAGCAATGGGCACAATTTTCAACGCTTTCAGACCCTTCACACCTCCATCCCCCCCCCCAACCCCACCCCTCATAAACTTCAAATTGCAATATACAGTATACAGACTACAGTCAGCCACACATGAACTAATTTCAAATGAAATGAATCAAAAAAGTCTACGGCGATACATTTGGCCCTTTAAAACTTATTTTGAATCATATGAACACAGCGCCTGACAGTGGGTAATTGCTCATTCCAAACTAAACAGGTTTCAAAGGGTCCAATGCAACATTTTGGTTTATTAAAAATACAATGATATGGATACCAAATACCATACGAAACCAAGGTATCTGGAAGAAAAATACCGATCCAGAAATTTCAATACAGCCCATCTCTATTCACTTAATATGTATAACAATTTGTCATTGAGAGTGTGGATTCCCTGTCTAATGAAGGGAATGTGGCTGAAGTATGGCAAGTTGTCATGGAAACACCATTTATACAGCTGCTCCGGAACAGAATATTTGGTTCTTTTATGATCGTTTGATCTTGTCCTCAAAGAGGAACATCCAAATAAAAAATTACGAACAGGATGCCTACAATGAAAATTTGCCAAACTATCCTTTCACTTTTTCAGGTAAAAATTAAGTTCTTATGATCCAATCATATTACATGTCAAATCTGGTTCAAATCAGCATATCAGTTCTTGAAATAGAAATTTTGGGATCCACTCCAAGTGGGCATGTTCCCATTAAGAGCCCGCATATTGACCTACAAATTTGCCTTGAACAAATTTTCTTCTTCACCACCAAAGGAAGTTCCCTACCAAATATCAAAGCATTCTCTCTCGTGATTCATAAGACAGTTTTTAAAGATTTTTAGGCTTTTTGGGCATTAACCCCATCCTGAAGATGGCAGCAGCTTCATTTGAACCAAGTAGAAAGGGTATACTCCAAAGATGGTCTGTGCAATATATGTATCAATTTGGTCCAGTGGTTTGGAGGAAGAAGACAAGTTTCAAAAGTGAACGGACGATGGATGCCGGATGTGAAGTGATGGCAATAGGTCCCACTGACTTTCAGTCAGGTGAGTTAAAAATGTCCTACAATATCTGTAAAATACACAACAATAAATAAAATAACCACAAAATATAACCTTGATAATACAACTCTGTTGATAAAGTTTCTTGTAAAATTCGCTTCAAGAGCACTCTTTTAATGAATGTTCCCTACCAAATATCAAAGCATTCTCTCTCGTGATTCATGAGACAACAATTTTTAAAGATTTTTAGGCTTTTTGGGCATTTACCCCAGCCTGAAGATGGCAGCAGCTCATTTGAACAAAGTAGAAAGGGTATACTCCAAAGATGGTTTGTGCAATATATGTATCAATTTGGCTTAGTAGTTTGTAGGAAGAAGACAAGTTTCAAAAGTGAACGGACGATGGATGCTGGATGCAAAATAATGGCTATAGGTCCCACTGACTTTCAGTCAGGTGAATTAAAAATGTCCTACAATATCTGTAAAATACATGGTGAAATAACCACAAAAAATAACCTTGATAACTCTGTTGATAATGTTTCTTTAAAAATTCGCTTCAAGAGTACTCTTTTAATGAATTCAGGAGCTTGTACCGTGGAACCTCATTAAATCCCAATTCGTTAATAAAAATTATTCAATTAATAAGAATATTCCATTAACCAGAATTTGATAATTTAGATTATTATATCCTGTTTGACAGAGCCAACAAGAGCTATTTCTGAAGGCAATTATACCCCCACTGAAGTGCTGGACCAATCAAGCATAGATGAATTAATACAAAGTACCACTCCTGAAAATAATTACAACAGGTTGCGGCATGCAGTTTATTTTAACCCTTTACCCAACGCACGCGATATCAAAATTTATTATTTTAAATAAAATTTTTTGAAATTTTTCAAAAAATTTCAACAAAACCATATCATGTGACCCCTCGTTGGAACGAGCTCGACGAGCTCGTTCCAACGAGGGGTCACATATGGTTTTGTTGAAATTTTTTGAAAAATAATATTTTTTCAACTACTGAATTTGCATATTATGCGGGCGGATGCGGGCGATTCGTTGGGTAAAGGGTTATATACTTTAGGCACATCCCGTTATGTGCATATGTGCCCCGAGCTGTCAAATTTCTGCCATGGCTTTTCTAAGTCTACCCCGCGATAAGTGGGGATTTAACACAATATTTTCTATGGAAACCAAAATTTAACGAACCCACATTGCAACTGTGTCACATAACTGCAAATTCAGAGCTATCTTTCTACCATACAACCAGAAGGAACGTCTAAATCCAGGTGTAAAAGTATGCAAATCTGGACAAATTGTCATTTTTTATCTTGTTACCATTGGCGAGAGTGGATGCTTAACCTGACTACTACTGACAGGTTAACTCATGGGTGCATATGCACTGATAGCCGATTGTGTACAGATTAATCATCTCATTACTGAACTCTTTTTATAACATGTCCAGGAGTGCCTTGTCATAAGGATCCCTCATACCAAATTTCAATGAAATCCATCCACTCACTGGCAAGATATCACTACAAACAGACAGATACATGGACGGATGGACTCACACATGGAAAGTGTCATGCATATGGATAGATGCATGGATGGAAAACTGATACATGTAATCCAGTATACCTCCCCATTCTCTTCAAGAGTTTGGAGGGGGGGGGGGTTAATGAAGCTGATACATGTAATCCAGTATACCTCCCCATTCTCTTCGTGAGTGGGGGGTTTAATGAAGCTGATTCAAATATGATATATAAGATCAGATGCTTAGATTGGAAGTACTGAGGCTGAAGAGGTCTATGAATATTGGCACTTGAGTTGGTGTCAGCAAAATTCCAAACAGGATGGCGGTTGTGGGCACTTACATTTTAATTTGAGCAGCTCTTAAGTAACTTAGTTACTTTATTTATTTATTTATTTATTTATTTATTTACTGGTGTATAAGGTCATATACTTATGCACAATGGCTATTCATGACCATGACAGTTTTATGGGTGGAGGAAGCTGGAGTACCCGGCGAGAACCACCAAGCAATGATGAGCTGCTACCAGCTGCCCATCGTAACTCTGCATTGCAGTACAGGCAGGGTTAGATTAGTTGAAGACATGCATACCATTGACGTGCAGTACACCTTAGTACATGACGTCGCCGTGCCCCCAGGTGGACAATCGGGGTTAAGTGCCTTGCCCAAGGACACAATGCGGGAGTCCAAATTGATCACTCAGACGGTCACCCATCCAATGATTAACCGGGCTCGATGCTGCTTAACTTCGGTGATCTGACGAGAACCGGTTACCGCAGCGCCACCGCGCCCCCAACTTAGTTAATTAAATGAGTACTACATGTATATGAAGAAGTTTTCATCAACGAAAGAAAACAATACATTGCAAAGAGAATTACCAAAATCAACATTTCCCATGTTTACCTGATATATCTGATAATGTTTTGTCTTTCAGTTTTCTCTTGCTTGCTCTGCTCTCATCCAGCTGTTCTTTTGTCTTGAGAGATTTTAGTTTCCTGGCAGCTTGTTTTATCTGAAGCTAAAAATAGAGTTTTTTATAGAAAAATTGTATCTCAAAAACATGACAAAACACCCCCACAAAAGCAGAGTAAATATCGTTGGAAAACATGGCTGTTAGTGGCAATTTTTTTCAAACTTCATATGTTGCTTTGGTGTGATGTCTGGATGGGAGCTATTGGATTTTTTCCCACATATCAAATTTGGGACTGATTGGGTGAGAGCCGTGACCTGTTGGGTGTGCTAAAGGGATTGTTGGACAGTTTATATCTAAATCCAAGATGCTACATTTGAAATTTGTAATCGATCGTGTGAGAGCTGTGGCCTGTAGGGTGTGTTAAAGGAATTGTGGAGGAGGGACAGACGAATGTACGTAAGGACAGTCGACAGATCACAACCCAATACAGCACAACATAAACCTGTATCTTGTCATTCTATAAAATCTATCTTAACCCTTGACCCAACGTAACGGCAAAACTGGCCACCGCTATTCTCAAAAATCGCTAATTAATTTTCATTATTTTTTTTCATTTTTTGTCTCAAAAACATAGGTTATGATCCCTCGTTGGAACCTATGTTTTTGAGACAAAAGATGAAAAAAAAATTAGTTATTCAAGAATTTTTTTTGCAAGTGTCGTCTGATTCTCATGTTAGGTAAAGGGTTAAAAAAAAAAAATTCTGAATGCACACTCAAGTTACCATCTGGAAACCATTAAAAAAAAAGTACTGATTTTCACAAAGGCCAACTCGAGAATTTCAAAACCTGTATTTTTTTGTCCTTCCAGACAATATCAGAAATGTTCATACACAGCAGTGCATTAAAATTTATTGAAATCTGAGGAATACTGTTTAAGTTATTTCATTAAGAATGAAATTTCAACAAAGACCAATAACTCTGTAAACTTTTGAGAAATCACAGTGGTTTTCAAAATTGTCCACGACAATGTTAACACAAAGCAGGGCATTAAATTGTCCACGACAATGTTAACACAAAGCAGGGCATTATATTGTCCACGACAATGTTAACACAAAGCAGGGCATTAAATTGTCCACAACAATGTTAACACAAAGCAGGGCATTAAATTGTCCATGACAATGTTAACACAAAGCAGGGCATTAAATTGTCCATGACAATGTTAACACAAAGCAGGGCATTAAATTGTCCACGACAATGTTAACACAAAGCAGGGCATTAAATTGTCCACGACAATGTTAACACAAAGCAGGGCATTAAATTGTCCACGACAATGTTAACACGAAGCAGGGCATTAAATTGTCCACGATAATGTTAACACAAAGCAGGGCATTAAATTGTCCGTGCCAATGTTAACACAAAGCAGGGCATTAAATTGTCCACGATAATGTTAACACAAAGCAGGGCATTAAATTGTCCACGACAATGTTAACACAAAGCAGGGCCTTAAATTGTCCACAACAATGTTAACACAAAGCAGGACATTAAATTGTCCATGACAATGTTAACACAAAGCAGGGCATTAAATTTTATTGGAATCCGAGGAATAGGATTCTTTCATAAACAAAGAAATGTCAAGGAAAATCCAACAAACTCCTTTAATTTTCATCAAATAACTGTGTACAAGACAATATTCATTAAATGAAGCAGCATGCGGAAAATTAATGAAAGTGTCAATGACACTGTAGCTTAACTTGTGTGTTGTGTTTGATGAAAAGGATAATGTTCAATGTTTATGAAAGGATTATGAAATAAGACAAGAATTGTGATAATTGGGAATATGTTCATTTCTGTTCCCTGTGTGCTATGTTTATGATAAAAATAATATTAGGTGTACACTGTACTAAAGAGCTGAGGGGTGGGTTAATATGACCTCACAGTTAATGTATGTGGCCCTCACAGTTAACGTATATCAACAAAAGTTACCAAGTTACAGCGAAATTATTCCAAAACGAGTCATCCTATCAAGTTACATTAAAATCCCCTCATAAATATGGCCTGTAGACTGTGCTAAAGGTTTTCGGGCTTCGGGCCCCTGTAGCCGTCAGATTCCCAATTGCGTCCAAAGGGGACGTTCTCATCTAGACATTATATGAAGTCAATCAACCAAGTTACAATGAAATTCCTTAAAAAATATGACCTGTAGACTGTGCTAAAGGTCTTTGGGCTCGGGCAGCCATCATGGCTGAATGATCGCAACCAAAGTGGGACATTCTCATCTGGACACTATTTGGAGTCATCCTACCAAGCTACAATGAAATCCCTTCATAATTATGACCTGTAGACTGTTCTAAAGGTTTTCGGGCTTTGGGCCCCTGAAGCCGTCACAGTTGCCCAATCGTGTCCAAAAGGGGACGTTCTCATCTAGACGTTATATGAAGTCAACCTACCAAGTTACAATGAAATCCCTTCATAAATATGACCTGTAGACTGTGCTAAAGGTTTTCGGGCTTTGGGCTCGGGCAGCCATCATGGTTGAATGATCGCAACCAAAGGGGACAATCTCATCTGGGCATCATCTGGAGTGATCCTGCGAAGTTACAATGAAATCCCTTCATAAATATGACCTGTAGACTGTACTCAAGGTTTTCGGGCTTTGGGCACCTGTAGCCATCACAGTTGACCAATCACGACCAAAAGAGGATGTCATCATCTAGGCATTATATGGAGTCAACCTAATAGGTTACAATGAAATCCTTCCATAAATATGACCTTTTACCTATACTAAAGGTTTTTGGACTCGGGCACCTATCAAGGCTGAATGATCACGATCAAAATGGGACGTTCTCATTGAGACATTATTTGGAGTGATCCTACAAAGTTACAATGAAATCCCTTCATAAATATGACCTTTAGACTGTGCTAAAGGTTTTCGGGCTTTAGGCCCCTGTAGCCGTCACAGTTGCCCAATCACGCCCAAAAGGTGACTTTCTCATCTAGACATTGTATGAAGTCAACCCACCAAGTTACAATGAAATTCCTCAATAAATATGACCTGTAGACTGTGGTAAAGATTTTCGGGTTTTGAGCGCGGGCAGTCGTCACGGTTGGCAGATCATGCCCAAATGGGGAAATTCTCATCTAGACATCATAAGGAGTCATCCTACCAAGTTACAATGAAATCCCTCCACACTTAACATGACCTGCAGACTGTGCTAAAAGTTTTTGGGTTTTGGGCTTGGGCAGCCATCACGGTTGATAGATCATGCCCAAAAGGGGACGTTCTCATCTAGGCATTATACAGAGGCATCCTATCAAGTTACAATGAAATTCCTTCATAAATACGACCTGTAGACTGTGCTAATGGTTTTCAGGTTTTGGGCTCGGGCAGCCATACCGGTTGCCCGATCGTGACCAAAAGGGGACGTTCTCATTTAGACATGACCCCAAACCTGCATATGAAATTTCGTGACGATCAGACAAGAACTGCGGGGTGTAGCCCGTGCTAAAGGAAAATGTGAACAGACGTCACAGACTAACAGACTTCCGCATGTGTGATGGCAATAGCTTATCTTTAGTATGTCAAGTTAAGCTAATTAAAATCAGATAAGGCCCCACAAGTAGATTTTCTGTTTCTCAGGCCTTTTTTTGTAAAATTGGATGTGTGGGCGATTTTTTTATTTCATTTTTATCCCCGCATTTTAAAAAATGCGGGGATATTGTCATGATCTCCGTCCGTACGACCGTACTTCCGTACGTCCGGTTTTGTAATTCGAAACGCTGTAACTTTCTACAGTTGTTCGATAGGGTCTGTGCAACCCAAAAATACAACTTTTAAATTTTTGTGCCACCAGGTGGCTTCTGTGGAGCCACTTAAAAAATGTGTTATTTTTTCACTTGTTTGCTGAATAGTCCCAACCTATGTAATTCGGAGTCTTAAAATTACACTAGGGTGTTGCTAAATGATCTGTAGATATGTAGGAAGGTTTCGGATTTTTCGTGTGCCACGTGGCTGTGCCACCGTAGCCACTTTTGTGTTTTCTTAGACCGTTTCCGGCAAAAGGCTCGTAGGATATGTAATTCGAAATGCTAAATCCATGCTCAGATGTTGCAGTAGGGTCTATAGATGCGCACGAAGGTTTCGGATTTTTCGGGTGCCATGTGGCTGTGCCACCGTAGCCACTTTTGTGTTTTCTTAGACCGTTTCTGGCAAAAGGCTCGTAGGATATGTAATTCGAAACGCTAAATCCATGCTCAGAAGTTGCAGTAGGGGCTATAGATGCGCAGGAAGGTTTCGGATTTTTCGGGTGCCACGTGGCTGTGCCACCGTAGCCACTTTTGTGTTTTCTTGAACCGTTTCCGGCGAAAGGCTCGTAGGGTATGTAATTTGAAATGCTAAAACCATGCTCATATGTTGCAGTAGGGTCTATAGATGCACACAAAGGTTTCAGATTTTTCGGGTGCCACGTGGCTGTGCCACCGTAGCCACTTTCATGTTTTCTTAGATCGTTTCCGGCGAAAGGCTCGTAGGGAATGTAATTCGAAATGCTAAAACCATGCTCATATCTTGCAGTAGGGACTATAGATGCGCACGAAGGTTTCGGATTTTCTAGGTGCCACGTGGCTGTGCCACCATTGCCACTTTTGTGTTTTCTTAGACAGTTTCCGGTGAAAGGCTCCTAGGGTATGTAATTCGAAATGCTAAAACCATGCTCAAATGTTGCAGTGGGGTCTGTAGATGCGCACGAAGGTTTCCCGATTTTTCGGGTACCACGTGGCTGTGCCACCGTTGCCACTTTTGTGTTTTCTTAGACCGTTTCCGGCAAAAGGCTCCTAGGGTATGTAATTCGAAACGCTAAAACCATGCTCAAATGTTGCAGTGGGGTCTGTAGATGCGCATGAAGGTTTTGGATTTTTCAGCTGCCACGTGGCTACGCCATCATTGCCACTTTCGTGTTTTCTTAGACCGTTTCCGGCGAAAGGCTCCTAGGGTATGTAATTCGAAACGCTAAAACCATGCTCAAATGTTGCAGTAGGGTCTGTAGATGTGCACGAAGGTTTCCGATTTTTCAGGTGCCACGTGGCTATGCCACCATTGCCACTTTTGTGTTTTCTTAGCCTGTTTGCGGCAAGAGGCTCCTAGGGTATGTAATTTGAAATGCTAAAACCATGCTCAAATGTTGCAGTAGGGTTTGTAGATGCGCACGAAGGTTTCAGATTTTTCAGGTGCCACGTGGCTGTTCCACCGTTGCCACTTTTGTGTTTTCTTAGACCGTTTCCGGCGAAAGGCTCCTAGGGTATGTAATTCGAAACACTAAAACCATGCTCAAATGTTGCAGTGGGGTCTGTAGATGCGCCCAAAGGTTTCAGATTTTTCAGGTGCCACGTGGCTGTGCCACCGTTGCCACTTTTGTGTTTTCTTAGACCGTTTCCGACGAACGGCTCCTAGGGTATGTAATTCGAAATGCTAAAACCATGCTCTAATGTTGCAGTGGGGTCTGTAGATGCGCACGAAGGTTTCAGATTTTTCAGCTGCCATGTGGCTGCGCCACCATTGCCACTTTCGTGTTTTTTTAGACCGTTTCCGTCGAAAGGCTCCTAGGGTATGTAATTCGAAACACTAAAACCATGCTCAAATGTTGCAGTGGGGTCTGTAGATGCGCACGAAGGTTTCCGATTTTTCAGGTGCCACGTGGCTGTGCCACCATTGCCACTTTTGTGTTTTCTAAGACCGTTTCCGGCGAAAGGCTCCTAGGGTATGTAATTCGAAACGCTAAAACCATGCTCAAATGTTGCAGTAGGGTCTGTAGATGTGCACGAAGGTTTCCGATTTTTCAGGTGCCACGTGGCTGTGCCACCATTGCCACTTTTGTGTTTTCTTAGCCTGTTTGCGGCAAAAGGCTCCTAGGGTATGTAATTTGAAATGCTAAAACCATGCTCAAATGTTGCAGTAGGGATTGTAGATGCGCACGAAGGTTTCGGATTTTTCAGGTGCCACGTGGCTGTGCCACCGTTGCCACTTTTGTGTTTTCTTAGACCGTTTCCGGCGAAAGGCTCCTAGGGTATGTAATTCGAAACGCTAAAACCATGCTCAAATGTTGCAGTGGGGTCTGTAGATGCGCCCAAAGGTTTCGGATTTTTCAGGTGCCACGTGGCTGTGCCACCGTTGCCACTTTTGTGTTTTCTTAGACCGTTTCCGACGAACGGCTCCTAGGGTATGTAATTCGAAACGCTAAAACCATGCTCAAATGTTGCAGTGGGGTCTGTAGATGCGCACGAAGGTTTCGGATTTTTCAGCTGCCATGTGGCTGCGCCACCATTGCCACTTTCGTGTTTTTTTAGACTGTTTCCGTCGAAAGGCTCCTAGGGTATGTAATTCGAAACACTAAAACCATGCTCAAATGTTGCAGTGGGGTCTGTAGATGCGCACGAAGGTTTCCGATTTTTCAGGTGCCACGTGGCTGTGCCACCATTGCCACTTTTGTGTTTTCTTAGACCGTTTCCGGCGAAAGGCTCCTAAGGTATGTAATTCGAAACGCTAAAACCATGCTCAAATGTTGCAGTGGGGTCTGTAGATGCGCACGAAGGCTTCGGATTTTTCAGCTGCCACGTGGCTGCGCCACCATTGCCACTTTCGTGTTTTCTTAGACCGTTTCCGGCGAAAGGCTCCTAGGGTATGTAATTCGAAACCCTAAAACCATGCTCAAATGTTGCAGTAGGGTCTCTAGATGTGCACGAAGGTTTCAGATTTTTTAGGTGCCACGTGGCTGTGCCACCGTTGCCACTTTTGTGTTTTCTTAGACTGTTTCTGGCAAAAGGCTCCTAGGGTATGTAATTCGAAACGCTAAAACCATGCTCAAATGTTGCAGTAGGGTCTGTAGATGTGCACGAAGGTTTCGGATTTTTCAGGTGCCACGTGGCTGTGCTACCGTTGCCACTTTTGTGTTTTCTTACACCGTTTCCGGCGAAAGGCTCCTAGGGTATGTAATTCGAAATGCTAAAACCATGCTCAAATGTTGCAGTGGGGTCTGTAGATGCGCACGGAGGTTTCGGATTTTTTAGGTGCCACGTGGCTGCGACACCATTGCCACTTTCGTGTTTTCTTAGACCATTTCTGGCGAAAGGCTCCTAGGGTATGTAATTCGAAATGCTAAAACCATGCTCAAATGTTGCAGTAGGGTCTCTAGATGTGCACGAAGGTTTCAGATTTTTTAGGTGCCACGTGGCTGTGCCACCGTTGCCACTTTTGTGTTTTCTTAGACTGTTTCCGGCAAAAGGCTCCTAGGGTATGTAATTCGACACGCTAAAACCATGCTCAAATGTTGCAGTAGGGTCTGTAGATGTGCACGAAGGTTTCGGATTTTTCAGGTGCCACGTGGCTGTGCTACCGTTGCCACTTTTGTGTTTTCTTAGACCATTTCCGGCGAAAGGCTCCTAGGATATGTAATTCGAAATGCTAAAACCATGCTCAAATGTTGCAGTGGGGTCTGTAGATGCGCACGGAGGTTTTGGATTTTTTAGGTGCCACGTGGCTGCGACACCATTGCCACTTTCGTGTTTTCTTAGACCATTTCCGGCGAAAGGCTGCAAGGGTATGTAATTCGAAATGCTAAAACCATGCTCAAATGTTGCAGTAGGGTCTGTAGATGTGCACGAAGGTTTCCGATTTCTCAGGTGCCACGTGGCTGTGCCACCGTTGCCACTTTTGTGTTTTCTTAGACCGTTTCCGGCGAAAGGCTCCTATGGTATGTAATTCGAAACGCTAAAACCATGCTCAAATGTTGCAGTGGGGTCTGTAGATGTGCACGAAGGTTTCAGATTTTTCAGCTGCCTAGTGGCTGTGCTGTTGCCACTTTCATGTTTTCTTAGACCGTTTGCGGCAAAAGGCTCCTAGGGTATGTAATTCGAAATCCTAAAACCATGCTCAAATGTTGCAGTAGGGTCTGTAGATGCGCACGAAGGTTTTGGATTTCTGGGGTGCCACGTGGCTGTGCTACCGTTGCCTCTTTCATGTTCTCTTAGACCATTTGCGGCGAAAGGCTCCTACAGTATGTATTTCGAAATGGTAAAACCATGCTCAAATGTTGCAGTAGGGTCTGTAGATGTGCACAAAGATTGAGGATTTTTCAGGTGCCATGTGGCTGTGCCACCATTGCCACTTTCGTGTTTTCTTAGACCGTTTCCGGCGAAAGGCTCCTAGAGTATGTAATTCAAAACGCTAAAACCATGCTGAGATGTTGCAGTAGAGTCTGTAAATGCTTAAGAAAGTTTTGGATTTTTTGGGTGCTAAGTGGCTGTGTCACCGTTGCCACTTTTGTGTTTTCTTAGACCGTTTCCGGCGAAAGGCTCCTAGGGTATGTAATTCGAAATGCTAAACGCATGCTTAAATGTTGCAGTAAGGTCTGTAGATGCGTACAAAGGTTTCAGATTTTTCAGATGCCACGTGGGAGTGCCACCGTTTTTCTTTGGTGTTTTCTTAGATCATTTCCGGCGAAAAGCTCCCAGAGTATGTAATTTGAAATGCTAAAACTATGCTCAAAGTTGCAGTAGGGTCTGTAGATGTGCACGAAGGTTTCAGATTTTTGGGGTGCCACCGTTGCCACTTTCATGTTTTCTTAGACCGTTTCCGGCGAAAGGCTCCCAGGGTACATGTATGTAATTCGAAACGCTAAAACCATGCCCAAATGTTGCAGTGGAGTCTGTAGGTGCGCACAAAGCTGTGTCACCTGTGCCACTCAAAGTCAAGGATGCAAATGCGGGGATACACTATAGTGTGCTTTGCACAAAAGTGACACCATCTAGTTTTATTTTTGTAATTATTTCTTTGCCATAAAAAATTCATGTTCTTGGTTTGTTTCATGTTTTAGGCCTCATCATCTACAGAATAGCATGAGTGGCGGTGTATTTCGTACCTTGAGTGCAAGAAGGCTTTGCAATTCTATACTCAAGGGAAAAATTTATCAATTTCATTTACATAAAACATTTAATTTTTATATTTTAAAAATTTGCATTGGTTATAAAAAGAGAGCATGCGGCAGCCAATAGGACCATGTGGGAGGGCCTGAGAAACAGATTTTTAACTTTTTAGGCCTTTTTGCAAGTGTCAACTAATAGTCAGATAATAAAATGTGAGGAAAAAATAAAGAAAGGTGGTGGTGGCCAGTCGAACTTAAAAAAACATTTTAAGAGGCACCATAAAGACATTTTCGTTACAGTGATTGAACTACCAGCCAGAATACACACGTTCATGTTGAACTATATAAAAAAAGACAACGTCAACTGCATCCAAATCTATCCCGCTTCCACAAGGAATTGCAGTCGGTGAATCCGAGTTCGGGTCAGAAGAATACTACAAGATAGACTTCGATACGTACAATGTAAACAGAATCTCGCTGAGATGATATGTTCAGATATTCAGCCTGTATCTATAGTGAATGACCCTGGATTTCTACAGCCCTCTTACACATTAAATACAAGATTCATAGTTCCTTCGAGAGACACAGCGGAAAATGAGATCACAAAACTATACGACGATAGGAAAGCTACAGTGCAGAAACTATTTGAAAAAAACACCACATACTTCTGTGCCACTTTTGATATATGGACATCTTAGGCAATGCAGTCATATATCAGTTTGACTATACATGTACATTTCATTTCAAATTCATGGGAATTAGAAAGTGTTAGACTTGGAGCTGTATCTTTTCCCAGAGAACACTCAGGGGAAAGTATCGCTGACTAGAGCAGCTGTCTCGGTGTTGAAATTTGACTTCGATGTCGATTTTCGATATTTTTGGACAAAAAACCTTGATGTCGATGTTGATGTTAATAACACATGTGCCTCATTCAGTCTTTCGAGTTTGAAAATCGTGCGCGAGTGAGGTTTTAGTAACTTTTAGCGCTGTTTTGAGAAAAGTGGGCCTCGTTTCAAGTCCATAAAAACACTTTTTTGTAAAATATTGAAAAAACACAGTACCTTTATGATCGTCAGGCATTAATGTAATAATCTATGCACGTCATGATGTGTATTGAATATTCTATCAATCAACATGATGAAATTAAGAGCCCTTAAATCCACAATGTTAGTTTAGGTTTCATGTGTAAACTTCTAATTAACATAAGAGCGCGTGCTGAATATGCACACTCGAATGACAGTTGAGTGTTCCTGCTGCAAACTCTTGAAACAAAAGTCCAGTAATTGAACAGAAAACGGCACACAGATTGGAAGATTATCGGGACTGAGGGATTTGCACAATTAGCAGCAGGGACACACTCGACTACCAATCAAGTGTCCGTATTGACTATTGACCATGCGCTCTTATGTTAATTAGATGTCTATTATGAATTATGAAAATATTGAGAGAAAAAATTGTAACTTGCTTACTTTCTTTTATGCGAGTGGCACGTCGCTCCATGTTGCAAATGCACAACAGAAACAGAAAATTGCATTATGGGTATAACATCGACTTTCGCGATTTTTAAAAAATTGCTTCGGTTCGATTTTCAGTGTTCTTAAACACCGAAAATCGCATCGAAAAAACTGACACCGAGACAGCTCTATCGCTGACTAACTTCTCGAAATGTTGGACACATGGGAGCTGCCAAGAGACAAGTTAGTAAGGACAACATGCGACAATGTCATTTCGAACATCAAATGTTGCAGAGACTTCTTACACGTTGAACGATTTCCATGCCTCGGCCATATTTTAAACTTAACTGCACAAGATGGACTTAATGTGCAGGAAGTAACTGAAGCCTTAGACAGGTGTAAGAAACTGGTAATCCATTTCCAAAAGAGCAAGATCATGTTTGATAAAATGGAGGCTGTACAATGAGAAAAGAAACTTAAGACACTGAGACTCACTCAAGATGTATTTACCCGATGGAACTCAATGTTTTTAATGTTGTCAAGACTTTTGGAACTTAGAGACATTATAACCATCATTGTGGATGATACCCTACCACACAGGAATACTCCAAAACCCACTTACTTCCCCACTGAAGTTGAGTGGTATCTCATCTCCAAGCTAATTTCACTACTATGACAATTTTATGATGTGACAGTTTGGATCACTTCCTCTTCGTATAAGACAATATCGGCAGTTGGGTCAGCTGTAGCAATATTAAGACAACATTTGGAAACAAAAGTAAATGACCTGCCCGGAATCAAGAAATTCAAGGAGCAAGCAAAACTGAAGATGAACACACACTACGATATGAAAGA
The DNA here is from genome assembly GCA_031216915.1 of Pictodentalium vernedei. Taxonomy (NCBI): domain Eukaryota; kingdom Metazoa; phylum Mollusca; class Scaphopoda; order Dentaliida; family Dentaliidae; genus Pictodentalium; species Pictodentalium vernedei. The sequence continues at coordinate 19,449,491 of CM062291.1, read as the reverse complement.
TGAAGAAAATCACGTGGACATGAGGTCATATGTAGACCCTCATTTCCGTGCTTTCGGTCACAAGTTGGAGGCGTGATTGAGGCAAAGGTGACATCAGAACTTACAGGGCTAATCAGGTGTATAAAAGTGCAGGCATCAGATACTTGTGGAAGTGATTCTGTGGTGCCAGGTGTTGGGGATCCGACAGCACTAACACTATGTGAAGAGAAAGGACTTGGCTGTCTTCTTGGCACCATGCTTGGAGCACATGTGTCAAATAGTTTAAGCAATTCAGACATTGCAATGACAGAAATAAGAAGGTATAATGCCCTGCCGTACGCTGGGATAAATACTAACCCAATTGATTGGTGGAAGTTACATAAAGTTACACTTCCATACATGTCTGAATTGGTGAAAAAGTTGATGTGCGTAGTTGCTACTAATGTTCCAAGTGACTGCTTGTTCAGTGTTACAGGAGACATTATTACTTCAATACGAAATTGTCTATTACCTGATACAGTAGCTAAGTTATCATATTTGCATGATAATGCTGGGAAGCACCACCTTCCCCAATACTTACGGATGCATAGTTTGTGCAACTGCAGGAACTGAAAGCATCTGGTCCAAGAAGGATTTGAAAACCTATGAAATGCCTGACTGACAAGGAATATATGTGTATTGTGTTTACTGTTTATGTAACAATCAACATAATGCAACAAGTTAACAATTGCAAGTGTTTTGGAATTATTTTTCTGTTGAAAATCTAAATTTTATAGTAAATTTCCTTTCTTACTATACCTATCACAATTGTTTACTACAGGCTTGCACTACAGTGGAAGAACCTAACTCGGATAAAATACTCTCTATTTTAATCTTTCCCAAGATTTGGGAAAGAAAAGTGGTGTAAAAACACCACAAAAAAATTAAGCCAAAACTGGGCCGAGCGCCATCAGCGCACACCCAGTATGGGACGCTCTTCCATAGTACAAATCCACGACTACTGTAAAACAGTTCACAATGCGTCAATTCATCATTTTTTTGATTCCGAACAACACAAGAGTTATGTGATCAGCGGGGAGGAAGGATTCTGACCCGAATAAGAAGATGGGAGGGCCTCCGTGTAAACAATTTCGGTAGGTATAAGAAAGGAAATTTACTATAAAATTTATACTTCTTATCAACCTACCTCAATTGTTTACTACAGGCTGAATAGACAAAAGGCTGGAGGGAACCACATAACCAACCCACACATACCTATCACAATTGTTTACTACAGGCTTGCACTACAGTGAAAGACCCTAACTCAGAAAATATACTCTCTATTTGATCTTTCCCCAAGGGATTTGGGAAAGAAAAGTGGTGCAAAAGCACCAGGAAACAAGCCAAGACCAATACCGGGTCTGGACCTGCGTCACTGCATGCAATTCAATCAGCAAACAGGAAGTGGCTGCACGGCAGATCTGAAAATTGCTTACATGATACAACTCATCATTATAAAGCAGCAGACCAAATATAAAATCATTCCCTTTCATAAAAACCAAGAAAACTTTGACGGAAGGAGTGTTTCGGATGGACTGACTGACAGAGTCGAGCGGTTACTAGACCTGCTCTGCCGGTGGCGACGCAGGTAAAAATAAGCCAAAACTGGGCCGAGTGCTACTGGTGCACACCCAGCAGTGGGGGCTCTTCTCCTAGTACAGATCCACGGCTTCTGGTACCAGTGTGCAGTCAGTAACTAATGAATCATTCTTTTGAATCCGCCAACATTGATCAGTGGGGAGGAAAGATTTTTACCTGAATAAGACAGGAGGGCCTCCATGTCAACAATTGTGGTAGGTATAATAAGAAAGGAAATTTACTATAAAATTTGGATTTCTTATCAACCTACCCTACAATTGTTTACTACAGGCTGAATAGACAATAGGAGGAGGGAATCACATAACCAACCCCCACATAACCCGACTGCACTGGAACTTGGACAGAAGAAGAGTTTCCTAAGCCCATAAAACCATAGCATCACAACTATTAGTAAAAGACAATGAGAGATGAGGAGTATGGCACTGTGTGACGCACAGACAGAAAGTACAGTAAAACAGAACAGGGCCGGAACTGACCTTGAAGCCTAATTGCTAGGGAAGACAACAGCCTGAGCAGAACAAAGAGGGTCCAAAGAAAAAAGGACCTCAGACTGCTCCTGCAACTGACGCAGATAGAAGGTGGAGAAACTAGAAGCATTTCTCCAGTAGGCTGCCTGCATAACATCCAACTACCTGACAGAGTTAGCATAAGCCCTGGAGGTAGACAAGGCATGCACCTCGTGGGCAGAAATACGATTGGTAATACTATCTTCAGTCGATAGGTGTGCCGGAACCGCCGCCAACAGAGAGCGGAGCTGATTGATCCACACCTGTTGAGGTGACAGGGGAGCGATCAGAATGATTCGACAACCTCAGGTTCTGATCTTGGCCAGAACCTGAGGCAGAATCGGAACTGGTGGGAAGGGGTTGCCGACTAGACCACTCCAATCAAGTGACAGAGCGTCCACGGCAAAAGCCAAAGGATCTGGACACAGGGACACGAAAGTGTCCACCTGATGGTTCCAAGGGGTAGCAAACAGGGTTCGGGTATTCGTATTCGTATTCGGTATTCAGTTGTATTCAATACATTTTTTCAAGTATTCAAATGTATTCAGTATTCATGCAATTTTAAAGTATTCGTATTCATATTTGTATTCGAATACAGTCAAATTTGAGGTGTATTCATGAATACTTTTTGAATACTTTTTGAATACTTTTCTTGTTTTTAATACACATGTATACAGTATTTGTAAAAAAAATATTGTGATTATCTCTATTAGAAAGTAGTAAAGAATTAAACTAATACTTTTGAAGTGCACATATCAGGTCCATCAAATAGTACATCAAACTTCATACTACACATGAAGGTAAGTTCAATTATTTATCTGCCTTTTGATAGCAAACTCTTCATTGTTCAAAATTTGTTTCATTGTAAACTGAGCATTGTAATTGTACAGATTATTCTTTGGACAAAGGATATCAGTCTGGCCAAAGTAGTGATTTTTAATCCCTAAACAACTCCATTATCCAATTAATACTAATCTAATATTTTTCTACAGTAATAGTAGAAACAAGGTGTAGACTGATAGATCTGTAAAATTATTATGCTTGAATTACAACATTTTTCCAATAGTGCAGTAATTACTTAATTGATTTTTGTGAATAGCACTGGCCAGTTTTTTTTATTGTCACCAGCAATATTAATAAAAGACATGAAGCAAAGAAACCACAATTAGCCACAATTAATAGACATTATTGGGGGGAATAAAATGCAGTTTAGAAGAAAAAAAACTTTAAAAAATACCTAAAAAATTGTGTAAATTTCTCAGTTCTCTATTTAATGATTACTGTGTATGCACTAAACAACAATACATTGGATGAGTACTGTGTACATTTTGCTAATTGTTTTCTAAATAAATTGATATTTGAAAATTTTTTTATTTCTTTTGTTTGTCATTAATACCAACTTATGTCTGTTGATTGGGTTCTAAAGGATTAAGAGATCCACCCTCTGAAAAACTAATTCTTCACCTATAATCCCTTATACCCTTAATCCCAATAAGAATGATCAAATTATCATCCATTTACAAGAAAAATTTTTGAAAAGTATTCAAGTATTCATATTTGTATTCATGAATACATTGTAAAGTATTCGTATTTGTATTCAATACATTTGAAATTTGAGTATTCGTATTCATAAAATTTCAAAGTATTCATATTCGTATTCAATACATTTACAATGTATTCGCCCCAACCCTGGTAGCAAATAGATCAATGTGAGGACGACCCCAGAGATCGCAAAGCGACTGGAACACTGCTCTGTGAAGCATCCACTCAGTGGAAATGACCCTGTCCCGTCGAGGCAGAGAGTCGGCTAGGACGTACAGACGAACAGGAATGTGATGAACAACCACTCCAGTGTTGACATCCTGAGCCAATTCGTACATGGGAACCGAGTGCGTGCCGCACTGGTTCAGAATGTAAGTGACCACTGTCGAATTGTCGGACAACAGAAGGACCTGACAATTCAAAAGGTGGGGGATCCATTGCTGGAAACTCAGAAGAAGAGCAAGAAGCTCCTTCTGGTTGATATGAAGAGCAGCTGGATCCTGGTTCCATACATCATGAAAGGAAAGATCTAGAGTATCCAACTTGCACCCCATCCAAGATTGCTGGCATTTGCCGTCAGAACACGAGCGGACAAGTCCAACGGAACTCCCTGCAAAATAACTGAACATCCGTCCAGGGAAGAAGGTGACGATGAAGAGTCTGGTAACTGAAGCACCAGATCCAGAGGATCGACATTCGTCCTCCAATGACTGAGCAGAAAGTGTTGGAGAGGTCTGACAAGCAGCCAACTGAGAGGAATGAGATCCGTCACCGAACCGCAGAGACAGAGCAGCCAGAGAATACTCCGAACTGTTGCGGATGTGGACTGAGACAGAGTCAGGGCGAAAGCTGAGAGAATGACAGCCCTTGCCAGGGGAACCGCCACCATATTCAGCTGAGTACAGTAGTCTATCCCCAGATGACAAAACAACTGAGAAGGGACAAGGTCCGACTTCTCCTCGTTGACTCTGAACCCTAGCGACGTGAGCAAGCTCAACAATGTATCAACATCTGACTCCAGAGTGCTGGAGTGCCTCTGGAGGATATCGTCCAGATATGCCGAAGTAGTCACCCTGGACTGTGTGCGAAGGAAGGCTATCACATGCGACATCAGTCAGGACACTCAGGTGAAGGCCCAAGGAGCCAGGTTGAGGCTGAAAGGCATGGCCTTGAACTGGTGAACTCGCCCCAGACAGGCCTGGCGTTTTCAGGCGCGTGATTTTTTTGCGCGCCTTAACGTGCACCTGGAACCATTAAGGTCCACGATTATCACTCTCCTGGGTGCACAAAGATAAGTATAACACTTTTGAAAAATGCAAGTTCAAAACTGAAGGATGCATATTTGTTTTTGTGTGTCACGGCGCAGAGAAAACCGTTAGATTGTCTCATTTTTTGTTTTTATTTCCGAGGTTTCGTACCTGTTATTCTGTCATGTAAATTGTAAAACACATGACTCACTGCAGAATAATTTAGCTGATCTTCGGTATCATAAATGGCTGTTATTTTGGTGCAGACGGTAGTATTCCTAACTGTGTTGAATATACATCAACACCGTGACCAAGATCAACAATAATAAGCAAATTCGGAACATCACATGGATACATGTATGTAGCAAATCACTGATTCTGATATGATTCGGGGAGACAGCACTGCATTTCTCTAATACAGGAACCTGATTGATCAAGAGGTCAGTGACATCACGCGATTCTCTTGTTTCAATAATTATATTCAAAGTATGAGGGAACGTGTACGTTTATTTATCCAAATTACATCATAGTTCGTGACTTAGGTTACTGAAAACCTATTTTTGGGCGGTTGCTGTATAACAATACCATCTTTCGTCAGTTACACATGGCATTACTGAACGTAAGTTGTTGAAAACCTCAATTTATTTTGGCAGTTACTGTATCACAATGCCATCTTTCGTCAGTTACACAAGGTATCACTGAACGGCATTTTTAAACCTCTCGTTTTGACTTTCACTTTTAGTTGTCATGACAATAGATTATCAATGTCTGATTTTTTGTGAATTTCCGGAAATATTCGAAACGTCACCATCACCTGCTCACGAGACTTATTTGATTGGTTTCATTTTTCACCAGGTATGTACCTTCTATTATTATTCCAGCATTGCCTCGTTTGAAAACCAACTTACATTCCAATTAAACGACATCAGATAAAGAATTTAAGTGACAGCCACCGGTCCACGTGGAGTGACGGTATTCTCTCAATGCAAATTTGATAGGTCTGTCTGTTGACGTACAATTTCCGAAAGACGTCCCCTTCTTAAAAGTGTTCACATTTTTTTTATTTACCGCATCAAGAGTGATTTCGGTTGCGATGAATAAAAAAAACTGAAGAGAAAAAATTGTGTTATTCCAGAACCATTTAGAAAATCTTTGGCATCATATACAGCTGGCTCACATGCAATGTACTGAAATTCAAAACTTTATCTGATGGCATGAAGTTGAACAATGATTGGGTATTCGGACAACTGCTCCCAGTCAAAAAATACAGTCGGACAACTTCCCCCACTGTATTTGGCAGTTAGGATGACTGCCCCCACCCTCCCCAGTCTAATTGGCAGACAGGACAACTGTCCCAGTCCAATTGGCAGACAAGACAATTGCCCCCCCCCCCCCACCCCCACTGAAATTTTCAGTGAGGACAACTGCCCCCAGTCCAATTTGTGACAGTCAGGACAACTGCTCCACCCAACCCCCATTTGTTGTTAGTACCACTCAAGTAAAGCTGTATTTTATTTTGATTACAATGTTATTCCGTCAGTTCTGTATTTTCTCTTCCAAGCCTCATAAGTTTGAAAGGAATTGCATTCAAAGGATAACGATAAATCCTCAAGAAATATGCTCACACACTAGCTCACAAACAAAAAAAACACCCCCCCCCCCCCCTCCCCACTGAAATTTTCAGTGAGGACAACTGCCCCCAGTCCAATTTGTGACAGTCAGGACAACTGCCCCACCCAACCCCCATTTGTTGTCAGTACCACTCAAGTAAAGCTGTATTTTATTTTGATTACAATGTTATTCCGTCAGTTCTATATTTTCTCTTCCAAGCCTCATAAGTTTGAAAGGAATTGCATTCAAAGGATAACGATAAATCCTCAAGAAATATGCTCACACACTAGCTCACAAGCAAAAAAACTTGGTATCACTGAAGTAACTGGGGTAGTCCAAACTTGGACCCACAGTCTATAATATAATTTTTGGTTTGGTACGTCCAGATGTACCAAACCAAAACATAAGGGGGGGGGGGGGGGGAGGGGGGGGAGGAGGGGAGGGGAGGAGGCAGCTGGGGGCAGTCGTCCTAGGTGCCAAATACACTGGCAGGAGGGGGAAGCAGTTGTCCGATTGTGCATTTTTGGACTGGGGGCAGTTGTCTGGGGGCACTTGTCCTACAAGCCAATGATTGGCTTGTCAGGACCGACGACTTCATCACAGCAACTTTCGAAGCAACATGTATTACAACTATCCACATTACACCGTGTAACTTTATGAGTAGAGCATGTCTGGTGAACTTCATTCTGATTCATATATCCTGCTTCAACTAACTTCCGTGTAAAAATATAAAAAAAAATGAGGAGAGCCATCGGTTCTCCTAGATCATTTCAGGAGAGCGATTTTTAGCCCTCCTAAATTTTTCAGAATGCCAGGCTTGCCCAGAAAAGAGAACCTGAGATACTTTCGCGATGTCTGATGAATCGGAATGTGAAAGTAAGCGCCTCACAGATGCAAAAGCGAAATCTTCCTGGTGAATGGAGTGGCGAACAGACCTGAAAGTCTCCATGCTGAACTTGGGAGTAATGACAGACTGGTTCAGGATACTCAGATCGATAACCGGTCGGAGTCGGCCTTCCTTCTTCGGCACCAAGAACAGGCGGGAATAAAATCCCACTGAATGAATGTTCTTGATGACCTCGATCGCCCCCTTTGACAGGTGATTGTCCATCTCCGTGATCAAAAGCTCCCGACGTGAAACGTCTGAAGGAACTTGTGTTGGAAGAGGCACTCTGACAGAGTGGGGTGCCTCCGGAAGGATATGCGCAGCCCAGACCGAACAACATCTAACACCCAAGGATCAGATGTGATTGAGGCCCAATAGTCTGCGAACCCTGATATCCTTCCTCCAACCTGGAACGAACTGAGGTGAGGACCTTCATCTCGAGCCCTGGCGAGGCCCGCGAGAGGAGAAACCACCTCCTCTATTTGATTCCGATGCTTATCCTTACCACGTGAGTAAAAAGTAGAAGCGGCGGCAGGAGGATCAGCCCTTGGCTTCGCAGAGAAAGCAGAAGGGCGATTGTTAGACTTAGAACAGCCCCTGCCACCAACAGAAGGCTGATCAAGCTGGCGAAGAAGCAGCTGATCTTTGGAATGATGCAGGACGTCATCCTGGACTGTTGCCATGGAACCATGGAAAAGTCACGGACCCGCCAAAGAAGCAGATCGAAGAGCAGCACGCTGCCCCTCAGGAAGGGAACGGCTTGTGTCCAATCCTGGGAGGCGGCACTATGGGGGTTGCCTGGAAACCACTAGTAGCCTCGCTGGAGGAAACGGGAAGGCCCTTGGAAATAACCTGAGTGAGCAGGACAAAAACAAACATCCCTGATGAAACGAATAGGCATTTTACAGAAATATCCTCTTTAACCTTTGATCTCTGAAGTGACAATGTCTGAAATTACGAAATCGCTTATACAATTATCATGTTCTCAACATTTAGGCCTACATCTGACATATTGGGTAATTTGGGTAATACCCAAAGTGTCAGATATAGGCCAAAATGTCGAGAACGTGGTAGTTGTATAAGTGGATTCGAAATATCAATGGGTAATGGCATGCATAGTGCTAGTGACGATGACTGATGTCAGACAAGATAGCGAATAGAAATTACATGTACCATGTCAAGTTGTCAACTAACTGTTACGGTATGGAAATATTATTGATATTGGTAACAGAAAGAAATCTGAGAATCAGCAACAATAACTATGAATTTAACTATTCTAAAATTTAATAAAAAAAAAATTAATATAAAAAAAATGATACAAAGATCTTTTACACTGATTGGTTTACTGAAAATAAAAATAGGCCGATGAAATCGTCAGATGTGTACCCATACGCACAACTAGTAGAAAGCTGTATGACGGAGGGCCACCACGGATGCCGACATTATGTACACCATACAAGGTATGGGTACATATAGAAATGGATTGGAGGAGTGTCTAATTTGATGGATAAAGGGTTAATATCTCCGGATCAAATTATCAGATTTATATAAAAAACTATACAGCACAGCACATCAGTAACCTGAATAAATATATAAAGTAACATGACAATCGGATTGATATTTTTTGAGTTATCTCCTGCCAAAGGGATTGGAGGAATTTTCAATTTGAAGGATAAAGGGTTAATATCTCCGGATCAAATTATCAGATTAACACCAAAAACTATACAGCTCGGCACATCAGTAACCTGAACACAAATATAAAGTAACTTGACAATCCAAGTAATATTTTTCAAGTTATCGAATGCCAAAGGGATTGGAGGAATTTTCAATTTGAAGGATAAAGGGTTAATATCTCGGGATCAAATCATCAGATTTACACCAAGAACTATACAGCTCGGCACATCAGTAACCTGAACACAAATATAAAGTTACTAGACAATCCAAGCAATATTTTTTAAGTTATCAAATGCCAAAGGGATTGGAGGAATTTTCAATTTGAAAGATAAAGGGTTAATATCTCAGGATCAAATTATCCGATTTACACCAAAAACTATACAGCTCGGCACATCAGTAACCTAAACACAAATATAAAGTAACTTGACAATCCAAGCAATATTTTTCAAGTTATCAAATGCCAAAGGGATTGGAGGAACTTTCAATTTGAAGGATAAAGGTTTAATATTTCAGGATTAAATTATCAGATTTACACCAAAAACTATACAGCTTGGCACATCAGTAACCTGAACACAAATATAAAGTAACTTGACAATCCAAGAAATATTTTTCAAGTTATCGAATGCCAAAGGGATTGGAGAAATTTTCAATTTGAAGGATAAAGGGTTAATATCTCAGGATCAAAATAACAGATTTACACCAAAAACTATACAGCTCGCCACATCAGTAACCTGAACACAAATATAAAGTAACTAGACAATCCAAGCAATATTTTTCAAGTTATCGTATGCCAAAGGGATTGGAGAAATTTTCAATTTGAAGGATAAAGGGTTAATATCTCGGGATCAAAATAACAGATTTACACCAAAAACTATACAGCTCGGCACATCAGTAACCTGAACACAAATATAAAGTAACCTGACAATCCAAGCAATATTTTTCAAGTTATCGAATGCCAAAGGGATTGGAGAAATTTTCAATTTGAAGGATAAAGGGTTAATATCTCAGGATCAAATTATCCGATTTACACCAAAAACTATACAGCTCGGCATATCAGTAACTTGAACACAAATATAAAGTAACTTGACAATCCAAGCAATATTTTTCAAGTTATCGAATGCCAAAGAAAATGGATACGGATGCCGGATGGACAGATGGACAGATGGACGGACAAAGGATAGACGAACGACGGATGGTCACCCCGGATGCCGGCATCATGTGTACCATACATAGTATGGGTACACATAAAAACAGTGGTACTTATCAATTATTGAATTAGTCCAAAGTACAGATTGACAGAATCCAGTAATCCAGTGGTGAAGAATCTTGTGAAGAAGTTACCAGCTGGTAGTTTTAAATCCAAGAATGTCTCTTCGGAAACAGTATCCCGTCGATTTGTAATAAAATGTTCACTTAGAAATTTCAGCAGTCTCCAATAAAATATAATAAAATGCTCTGTAAAATTCAAACGGAGTAAAAATCCAAGAAGTATTGGCGCCACAGGTAATTTCCAAATAATTCAGTAGAATCCTGGCTTTTCACAAAATAATATTATTCTGTTTCACAGAAAGTATAAATTCTCTTTTCCAAGATGAATAGATTCTCTTCAAAATTCTCTTTTGGAATCAATCTTCCAAATTCACAAAGAAGCACTGCTTCTATAATAAATGCATTGTTCTAAACCAATAATAATCTCCAATGGAAACAACTGAAGTGAGTCTTTCTGAAATGGCTTTCTAAAAAATGAGTTTTTTTTCTGTTGGCAAACCTTTATATAGTAACCAGATAGAATGTCCTAGAAGATGAAATGTCTACAATGTTCTATCAGTCTCCAGGTGATTCTGTCACAATCCAAGTAAACAAGGTCCCTGACCTACTTAAACAATCAACAGCTATATGTACAATAATTGTAGATCAGTGTAACAAAGATGTAAACAAGGTCACTGAGTGCAAATGAGTGAGACCAAGCAGGAAATGCAGAAATAAAAAAAATACCTTTCTCATATTATTATCTACTACGGATATATAAATCTCAATATAAAATGGGGGCTATAACACTAACCCTCATACATGTTGGCTCATATACATTTCAATGTACTGAAGACAGGTTGCAAACTGTGATATAGCCTATAGTTGGAAATATCTAACTCCAAATCACTACATCCAATTCTGAATACCAGTACACATACCTGCATGTCAGAAATTGACCAACTTATCTGGAATGCCAATGCTAAGAAGTTAGAACAAAACATTTTTGTGCTGAAAGACTTGGAGCATTTGCACTACCGTATCTACCTTTAAGTTCTTAACCCATCTGTAGCTCACGTTTCTGCTATCCTCCACATGCTAAATAACATATAGCATGTGGAGGATAGCAGGAAACGTGAACTACAGACTCCACAGTGAGTCACAGTCACAAGTTGTAAGCACATTTATTCACTCTCTAACTTCTCTATAATGATGGATATGAGGAAATATTTCAAAATACACTACGCATTTCCACAATGTGCATACAATGTATAAAATAACATGCCAAAGTTTACAAAGCTTGCCCGTCAGATCTCAGTAACTTACACGTAATGCTTTCTTTAACACAAACACATATACCAATTCAATCATTATAAAATATCTTAAATAAAGCAAATGTGGTAAAATCTTAATTTGGTATTAACAAAAGTAAGATTTTAACACATTTCACTTCATTTAAGGTATTTTATAATGATTGGACTGGTCCGGAACCGGTCCAGGAAAGAATATCAGACGACCTAGGGTTGGACCGGGCCAGACTGGACCACCTCTCCCCTGGACAGACCACCACTGGCAGTCCAGTCCACATCCCTACTATTAGTACATAAGTTTTTGAATCCATGCCAGGATTCCCGGTTAGATATTACCATAATTGCATTAGTTAAATGGTAAATCAGGAAAGCAATTAATTTTGTTTGAGTTTTTGTGTTTAAAATAACTCTAGATTAATGAAGAATTTTATGTTTAACTTAACTTTTAAGACAAGAATATCCATGGAAAAAATGTCTGAAAATATGAAAAAATAAAACCTCCCTCCAACAACTGTTATCAAGCTATGAAGGGTCAGAGATTGGAAATGTGTTTTTTCTTACGTGCCCCAATAGTTTTTCACAACTTAAAAGACGACAAGGATAAATTCCTCTCAAATTATTTCAACTGCACTTTTGTTTAAAAGCAATAAAATAAATAGAAAACAGTACAAATATAAATAAAATGCTGTTGGTTAGTTCGTTATTTTTAAAAAAAAATAATTTGAAATTAGTACTTTTTGCCTAAAGATGGTGACACTCGAAAGCCTGAAATTAGGAAAAAACTTGAAAACTTGCAAACTGAAATAAGATGTACATGTGGGCAGGGACTAGCCGTGAGGGCAACTAGGGCGATTATGTCGCCCTTCTAAGCCCAAAGTCGCCTAGAAAAATAGCCGGGGCGATTACAAGTCGCCCTCTAAAAATTGGCCAAAATGAGGAAAGACTGAACAGTTGAACTGTGTAATGCGAGGTTTACGTAAAAACGATTATTTTCAAGGATCGAATGTGCTTGAGTGTGATAAATGGGCATTTTAATTCATCGAATAAACGACCATTTATTTGAAATCACACGTCAATCAATTGTCCATTGTCGCTTTTGGCGGATTTTTTATTTCTATTTTGTTGCGTTTCAGTCGGAGCTTCAAGTGTTGAAATGAAAATAAGTGACTTACGCGACTCAACAAAATAACCCAGTTCAAAGTAGGTTACCTCGCTTAGGATGCCGAAAAAGTATACACAACGGACGTATTTTATGGTGAACAGAAAAAAGCCCTGATGGAGAAAAGCCCTGGTGGAGAAAAGCCCTAAGGAGAAAACCCCTGAAATTGCATCTGAGGAGGAAAGCCCTGGTCCATTTTTGCATGGAGTGGAGAAAGGTAATCGGAAAAAAAGTAACAGGAAAAAAAGTAACAGGAAAAAAAGTAACAGATTTGGATAGGAAAAAAAGTAACACTTTCTTATTTTTATAAGGTAAAAAAGTAACAGGAAAATAAGTAACAGATTTGGGTAGGAAAAAAAAAAACAGGAAAAAGAGTCACACTTTCTTATTTTTATTTCATAAAAGTGATGGATTACTTAATTATGATTTAGTTATATTATTGAAACTAGTTAGATTATTACATATCAGTATAAGTACTACATAGTACATAGTTATAAAATAATTTAACAAACTTAATTATGATTTAGTTAGATTATTACATATCACACCTTGAAACTAGTTGGATTATTACATATCAGTATAAGTACTACATAGTACATAGTTATAAAATAATTTAACAAACTTAATTATGATTTAGTTAGATTATTACATATCACACCTTGTGTAATCTAATATTCTGGCCAATGCCAGTAAGAAAAGCTGAAATAGTAAGTGAACCTTGGGAATATAAACCACACAGATTTTTCAGTTTTCTATTCAGGGATTCAGCTGACTTCTGTTTGCGGATAACAGGCAGCAAACCAACTGACACCTGTTGAATAATTGTATTGGTCAGAGCTTGCTCTTTTTGAAACCATTGGATAGTTTTCCAGACTGATGGGTGCTGGTGGCCAACAAGATTGTAGAACTTGTTGTTCCAGCCTCCACATGCATTATTTGTACGAGATTCGCCATCCAGCGTAGCACTATTAACATTCCATGTAGCTGGAGGATAGGCTGGAGGAGTTAATCTAAGTCGTAATGGTGCCAACACATCTGAAGGTGCGGCGCAAGGTTGCCTGTATCTACCAGTGACATAATTTTCATCAAAATACCTCAACAGTTCCTTGGCTTCTTCTGGAACAATGTCTTTGAGGTGATTCATACCATCACGCACATCTGAAACTGGCAAGAATGCAAGTGCATCCAGTTTCCCACAAAACAGTCTGAAGTCTGCATCATCCCGATACAACTGCACTAAACCTAAACTCTGCACTCTGCGCCAAGTGCTTTGTGTCAGATGGTAGAAACAACCTCAAACTGCTGTCCAATATATAGTTTGCTGTGTGTTTATTTTTTCAAGAACATTGTTGTACATCAAAGAGGAGAATTCATGAAAGTAGCCACACTTGCTTGTGTTTATTTTTTCAAGAACATTGTTGTACATCAAAGAAGAGAATACTTGAAAGTAACCACACTTCTTGTGTGTTTATTACAATGTGTGTTCATTTGTTTCAAGAACATTGTTGTACATCAAAGAAAGCATGATGGATATTCTTGTAACAACATTGTCATAGCACACATGATCTCCAATTACAAAATAATTAAAAAAATAAAAAATAAAATTATTATTATAATTATTATAATGAAAAATGAAATAATGAAAAAACACTGTTACTTTTTTTCCTGTTGTATTATTATAATTGTTACTTTTTTTCCTGTTTCTTTTTTTCCGTTTCTTTTTTTCCTGTTACTTTTTTTCCTGTTACTTTTTTTCCTACATTCTTTTTTTTTATATTTTTTTATTCATTATTTTTTATATGAAATCACATATTTTAATCATTGTTTTCCTTTTTTTAATTTTTTTAACTGTTTTGCCTGTTTTTTGTACAGTAATCACCTTTTATGTCTAGTTTTTCCATTCTTTGTGTAATTTTTATTTTTTTAATTTCCATTCACTTTTATTTTAATTCAGGTAAAAGCTGCAATGGACTTTGGCTTGGCTAATATGTTTACAACAATAACATTAATTAATTTACAAACGTGGACAGGTGGTAGTCTAAGACAAGTGAACAGCAGAGGGATGTTTTGATAATATTTTTGAATTTCTAAACACAATGAGCTGTGTTTACAACAATTATATTTGGTAATTGTTTTGCAAACTTGACAGTACTGAAAGGTAATTAAAACAGATAAGAGGCAATTTATTCTCCTGCTGCTTTGTTTTAAACAGGAATCATTTACAAGTAGATTCTTAACAAAACAACAGAAAAATAATTTTCATTAGATGTAAGTAAATAAAATTTTAAATGTTCAAATTTCTATGTGTCACAAAAAAAGTTAAAAAATAAATAATGGATGTAATGGATGTAGTTCCGATTTTTTTTGTTTTACGACCCTGTTGACTCCAAGTGGCAACCACTTAGTACAAAAATATCAATTCAGACAACAATAAACAAATTCTAGAATAACTAAAGATTTTTATTTTTTGTCTCAAAAACAGCTTACAGTCCCTTATTGGGATGAGCTTGATGAGCACGTTCCAATGAGGAGTCATAAGTTATGTTTCTGAGACCTAAATTGAAAATCTTCAGTTATTCTAGGATTTCTTTATTAACCAAAGGAAATTGATAAAATAGTCAAAAAAAAATCAACCACGTCTTTTCTCCACCCCTTGAAAAAATGGACCAGGGCTTTTCTCCTATGTTGCAAGAATGACCAGGGCTTTTCTCCACCAGGGCTTTTCTCCACCAGGGCTTTTCTCCGTCATTCTATTTTATAACACTGTATTTTTATTTCGTTTTGCCGACGACTGTTAACTGTTGGCCGTCTATTCCTAGAAACATACAAATGGAATTGAAACACATGAAAAAAAAGCTTTAGTGATGACAAGAAAAGCTTTGTACAGAGCACAAGTGTACATGTGGACGATCTTGAAAAGGGTCCTCCTAAACACCAGAATGACACGAAATGATGCGGAATGACACCGGAATGCCACAAAATACTCGATCCCAGAATGAATTTTGTTTATTAACTAACAAAGTACCTCCCAAGCAACCTTCTTACATCTGGTCCTGTTCACACTTTCAGACTTAGGAAATTATTAGCTTAGTAGACTTTGGTGAAAGGCAACCACAGGAGGGTGCTGGGGATTGGCATGAATAAGAGGGTAGCAGTGGGGGATTTTCAGTAAATAATTACATTGTGATTTTTTAACCTGGCATAGATGCATCATAGACAACTGGACCTGGATTATTGGGACATTAATGGAGGACCACAAATTAAAAATATGAAGTTGCGGCAGGGGGATGGTACATGAATATTCTTAATTTTCCCCACTTGCCTATGAAGTCTCCCTACATAACTCTGCAGTCTCCCTATTTTTTCTGGAGGGAGACATGAAGTCTCCCCAAAATTTCCCTCTTGGCTGGTCCCTGCATATGGGAAGGGTTTCTGCCAGGGTAAAAATGTTGGACCCAGTAATCTGGGGAAAATGGGGCAACCAAGAGTCAACAATTTGGCCTTTGTGAACTCGGAGAGTGCCATTGATTGATCTCTGACCAACATTCAAGTAAAATATTACAATGCATTTCCTGCTCCCATTTGGTGTAACCCGTTATTATTACCGCCGAATGCGTTGGTAGCATGAGAGTTTTATTTCATGTTTTCCTCGATGGGAAACTTCTTGTAGCAATTTATATCAACTATGAAATGCGCCAGGGTTTATATTTTGAGGAGAATCCAAGAATCCATTCAAGAAAAGATTCGCGCAACAAAGCCATCAAGAATCCAGGTACATGTAGATTCTTGGTGCACCTGTGCTTGGATTAACCCTTTACCTAACATAGCAACAGCAAATGAACCAATACAAGGTTAAAATGACCTGAAATATCCAGACACTTTATCAAATATCTATCTATTTATTGGTGTTTAAGGTCACATATTTCTATGATTATGGCTAATCATGATCACAAAAGTTTTACGGGTGGAGGAAGCCGGAGTACTCTAAGAGAACCACAGAGCAACGGTAAGCTCCACAACATACCAACTCCACACAAGCAGGGTTAGCACTGGCTGAAGACAAGTGCACCATCGACGTGCAGTACACCTTAGTACACTACGGCACTGTGCCACCATGTGTGGCAATGGGGTGGGGGGGGGGGGGGGAGGGAGTTAAAGTGTCTTGCCCAAGGACATAACGGAGTCACCACAGGTGGGATTTGAACAAAGGACCTCTCGGTTTGCAGCCTGCACCTCTACCTACTAAGCCACTGCGCCCCAACACTTTGTCAATAAAATTTGACAAATATGGCTGCCATTGGAACCGGCTCAATGAGATGGTTCCAATGCCATCCTTATTTGTAAGGTTTTAATAATAAATATTGTTTATTTAAAAAAAAAATTCTCATATTCAGTTCATATTTTAAAAATTAACAAGAGCGCACATATCGCTGAAGCAATACAATGCCCCCTACCGGACTAATGAGCATTAATAATTATACAAATGTTATAACCTATATGTGATCAGCATGAATTCCGTTGAAGCATTTCCAAAAAAAGTCCAGAAAACTGATATTTTGGCACTTTTCCATATTTCCAAGGGCTATAACTCACACAAGAATACTGCAATCAGCATGAAACTCAAACTTGAACTGTAAGTCATTGTTCTCTATAGTAGTTTACCAAGAATGAAATCATTCGGTTGAAGCATGTCCAAAAAAAAGTCTGGAAAACTAAAGTATGACTGACAGACTGACAGACTGACGGATGGACAGAGTGCAAATGAAACTTGATCTGTAAGTCATCATTCTATAGTAGGTTACCAAAAATGAAATTATTCCGTTGAAGCGTTTCAAAAAAAAACTAAAGTATGACCGACAGACTGACTGGCAGACTGACAGATGAATGGACAGAGTGTAAATGACACTTGATCTGTAAGTCATCGTTCTATAGTAGATTACCAAAAATGAAATCATTCCGTTGAAGCGTATCCAAAAAAAAAGTCCGGAAAACTGATATTTTGGCGCTTTTCCATATTTCCAAGGGCCATAACTCACACAAGAATAATGCAATCAGCATGGAACTCAAACTTGATCTGTAAGTCATCGTTCTATAGTAGTTTACCAAAAAATGAAATCATTCCGTTGAAGCGTTTCCAAAAAAAACTCCGGAAAACTGAAGTGTGACCGACGGACTGACAGACGGACAGACGGACAGACTGACAGATGGATGGAGTGCAAACCTATAGTCCCCTCCGGCGATGCCGGTAGGGAACTAAAAAGCTGTGTTGGGTAAAGGGCATGTTATGAGTAGACAACAGAGGTTCAATCATGGTGGCCTAATGGGATTCTGGGACACTAACAGCAGGTATGGATTCTCGCAACCATTTTCACGATAATCCAAATGGATTCTCCCAAATTTAGATGACATATAAGTCCCAAATGCGCAATTAGGGGAATTTAGGGCACCTGAGGGAAAAGGGGCCATTCAGGGGATCCCAGCAAAAACCCTGATGTAGGATACCCTCAGGAAAATTTCTGTAACTTTTTGCATCATTGACAATTCCATGCCTTCATAAAAAAGTAATGTCAAAATTTGGAATTACAGGCCTTGTATTTTATCAGAGCTGAGGCAAAATGCAACCTCCCCCCCACCCCCCCCCCCCTCACCCAACCACTCCAACAAGACCACCCCATCCCCACTGCCAAATGCTTTTCTGAGGCTTACAGAAGGCCCTGAGAAAATAATATTTGCATTTGTGTTGAATGAAAACACTCAAAACAGGACCGATGCCATTCAAGTGGGCCCCAAAGTCCTTTATCCAGGGGCTCTTGGTGGGGACCAATGACTTTAAAGTAGGCCGCGAAGTTTTCTCCGAGGGCTATTGGCAGGATCTGACCTTTATTTCAAAATGCAAGGGATGAATTATTAACAGCAAATTGTGGTGAAAATTTGCTTGTGTTATTCACACAACTTACTTCAGATTGTTCTGAATGGAGATCTTATCTAGAACTTGGGTGTTCATTACACTCAGTCCTGGTAATTCATCCTTGTTACCTTGGCAAAATGAAAGTGTCAATGACACTGTAGCTCAACTTGACAAACTTGAACTTGGTAAGTTATAAATGAAATGGCAAAATTGAAGATCATTGATACCAATGTCATTTTTTTTGCCAGTGGCAACATTTTTGGACAGAAACCGAAGAAAATCGATAGCTCCCATCTAGAGGCCTCCCCAAAGAAGCATGCCAAGTTTCAAAGCAATCCGATGATAAATGTGCCCTGTAGGGTGTACAAAAGGGAAATATTGTGGTCTGACTAGACTAAATTCTAAGAACGTTGGCCGTGGCAACATTTTTTGACGGAAATGGAAGAAAATCGATAGCTCCCATCTAAAGGTCACCGTAAATAAGCATACCAGGTTTCAAAGCAATCTAATCATAAATGTGCCCTGTAGGGTGAGCCAAAGGGAAATATTGTGGTCTGACTGAACTAAGTTCTAAGAATGTTGGCTGCGGCAACATTTTTTGATGGAAATTGAAAATTGACAGCTCCCATCTAGAGGTCACCCCAAACAAGCATGCCAGGTTTCAAAGCAATCCGATCATAAATATGCCCTGTTGGGTGTGCCAAAGGGAAATATTGAGTCTTCTGCCTAAACTAAGTTCTAAGAACGTTGGCCGTGGTAACATTTTTTGCCGGAAATTGAAGAAAATCGATAGCTCCCATCTAGAGGTCACCCTAAATAAGCATACCAGGTTTCGAAGCAATCAAATCATAAATGTGCCCTGTAGGGTGTGTCAAAGGGAAATATTGTGGTTTGACTAAACTAAGTTCTAAGAACGTTGGCCGCGGCAACATTTTTTGACGGAAATTGAAGAAAATCGATAGCTCCCATCTAGAGGTCACCCCAAACAAGCATACCAAGTTTCAAAGTAATCTGATCACAAATGCGACCTGTGAGGTGTGCCAAAGGAAATTGTGGATGTACGTACTAACACACTAACGTATGTACGTACATACGTACGTACGTACGTACGTACGTACGCAGACGGACGAGAAGTGATGGCAATAGCTCAGCTTGACTTTGTCCAGTTGAGCTAAAAAACTGCTGTGGAAAACTGGTGTTTCTGCGGCAATTGCTGTGGAGCCTGTTCGATTGTGTAAAAATCATCAGAGGGCAGGGCACAGACTACGAATATGCAGTATGGGTGAAGTGAAAACTTTCAAGTAACTTTAACATGTGAAAGTAGTTTGAGATACATGTATATATAATCACAATCAATGTGCAGAATCTTTCACTCAATTAGATCATGCCAATATCATGAACCATGTTGTGAATGCAGAGAAAAAATCTTGTAAGTAAGCAGGAGACTTGCTCAATATGTCTAGTATGAGTGAAAATAACATGCAGCATAACCACAAACTCACTGCGATGATGATAACACCAGAATCTGACATTAGTTTCTGGAAAGCTCTGTAAGAGCTTTCCAGAAACTTATGTCAAATTCTGGTGTTATCAACATAGAAGAAGCAGAACACATAGTTTCTGGTGGTTATGCTGCAACTTGTACTGTAAATTTTTGTAAGATTAGCAATACAGTGTAGTGCAAACCACATGGTTTGATTCCATGTGTAACCTGGAGGTTGTCAATTTCTTCCATCACAAAGCTTTCTAAAGAAGCCATCCTCGGCAGTATTTTGCTGTGGATATTTTTCACTTCCTCGGCACTGCCGATTGCTGAGGGTGAATTACCAGGGCTGTTACACTTACCTTTATGGATTTACCCCTCTCAAGGTTTCTATTGTCAACATTTTTCGTGGAAGGTTTATTTTCTTGTTCACTCAAGACCTCAGCAGAACTTCCAGACTCTTCCTGTACATCTTCACTTACTGATATTTTACTGGGCTTCCTATGCATTAAAGCATTATCTGCACCATCTGGCTGACCACGAGCTCTCTCAACAGCACACTCCCAGCTCATGTCAGGTTTTAGAACTGACTTTTTAGGGCTCTTACTGGGTGCACCATATGTTGTATACATAGAACTCATATCTGATACAGGCATTATAGAACTGAGCTGACTGAGAGAGTTTGGAGTCAAGTTTGGATCGATGCTACTTTGCTCGGTTAAATCAAACTTTCTCGATTTCTTGGTTAAGAAATTCAGCTCAATGTCATCAATATTATCACGGATTTTATGTTTAAGATACTTTGTATCTTCAGGTTTAGATGATACAACAAGCTTCATCTTCTCCTTCTGTAATAAACTTCGTCCTTCTGGATTACCACGTATACTTTTATTTCTCTTTGGTGAACGATTCATCATTGATATTACTGTAATGAAAAATAACAAGCAAATTCAGCGAATTCATGTCTCCCACTGGGCAGCAGTTTTAAGGGGAATTAATGCATCCAGTGGAATATAGTTGAGTTGCAAGTGGAAGTTATTTAGAAGAGACAGAACAGACAGTGCTTCAGACAGTGGTTATCAGATTTATTTTCACGGAGGTCACTGTCAAAGCAAGTAAAGTGATGTGGAGTGTAACTGTGAGAATCACTAATGAAAGTGTCAATGACACTGTAGCTCCACTTGACAAACTTGAACTTGGTAAGTTTTAAATGAAATGGCAAAATCGAAGATCATTGGTACCAATGTTATTTGATGAAATTTCAACATAACAGTATTGTGTGTGCACAACGTCAGAGTAATCCATGCATTTTTAAATGTAAACTGTATGAGTGGCTAAAAAAAGAATGTTGAAACACAAATGCAGTATGTTCAGAGGTTATTGTAAATGGCAACTTTTTTCACAGAAATGAATGCTAATCAATAGCTCTTATCTAAAGGTCTTGTCAAATGAGCACACCAAGTTCAAAAACAATCCTATGATAAATGTGGCCTGTAGCCCATGTCAAAGAATGTTGATGCACAAATGCAATAAATTCAAAGATTGTTGCTAACAGAAACAGCTTTTGATGGAAAGGTCATTGCCAGTGGCAACATTTTTTGACGGAAATCAAAGAAAATCGACAGCTCCCATCTAGAGGTAACCCCAAACAAGCATACAAAGTTTCAAACCGATCTGGTCATAAATGTGTCTGGTAGGGCATGCCAAAGGAATATATTGATGCCTGTCTAAACTAAGTTCAAAGATCGTTGCCAACGGCAACATCTTTTGACAGACGGAAATGGAAGAAAATCGATAGCACCCATCTAGAGGTCTCCCCAAACAAGCATGCCAGGTTTCAAAGCAATCCAATCATAAATGTGCCCTGTAGGGTGTGCCAAAGGGAAATATTGAGGTCTGACTAAACTAAGTTCTAAGAACATCAGCAGCGGCAACATTTTTCAATGGAAATTGAAGAAAATCGATAGCTCCTATCTAGAGGTCTCCCCAAACAAGCATACCAGGTTTCAAAGCAATCCAATCATACATGTGCCCTGTAGGGTGTGCCAAAGGGAAATATTGAGGTCATCTGACTAAACTTAGTTCTACGAACGTTGGCCGTGGCAACATTTTTTGATGGGAATTGCAGAAACTCGATAGCTCCCATTTAGATATCACCCCAAACAAGCATGCCAGGTTTCAAAGCAATCCGATCATAAATGTGCCCTGTAGGGTGTGCCAAAGGGAAATATTGAGGTCTTCTGACTAAACTAAATTCTAAGAACGTTGGCCGCGGCAACATTTTTACACGGAAATGGAAAAAAATCGATAGCTCCGATCTAGAGGTCACCCCAAACAAGCATACAAGGTTTCAAAGCAATCCAATCATACATGTGCCCTGTAGGGTGTGCCAAAGGGAAATATTGAGGTCATCTGACTAAACTTAGTTCTACGAACGTTGGCCGCGGCAACATTTTTTGACGGAAATTGAAGAAAATCGATAGCTCCCATCTAGAGGTCTTCCCAAACAAGCATACCAGGTTTCAAAGCAATCCGATCATAAATGTGCCCTGTAGGGTGTGCCAAAGGGAAATATTGTGGTCTGACTAAACTAAGTTCTAAGTGGCCGTGGCAACATTTTTAGACGGAAATTGAAGAAAATCGATAGCTCCTATCTAGAGGTCACCCTAAACAAGCACACCGGGTTTCAATGCAATCCAATCATAAATGTGTCCTGTAGGGTGTGCCAAAGGGAAATATTGAGGTCTGACTAAACTAAGTTCTAAGAATGTTGGCCGTAGCAACATTTTTTGACGGAAATTGAAAAAAATCGATAGCTCCCATCTAGAGGTCACCCCAAACAAGCATGCCAGATTTCAAAGCAATAAAATCATAAATGTGCCCTGTAGGTTGTGCCAAAGGGAAATATTGAGGTTTGACTAAACTTAGTTCTAAGAACGTTGGCCGCGGCAACATTTTTTGACGGAAATTGAAGTAAATCGATAGCTCCCATCTAGAGGTCACCCCAAACAAGCATACCAAGTTTCAAAGCGATCTGACCATAAATGCGACCCGTGAGGTGTGCCAAAGGAAATTGTGGACGTACGTAATAACGTACTAACATACGAACATACTAATGTACTAATGTACGTACGTACGTACGTACGCCGACGGACGAGAAGTGATGGCAATAGCTCAGCTTGACTTTGTCAAGTTGAGCTAAAAATTAAGACTGTATGATAAGACATATTACATTAAACTGATGTGAAAAGTGTTAACCAACCTGTAAAGCTTGTGATTGGAAGTTAATGAAACCTTGGAAGTGATGTCTAGATAATATGGTGGTCTATATATGGTACTGGGAGTCTGGCCATGTAGGGTTGCAAAAGAAATAATAATGAAGACACATTCTGGTCTCACATGATAACAAAGACACACGAGAAATTTTGTGAAGATCGGTTCATAAATACGGCTTTTAGTCCGAGGTGCGTTGATGCATGGGCAGGCGGACAAGCAGACAGACAGATTTTTGGTACAAAATTTCCCACATTCGAACTTGACCTAGGTATTGCTAAAAGTAATCCATATGTGAAATTTCATTGAAATCGGTTGATTTTAAGGAAAGTTAGAGACTGGAAACCGTCAGCCAATCAAATTTCTGCAACCGAATTAAATATGAATAGAAAATGCCCATATTCGAACTTGGACCCACAATTGATGAAAGTGATGTACTACCCAAATTTCATCAAAATCTGGTTAGTGTAAGGAAAGTTAGAGACTGGAAACGAAAAACACGGAAGGACAGGATGGAAGGACACCCCAAATTTAATATCTCCCGTTTTTTTCAAGAAGCGGGAGACAAAAAAAATATATGTGCATTCATGCAATAGGTAGTGTTCAACCGATAATAGGAACCGACCCCCACAATCAGCCGATTGTGGGCACTGGAACATTGGTTTAACCGATTGTTGCCAAGCATTTTTTTGTGATGATTCATTAAGCACATTTTATTATCTTCTGCAATTGTTCAATTGTTAATGTAAAATGATGTCAATGATACCATTCAATAAAGTTGGAAAACCACCACAATGTGTATTCTTAATCTCTCTGGATGCTCCTTTGCGGGATATACAAGTTAAACAACACGTAAAGCTTACAATTGCGCGTACTTGTGGCAATCACCAGTTCATACCAGAAAAGTGAAGGTTGCTAGAGCTGTAGGTTTTTAAATTTCTTGTTCGGTTTCGGTTTTTCAGGTGGAGTAAAACCTCGATTCGGTTCGGTTTTCGGTTTGTTCATGCGGCCAAATAGAATTCAATAAAACTCATTCTTATGTCCGGAATCATAACTGAATGGCAGTTAAATTGAGTGAAACTCAATGAATGCCCGAAATAAGCTATAATACAAGAAGAATCAGGAAGACCAATATAATAATTACCTAAATATACAGAACCTTTATTGTGCTTGGCCATTTTTCGAGGTCTGACACCTACACGCAACTTGAGGAAAGCTACAAACACAACTAAACTGAAAAGTCGGAAATTCACAGAATGTAGCCTTCCCAGAGTAGTGAGAGTACCCAGACACTGCCATTGGCAGCGTCAGGGTACTCTCGCTACTCTGGGATGGCTACATTCTGTGAATTTCTGCAGCAAGAGAGTATTTTAATAAAAAACGAAAAACCTCAGATTACGGGATGTCGACGGTTTTGGTTTCAGTTTTAAAAAAACTAAAAACTTCGGTTCAGTTTCGGTTAACCTACAGCTATAAAGGTTGCACTCCACTGACTCAGGTCGCAGTAAAAATTACCAGTTGCACGCACTTGGGTGGTAAACATATCTGAGAGGCA
The DNA here is from genome assembly GCA_031216915.1 of Pictodentalium vernedei. NCBI lineage: Eukaryota > Metazoa > Mollusca > Scaphopoda > Dentaliida > Dentaliidae > Pictodentalium > Pictodentalium vernedei. The sequence goes on along the minus strand of CM062291.1, from coordinate 19,424,472 downwards.
AGTGTGCGCGACTGGTAATTTTACTGGTCATGAGTTAACGGAGTTAACACTGTGAAATATGTTCCACTTAATGTCGTTCTTTCGAGTCTCTACTTATCTAGCAGTGAACGGACTGTAAACACTGTAAAAAATGTTCAATTTAATATAGTTTTTTTGCGAGCCCCGACTTGTTCAGTAGTGCACAGCATTTCAATCGGAATCAAAATTGGTCAATTGTGAGCTGAAATAACCAGTCATCGGTTGGCAGCCATTTTTGGTAATCGGCTGAACACTAGCAAAAGGGGGCACTACCATTTAACAAGTTTGAGATTTATTCTGCAAACATTCCCAAAAAACTAAATGTGAATTTGCCTAAACACTGATAGCAAAACTGGAGAAGTTAGGAATGGGGGGGGGGGGGGGGGGGGTGGGGAGCAATTTGGGAATGGGGGAGGTTGTTTGGGGGAAGTGTCCTGTAAACAGCTTTTGTCTTCTTTAATAATAAGGGCATGCTACCAGTCATACTGGCAGCCAGCCAAATCAGCTGCTGCAATTTCTGATGGATCAGCTGCCACAATTTTGGTTGAATTGGCTGCTGGTGGTAATTTTTATGTACATGTAACAGAAAGCAATTCCCCCTTTTCATCTAAGCAGTCTCAGCAGGATGAGGGGAATTCTGTGAACATAAAATGAACATTTCAGAGGGAAGATAATGCAAACATCACCGATAGGTAGCATACCAATCTCTTTCAAAAGAGGTGAAAAATGAGTGCTATGCATGGGTAATTTATTCATCATAACCCCAAACCATGTATAGAACGTAATCTCTTGATTGGAAGTATGTCTATTTAAAGCCAAGCTGAGGTTGGCAAAAGATCAGTTGGGCTGGATGAAACATGTGTTGGGTGGGTAGTCAATGACTACTAGTCATCCCTCTGAGAAGCTTGGATGGGGAGTGGGGGGTTGTGGTGGAGTAAATTTTTGGGGAATAAAGCGCTTACTGTTTGTGCAAAACTGTCAACTGAGGAAAAATGCATTTTGAGCTGCTGATGATGACAAAGAACTGAGAGAAAAACCTCCAAAATTTGCTAAATCTTAACTTGCGAGGAATTCCACATGATGATACAGAGAGAAAGATTTCATTTTAAAAAGGAAGTGATTGGATTTATATTTTTGTTCCTTATTCTTGGAAGAAATCCGATAAAACGTTATTGCACATTAACTACAGTGATGAATGAAGAAGATTTATTTAAGAATTTTTTGGAAGGAGTTAAGAGCTAAAATGATTAACCTATTAATCAATGATCAACATCTTGATCGATCAAAAAAGTAATTGATTAATTAACTGTTAGTTTTGAACAACAGTATTATGTGGGTAAACAAAGGAACAAACTTGTTCCAAAACAGGCAAACACTGTCACACTGACTCATATCAATTATATGAGACAGAGTAAAGCATACAAGCTATGTGCTTGCATGATCATAATACTGTACCAGTAGCTGGAAATGGTCATTCTCAGGGATTAAAATTCATGCAAGAATCAGAATTGATTCACTCAAATGATTCTAGCAAGAATAAACAGCTGTGCCATGAGTGCATGATACGCCTGTTATTAATTACAAGAGGGAAGCACACAATATGAGCATACATGTGTACTTGTCAGGGTTTTTTTTATATTATTGTACATTTGACAAATAAAGTCCCATAACTCTGGAATGACAAATCGGGCAGCGACACAAATCAAAAGGGTATGTCCTTCCATCAACATATACTTGCAACCAAAAAATCATGAAAATTGCTCTAAGCATTTTCAAGTCATTGTTCGACATGTGGAAAATGGCTTATATTTTGACGAACAAAGTCCCATAACTCTGGAATGACATATCGGACGGCGACACAAATAGAAAGGGCAATTCCTTCCATCAACATATACTTACCACCAAAAAATCATGAAAATTGCTCAAAGCATTTTCAAGTTATTGTCTGACATGTGGAAAATTGCCTATATTTTGACGAATAAAGTCCCGTAACTCTGGAATGACAAATCGGACAGTGACACAAATCGCAAGGGATCTTCCTTCCACAAACGTATACTTTCCACCAAAAAAATCACAAAAATTGCTCAAAGAATTTTCGAGTTATTGTACGACGTGTGGCCAGATGGACAGAAGTATACCATAAAACAACCCGTTTTTTCAAAACAGGTGTATAAAAACAGTGAGAATCCACTTTGATTCATATGAAATGTTTTGATTCTTGACCTACATTCTAAAAGTGGCTTTAAACAGCCAGAATTCTTATTCTTTTCACACTCATAATAAGGTAACAAAACAACACTTAGTAGTGGTGTGTAGTGAAGTCTTGGCTGCCTATACAGGCAGCCAAGACTTGACTAGAAACCACTGCAAAAGTACAGTACTGTAATGTCCATCAGCATTTTTACCATGGCATATGTGCACTGACCGAATACGCCCAAACCGGCCTCCGACATTTTTGCCCAAACCGGCCTCCACATTTTTACCCAAACCGGCCTCCAATATTTCCATAGTTGGCGACGGTTAAGCATTGATCATCCAAACCGGTCCACACTTTTTCACCCAAACCTGCCTCCATTATTTTAATTGGCTGTCTGCGTTAAACATTGATCACTCAACCCGTTCTCCGCAATTGCATTTTGTGGCGTCAATAAAACATCAATATACTTAAACAGAATGTCTTGCAGCCGCAAAAAATGCAATTGCAAAAGAAAAATAATTGACATAAGCGAACTTTTCCCAGGAAACAATTGGGGTAATCTATGGGATTTTAAAAGAAAAACAACACAGAGTTTTGAAATAATAGCTTTAATGGCATATATCAAATGGCAAAACAAACATCATCAGACACTTCCTCGTTAACACTTTGTTCCTCAATTACATTTTCTATAGCTCCTGATATTGACATTTCTTCGGCGAGATTTCAGTGATTTTTCTACAAACACCTTTGAAGTTTGGATAAGGATAATCATGACACTTCATTTAAAAGACTGTCAAGCTGACTGTTGAATGCTGTAAAAACAACCGTTTGTACCAGTTCAGTATGAGATGAGTATGACAGGTTGTTTTGATAATGATTCCGACCACGCTAGCATTTCTCAACTCAACCTGTTTGAATAAGGACATCCAGTTTGGATGGCAGCAGACTGCCTATCGGGAAACATCTTTCACAACTATCAGGGATATGGAACCAACAGGTTGTGTTAGATTTCGTAAAGGATATAACGTTCCGATGAATTTTTATCACTTTTTAATAGGAGGATATCACTTTCTGTAAAACGAGGTAGGCATTTTTTTTATTTAACTATTTATCCAAAATCTCGTCGTTAATTTTTTTCCAAAGATTACAAAGAAATGGGTATGAAATAAAATTGTAGAAGATTTAAAAAATTTTTTAAAAAAAATCTGGCGGGAGCCGGTTTGGGCGAAATTGTGGAGGCCGGTTTGGGCGAAATTGTGGAGGCCGGTTTGGCTGGAGGCCGGTTTGGGTGTAATTCGCACTGACAGGGGTATAACAGTACTTTCAAATTCTAAATATGTAAGAACAGAAAATTGATTTTTGTGAGAATCCAAACTGATTCTTATAAATGTTGACAAAATTTAAGGCCCGCATTCTTAACCCTTTACCAAATTATTCAAATGTGGGTAAGCAGATGATAGTTGCAAAATAGATTCTTGAATTACTAAATATTTTCAGTTTTTGTCTCACCCCCCCCCCCCCCCCCCCCCTAAATGGAACGAGCTCAGCCTCAGTGACCTCATTCAAATGAGGGGGTCATAGCTATGTTTTTTGAACAAAAATTGAAAACGTACATATAATAAAATTTGAAGGGAGGTTTTGTCAGTTACGCTGGGTAAAGGGTTAATGCTGTAAATCATCAACAGTACAGCAATTATTCAGCTACCTATAAGGGAAGTAGTGCTGAAACGATTAGTCGACTAGTTGACATCGACTAGGGTTCTGCCGATAATCGATTAGCAATTTCCTAGTCGACTAGTCGCCGTTTTTCACAGATTCATATATTTTGTAGATTCAACTCAGTGGTCGGCCACTGACAGCAAACGCCGACGGAGTCAAGAGCAGTTGCAGACAGACGACTACGGATGAGAATTAAACTTGAAAAAATGCACTTTCCTGATGTCATGAATTGAAACAATTACCTAAAAATCGGTAACTTGCTTTAAGAAGCACGGAATCCGTTGGTAACGAAATTTAGGCACCATTCGTGAGCAGTTATGCTTGGTAGCCGACTAGCGATGCATTTTGTCACTTTGACTTACGTCACTGCAAGTCAATCAGTTATCAATGTTGAACATCAAGGGAGCTAATTTAGAGCGACATCTGGAAGAATACGGCCAAGGACGCTCCATGACATTGTTAAAATGGATCAAAACAACACACATGAATACCCTTCGCACTGAAACAATTCACACTGTGAATCCCACTGCCAAATATTCGGTCCTTGTCACTTGAAAATAATTGACTGGTCACACAGAAATGAATTCCCAACTACAGTGAATTGGTAATTTTGGGGAGCAAATTGGGGAAAAAAGTGACCATTGATTGGGATTGGGGCTGATATTCGGCCTCTCTTTTAGGTCCCCCCCCCCCCCCCACCCCACCCCCCCCCACCCCCCCCCCACCCCCCCACGTGTTCCAAACCTTATATTAGGTGCCGACTAGTAGTCGACTAATAGCGATCGACTAGTCGACTGCGAAATACCCTAGTCGTTTCAACACTATAGGGAAGTGATTAATCGGTTAATCAGGGTTAATCTATGTGATTAATCTATCAAGAAAATCCTTTAACCGTTTCAGATCTAATGTTGACCATTTTTCATTAACGAAAACATCTCCCGTGTTCTTCAAACAACATTGAAAAATAATTAGATGATTAATGAAATGGTAAACATATACCACAAAAAAAGTCAGGCAAGGTAGAATTCTGATAGTGTTTATGTAAACAGTAGTTAACAGTTTATTGGGAAAGAATACTGGAAAGGGAATTTTATATACAGTAGGACATGTCTTGAGAGACCGCCCTTTGGGCCACACAAAAGAGGTCTCTCAAGACAGGTGGTCTCTCAAAACAGGTTTCAGGTTTTCTCAAGTCAGTGAATAACAAACCACAAAATTCAGAAATGGAGAAGAATAGATTTTTGTAATTACTTTGTAGTTGTTCTTTTTAATGAAGTTTTTGAAACAATTGAAATGGACTGTTATAAAAATTATAAAAATAATTAGTGTTGAAATCTTCATTGAAGATTTTCAACACTAATTTATTTTTATAATTTTTATAACAGTCCATTTCAATTTGTTACAAAAAGATTTTCAACACAAATTTATTTTTATTCCTATCAGTCACATTTCAGGTATGTATGAAATTGTTTATTCAGCAATAAACTTAATCTTTTCACAGAGGTCTTATAAAAACATTTAAATCTTTATTTATTTATTTATTGGTGTTTAAGGTCACATACTTATGCACAATGGCTAATCGTGACCGTGACAGTTTTAACGGGGTGGAGGAAGCCGGAGTACCCGGGGGAGAACCACCGAGCAACAACGAGCAGCTGTCAGCTCTCCAACATCGTAACTCTGAACTCTGCATCGCAGCACAGGCAGGGTTAGATTGGTTGAAGACATGCGCACCATCGATGTGCAGTACGCCTCAGTACACAGCGTCATCGTGCCCTCATGTAGACAATCGGGGGTGAAGTGTCTTGCCCCAAGGACACAATGCGGTTGCTGCAGGTGGGATTCGAACTGAGGACCTCTCGGCTTGCAGCCTGCACCTCTACCAACTGAGCCACCGCGCCCCATTTAAATCTTTAATGAGTTAGCAATTGAAACCTAATTAAGAGCTTTTAATACTTTTAATTATGTTAGTATAACCACAAAGGATTTTCCAATTCCAGAACAGGTAAAAAGTCTTTGTCATGGTTTCAGTCTTAAAAGGGGCGGTCTCTCAAGACAGGTCTATTATGGCATAAAAATACAAGTTGGTACCAGGTCACAGTGGTCTCTCAAGACAGGTGGTCTCCCATAGCAGGTCCATTATAGAGTAAAACCAATCGGTGCCTGGCAGATGTGGTCTCTCAAGACAGGTTTTATTGTATGTATTTGTACATTTATTATTTTCTTTTTATTTCTTGTAAGGAAGTGTTTTTATATTGGTATGTGTATGTTTGAATACATTTTATTGTATTGGCGCTGTTGATTTCTTGTTTTGCTGAAAACAACAAGACATTGTCATGCCTCACTGTACACGTTTTAACAATTCCACTTTTCATAATTTTTCGAAAACATAAATATTGGTGCAGTGCTTTAGTCTGCGTCGTAATGAATTTCCTAACTCCTACAATACTAGTGCTAAATGATTTTTTATTTGTCCTTCTGAACTTCACAGTGAAGTTTTCACTCTGGCGTATTGCAAAATGATGGGAATTCTGAACAGTTCCGTAGTAGTGGAGCCCACTTAATTGGATATCTCTTAATTATGTATCCCTGTTAATTGAATATAATTTTCAAACACAAAACCATTTACCATACCTTCAGTACAAATTTGATCTGTTAATTGCATATGGGTTGTAGAGTAAACTCCTGTTAATTGTATGTAAATTTTTGTAATATGTCGAAAGAATTACTGTGACACGCACCAAATTCCCCTTATTTATCAACCTTTTTGGCCTCACTACATCCAATACAGGCATTTATTGTATTATATCTTGTTTGACAGAGCTCTATGAGCTCTGTCAAACAAGATATAATAGAATAAATGCTCAGTTTATCTCCTGAACACAGAAAACTGACCAAATCCCTGTCAATTGTATACTCCTGTTAATTGAATATTTTCACTGGCAAAATGGATATTCAATTAAGAGGATTCTACTGTATAAGAGTAGATTTTCAGGTAACATTTCATGTTTAACTTTGTATATGACCACTAGTGGGTTAAGCTTAATCAAGTCATCAAGTTTTAAAATTTTATATTTCCCAACTATTGGGCTGCTATGACTCGGATAGTCGGCTCCATCAATTATTCGTACCGTTTTCTTTTGGAGTTTTGCAAATGAGAGAATCTTATTATTATTATCTCCAAATTTCACAATAATAATTTAGATATGGTTGAAGACTTTTTTACGGAAAATTTAAATGATACCACAGAGAGCATTACATCATATATCATTGAATCAGCTAAAAACTACATACCAAATAAAACCATTGAAATACGTCCGAATGATAAAGCTTGGATGAATTCAACGATCCGTAAAATGATGAGAGTGCATGATCGATCACACAGAATAGCTAAACAGACAAATAGGGCTGAAGACTGGGCTAGATTTAGGCATGATAGTAATGAAACTATATCACTCATACGGACATCCAAAGCAGAATACGATCTTAAAACTGAAACCTATGTATCAACTCGTAACTTTGGCAGTAAACACTGGTGGAGGACACTTAAATCATTCTCTAAAGAGCACAATGTTTCGCATGAATTTTTCCCGCCACTCGAAGATGGGGAAATAATTAGCGATGCAACCTCGATTGCAGACTTACTAATACGTATTTTGTTGATCAAGCTAACTCTGTCCGATGACAAGGAACTACTACCACCCATCCCACGTTGTGAAATGAGCCTGAAATCCATAGTAATCTCTGAAGAAGAAGTAATGTCAGTTATTAGTAACTTAGATCCCCAGAAAGCTAGCGGACCAGATTTAATTAATAACAGAATCATTAAGGCATGTGCTCAACAGTTAGCTTTCCCTCTGACATATCTTTTTAATCTGTCCCCTATCACGTAATGAGTTCCCAAGTTTATGGAAGAAAGCCAGTGTTGTGCCTATCCATAAGAAATTATCAGTTAATGACATATCCTCGGACATATCTTTTTAATCTGTCTCTATCACGTAATGAGTTCTAAAGTTTATGGAAGAAAGCCAGTGTTGTGCCTATCCATAAGAAATCATCAGTTAATGACAAGGTAAACTATCGGCCAGTCTCTTTGACAAGTTCTGTCAGTAAAATTCTGGAAAAGTTAAAACATCTATAGTAATTTATATATTTTTTTATACTTACCAATGACCCAGACATAGCTGGTGCTAACTCTTAAAAGTTAAAAAATTTAAGTAATTTATATATTTTTTATACTTACCAATGACCCAGACTTAGCTGGTGCTAACTTTTAAAAATATAGGGCCAAACACAAATTTTGCCCCCCAATCCCCAAAATTTGCATCTAAAACCAAAGAAAACATGTCCTGAATGGCCCTCCATACTTCACCTCTACTGCGCATGCGCAGTGTCAAGGACATCCCGAAATTGGCGCCATTATCATTCTTGTAACCAGTGCCTGGTAAGCGCTATGTACTCAGCGGGGAGGTATGAGTTCCCACTCCTGGGAGGGCCATCCCCGTCTGGGTCATTGGTAAGTATAAAAAATATACAAATTACTATAAATTTTTTAACATTTTTATACTGTACCAATGACCCAGACTTAGCTGAATAGTAAAAAGGCTGGAGGGCCTAGGACATAGAGCAAGTTGAAATACGCTCAATTATATAAATAGAGTCATCCCCTCTAGGGGAAAAGGAGTATTAGGCCTTACATGTATCTTTCTTATTTATGATAAATTAGAAAGACACAACACCTTCCAAAATTGAGCATCATAACATCCATGTACTCTATTAATATCCAGTATAATCCTTATACTAATAATTTTTAAAGTAAGCCAATAAATAAAGTCTAGAGAATAGAGACTCTTTATACTCCTTTAAAAGTGTCTGAGGATTGTATAATAACGCCCGTTTGACACGTGATATATTCAAAAGCTATACTTTAAAAAACTATGACTTGAATGAATTTTTAAAACATAAACTTCTCACTTAAAAGCCATCCCAGTAACAGCTCAGAATTACTAACTCCGGAGGAGGTATCCCCTTGTTTTCATAATAAAACAGGTGACCCAAGGGAACACCCACCCCCCCCCCCCCCCCCCTTTTCTTGCCCTGGGTCAAATAGCCCAGAGCGAAGAGGGCAGCAGGACAGAGTCACTGCCGGAAGAGAAAGCCTACCTAGCTATAGTAGCAACTGTTAAGTGAATGACATTCTGAGCAGTAGATAATAGACCTAACAATGGAGGCCTCCAAAAATGGACTCAATATTCTGAGATAAAAATTCATGAATGTGGATGGTCTGAGCGCAATGAGCAGCCTTCAAAAATCTATAATAGCGACACTATTAGTGTAAGCCCAAGATGTAGAAAGAGCTCTTACTTCATGAGCCGAAATCTCAAGCACAAACTGCTGAGTCAATGATATACCATAAGCAGTACCGATAGCTAATTGAATCCATTAGCAATAGAATGGAGCGTAATGTCTTTCTATTAGCATCAAAGACAGAAGAAGCTTACGTCCGTACTAATAAACTGATATCTGTTTATAAATACGTAAAATCTAACCGGACAGAGTAAAGGCCTATGCCTGTACGAAGACGGAAGGACTTTAATAACAATAGGTTCCGGATATTATTAGGAGCCTGACTCTTAACCAAAAATCCAACCTAAGTAGTAAAGGAAGTAGTGTTTCCGTCACTACAAAAGTGAGAATCGTCCACCGATAGTGCATGAAGCTCACTGACTCCTCAGTAAAAGAGAAGACTAACAGAATTACTGTCTTAAAAGGTCAGAATTTGAAAACTACTGTTTCCAGAGACTCAAATGATTACTTAGCTAAATAAGAACCGAAGCTAAATTCCGTATAGGAATTTAATCTAATGATTCTAGGTCTATTTATCGAAAAGTTTCTAAATGACTTAGATAAAGAGACATAAGACTCAATTGTAAACTATCATAGAGTGCATAGGTATGAGATAACATAGACCTATAACCTTAATAGTAACAGGCTGCAGTAGATCTTGTCAAACAAGTATACTAGAAAGTTGCAATGTCTAGTATGGAGGGATCAAAAATATCAACATAATGATCCCTACACCAACGACGGAAGAGCCTCCACTTTAGCCGCATAGTATAGCGAAGAAGAGGTTCTCCTACAGTAAGAAATCGTGTCCAAAGCTCGTCCTGTACAATGCTTGCCATGCAAGAAGGACCACACAACGGAATACGTGAAGGTTGAGACCTTGCGGGTTGTGAAGAAGTTGACACGATTTCCCCAGCGAAAGAAGATCCTCTCATGGAGGAAGTTTTCGCGGGTAAGTCCCACAGTAGACACCTGAGTAAATTTACCCACGGTCTCTGTGAAGACAGAGATAGCTATCAACAGAATTGTATTATGGATGTTTATCTTAGCAATACTTGCTGAATCAACAGCGCTGGAGGATACGCATATCCTATCATTCCGTCCTATTAGATCAATAGAGCGTTAACAACATAAGCTCAGGGATCCGGACATGCAAACATATACGTCTGCAAATGAATAGTGAGTTGTGTCGCAAATAAATTATCATTGGGCGTTCCCATTGATAGCAAATCTGATTGAATACTTGTTTGTTGAGAGTCCATTCTGACGGCAACAAGCGACCCTTACGTGAAAGGGAGTCTGCTAATACAATCAGACGACCCGGAATATGACGGACATAAGCAGAACTTGGTGTACTATAACAAACAGAAGGATTCTTTCCGTTAAATTGAATAACGGAAACGAATGAGTGCCTCCCTGGTTCCGGAGATACGCAACTACTGTCGTATTATCGGACAGGATTTGGACATGCGTTTCTGAATAATGTTCATCCAATGACATAGTGCAAGCCAAAAGAACATTATTCCCTGGAAGATAAGTGCTTGCCTAGAAACTGCGGAACCCAAAGACCCTGGCACTTCGAATCCGTTGGGATCAATATTGTACCCCAACCAGTTTGACTGGCATCCGTCATAATCATAAAACTCGGATCCGGCAACTGCAGTGGGACTCTCTGAGTCAACCACCGAAAGTTGCCCCAGTCTGAATCTCTTGCTACACTTGATTTGACAAGAGAACGTCTATATCGAGCAATTCATAGATTGCTGAAAGCTTGCCGTCGAAGAGAAGCTTCTCCGAGACCGAAGCGACTCTGAGAGAGTTCTTCACCTTACTATCCACGCGCGTGGATGTAGCTAGGGCTGTGTCACGTCTAACCAACTCCAGGTTTGCCACTGAAGGGCGGAGTTATACTTGGAAAAGCTACTGCCCTTGAAAGAAATCTCAATGAGGATCATATCCTGGAATTCTTTCACTTGAAGACGTACTGATAATGCCTTAGTAAGGTGGTCTGAGTATGATAAAGCGTCTAAGTTAAGTCTGTTAGACATTATTGTCGTTTCCAACGTCGTGGTTGGAATTGACATAGACGACGGTATAGACAATTCCAAGTCTTCAGCCTCGTCGTCTAGACGCAGAGGAACTCTCGGTATGCCCTGTCCTGCCATTTCGAATTTATTCCTTGAATTGATGAAAGGCAGATTTAGAGCATTTGCGGACAAGACACCAGACTTGCCTGTTTTGGTAGCAAGCTTATATATAGCGTTGTTCAATAATTTGAATGTTCTTGTGACATTATTGGACTGTGTCGGAAACGATGTCCCTGAACCGATCAAAAAAAAATTCTGTGTCCAATGACGCTATTAGTCTCTTATCCGGCATCGCAGCATTCTAGTCCGATGGAACAACCTCTGGAAGATAATGCCGGATGAAATCTACGGCAGCTTATGTTGTTCCGAAAGGGAAAGCTCGAAATCCTCCGAATCCCTTTCGCCATCCTGTCGGACCCTATGAAGTTCTCGGTCGTCCGTACCTGATGCTTATGCAGAGCGTACCGACCCAGCGTCGTCGGATAATTCCTGATCCGACAGAGATTCTGTCGTCTGCTGGGATGCTGTGATAAGTTGTGCTATTTGGGATAGCACGTCCGTCACTGAGGCCTGTGGAGTAGCGGTCTTACATTGCTTTGCCGCTGGAAGCTCCGTGTATGTTGACCCCTGCATACTTCTCTTATGCGAGCGTCCGGAGTCTACAGGCCTCGTGTCCTTTGGCTACCGGATGGCGTGACCTGTTCGCCGTGGAATCCCTGATTGGCAAAGCTGGCTGGATATCCGTGGTCACGTAGCCAAGGTGCGGTCGTGTGCGCTGCCGTGAGGATGAGGAAGCCTTATCGACAGTCTCTCCGGACTGTCTATATAACAGAGCGTCCCGAGCGGCGGACGTATGCTCCGAATGTGAAACGTTTTGTACCACAACATCTGGTCCCAGATGTTGTTGTATGAGAGAGGGACCTCTCTCGCTCGCAGCCCGGATGGAGGCCTGTGGAGTAGCAGTCTTACGTTGCTTTGCCACTGGAAGCTCCATGTACGTTGACCCCTGCATACTTCTCTTATGCAAGCGTCCGGAGTCTACAGGCCTTGTGTCCCTGGCTACTGGATGGCGTGACCTGGTCGTCGTGGATTCTTCTGATTGGCGAAGCTGGCTGGATATCCGTGATCACGTAGCCAAGGTGCGGTCGTGTGCGCTGTCGTTAGGATGAGGAAGCCTTATCGACAGTCTCTCCGGACTGTCTATATAACGGAGCGTCCCGAGCGGAGGACGTATCCTCCGAAAGCAAAACATTTTGTACCACAACATCTGGTCCCAGATGTTGTTGTAAGAGAGAGGGACCTCTCTCGCTCGCAGCCCGGATGGACCTGGATGAGCTAGGAACCGGACTAATAGGCTTCCTCCGTTCTCTCCTCTGATTCGTCGTCACTGGGTGGTCACTTTGTCTATTATAGTGCTCGCATCACCCAACTCTCCTTCCTGGACCGCAAAGGACGAACCCGACTGCCGAACCATTCGATGAATGGACGCTACACTGGGTGGGCGGGCGAGCTAGCGGACGCCAACGCCGTCGGTCCTACTAGGGACCTCTTAGACAATTGACGTATTTCCATGAGCACTTTTGCCACTAGCTCTTCATTTAACTGTGACGACGGAGGCACACTTTTGGAAGACATCACGGAAATATCACCCTGTTCCTGTTCCTCTGAAATAGAGATTGATAAACTAGAGTGACCCTGCGAAGAAAGGACCGGCATGGCCTTTTCCCCGCTAACAACATACCGTGACACACATTTCCAATGTTTGTCATCCAATTGACACATACTGAACAGGAGTTAGTGCGAGTACAATGACTACAATAAATACAATGATTATGAAAGTCAGAGGAAGATTTCCTCTTATTACAATTTGAACAATATCCTTTCATTGTGAAAAGAATACAAAAAGTCCTAGTACTCGCACCAACCCCTGAAAACAAAGATACATAATAACATGATCCATTTAACATAGAAAAAATAATTGAAATCAAAAAAATTTTTTGAAAAAATATTTTTTCAGAAAAGCCCAAGTTTTTGAAAAGTAACGTTTAGCCCCAATGGATCCCAAAAAGCCTAAGTGTGGACAAAAATTTTAAAAATATTTTTTTAAAAAATTAATGCAACACCTATGTATAATAATAATGTATCTTGTTATGATTAAGCTAATACAAAGACAAGAAATCCCCCTCCACAGAGACTGTTGTCAATGTAAACAAGAAGTGTATAAACACCAGAAACGTGACTCCAGGCACTGATAACCATGGCCCGAAATCAGTTACCAATAACACACTATCTGATAGGGTTGGGCGGTATTGGTAAAAATAAATACCGCGGTAATCGCAAAATATTACCGCGGTATACCGAAATACCGATTAAAATCAAAGGGGGTCTTCTCCATAACAAAAAACGCAACTTCAACGTGTCGAAACTGTAAAATTTGAGCCTGAAGCTTTGCACAAGACGGCCGTCAAAAATCAAAACTTTTTCAAATATTTACTCACAAATGATTTTAGTTTAGCACAAAGTTCAGTTGGGACAACTTGGGGTATATAACAAGGCACATTTGATGTTTATCGAAGAAAATTCAAAATAAAATCAAACCCAGAGATAATAATTCTTCGAATCAGAATCGTCCAGTGACATGAGATTGAGAAGTGAAGTGTGCAAAAAGTAACAACAGAAGGGCATGCGATTGCCACAGTTCATCACAAAAATTTTCATGTTTGATTAAAATTAATAACCGTATTACATACACATCACCATTCAAATAAAAAGGTTGTATGGGGCGAATGCTGCTTGGTAGAAAATGTAAGTAAGTTGGGCTTTATTTTTTTTTAAATAATGACAAGACTTTCGTCCTTTTTGTGTTGAATAATCCTGCAAGCACATTTCTGAAATCACGAGGCAGTAATGACGTACTGCGTGTCCTAGCAGCCAATCACTGTGAGTTTCGTTTGGAATCCCCTGATATTTCCCCCAAAGAAAATGTCCTATTTTTATTTAACTTCAGCAGACGGCAGTGCCATTGGCCGAAAGTGTCCACGTGACTAACTACGCATGCTAAGTGCGTGCCCTCCACCTCAACTTGTTTCAAATTCAAGGTAAACAGAATTGCTTCAGTTCCAGCAGTCAGCTATTCATTAAATGCCTCCACAGAATATAAATGACTTGGCAGAAACCTGCAAACACACACGTATCTTGAACTTTACTATGATTCGCACAGCAAGAAACTAAACAGAATACAATAATTACCCAAATTTAAGCCAAGTGTATCGAGCCTGATTGACGTGAAACTATTCACAGCCAACCGCGATGGGCAATTTGAGAGTTTTCGGTATACCGATTAAACAATTATTTGCCGGTATCGGTAACGGTATTGAAAATATTACCGAATATAATCGGTATACCGAAATACCGCCCAACCCTACTATCTGATGCAAAACAGAGACTTCCAGGGAAGAAACTGCAGAACATCAGATGGTAGATGCAGAACACTATGCCTAAACACCCATGGGTGAGGACGTAAACATGGGGAAAAGAACAGAATTCATTCTGTTAATCAGCTAAAACTCCCAAGAAATTTTAGTAATAATATTACAGAAAATATGCCAAAGGCATGGGAGAATAGCAAGGAGGGACTTAAAGGAAAGGGAGAGAGGAAACACTGAACAAGCAGTGTAACTTTATAGCAAGAATAACAACAACAGGCTCATGCCTCGAAATTAGGCAACATAACATAATTTCATAAAAAAAAAATTTAAGTTACAGCCCTGATTATTTCCTGCCACTCATTTTTCCTCTCCTCCTTCTATTTCCTCTTTAGATCCACCATTTCTCTAATATTTATGTGTCTGGCATCATTTAAACTGAGATTTACAAGCACAAATATCAGTCAGATGTGAACTGATGAAGGGCCAAACAAAGAATGATAATTGGCGCCAATTTCGGGACCTCCTTGACACTGCGCATGTGCAATAGAGGCAAAGTATGGAGGGCCATTCAGGACATGATTTCTTTGGTTTTAGATGCAAATTTTGGGGATTGGGGGGCAAAATTTGTGTTTGGCCCTAGATTTTTAAGAGTTAGCACCATCTATGTCTGGGTCATTGGTACAGTATAAAAGTTAAAAAATTTATAGTAATTTATATATTTTTTATACTTACCAATGACCCAGACATAGCTGGTGCTAACTTTTAAAATATAGGGCCAAACACAAATTTTGCCCCCCAATCCCCAAAATTTGCATCTAAAACTAAAGAAAACATGTCCTGAAAGGCCCTCCACACTTCGCCCCTACTGCGCATGCGCAGTGTCAAGGACGTTCCGAAATTGGCGCCATTTATCATTCTAATAACCAGTGCCTGGTAAGCGCTATGTACTCAGCGGGGAGGCAAGAGTTCCCAACTCCTGGGAGGGCCATCCCCGTCTGGGTCATTGGTAAGTATAAAAAATATATAAATTACTATAAATTTTTTAACATTTTTATACTGTACCAATGACCCAGACATAGCTGAATAGTAAAAAGGCTGGAGGGCCAAGGACATAGAGCAAAATGGAATACGCTCAATAAAATAAAATAGAGTCATCCCCTGTAGGGAAAAGAAGTAATAGGCCTTACATGTATCTTTCTTATTTATGATAAATTAGAAAGATACAACACCTTCCAAAAATTGAGCTTCATACATCCATGTACTCTATTAATATCCAATAATCCTTATACTAATAATTTTTAAAGTAAGCCAATAATAAAGTAAGTCTAGAGAATAGAGACTCTTATACTCCTAAAAGTGTGTGAGAATTGCATAATCATGTCCGTTGACATATGCAATATTCAAAAGCTATACTTTAAAAACTAAGACTTGAATGAATTTTATAACTTAAACTTCTCACTAAACAACCATCCCAATAACAGCTCAGAATTACTAACTCCGGAGGAGGTATCCCCTTGTTTTCATAGTAAAAACAGGTGACCCAAGGGAACACCCTCCCCCCCCCCCCCCTTTTCTTGCCCTGGGTCAATTAGCCCAGAGCGAAGAGGGCAGCCGAACGGAGACACTGCCGAAACAGACAGCCTACCTAGCTATAGTAGCAACTGTTAAGTGAATGACATTCTGAGCAGTAGATAATAGACCTAACAATAGAGGCCTCCAGAAATGGACTCGATATTTCTGAGATAAAATTCATGAATGGATGGCTGAGCGCAATGAGCAGCCTTCAAAAATCTATAATAGCAACACTATTAATGTAAGCCCAAGAAGTAGAAGAACTCTTACTTCATGAGCCGAAATCTTAAGCACAACTGCTAAGCCAATGATATACCATAAGCAGTACGCTAGTTAATATAATCCATTAACAATAAAATGGAGCGTAACGTCCTTCTACTAGACATCAAAGACCGAAGAAGCTTACGCCCTTGTAATAAACAGATATCTGTTTATAAATACATAAACTGTACCCGGAAAGAGTAAAGGCCTATGCCCATACGAAGACGGAAGGACCTTAAAATAATAGGTTCCGGATAATAGGAGCCTAACTCTTATGCAACAATCCAACCTAAATAGTAACGGAAGTACTGATTCCGAAACTATGAAAGTGAAAATCATCCATCGATAGTGCATGAAACTCACTGACTCTACAGTAGAAGAGAAATCAACAGAATTACTGTCTAAAAGGTCAGAATTTGAAAACTACTGTTTCCAGAGGCTCAAATGATTACTTAGCTAAATAAGAACCTGAAGTTAAAATCCGTATAGGAATTTAATCTAAAGATTCTAAGTCTATTTATCAAAAAGTTACTAACTGACTTAGATAAAGAGACAAAAGACTCAATTGTAAACTATCGTAGAGTGCATAGGTATGAGGTAACATAAACCTATAACCTAAATAACAACAGGCTGCAGTAGATCTTGTGAAACAAGTATACTAAAAAATAGCAATGAGTAGTATGGAGGGATCAACCATATGAACATAATGATCCCTACACCACGACGGAAGAGCCTCCACTTTAGTCGCATAGAATAGCGAAGAAGAGGATCTCCTATAGTAAGAAATCGCGTCCAAAGCTCGTCCAGTACAGTGCTTACAATGCAATACGGACCACACAACGGAATACATGAAGGTTGCGACCTTGCTGGTTGTGATAAAGATGACACGATTTACCCAGTGAAAAAAGATCCTCACATAGAGGAAGATTTCACGTTAAGATCCACAGTAGACAAGAGAGTAAATTACTCATGATCTCTGTGAAGATAGAGATGCTATCAACAGAAATGTATTGTGGTTGTTTATCTTAGCAATACCTGCTAAAACAACAGCGCCGGAGGATACGCGTATCCTATCATTCCGTCCTATAGATCAATAGAGCGTTAACAGTATTAGCTCAGAGATCTGGACAAGCCAACACATACGTCTGCAAATGATTAGCAAGCTGTGTCATAAATAAAACATCATTGGGCGCTCCCATAGATAGCAAATCTGATTGAATACTTGTTTGTTGAGAGTCCATTTTGACAGCAACAAGCGACCCGTAAGAGAACGGGAGTGCGATAAAACAATCAGACGACCCAGAATATGACGGATCAAAACTGAACTTGGTGTACTATAACCAACAGACGGATTCTTTCCATTAAATTGAATAACGGAAACGAAAGAGTGCCTCCCTGGTTCCGGAGATACGCCACTACTGTCGAATTAAAGGACAGGAATTTGGGCATGCGTTTCTGAATAATGTTCATGCAATGACATAAAGCAAGCCTAAAAAACATTATTCCGCGGAAGTTAAACTGATAGCTAAAAGACTGCGGAACCCAAAGACCCTGGCACTTGGAATCCGTAGGGATCAGTATATATCCCAATCTGTTTGACTGGTAACCGTCATAACAGCCACACTCGGGTCCGGCAACTGCGGCGGCACTCTCTGAGTCAACCACCGAATGTTTGCCCCAGTCTGAATCTCTTGTAACACTAGATAGACAAGAGAATGTATAAATCAAGCAATTCATGGATTGCCGGAAAGTTGCCGTCGAAGAGAAGCTCCTCCGAGAACGAAGCGACTCTGAGAGAGTTCTTAACCTACTATCCACGCGTGGATGTAGCTAGGGCTGCATCACGTCTAACCAACTCCAATCAGCCACTGAAGGGCGGAGTTATACGTGAACAAACTACTGCCCTCAAAAGAAATTACATTGAGAATAATATCCCGTAAATCTTTTCTTGAAGACGTAATGATAACGCCTCAGTAAGGCGGATTACGTATAATAAAGCGTCTAAGTTAAGTCTACTATACATAATGTCGTTCCCAACATTGAAATTGGAAAAGACATAAACGGCGAAAAAGAATATATGCAGTCTTTAATCACACCGTCTAGACGCATATGAACTCTCGGTATGCCCTGCTCTGCCAAAATAAACTATATGTAAAAAAGATAAAATGGCAGAAATGAGCCACGCGGACAAGAAACTAAACTATCATGCTTAGTAGCAGGCTTGTATATGTATATAAATATATAGCGTCGAAAAATAAAACACATGTTGTAATGACAATATTGGACTGCGTCGGTAAGTCAGGGACAAAGTCCCTGTACCGATCGAAAAATCCGAGTCCAATGACGCTATAAGTCTCTTATCCAAGATCGCAGCAATGAAGTCCGAAAAATAATCACTGGAAGAAATGCCAGAAGATATGAAAGGCATCTTCCGATACTACTAAAGGGAAAACTCGAAATCTTTCGAATCCCTTTCGCCATCCTGTCGGACCCTATAAAGCGTTCGGTCGTCCGTAGCTTGATGCAACCGCGGACCACACCAACCCAGCGCCGTCGGATAATTCCTGATTCGACCGAGAAACCGTCAATTGCTGGGATACTGCGAAACAACTGTGCTAACTCGGATAGCACGTCCGTCACTGAGGCCTGAGGAGCAGCGGTCTTACGATGCATTGCCGCAGGAAGCTCCGAGATCGTTACCCCGTGCATACTTCCAATATGCGAGCGAACGGAGTGTATAGGCCTCGTGTCCCTTGGCTACCGGATGGCGCGACCTATTCGCTGTGGAATCACTGAATGCCGAAACTGATCGGATACTCGAGGTCACGTAGCCAATGTGCAGTCGTGTGCCCTGCTGTGAGGATGAGGAAGCATTAAAGACAGTCTCTCGGACTGTCAATATAACGGAGCGTCCCGAGCAACGGACATATGCTCCGAAAGTAAAATATCTGAACCACAACATGCGGTCCCCTATGTTGTTGGCTTCCTCCGATCTGTCCTCAATCTGCCGTCACTGGGTGAGTACTAAAGTAATTAAAGTGCTCGCATCACCCAAATCTCCTTCCTAGACCGCAACGGACGAACCCGGCAGCCGAACCATTCGATGAATGTACACTACACCGGGTGAGCTAGCGAATGTCACTCCGTAAGCGATAGACATATTCCATGAGCACTTATTGCCGCTAACTCCTCATTAACTATGACGACAGAGGCACACTTTTGAAAGACATCTCCATAACTCTTCGAACAAGAAACCAGAAATGCTTGGATAGCAAGCATAAAATAATAATATATATAGCGTCGTTCAATAATTCGAAAGTTTGTGTGACATTATTGGACTATGTCGGAACTGAGGGACGATGTCCCTGAACCGAACCAAAAAATTTCTAAGTCCACCGACGCTATCAGTTTCTTATCCGGCATCGCAGCATATGTTGTTCCGAAAGGGAAAGCTAGAAATCCACCGAATCCCTTTCGGTATCCCGTCGGACCGGATGAAACTTTCGGACGTCCGTACCCGCTTCCGCGGAGCGTCCCGACCCAGCATCGTCGGATAAAATATATGCGACAGATTCAGTTGATGCTGGGATGCTGCGATAAACTGTGCTATTAAGGAAAGCACGTCCGTTCCCGAGGCCTGTGCAGTAGCGGACTTACGATGCATTGCCGCTGGAAGCTCCGTGTACGTTGACTCCCGCACACTTCCTATGCGAACGTCCGGAGTCTGCAGGCCTCGAGTCCCCGGCTACCGACCCAGCGCTGTCGGATAATTCTCGATCCGACACCGTTTCTGTCGGCTGCTGGGATGCTGCGATAAGCTGTGCTATGTGCACAAGAATGTCCGGCGTCGAGACCTGCGGAGGCGCAGTCTATCGCTGCTTCGCCGAGGGCAGCTCCGCATCAGATGGCTCCCGCATACTTCCTATGCGAACGTCCGGAGTCCATCGGTCTCGAATCCCTGGCTGCCGGATGGTGTGACCTGGTCGCCGAAGAATCCTTGATCGGCGAAGCTGGTAATATATCGGCGGTCACGCAGCCAAGGTGCGGTCGTGTGCGCTGACGAGAAGAGGAAGCCTTAGCAGTCTCAGCGGACTGTCTATACAACGGAGCGTCCCGAGCGACGGACGTATGCTCCGCTAACGACACAATTGTACCACAACATCTGGGGCCAGATGTTGTTGAACGAGAGAGGGGCCTCTCTCGCTTGCCGTCCGGATGGACCGGAACGAGCTATGAACCGGACTAAAAGGCTTCCTCCGTTCTCCCTCCGATCCGCCGTCACTGGGTGTGCATTAAGTTAATTTTATAGTGCTCGCATCACCCCAAAATTCCTTCTAGACCGCAACGGACGAACCCGGCTGCCGAACCATTCGGTGAATGGACGCTACACCGGGCGAGCTAGCGGACGTCAAAGGCCGTCGAACCTACTAGGGTCCTCTTAGGCAATTGGCGTATTACATGAGCACTTTTCCGCTAGCCCTTCATTAATTGTGACGACGGAGGCACACTGTTGGAAGACATCACAGATACATCACCCTAATCTTGATCGTCTGAAATAGAAATTGATAAAGTAGAGTGACCCTGCGGGGAAAGGACCGGAGTGTCCAAATCCCCAACAACATACCGTGACATACGCTTCCCATATTGTCATCGAAATCATACGATACAGAACAGGAGTTAATGCGAGTACACTGACCACATATAGAATGATAATAAGGTCAGAGGAAGACTTCCTCTTAAAACAATTGATCAATATCCTTTCAATGTGAAAAGAAAACAAGTCCTGGTACTCGCACTAACCCCTGGCAATCAAAATACATAATAATAATATGATCCATTAATATAGAAAAAATAATTGAAATCAAAATATTTTGAAAAAATATTTTTTCAGAACAGCCCAAGTTTCTGAAAAGTAACGTTGAGCCCCAATGGATCCCAAGCCTAAGTGTGGACAAAAATTTTAAAAATATTTTAAACAATTTATTCAACACTTACGAACAATAATAATGTATCTAGTTATGATTAAAATAACATAAAGATATTATTATTTAGAAATCCCCCCCTCACACAGAGGGCTGTTGTAAATGTAAACAATGAGTGTAAAAACACTAAAATAAGACTCCAGGCACCCAGGCCCGAAATCAGTTACCAAAAATACACCATCTGATGCAAAACAGAGACTTCCAGGGAAGAAACTGCAGAACATCAGATGGTAGATTCAGAACACAACGCCTAACCACCCGTAGGTGAAGACGTAAACATGGGGAAAGAACAGAATTCATTCTGTTAATCAGCTAAAACTCCCAAGAAATTTTAGTAATAATAATTACAGAAACTATGCCAAAGCATGGGAGAATAGCAAGGGGGAACTTAAAGGACAGGGAGAGAGGAAAAACACTTGAAAAAACAGTGTAACTAAATAATCAGAATGACAACAAAATGGCTGCTGCCTTGAAAATAGGTAACTTAACATAATTTCATTAAAAAATTTTAAGTTACAGCCCTGATAATATTCTGTCACACATTCTTTTTCTCTCCTCCTTTTCTATCCTCCTTTGAATCACCATTTCACTAATATTTATGTGTCTGGCATCATTTAAACTGAGATTTAAAAGCACAAAGATCAGTCAGATGTTAACTGATGAAGGGCCAAACTTAGAATGATAAATGGCGCCAATTTCGGAACGTCCTTGACACTGCGCATGCGCAGTAGGGGCGAAGTGTGGAGGGCCTTTCAGGACATGTTTTCTTTAGTTTTAGATGCAAATTTTGGGGATTGGGGGGCAAAATTTGTGTTTGGCCCTATATTTTAAGAGTTAGCACCAGCTATGTCTGGGTCATTGGTACAGTATAAAAATATAGTAATTTTTAGACACATTTTTTCTTTCTTGGTGGAAAACAAATTGTTAACACCCCTACAGTCAGGCTTCATTCCGGGTGACAGTACAATTTACCAATTAATAGATACTGAAAACTACATTGCTAGTAATATGGACAACAATAAAGAAATCAGATTAGTATTCTGTGATATAAGTAAAGCATTCGATAGAGTATGGCATGACGGATTAATTCATAAATTAGACTCAATTGGAATAAGAGGTAACCTACTAGCTTAGTTTAAAAGCTACCTAACAAATCACTCACAGTATGTAGTTGTAAATGGGGAGAAATCCAAAAATCAAACCATTAAAGCTGGCGTGCCACAGGGATCCGTTTTAGGGCCCCTCCTGTTCAATATATACATAAATCATATTGTTAAAGATATTACTTCCAATATTAGACTTTATGCCGATGATACAACACTTTATCTCGTAATCGAAGATGCAAAATTAGCAGAAGTTTTGAATAATGACCTGAGAAAAATTGCCCAGTGGTCTAAAACATGACAGGTTATATTTAATCCACTAAAGACCGAATCGCTGTATATTTCAAATAGAGCATATCCCACGCTTCGCCCCCATCTTTACCTTCTAGGACAGCAAATAGAAGAGACAGACATTCATAAACATCTTGGGTTGACCTTTTCAAAAACAGGACAATGGGATTCACACATAGAGAGTCTTATAAGTAAAGTCAGCTCTATGATAAACTGTCTTAGAAGCCTAAAATACAGATTGTTGAGACAAGCATTGAAAACTCTATATCAATACTTCATTCTCCCACTGTTTGATTATGCCAATGTTATATGGGATGGTTGCACGGAGACTAAATCAACACTCCTTGAAAATTTACACTTGTATGCTCTACGAACCATAATAGGGGTCACTAGGGGGACAAGTCATCAACTTATCTATAGAGAATCTGGTTTCATACCACTCAAAGAGCATAGACGACGCCACAAATTAGTAGCGTTATATAAGATTATGTTCACAAGCGTCCCAAACTACATTAGGCTGCTCATTCCGTAACCTGTATCAGAATTGACTTATTACTCGCTAAGATCTGCGAACTTGTTAAGGGAAATTAAATGTAACACGAACAGGTTTTCTAACTCGTTTCTGCCATCAGTGGTAAAACTTTGGAACGGCTTAAGCGCAGATCTGCAGAACTGCACTTCCGTAGATCATTTTAAGAAGAAACTTGCAATTAACGACAATGTCGTCCCTGGGTTTTATTATGTGGGTAGCAGAAAGGAACAAATTGTTCACATGAAGCTGCGGTTAAATTGTAGTGATTTAAACGGACATAAATTTGATAGATTTATAAGTGATAATGCATGTTGTGGCTGCGGTCATGTATATGAAGACAATGAACACTATTTATTAATGTGTCATCTATATGCAGAACAAAGAAATTCGCTTCTAATAAAATTGGGCCACACCACTAATATCACTCTTATGCTACATGGGGATACGGAGAAAACTGCCTTGGAAAACGCAAGTATATTTAGTGCGGTTCAAGAATATATTAGGGAAACAATGAGATTCCAGCGAATGGTTTATTTCCAGTGGAAAAGAACCCTGACAATGACCTTTGCTGTATTGGGAGAGAGAGATTTTAGTGGGCCTATCATATAATGAAAGTAGATTGCCTCCACACCCAATAGATAGGTAAATTATTTAAAGGAGATGGTGGGATATAGTATGGTACTTTCTCTTTCTTTCCAATTCATTGGATCAATTTGTTTTATGTACAGTTGCACCTGTACCATTATATTGTATTGTATTTCTCTGTAGGGTATGGTGTTAATATAGGCATTGCATTTCATTGAGGAAATAAAAATATTGTTTAAAAAAAATTTTTTTAAATTTTATATTTCCCAAATATTGGGCTGCTATGACTCAGATAATCGGCTCCATCAATTATTCGTACCGTTTTCTTTTGGAGTTTCGCAAATGAGAATATCTTATTATTATTAACTCCAAATTTCACAACAATAATTTAGATATGGTGCAATAAGACTTTGGTACATGTATAAGGATTAATTTTTTAACTCTATACACATTATCAGGCCTGGCATTCTTTACGAGTGCAGGTCACTGCAGGAGTGCTGCACGCCTAGAAAAAATTAATGGGGGCAGTTTTTGCACTCCTTGATTTTCTGGAATGCCAGATCTGTTTGGGACTGCCTTTAAAATCTATTATCATTTCGGTCCCTGAGTTCCAATGCATTCTCTGTGCCAGTAGGCACAGAGAACACATTGAAACTCAGGGGGAAAATTTGTCAAAGTTGCATTGATTCGCAATAATTTATGACCCATTCTGTGTCGCATTTCGATACATTTTGAGTGTAGAAGACAGTCACATAAGAATTGAATGCAAGATTTTGAATAATGAGAAGATGTGTGTGTCAATTTTCCCACTATGTAGTTGAATGTAGTACAATTTTTCAGTCACAATATTAATACCTTGAAGTGAATATAACCAAAATAGCATACAAGTTTTTTGCATTGAAAATTTCAGGTGCAACTGTACTCCCAAGCAATCTGAGGAGGGCAACTGTTTTGCACTCTTTGATTTTCTAGATTGCCAGGGCTGCATTATGGCTATGTTTTTTGGTATTTTGGCTCTTATACATTTCAAGTGCATACCCCACTGCAGGTTGTGGTCTCTATAAACACCTTGAAATTTTGTAATGTGTTATACAAAATGACATAAAATCTTAGATGTGCTTCGGCATCACTTCTTGCTGGCACTCTGGAAAACTAGCCTGCTCGACACCCCATGCACGATATACCCTACTTTTTATCAAAATGGATAAATCATGTACTACCACCATTATCATCATGATATTGATAAGGTGGGAGAGAAACTCTGAATATGGGTGAGGGAAGCCGATATTGAAACAAGGGTTCCCTACAAACACTGTGACCTAAAACAATTTTGGCTATTTTAGAGCATTAGACTAGTGGAGTTGACTGTTGAGTCAGAAGACCCAATTCCCAATTCCCTGAAATTATCCAGATTACGCAACAGACCGACATTGCATACATGTAATCAAACCACAGGTGACGGGTCGTTTCGTTCCTTTTCCCTTTCGTCCCCCGGGTCGTTTCGTACCTTTACCTTTTCGTACTGGGTCGTTTCGTACCCTTTTAGGTACGAAACGAATCACCAAAATAAAAAGGCACAAAACGACTCACATAAAAAGGTGGGGGGGGGGGGGGGGGGGGGGGGGGAAACGACTCAGTTTTAGAGGGAAGTAGCGACGAGCGGACCTAAATAACAGCTACGACAAAAAGGAGATATTGGAAGTATTTAATTCGCCGGACCGGTAGTGGACTGCCAATAGAGAAGAGTGAGGAAAAACGGGATAACTTGACAAAAAAGAGATATTCGAAGTATTTAATAATGAAATAACTTAATAAGCTAACACTTGAAATAGTGAAGGCCTGTGCCGATCGTAAACAGTAAGGAAAACATGGTGTGTGTGTGGGGGGGTTAAGGTGTTTGGGAGACGCGCTCCAAAAGGGACCTTGGGTGAAATCATTTCTTAATTTTTGTTGTGCATTTGTCTAGTGGAATATTAACACAGGTTAAGAGAGGGGGTGCAGGGGGAATGGTGGCCTTCTCTTCAGCGGCTGGCCAAAGTTATTATTAAATACGCACGCAAAACTTTGAAATGGGGGAAAAGGTTAACAACACTTCAACTGGAGATTGGCAGTTGGCCCTAAGGGATTTCTTTTTTTTTTTGGGGGGGGGGGGGGGAAGTGGGGGGGGGGGGGGTTAAAATCTTCTGGGGACGATGCATATTGACTCTCGGTAACTGGCTTTTGAGATCGTTTGATGCTTATTTAACTTGTGAAGAATTGTGGCGTCTTTTGAAAAATCGCTACGCTCAATTCTTCAGAAGTTAAATAAACACGCAGAACTTGGAAACAATTTAAAAAGTCAAACTTCTAATTGATGACTTAAATGAAGTAATTCTTGTCAGTAGAAGAAGAAACAACAGAACGATGTGATTACATGTTTTTATTTTAAAAGAGTTTGGGCATTTTTTTCAATTTTCACAAAAAGAAATAAACAACAAAATAGCACTTTCGAAATTTTACAACAACGGTGTTTCTCAAGTTCATTCATTCACACAAATATAATAAAATAAGAAACAAAATGGCATAATTTTTATAAAAGCACTACTTTGAAAGCTCTTTTGTAACCCATATAAGAGAAGCGTCAAATACGTTCTGCCTTAATATTATTCACATTTCACATGTTGTTACTAAAATATGATGCCACGGTTCCACAAATTAATAATCAAAAAACATTACGATTAATCGTTTATTTTATTATCAAAGAGATTAACTGCTCTATCAGCCAATAATTGACATTATTTTTAACACCCCTAATAATACTACAAACAGATCAACTGAATTAAAAACAATGCAGTGATGTCCATGACAAGACTGCATTGTTTTCAATTTGTTTGACTTGTTACCCACCTTCCTATCTTAACCCGTCTAATACTCTACGTTGCCTCAGAACTTTGACCCCCCCCCCCTTACTGAAATTCCCCCTTAGAAGGACCCCCTCCCTGGTTCCTCCACAATCCGACATTTAACCCTTTACCACAGTATTTTAACCCATGAGCTACAGGTCAAAGTTTTTTCAGGCCGATGGCCTTTCTTCGGTGGAAGTTTCTAAAATTTCAACTGTACTGCATGAAGAGTATACATTTGAACACATTTTCAGGAAATGTGAAGTGGTTATGTCGTTATTTACATATTGATCCCAGGCTGAGTTGAGTTTTTCTACGATTTTTGTGTATCTCCTCCTTGTCTGTCGTTCCAATTCTTCTGAAGCCACAGTTACATGGGTATTTTCAGCCTCTCTTCTCAATAGTGGCACAAGCTGATAAATACCAAGACCACCAGTCACAGATCTTGAATTTTAGGCATAATGTTCTTTAAAAATCAATAAGTTATATTGATTTTTTCAAGTTAAAAACTATGTCTAAAACTTTCGAATAAAAATTTAGAAAAATAGAAGTGAAAATTACCCGAGTCGTTTTGTTCCTCTTTAGGTACGAAACGACTCAGTACGAAACGACCCGGTACGAAAGGGAAAAGGTACGAAACGACCCGTAACCAAACCACAGGAGTCATGGAAATTGTCATACAGGCCATACAATATCTCAAATATATATACTACCAATCGAAGCGAGCTTTACTCGGTAGTATATATTATAATTTATTTGGCCTGTACATGTATAACAAGTTCCAGACTCCTGTGATCTAACACACTGTAACGTCTGACGGAACTGTCCCCATCACCAATTCAAAAAGTAACTTCTTTGGTATGGTGTGTCCATCTCGGAAACCAACAGGGAGTATAGCCATTTCAGTTGTCAAAATTTAGCTTTAATAATTTCATACTTTTCTTCCAGGTGTTTTTGCTGATCGATATAGTGTTTTAGTGTTGTATAGGTGTGATTTGTAATAAAAGATAGTTATATTAGTGTTTAGTTTAGTTTCTCTGTCGGGTTTTAGTGGCGTGTTCCCTATCTTCGCGCGGGTCATTTTCGGTGTTTTGTTGTGTTTACGTTTTCGACCGCTTTCTCAAATTTTTAGTTCCTCTTTGTAATTTTGGCTTTGTAAGTATTTGTAATCATGAGTGGTAAGTGTATGACGGGTGTTCAGACGGAGGTAAGTATCGGTGTTAAGGGAGGTCTGAGGGAGGTGAGTCGAGGGGTGCAGGTGGGGGAGAGTGAGGATTCGGAGGCATGCTGACAGTGTAATATGAGGTATGGTGGTGGTCGGTCAATGGAGAGTAGTGGGGTATGTGCGAATTGCAGGGATATTTTACAGTTGTTAGAGAAGTGTGTTGGATTCGAGCGGGAGATTGCAGAGCTGAGAGGGAGGTTGGGGAGGGCCGGTGTATCTGGAGTTACCCCGTTGAAGGTTACCTACGATGGTGAGGTGGAAGGTGGGTGGAAGGTCGTTGTGGACTCAAGGAGGAAACTGGGAAGCAGGAAACGTGGGGGAATAATGCTTGATGTGGGGGGTGTAACTGAGGAGGGGGGTTCTAGTAGGAAAATTCGGAAGGTGGCGTCAGGTCAGGGCTGCGTCGAGACCGGAAGCCAGAGTCGGCGTAAGGCTGCCAAGGTTGCTAGGCGGTGTTTAGAAAACAGGTTTAGTGTTTTAGACTCTGATACCCCCGGGGACGAGAGTGAGGGGGAAAGTGTGGGGGGTGAGATGGTTGTTGGTGATGATAGGCCAGTCGGGGTAAGGAGGGCGGTCAAGAGAAAGAGGGGGCCAGGAGCTTGCAAAACGAGAGGAGGTGCAGATGATATAGGAACTGGGGCCAGAAGAAGAAAATTAGTGGTAGCGGGGAGCAGCATTGTACGTGGGATTGACAATGTAGTTTGTGGTCCTGATAGTTCCAATCGAACAGTCTTGTGCTTTCCGGGGGCGAAGGTGGAGGATCTCAGGGACCGGGTAGATGGCATTGTGGCAGGGTCAGGACCGGAACCGGTTGTGGTGGTCCATGTGGGGACCAACAATATCAGGGAGAGAAGGTCAGTAAGTTTGGTGGAGTCGTATAGAGGCTTAGTCGGCAAACTGCTAAGTAGGAATGCAAGGGTAGTCGTATCCGGGGTCCTTCCTGTCCTTGGAGGTGGGGACGAACGGAACTCAAGGATTTTGGCGCTAAATGAAGAGTTAGAGGACTACTGTGTTGATCTGGGAATTCCCTTTATCGACCATTGGGACACGTTTTGGGGCAGTGGGAGCATGTACGGGCGTGACGGGCTGCATCTTAGCAGGGCGGGGAAACGGGTATTAGGGGATAAAATTCTACGGGTAGCAGAGCCTTTTTTGGAGAGGAGCGGGGTGGGAGGTCAGAGGCAAGTATAACGAGAGTGGACATAGGTGGGGTGAACAAGAGTGAGGGGGACAGAATAAGTTTACCAAGACTAGCACCAGAAAACAATGGGCCCAATAGGCGGAAGGCAATGAACCTCGGTACCCTGAAAGTGGGTTATAGCAACATCCAGGGTCTCCACCGGAAAGTAAGTGAAATTGCTACATTGATCGAGGCAGAGGAGTTTGATGTCATGGGCTTAAGCGAGACGTGGGTAAGACACGAGGAACGGGTAGACCAAGTAAGCGGGTGTGTGTGGATAGGTGTAGGGCGAACGGAAGGCCAGAAAAAGGGGGGAGGGGTAGGCATGTACATTAAAGAGGATTTAAAACCGTCGCTGATTACAGATCTGGAAGATATTATCACCTCGGCTGATGTGTCAAAAGAAATTGGATGGGTAAAGATCAGTCTGAAAAACAAAAGTATTGCCCTTGGGATTGTGTACTGTGCGGTGGAGGGAAGTAAACCCGAGTGGAATGACTCGATATACTCAACACTAAGGTCCAATATCACTGAACTAAAAAACAGGGGGCTCGGTATAATTCTGATGGGCGACTTTAATGGACACATAGGTGACAAGGAAGAAGGCATAGAGGGTGGGGACAAGAAAGTCAACAGGAATGGAAGGAAGCTGTTGAACTTCACAAATGAGCTCGGTCTGAAGATTCTGAACAGGGACGCTAGATGTAAGGGGAAATGGACCTGGGAGAGAAACGACAGAAAATCAATAATTGACTACATTCTCATAGATATGAATTTATGGAGGGAGGTGATAAGGGTAGAAGTGGATGATGAGGGCAAAATGGAGTTGGATAGTGATCACAACTTGATTACAGTGACGATGAGGGCCAAAAACCTAGAGAAAAGGAAAGGAAGCTTCAAGGATATTTGGGAACTCAAAAAGGATGCCGACTGGGTGAAGTTCGAAGAAAAACTGAAACCAAAGCTTGCAGCCGTACACAAGGGGCGTAGTGTCCAGAAGATGGCCGACGCCATAGTTGCGAGCCTAGTGGAGGCAGGGAAGGAAAGTGTAGGAAAGATTAGGGTGCCAACACGGGAACTTGGGTACAGAGTGAACGAAGAACTGAAAAGGGCCATAAAGGTTAGAAAAGCTAAATGTGCTGCATACAGGAGAAGTATGGGGGTGGAAAGCAATGAGGCTATGGTAGCAAAGGAAGAATACCAACAAGCACGAAATAAAGTAAACAAGATAAAAGACGACAACCGGAGAGTGCGAAATAGCAGTCTTATTAGGACGATAAGAACGACAGGGGGGTCGAGTTCGAGCGTATTTTGGAAATGGGTGAACAAACGTAACAAAGGGAATAACCAACAGAGCATTAAAGTAGATGGCAGAGTTACAGAAGAGCGAGATCAAATCGCATTAGAACTAGTCAAGCACTGGGAAAAGGTAAACGATAAGCGATGGGGCATGGGGAACCCACCGGAGTGTCCGAACCAGGTCGAGGAAAATCTCTCGGACTTCGTGTGCAGCGAAATCAAAACCGAGGAGGTGAGAAGGGTGATCTCAAAATTGAGGAATGGAAAAGCGGGAGGGGTGGACGAAATTCCTAACGAGTTTATCAAAAAAGGGGGAGAGGAACTCTTGGAAAGCCTAACTGCCCTATTCAATTTGGCCATAGAAAAACAAGAGGTCCCAAAGGAGTGGAGGGAAAGCAAAGTGACATTTATTCACAAAAAGGGGGAAAAAGACGTTTTGGATAACTATCGAGGTATCTCTGTCAGTAGCAACATTGGAAAGGTTTTCTGTAAAGTCCTTTATGGGAGACTAGAAGAGGTAATTGAGGAGAAGGGTTTTTTGGGAGAAATCCAGAATGGCTTCAGGAAGGGAAGGAGAGTTACTGACCATCTTTTCACACTATCCCAAATGATAGAATCCGCGAAAGCAAAAAAGAAAAAGATGTTTATGGCCTTTTTGGATATCAAGAAGGCATACGATAGAGTATGGAGGGAAGGTATGTGGCGCAAGCTGGAGGCTATGGGCTTAGGAGGCGAGTTTGTTGGAATTATGAAAGCATTATATCAAGATGTACAGAGTGAACTTAGCCTGGGAAACATTACAACGAAACGTGTGCCTATGGAGATAGGCCTAAAACAGGGGTGTATCCTTTCGCCGATCCTGTTTGCATTGTACATCAAAGGCTTAGGAGATGAACTCCTGCGTAGCGAGGAGGGGGGTAGCAGTTGGTGACGTGAAGATCCCAGGGCTATTTTTTGCAGACGATATGGTTCTAGTGTCAGAGAGCGAAGAGGGGCTAACGAAAATGCTGGGAATTGTTGGGAAATATGGGAGCAAATGGAGACTCGAACTTAATGAAAGCAAGAGCAAGAGCAAAGTTATACCTGTGGGCCGCAAAGTGGACCCCACTCGAAGGTGGAGAGTGGGTGAGTTCTGCATTCAAACAAATCAGCGGCTGGCCAAAGTGTTAATATAATAATAAAAAATGGTAGATGTGGTTCTATGCGGTACATGTAAATCGATGCACCCGTTGAAAATAAAAAATAAATAAACAATTTGTGTTCTGTTATTTGTTTACTATTTTATCAATACGAATAGCTCCTTTTCTTGAGGACGGTTTGAACTTTGGGTCAGATTGCCAGAGGACGGTTCGGCCACTGTGGAGGACGGTTTTGCTGGAGGGCAGTTTGGGTGCCATTCACACAAATAAACAGTACTTCACAATTAAATAGGGAATTATATCAACTGTATAATTCACGGACAAGAACAGGGAGATACTAACGATCGACGGTTGATGTTAATCTGTGAAAAAGTATTTCTGAATACTAACAACGTGCGCGATTTGTTTTGAAATTGAACAGGCGCCTGCTACTGCCATAAACTGAGTCGTGAGCCTGAGACACTGAAATAACAAAAATGCTCTTGCAGTATTTCAATCAATTTCGAATGTCATTCCCATTTGTAGATCGTGTGGACTATTGTTCTTAGTTTTACTATTTCGGTTAGAGGATAGTAGCTTTTTTCGAAAAATTACGACAAAGTGTAAACCAGATCGAGCGCACCTGCTGGTTGTTCTCCAGAAAATCCGTCTGCTTCAGACGTTCAGTTAGGAACGAAATGGTTCAGAAACTCATACGAGCAATAATTATGGGTCTTCCTGGTTCCGGAAAGGGGACTATATCCGAAAGAATCGTCAAAGATTTCCCAATCAAGCATTTAGCTTCAGGGGATCTACTGAGGCAACACGTTACACGAAAAACAGGTCTCAATTAATTCTCAGTTGTAAT
The DNA here is from genome assembly GCA_031216915.1 of Pictodentalium vernedei. Lineage (NCBI taxonomy): Eukaryota > Metazoa > Mollusca > Scaphopoda > Dentaliida > Dentaliidae > Pictodentalium > Pictodentalium vernedei. The sequence goes on along the minus strand of CM062291.1, from coordinate 19,391,779 downwards.
TGATCACGGTTTTGCCACCACCAGAGGCCCACTTTGAAAAGTATTTATCTGCAACCTTATGGTACGGTGTGAAGCTCTGAAATTACTAGTAATGGTGGTTGCCTGTCTGTCCCTTCATCTGCCAGTGAATAACCATGGCATGATCAAATAGGAACGGGTCAATCGGACTGAGTCAATTTGGCCCTGGGATGATTTGGTCTTTGGGTTGATTCGGCCTGACAACTTGGTGGGGAGGGTTTGGACAAAATGTATGATATTTTTAGACATAATGTCTAATAAATGTTTTTGTGCTGTTCGCTCTGCTTTTTACTAAGAAGATGGTTGTAGCAATACTAAATAATAAAATCTTGACTAACTCAATTGTTAAAGCTGAAGAATAGGGGACTTTTCCATTTATGTAAAAACAACGCATTTTTCTCACCTTTTTCTGTATTTTCCTATCACTAGTCATGTTTTTGATAAAATGGCCGAAAGATATTCACTTTTACTGGCAATTATAACCGCTCAACAATTGTTTTTACCTGTGCGATTTGTGACATTCACATTCATCTTTCCTCCATGTTTTTTTGTGTTTTTCGGCGTCTGCTCTGTGTATTGGTTGTTTTTGGTACATTTGTTTGTTCAGTTCCCGACATGGTCTAGGGTCAGTGTAGTGAGGGCTAGGGTTAGCTTACCGGTAAGCTAACCCTAACCCTCAGGGCTCGCCTTGAGTAAAATGGCCGGGGCCTAAAAAAAGTCCCCCACATATTGAGGTCGGGGCCTTTTTGGGGCTGATTTTCCATTTTGTCCATTATTGTTAGTGCTTTTTTGTGGAAAATGTCGGGGCTTGAAAAAAAGATTGCTGTACAAAACACCCTCGGACAAAACACCCTCGGACAAAACACCCCAAGACAAAACACACCGGGACAAAACACCCTCGGGACGAAACACCCTTTGAGAAAAGTACTTCCGGACAAAACACCCTCAGTGGTGTGTTTTACTTTTTTATTTTTTATTTTCAAGTTTATCATTTCAAAATTGTATTGCCCACATTTTCCAACAACAATAGCTTGTGGTGTGCTTGCATGTGTGAATAAAAATTCACTTTGATATATCTCTGTTGACACTACTACAGACTGTAACAAAGGAGATTTCTTGTTTATGAAAAACAAATAAATTCTTTGATGATCACCACTATGGGTGATTGATCTTGACTTTGTTTTTTCTACTGTTTCTTCTACAAGTCATTTTCTTAGTTATTGAAACAAACAAGTTCTTTGGTGATCACTTGTTAATGTCCTCAGAGTAGAGTTGTTTTTACAAGATATACAATACTTTATATATATATATGAGACACATGACTAGGGAGACAGTATCAAATGTGTTCCAATCATGGAGTTTATCACTAACAATAAAGGTGGTAAAAAGTTGGTTTATGATGGTTATATGTATACCAAAAAAGCAGGTTCTAAGACATCGATTCGTTGGAATTGTTCAAACAGAACTGCACTCGATTGCAATGCCATTGCCACTACTGATGTTGAGGTGAGCTGATTTCTAATAATTTATTTTAAACATGATAATTTTTATCCTTCTCAGCTGGTTGAGTGCTGGAAGTCACTATCAGGGCTTTATAAAAAATAACAGTGTCTTTATTATTGTGATTAGACTGTAAGTGAACACTATCATGATAGGACTACACATCAGTTGTCATTATATTTTATATATTTATATTTCTATTTATGTTAACATCAGTGCTGGCTTTATGAAAAATCCAGGGTGGCTAAAAATCGCTCTCCTAGAACCCATCCAGGCGAGCAAATCGCTCTCCTCAACACTGTCACAGTAAACATGTGATTAATTTAAAACATAGGTTTTAACGGTGTACTTGAAGGGATGCAATCAACTGCCCAAAAGCAACGGTAGTGTAGTTTAACCCCTGCACTCTGATGACGAAACACCCTGATTTGTCATCCACAGTTATCGCCCCCTGTGTTGTCAGAAATTCAGCAATTTAGATTTTGGTTGACAGAGCTCCAATTGAGCTCTGTCAACCAAAATCTAAATTGCTGAATTTCTGACAACGCTGGGGGACAGATAACCATGGATGAGGGAAGATGTGGTTGGGCTTAGAGTGGGGAGGTGTCGAGTATTTTTGACATCAGAGAGCAGAAGGTTAAATATCACTTGCCTGGAAACTCATTGACAAATAGCTGATATCATTGCCTGATACTGAGAATAAAAAGTAAATAAATTTTAGTCCATTTCCTTCTGTGAACTGGAACTATGTTTGGGTATGTACTCTGTACATACCCAAACACAGTTCCAGTTCATAAATGAAAATAGATTTTTTATGCATCGATAGATCTGCATGCTGACTCCTTGACAACAAAAATTACATGTGAGCATCACATCAACGATGTAAATTGCTCTCCTCAAAATTCCAGCCCACGGAGGGTGTTTTCCTCAACAGCCCAAAGTTGGAGGGTGTTTTGTCTGAGGGTGTTTTGTCTGAGGGTGTTTTGTCCTGAGGGTGTTTTGTCCATAGTGCACATTCATCAAGGGTGTTTTGTCCAGTGTGCATTTTTCGAGGGTGTTTTGTCAGAGGGTGTTTTGTCCTTAGGGTGTTTTGTCCGGATGTCGAAAAAAAGCCCCCAGCAAGTGCTCCTCGGGGCTGATCTCTGGGCCTGGGCTGATCAGCCCCGACTCAAGGCAAGCCCTGAACCCTCACTACACTGACCCTAGACCTACAGTCGCCAGCCAAAGAGAAAACGAAATTTATGTAAACGCACACTTCAAAATGGTGAGAATGCAGAAGAATCTCTGGCACTGTAACATTAAAAGGGTTTAAATTATCCCTAATCTCAGTCAAAACTGAATATCTTTCAGCAGTCATTTTATCGAAAACATGACTAGTAATAGGAAAATGTAGAAAAAAGGTGAAAAAAATGCGTTGTTTTTACATAAAAGAAAAAGTCCCCTATTCTTCAGCTTTACCACTCAATTTAATTAAAACAAATCAACAAAATAGATGCGGTAAGCAAATGTACAATAACACACAGCATCATTAAACAATGCACTAAGTATCTCAGAGGATAATACTTAATAAGAGTTTGTAACATTTATGCATTAGCAATACTAATCCTCAGGCATTGTGTAAGTTCAAAAGGTCGACGCATAAATTCAGGGGCAGATAAAGAACGAGCTACTTCAGAATATTTGCCCCAAAGTTTCTGCAGACTGTTCTCATTTGCACACTGAGCCTTTCGTTGGTATCTATACAGTTTATGTTGGCTAAGAAGTTGAATATGTATTTCATGAAGAGAAAACAGTCCCAGGTCATTTCGCCCAAATTCCTGTTTGCCCCCTGAGTTGTTTTGCCCACATCCCTGTTTGTCCTGGGTCATTTTGCCCCGGGTTGTTTCGCCCCACAGATGGAGGTGGGTAGTTTCGCCCCAGATCAGACAACAAAATTTCAAAAGATAAAATCAAAGCCAGGTGTGGCCATTGACATGCCTTGATTTTAAGTCTTAGAAAATGATTTAGGAATCTATGTGTCTCTGCTTTTGAATTCTGTAAGTCTTTTTGGAGCCTCACTATCAATATCCATATGCAGAAGAGAATTCCTCCAGCATTGCAATTTCCACATATGTGAGTGGGATTTGTTCTTCCCTTTCTGAAGACTCTGTTCTTGCCTGGGCACATGGTACACACACAAAGTGCAAGCCATAGTTGCCTCTTGACTTATATCATTCCTATACGTAGTTAAGGAGATACTGGCTCCACATAATTGGTGCTGCCAATTCCTGCAGACATCACAAGTAATAGCGTGCTGCGACTGCTGCCTCATTTCACCTTTCTATTACAGTCTACATATGACTTTGACATATTCGTTGTGTCTGTAATTTGAATAAATAAATTTACTCTTATTTAGGTTTATATAGACTGACAATGTCGGCAGTGTAAAGTGTTATCCAAAATTCAAAAGAAAACATTATACAAAAGCATTAGGTTATGTGCATTTTAATGTTAATGTTAATTGGTGGTGAAAAGTGCTTTAATACCATTTAAAAAAGATTAATAAAGTAATCGTTTCACCTCTCATACCCGGGTCATTATGCCCCAATATAGGGGCGAAACAACCCAGAGCGAACTGGAATTGGGGCGAAATGACCCAACACCCCTGAAATATTGCAGGTTTTAATCTGTACATATTTGTGTGATTTTGTTTGAAAATCTGATTTAGATGAAAATGCCATCCTTCCACTTTATTATTTGTATGCCCGGAACATTGGTAAAGTGCTCCATGCTGAGGGTGGTCTTGAAGAACTTGTGATTCATGTTTTCTCCATATATCGCAGCAGCTTGTTCATTTGACTGCCACTAACACAAGCACCTTTCAATTTGTAGAAAGCCCTTTCAATGTGAGAAGAGGGTAGATGTGGTTAAGCCATCAATTTTCTAATGTAGCTCCTAACACGGTGCTGTGAAACACAGGCTTTTTGCTGAATGTTGTCTGATGAGGGAGCCATAGTTATTAAAGCTTCTTCTACAACTTTTTGTGCTGACTTATGCAGATTACTCTTGGCTAGAGACTTAAGTGATAAATACCTGCCCCCCTCCCCAGGTTGGGGAACTCTCCTTTATTATTATTTTAAGATTTCTTAGGCACAACATAGCCTCTGTAAGACGGCCATATACTGCCACTTTGTGACCTTGGAGTGGAGGAGGGACAGTGCATAGCCCTCTTACAGACCAGTATATAACTGGCCCCACTGTTGGGGGAAATGCTATAGTGTCACCACTGTATTTGAAATTATAAGTAACTGACCCCATTGTAGCTAACGTTATTTGCTGCTTTCTTATCGTGCAGTGTGGAATACGAAGTGAGGCGTACCTTCATTGTGTGGTTGGTTGTAGAAAGAGCGGAGAGGGGGTGGTAAGCTCAGTAATTTTGTTGGGACAAATCAACCGCTCCCGTGGGACACCATGGAATTGACTGATGAAATGGGACAAAGTGTGAGTGGAAATTACGGGCGGTTATTCTAGATAATAAATACAATATACACATACTTTTGAGTCTCTCCACCTTGGAGAGGAGTCACTGGAAATCATATATCCTCCCCTGTTACTTCTCAGTTATACTCTGCTCCCCATCCTATGAATTGTACTTCAGACTTCTCAGGTCTAGCCCCCCCCCCCCCCCCCCCTCACACACACACATCGTACCCTGGCTTGCTAAAAACGTATTTTTATTTTATTCTCCCAGCATCTAACATAACAACAACTAGAGGTGCATTGCAGGTCTGCTGGAAGCACCAGAGGGCAGGACAACCCATATTTTCAGGGCTCTTTCCCCAAGGCAGTATGCCAACTATGCTTGCCCCCCCCCCCCCACCACACCCTTTCCCTGTCGGTCCTGGTGCTTCAAAAGATAGGAAGGTCAATGGGGGGGGGGGGGGGGGGGGGGTGTCCATTAACAAGTTAGCCCATTCCTGTTACCCGTTATAAATCTTAGTGCTATGCATATTCCCAGTATTCCAAATTTTCTATGTTACTTGGCCTTGCAGTAAAGCTACAAATATCTGCTTGATTTTATGACCATTGCATGGACAGTTCAATGCCTACTTCGATATCAGTGTTCCTTACTCTCGTCCTTTCACTGCATTGCCGCTGTATTTCACTCGAGCCCAGTTCTGATGTCATGCAAGTGTGAGCGATTCAATTTTGTTATTGACATTTACATATTTATAATTTTGTGATTTTGTGAAAAGGTGTTAATCACCGATTGTCCCAAATGAGATCAAAGATTAATAACAGATAGAAAATCCCCTAAAAATATCCATGCACAATCCTAAAATGCAATAAATCAAGTCTTTTTTTTACATTTTATGAGAGAAATATGTCCAATTGTATCATTGAATTGTTTTAAGGTATATGTGGCTGAGAAATTTTTGATGTATATGGACAAAATATACAGACTAAATGAAATATTTGGCACTATTTTCTGTGGACATATTTTTTTCTTTGCGCCTTGAGAAAATCCATGCTGCCAAATACATCGAAAAAGTGTTATGTAATGAGGTCGGTCACATTGTTGGGTTCGACACACCACCTAGCAGTAGATTTACAGTTAAAACTAGAAGTCCTGTCACAAATAGTGCATTTATGTAGGCTTAATTGCGCGTTGGAATTGCGCGCAATTGCCATATCGAATGGCATACAAAGCATGGCAGGTTCTCCTGGTTACTCACAGCAAACACAAGCAATGTTTCTGCCAATGGACCTCTGGGTTACCCGGAGGTCCATTGGCTGAAACATTGCTTGTGCACAGGCCATATGTACAGAATTTGATAGCTTTACTTGGGCCATAATGCGCACATTAACGCGCATATCAACGTGCTATTTGTGCGCATTTCATGACAGGACTTCTAGTTTTAACTGTAGTGGGGTGTCAATTTTACAGATAAAATAGGCAGTGTATGTGGCATGGGATTGTTCATCCATTGGGTTTCTACATAGTTGGTCAGGTCATTAATTGAGGTGTATTAGCTCTTCCCTTCAACATGTTGAATGCCTCTTGATTGTGATGAGTGGGGGCTGTCATCAAATCAGCCATTCACATTGATTACTATGAAAACAACTTTTCAGAACATTCTTCAGTGAATACAACATTATCACTCTAAAAACAACAGCTTTCCCTGTGGTAAAAATTTCTGACAATCAAAAAAAAACCCAGACACTAATCCCACTACTTTATGATTGTGAAAACAGTTGTACAGAAACTAGAAATCAAAGTCTGAGTTATTTGTAAGACTATGTTTTCACAATAAAAAAATTCAGAATTTCTGTTACTTATGTTTTATTTAACGAAAATATACTTAAAATATACTTTAATCAATTATTTGTCTTTTTCTGAAAGTGGGTCAATTTGAGTTAGTCTCATTTTGCCGGTCGACTGAAAGTAATTAATAGCTAGAACGCAAAGAAAACAAACTATAGTTTGTTTCATACAAGTTTGTCTGCGTTTGTCTGTTTTGATGGTTGATCACGGGTGTTGTGATTTTGTATTGACACTCATCACACCAACTCCTTTTACATAGGCCAAATTTATATTACTAACTCCTTTTACAATGACCAAGGTTTTTTTAACTAACTATTTTTACAAAGACAGAAGTTTATTTTACTAACTCCTTTTATAAGGACTGATGTTATTTTAAAATGAGTTCTTTTTTGTACTCGGTGAATTTTCAGTTTTTAAAAGGACCAATGTTTATTTTAAAGTGAGTTCTTTTTTTTTGTACTCGCTGAATTTTCAGTGTAGAAATATGCAGCATTATTTATCATCCTCACTTGTGAAAGTGAAATAAAATAAGGTTAACCAGGTTGCAAGGGATTTGGAAATCCCTCATCGTCCCTGCGCACATGCGGCGCGCTAAAACCTTTCATTCATCATCCTCACTTCAACATGGCTAACGCTCAAGTTAATGTTAATTTTATTCCCAACAATCGTGGTGGACGACATCTGATTTTCGAAGGGTTCAAATACAGAATAAAGTCTAGAAACAATGAACAGACACATTGGCGATGCTGCCAGGCAGGCTGTAGAGGGACCATCAACACGATGAATGACATTGTAACGACCTACAACAAGCACCATAACCATGAAGCAGATATTGAACAAGTAGCAGTAGATGCGTATTTAGCCAAGCTAAAAATTAAAATGAAAGAAGGATTGAATACAGTTTCGTCTATCCACCAAGAAGAAATTGGAAGTAAGTATACATATCAGATATGAGAGGTGGGGTGTGTGGGAGAGGGAGGAAGGGGGAGACAGACAGACAAAAAGGAAGTGAGGGAAAATATTGAACTGCTTATATCAGAATGTTGGGAGGAGTTACAAAGAGTTATTATTTTTTTAAAATAACCTATTTTCTTTTTTCAGGACTCCATAAAATGTATTCTAAACAATTTTTAAAAAAAAATAACCTATTTTCTTTTTACAGGCCTCCGTTGAGCAGAGTTTGATCCAGAGTTTGTCTCCAAGATGCCCCCATTCTGCAGTGTGAGATCAGCACTATACCGTTCCCGTTCCAAAAACAAGGCTGTCATTACCACGCCAACGTTCTGATATAGACCTTCCTGAAATTTACACAAAGACAGCTGCTGGAGAGGATTTTCTGATAGCATGTGATGGTGACAACAACAAGATACTTATCTTTGGAACTGAAAACTACCTTCAACATCTATCATGTGCGGAAATTTATTTCTGTGACGGAACATTCAATAAGTGCCCTAACATGTTTTTTTTCAGATGTATAGCATTCATGAGTTTGTCGAAAATAAGATGTGTCCTTTAGTGTTTGGTCAATAAAACTCAGCAAACATACGAAAGATTTTTTCGACTTGTGGTAGAGAGAGCTGGACAATTTGGAATCAACCTTGCACCCAGACAAGTTTTTACGGATTATGATATGTGTTCATAAAATCATTATAAAATATCACTTTTCCGATATTCCATCCTTTGTCAAGATCGACCTTCTTCGTCCCCTCAAAAAATATATTCATTTATATTTTTTGAGGGGAGCACGGTGGCTTAGTAGGTAGAGGCGCAGGCTGCAAGCTAAGAGGTCCTCGGTTCGAATCCCACCTGCGGCAACCGCGTTGTGTCCTTGGGCAAGACACTTCACCTCCATTGCCCGCGGGGGGCACGATGACGCTGTGTTCTAAGGCGTACTGTACGTCGATGGTTCGCATGTCTTCAACCAATCTAACCCTGCCTGTGCTGCAGTGCGGAGTTATGATGTTGGGGAGCTGGCAGCTGCTCGTCGTTGCTCGGTGGTTCTCTCCGGGTACTCCGGCTTCCTCCACCCGTAAAACTGTCACGGTCATGATTAGCCATTGTGCATAAATATGTGACCTTAAACATCAATAAATAAATAAATAAATATTTTTTGAGGGGGCGAAAAGTTTCGATCATAAAATAGTTATTAAAAGTCATCTTTTGAGTTTTTAGAACCTGTGGGTTAATTTGGTTAACCTCATCTCCTCAGTTGGCTGTCAGTAATAAAGTTAACCTGCGTTAAATGAACAAACTTACTGGAAACCGACTATAATCCTTATCCCTTTGATCTACCTAATCTTCACACATTTTCCCGAAACAATAGCGGCCGGCAAAGTGAGACGACCCCGTCAATTTGGCCTAAAAAATGAGTCAATTCAGCCTGAAATAGACTCCAAACCAATCAAATGACTGTGATCAAGGGTACATTTCTGCAAACCATTTTGTAATACTAGGAATTACTGGTGAAGTAGTGATTATTCATCGACTTTTGAAGACAAATAATCAATTTAAAGTCATCTTTAATTGTACTCTGTAACCCCTAGAAACAATAAGGAAACTGATTTTAAATAATCGATTTAAAGTCATCTTTAATCGTACTCTGTAACCCCTAGAAACAATAAGGAAACTGATTTTAAATAATCGATTTAAAGTCATCTTTAATCGTACTCTGTAACCCCTAGAAACAATAAGGAAACTGATTTTAAATAATCGATTTAAAGTCATCTTTAATCGTACTCTGTAACCTCTAGAAACAATAAGGAAACTGATTTTAAATAATCGATTTAAAGTCATCTTTAATCGTACTCTGTAACCTCTAGAAACAATAAGGAAACTGATTTTAAATAATCGATTTAAAGTCATCTTTAATCGTACTCTGTAACCCCTAGAAACAATAAGGAAACTGATTTTAAATTATCGATTTAAAGTCATCTTTAATCGTACTCTATAACCTCTAGAAACAATAAGGAAACTGATTTTAAATAATCGATTTAAAGTCATCTTTAATCGTACTCTGTAACCCCTAGAAACAATAAGGAAACTGATTTTCATCATTAGTGCCTCAAGTTGTATCTTTATATTAGTGATGAACTGATTATCAAAACTTGCTATAGACCAATTACTGATTATATTTTTATACTAACAACCAATGGCCCAGACTTAGCTGCTGGTGTAAACTCGATATTATCAAAGGCCAAACACAAATTTTGAACCCCCCCCCAATCCCCCAAATTTGCATACGATACCGAAAATTAAAAGTCCTGGTATCATTTAAATTGGTTACTGACTTTGGGTCTTTCTGTGTGCCTTTGTCTTGTTTCCTGTTTTTTCCTTTTGAGTTGTTTACATTATATCTATTTATTGATGTTTAAGGTCATATACTTATGCACGATGGCTAATCATGACCATGACAGTTTTACCGGTGGAGGAAGCCGGAGTACCCGGAGAGAACCACCGGGCAACGGCGAGCAGCTGCCAGCTCCCCAACATCATAACTCCTCCCTGCAGCACAGTCAGGGTTAGATTGGTTGAAGACATGCGTACCTTCGACGTGCAGTACGCCTTAGTACATGGCATCATCGTGCCCCCTTGTGGACAATTGGGGTTAAGTTTCTTGCCCAAGGACACAATGTGGGAGTCTGAATTGATCGCTCAGACGGTCACCCATCCAGTGATTAACCAGGCTCGACGTTGCTTAACTTCGGTCATCTGACGAGAACCTGTTACTGCAACGCCACCATGACCCCCGTTGTTTACATTGGCAACATCCTCAAATATATGTAGTATTTTATATTATATTACTGTAGAATTACTGTAGGATACATTGATTATTATTCTGGTAGTGTAGCTCATAAAATTTGGATTTTGTTCACACTTAGGCTCTATTGGGATGCCCATGGGCTCATAATGTTCCCTTTGGGAACTTAGGCATTTTCTCAAAATGTTGTGTGAAATTTTTTTATAAATTTTTCGAATTTAATTTTGATTGCTATTAATCATGTATCATTATCATATATTTTGTTGTGGAGTTTGTAGGAGTGCTATCGACTTTGTCTTTGGATTGTAATTATCAAAGCTTACTGCTCTAGATGCAAGGCAAGGAAGTCTTCCTCGGATTTACATGCCTGTTGCCTTGCCTGTAGCCGATGCACTCCTGCAGATTCTTGTCCTACTTGTGTTCATTGGGATGACAGATGATGGAGAGGAGTGTCGCGGTGCATTGTTGGCTGTGTGGTTCCTATGCCGGAGCTCACCGCAATATAATTCAAGTTTTTCGAGTTTCTATTTCAGAGAAACAAGAACATGGTGATGGTTTTGTGACACACATCCAAAGTGTGCTACTGTCGTCGCGCTCTGATGAGCGAATAGAGCTTGCTGCAAGGTACTCATGAATATAAGCAAGGGATGAGGCCTCTCGTTAGTATTCTTATCCTTTGCAAGCAGCTGGCTTGACCAGTGAAGTGGTTTCTCCATTCGTGGGAGCGAGCACCTCAAAAACTAAAGCTCACCCAGTTACGATAGAAATAGGGAGGAAGACTGCAAGTTTTTCTTAGGGAGGCTCAGCGAGGTCTGATAGAAGCACGAGCGGGAGAGGCCCCTCTGTTACCCAGCAACATTTGGGGCCAAATATTGTTGAGAAACTTGCTTGTGTAGTATTTTGCAAGTTTATCTTAGGGAGGCTCGGCGAGGTCTGAAAAGACCACGAGTGGGAGAGGTCCCTTTCTAACCCACAACATTTGGGGCTAAATGTTATTTGTTAAACTTGCCTGTGTAGGAGCTAACATCCAAACTTGCCGCTCGGGACACTGCTTCTAAACTGCAGCCGGGGTTGGCTACAGTTACGGCTTCTTCCACAGGCAGATATAGCACACACAACTGCATACAAGCTACCTGACTTCGGATATCCAGGCAGCCTCCAGAAGAAGTATCCATTCTTCACCTGTGAAGTTGGCCCATCTGGTAGCTAGTAATCCGAGACTTCAATCATTGGGACGTTCTGAGTAGAGATCTACGTCCGGATCTTCGTCCCAGGAGCAGCAAGTGGCGTAATACGGAAGAATGCTGCTCCTCAAGCCTCAATAATGGACTTGCTGTTGCAGATTGCGCAGCATCCTAGCAAGTGCAAGTGCAGACTCCGGTGGTGAGCTGTCGGATGGTGCTTGGTCGGTCCGGTCAATTGTGCATGTAGAAGAAGCCAGAAGTTTCTCTACGGGACACTCGGCTAGATCTGGGGTCAGATCATCGTCTGGAGAACCCTCTCCATCCCGTTAATAGTCGTGGGTGTGTCCGTTGTGAGAAACCATATTGAGTCGCATCGAACGGTCCTTTCAATCTGCAGCCGGCGGCAGTTATGGCTTTGTCTTCTCGCATGGAAGCACACAAAAGAGGATTAGCCTAGGAGTTTCTAAGAGGGATGCTCGGCGAGATCTGGGGACAGATCGCGAATGCAGAGCGTTTTTCTTCCCGTTAACAGTCGGGGACGACTGTTTTGTGTTGTAAGAAACTTCAATGAGTAGGAGCATCCATCCTATGTGACGGGTCAGGATGCTTCTTCCGCACTTCAGTCGGGTCAGTTGTGGTTATGGGTTCCTCTTCTTCCATGGATATGCACGATAAGGTTAGATGCCTACAAGTTTCCAATGGAACGCTCAGCGAGGTTTGGAGCAGAGTGCGAGCTGGAGAAGCCTCGGTCACAGACCGGCTGCCGCAGATTGCTATGCGTAACACAGCATTCCAGTAGTCGCTGGTACTACCGTTTAACAGACTCTGATGGTGAGCTGCTGGACAGTGCTGCGTTGGTCCAGTCATCCGTTCAGTCAGATGGAGTTGACCATATTTTCAGATGGAACATTGGATGGTGAGAGGGCTATGGAGTGCGAGTCTCCATCTCTCACAGAAGGGCACTTTAAGACTATGAAATTTTAGTCTTAAGCCCTTAGAATATTGTTCCATCTGAATATAAGTCTGCATTTGCTATGCAAAAAACAGCTTATCATACCGGGCGATGGAAAGACGATGATCTTTCATGCCAGGATCTATTGGCTCAGGTGTTGAGAGCTTTTGTCCCGATTAACAACGCCTTTCTTGCCTTAGCAATAGTATAAGAAATGCTATGCCCTATTCTTTACGAATAGAGGTTCCATAGTACATAGTTAGGCTGAGACAGCTGTCTTGTTTGGAATAGAGCTGTTAGAGGGAATAAGTACGTCTTTTCCTTCTCTGTGTTGTATTCCTTGACATCAGGTTCCATAGTACATAGTTAGGCTGAGACAGCTGTCTTGTTTGGAATAGAGCTGTTAGAGGGAATAAGTACGTCTTTTCCTTCTCTGTGTTGTATTCCTTGACATCAGGTTCCATAGTGCATGGTTAGGCTGAGACAGCTGTCTTGTTTGGAATAGAGCTGTTAGAGGGAATAAGTACGTCTTTTCCTTCTCTGTGTTGTATTCCTTGACATCAGGACATTTAACACCATTGTGGATGCCTTAGCAGCCTTATGTATTGTTACAGCGGTCTTTTCTTATACATTAGCGGCCAGTGTTGTAAGTCTCCATTTTGTGAGCTTTCAAATGCCGCAAGTGACGCAGATATGTTTTCACACAGACGAAGACTCATCACTGCATAGTTACCTTGAGACGACTGTCTCTGGGAATTACCACTGTTAGTATAGCGGCTCGTCATTTCCTACCTTTGTGTGACGATGGTTGTAAGTGTCCGTTTAGTGAGCTTTCAATGTCACAAGTTACACTGAGATATCTGTCTTCACGGAGATGAAGACTTCTAAGCTACGTTAGCTAGGCTCTGACTGCTGTCTTTTGGGAATAAAACCACTAAAAGAAGATTGCTTTTCGGTTTGTTTTCCTAGGTGTCATAGACTTGAGTCTTATTGTTTACACCATAGTAGCCTAGCTAGAATCATGAGCGATGTTTTTCCAGTATTTATGCAATGACATAACTGAAATAATTATCTCCTGAGACTACTGTCTCTTTGGGAATTTAGGGCTGTTAAAATAGCGGCTCTTCATTCCATATTTTGCATGATGATTGTTGTAAGTGTCCGTTCAGTGAGCTTTTAAGGTCGTAACTTACGCCGATATATCTGTCTTCTCGGAGATGAAGACTTATAAGCTACGGCTGGCATTGTAAGTCTCCTTAGTGAGCTTCTAAGGCCGCAGTTATCGGCCTTTTAGTTGTCTTCATGGATAGGAAGACCTTTAGCTGCTTCAGCAAGGCTGAGTTCATTGTTCTATCGGACATGATACCATTATGTTAGAGGAGGTTATTCTCTTTCCACTGGTATGGTTTGGTGTTAGTTATATGAAGCAATAAGCCCTATTGATGACGCCATATTAACCTGTGTGATTAATAAGCGTTTCTTCAAATGCCTATACTAATCTCCTTCTCAGGAATATATTTCCTGATATCAGATCGAATGTAAGAATTCATCTAGGTTTTTATGATCTGGTGTCGGAACATTGTTTTCGTCTCCCTTTTCATTTCTCTCCAATCTATTGCTGTGGATTATATTTCCACCTTAGAGACTGGATATTATGTCTATATGGTCTATATGGTGTATTATTTGTTCATCAGGTCCCTCTCCGTCCTTAGTGGCATTATGGAGTCGGTCAGACGTGAGGGAGCCCTGCGGTTCCTATACTATTTGATAACTAACACAAGAGCGATTCAAGTAATGCGGGTGAGTGGGGTTCGATAGGAATTATTTGTGACCCCCCCCCCGCCGGCCAATGTGTTAAGAGGCTATTACAGGGCAGGACTTAGTTTTCTTCCTGTAAGCTTCAAATGCATTCAAGTATATGCATGCCTTTCATGGCTCCTCGGTTGGCGGCTGGGTCATGTTCTAACGACGACCTCACAGGCACATCCACTATTTAGTTGTTTTGTTTCCTGTGGTTGTTCGTTTATTATAAGAGCATGTGATTCCATATCAATGAAATTGCTAGCCTTCGTGTACTTGTGTGGCTAACATGTCGGTTATCTGTGTGACATTCTCCAATCTGGCAATTAGTCCACTCTGAAAAGTTTCGGTCAGAGCGGTCTGGCCTTTTCTTACGACGTAGGAGATTATAACCCAGTTAGCTGCATAATAACATTGTATTATTCATTCAGTTTCCTGGTTACACTTGTATCACTTCGTCATACCATGAATACATGCTGTATTCAGATGAGTACATGCAGGATTTCATTGATCGTGTACATAATATGTGTATTTATTAGGCAGATGCATTATTGAACAGATTATATAAATTCTTGCTCTGCTTTATAGAGCTCATGAGAATTTTGGGGCTATTTGGATCAGTTATGGAACTTCCAATAGGCCATCTATGCATATGTTCTAAATATTTTGGCAGCATTATTCGAAGTAGTATATTCTTTCTCCAAACAGTCATTAGTTGTTTCGGACCTTGCAAGAATTAATTATTTTAGTCTGTTAATCATAGCTCATTCCACGTTCTAAGAACAGGTTTCTACCACAGATGATACACTGGAGAATTCTCGTATATTCGCACGATTCAGTTGGAGTTTTATTATTGGAATTAATTGTACACCTGAACAGGGTCACCTGTTGGTTGCCTTAGAAGCGTGTTCGCTCTAACATATACATGTACTTTCCATTGGAATTCAATTGGACAAGTGTATGGTTGTACACGTTATATCACCGGTTTTTGACCTATCTACGTATTCCAACACCGCTATACGTTAGAAGCATGCGCTGTTAATAACCAGGAACTCAATGATAGCCTTAGCTGCTGAAGTGGCATTAAGCACCAATAATTAATACCTGGGTGCATGTTGGGCGAATATATATTGATTATTTGGTACCGCTTTTCACTGATTCCAGAGCGCTTCCCTCTTTGTTTTGAAGAATATTTCTTCAAAAAAAGGGGGTGGGGATTTTTCTTCATATCGCCCAGCTTGAAAATAAGTGTGTAACTATGAATGAAGCAGTTTTTGTCTGTAGATGATTACTGATCTTTGATACAGCTTGTTTATATATATATCTGTATGATGTGTATTTGTGGGGGTCAGTCTCTCACACTCGAATACGCCATCCTGATTTAAGTAGCTTAGTCCGGTATAGTCTTAAATTGGGAGCTTGTTACACCCAATTAGCATAATCATTAATAATTAATCATTATTCATAATCATTCATGCTAAAGATTACAGAATTACTTAGATATGGCTCCTTATTGATGATAGGTCTTCTCTACTATTGTATAGAGAGACACATGTAATTCTTTTAATTTTAATCTCCTTGTCACCTTGGAATGCAGGCTTAGGAGCTATATTTGGTCTGCTAATTCTTAAGTTCTAGGCCCTCCACCTTTTTACGATTCAGCTAAGTCTGGGCCATTGATTATTAGTATAAAAATATGATAAGTAATTTGTATATTTTTTTATATTTACCAATGGCCCAGACGGCGATGGCCCTCCCATGAGTGGGCTTGTCCTCCCCGCTGAGTTATTATTTAGTACACTCATCTACAAAGAATGAGGTTGGTGCCAATTCCGGTCTCTTCCTGACTGCTGGGCATGCTCAGATGGTAAAAGTATGGAGGGCCAGATAGGACTTTTAATTTTCGGTATTGTATGCAAATTTTGGGGATTGGGGGGGGTTCAATTTGTGTTTGCCCTTGATAATATCGAGTTTGCACCAGCAGCTAAGTCTGGGCCATTGGCAAGTATAAAAAATATACTGATTTCTTTAAATTTATCATTCCTCTGCTGATTATGCCGATTTGGATCCCAATTCTGGTGGTTGAAATAGGACCCAGAAGAAAATCTGTTCGTGCCTGTTATACTGCAGAATTACAATGATAAATCACCAATTATGACAGCTTAATACCACAAAAGTTTTCAGAGTATGCATGTTTAGTGCTGGGCAATATTAGCCAAAATAATATTTTTATTTTTGGGTGTTGGGGTGGGGGAAGATCATTATAAACGATACAATCAGACGATATTGTTCTCTTGTGATGATTATGTGTTATTCTGGTAAATATGGTTTTGTGTCAGAATACAATACACTTGGCTCTTTATTAACTGAGCAGATATACTTTGTGTCTTTATTGAATAATAACTTTGATGTTAATGTGTGTTGTGAAGTTGTATGGCGCATTGTTTACAGAAACACATGCAACAACAAAATATATTATTTAATGTTCATTATTCCACATGTTACTTCCCTTGATGTGTTTCTTCAGTGTATATATGTTCTCTGCAATCAACATTGGAGAGAAACATCAAGGTAGGTAACTGAATTAAAAAATGAACTTGACAAACTGAAAATGTGTTTGTTACAGTTTCATGTTGCGTAACAATCATCTACCATCGAAAAAGAGTGTTTTTTTAGTTTTTCTCCAATTTTAATCTCTTATTGTATGGTAATGTATGCATCATGAAGTACTACAGACTTGCGGCTGAACACATTTTATTTATACATGTACCAATTGCAACATTGTACAGCTCTATGATTGAAAACCAGAGACTTCGATCAGCTGGAAATAGTGGTGATCTTGTACCAATTGTAGATGGTAAATTCCGTGATATCTTGGCTCTGCAAATCCCTAAATATTCTGATATGCACTACACACATTTTTAACCCTTTACCCAACGCAGACGATATCAAAATTTATTATTTTAAATATCAATTTTTTTAATTTTTCAAAAAATTTCAACAAAACCATGTCATGTGACCCCTCGTTGGAACGAGCTCATCGAGCTCGTTCCAACGTGAGGTCACATGATATGGTTTTGTTTAAAATTTTTGAAAAAATAATATTTTTTCAGTTATGAATTTGCATATTACGCGGGCGGATGCGGGCGATTCATTGGGTAAAGGGTTAATGGGGAAACTTTATTGAAATCAAAGAGATTTTAATAGTCAGTGTTAAATATAGAATAACCAGAAACTGTCATTGTTGTCCCATAAACGGCCGATTCCAATTATCAGTTCATTACTACTTTATATTAATGCTTTCCTGCATCAGTTATAATGTATTGGCCTATTATTTGCCCCTGATACTTGTTAAGAGGCTCCTTGGCCTAAGTAGGGGCTGTGATAGACATCCAAGTCATTTCATTTAGAAATGTACTCTAAAACGAGTAATTTGGTGGAATTCAGGTGCTTTCTGTTGTCTTTGCGTTTTCTATATGCATTAAGACGGATAGATTTAAAACATTGAAAGTGAGAATAAGTTGTTTAACTTCAAGAGATCAGTGGTATGGGAAACAAGTGGACATCACAAATTTTTATTCAAGACAACCCAAAATCTAACAACATCAGGTTGTTTAACCCTTTATCCAACGCAGACGATATCAAAATTTATTATTTTAAATATCATTTTTTTAAATTTTTCAAAAAATTTCAACGAAACCATATCATGTGACCCCTTCATTGGAATGAGCTCAATGAGCTCGTTCCAATGAGGGGTCACATGATATGGTTTTGTTGAAATATTTTGAAAAATTTAATTTTTTCAAATGCTCAATTTGCATATTACGTGGATGGATGCGGGCGATTCATTAGGTAAAGGGTTAATAAAACTAGATCAAGATGTAAGTCAGATTTGATCTATTACACACATACAGCTATTACACACATACAGCTATTACACACATACAGCTATTACACAAATAAACTATGCAGAAACTTATCATAAATGAGGATGGAGGGCAAGCCAGAAAATAAGGTCCCCAGAGGGTGAATTTGGTGATGCTACCCTGCATAGCAGGATAGCATCACTAAATTTACCCTCTGTGAACCACGACCTGAATCAAGGGCTCAAACATAAACAGAAAGAGGTACCCAGTAGGGCTGAAACGGTTGGCTCATTTTCACAACCGACTAACCGAGAGCTCTAACCGGATAATATCCGGTTAACCGTAGCCATTCTTTCACTGAAGCTGGGATCAAAACTATTGGAATTGGAAAGCAGTATTCTCAGAAACTATTCCGTAGTGTGTATACAAACGAACGTTGACTAGTACTCGACAACATTCGTTTGTATACATACTACGGAATAGTTTCCCTGGTTACTCAGTACTCACGGAAATTGCCGATCATTAACGAAGTCTTGATCGCCAAAGTCGATTATTTCTCAAAAAATACAGTGCTGCTTCGAGGTGTAATCTATCACGAAGGAGAAGCGGCAGATTTACTACGTTTTAACCGTGGAATGACGATCACTATGGATATTTCGGATAACCGGTTGACATTTTTTTAATCGGTTAAGAAGGTAGACGGTTTCAAATCGGTTATTCGGTTAACCATTTCAGTACTAGTACCCAGAGGATAAACTGACCCACTGTATGGGATAGCATCAGCAAATTCACTCTCTGGGGACCTCATTCTGCAAATGACAGACTGCTTATTTTCAGGTTTAATGGAGGGGATGGGAATGTTGGGACAGGGACTATTGTGGGGATGTTATTTCCAATTCTACAAGTGAAGACTAAATAGGGGGCATCAGATTTATTTTAAAAAAAAATTGTTTGTGTATTATTCCAACCAAAAGGCATATCTAGAATGACTTGCCACAGTACATGTACATAGTGCATAGACTCATTGTTATATTAAAAATTATAGTTAATAGCAGTGTTTTCTTATTGTTGTTTTCTTATTGGTCATAGAGTACGATTAAAATCAACATTTGGAAATTGAAGTCGATTATGTGTGTTGTTGATTATCAGTCGACTTCTCGATTAGTCATACAAGCCCTAATTATTCCACCATGTGTAAACATCACAGATTATTAATCTGATGTTTTTTCTTTCTGTTTATCATTCTGAATATCATTCCGAACAAGCATGAAAATAATTTTCAATGCACTTCCAGACAAAATGTCCGCCACCAAATGAATCATGTCTTTCATTTAAGAATGATATCTGACATATTACAAAATGGTGTTTGAGTATTCAAAATAATGCGTTTTGGGTGTACATGTACCTTCATCTTAAAACTGCTCAGAATTCACCCAACCATACCTTGTTTGGCAGGGCTCAATGAGCCCTGCCAAACAAGGCATGATTGGTTCATTCTGAATTGGAAATGAATTACTCTTCAGACATAATTTAGATACAAGATACATGTGTGGCTATATCAAATCATATTCTTTCACATGCTGTTAATACTGTTGAGCTGTACAGTCACTTTCTTCACACTTCCCAACTTGACAGGACCAGAAATCACAATAATCATTAATTTTAGACTTGCGAGTTATGTACATGATTTCCAGCATGCATGGTGTTCTGATCACTGAACTTCATTGATAATTTTGGCATCAGACATTTTGACTGATGATTTTAAACTTCAGTCAGACATTGGCCTTTTTGTACCTGACATTGTCCTTGTCTGACCACTTATATTTTTATACTGTACCAATGACCGAGACTTAGCTGGTGCTAACTCTTAAATTCTAGGGCCAAACACAAATTTTACCCCCCAATCCCCAAAATTTGCATCTAAAACTGAAAATTACATGTCCCATATGGTCCTCCATACCTTTCCTCCACTGCGCGTGCGGAGTGTCAAGAAGGTCTCGAAATTGGCGCCAAAAGTCATTCTTTGTTTGGCCCTTCATCAGTTCACATCTGACTGATATTTGTGCTTGTAAATCTCAGTTTAAATGATGCCAGACACATAAATATGAGAGAAATGGTGGATCTAAAGAGGAAATAGAAGGATGAGAGGAAAATTCAGTGGCAGGAAATAATCAGGGCTGTAACTTAAATTTTTTTTACGAAATTATGTTATGTTCCCTAATTTCGAGGCATGAGCCTGTTGTTATCATTCTTGCTATGAAAGTTCCACTGCTTGATCAGTGTTGCCTCTCTCCCTTTCCTTTATTTCCCCCTTGCTATTCTCCCATGCTTTTGGCATATTTTCTGTAATAATTATTACTAAAATTTCTTGGGAGTTTTGGCTTCGTAACAGAATGAATTTCTGTTTTTTTCCCCATGTTGACGTCCTCACCCTTAGGTGTTTAGGCGTTGTGATCTGCATCTACCATCTGATGTTCTGCAGTTTCTTCTATGGAAATCTCTGTTTTGCATCAGATAGTGTTTAAATTGGTAACTGATTTCGGGCCATGTTTATCAGTGCCTGGAGTCATGTTTCCGGTTTTTGTACAACTTCTTGTTTACATTGACAACGGTTACTGCTGATAGTGATTTCTTGTCTTTACATTAGTTTAGACATAGCAAGATACATTTATATTGTATGTAAGTGTTGCATTAATTTTTTGAAATGTTTTAAAAAATTTTGTCCACACTTAGGCTTTTTTGGGGATCCATTTGGGCTCGGTGTTCCCATTGGGAACTTGGGCTCTTCTGAAAAATGTTTTCCAAAAATTTTTTTTTTGAAAATTATTTTCTTTCAAAGATTATAATGGATTATGTTATATTATGTATCTTTATTTCAAGGGATAGTGCGACTAATATGACTGTGTATTTTTTTATTGATGAAAAAATATTTTTTATTTATAATGCGAGGATATCTTCCTCTAATTCTCAGGTTCAATGTATTCGCACTAATTCCTGCTCTGTGTGTGTTGATTGAAATGACAACGTTGGAGACAGGTGTCACGATATTGTGTTTGCGGGGAGGGGTCCATACTGGTCCTCTCTCCGTAGGGTCACTCTATATTATCATTTTATTTTTCAGAATTCAAGAGTAATGTTTTCGTGATATCTTCAACAAGTGTGTCTCCGTCGTTGCAGTGTCAGGGCTAGCGGCTAAGTGCTCAGGGTAATATGACAATTGCCGAAGAGGTCCCTAGTAGGATCGAAGGCATTGATCGTCCGCTAGTCCGCCCGGTGTAGCAACCATTCATCGAATGGCTCGGCAGCCGGGTTTGTCCATTAAGGTTCTGGGAAGCAGTGTGGGTGATGCGAGCACTATAAACTTGGAACGTGCACACCCAGCAATGACGGATCCGAGGATAGTACGGAGGAAGCCTGTCAGTCTAGTAGCTAGCTCGTCCAGGTCTATCCGGACCGCGAGCGAGAGAGGCCTCCTCTCTCTTACAACTACTTTTGAGCCCAACAGTTTTTAAGTGCCAGGGTCCTTGGGATCCGTAGTTCCTAATCAAGCACATAAACATCAGGAATTGATGTTATTTTGGCTTGTGTTACGTCATTGCATGAATGTTATCCAGATTGCCCACAGGCAATTCTGTCTGACAATTCAACGGTATAAGCGTATTTTCGGAACTAGGGAGGTACTCATTCCATTCTGTTATTCACTGTAATGGAATGAATCCTTCTGTTGGTACTAGAACATCAAGTTCTCCTATCGGTCCGTCGTATTCCGGGTCGTCTGAACGTATTAGCGGACTCCCTTTCACGAAGGGGCTGCTTGTTGCAGTCAAATGGACTTTTAACAACGAGTATTTATATCAGATTTGGTACCTATGAGAGCGACCAATGATGGACTTATTTACGACGCATCTCAACAATCAGTTGCAAGTGTATGTGTCAACATGTTCGGATCCTCGAGCATTTGCAGTTGACACTCTATCCATCTCGTGAGACGGGATAAATAGGATATGGGTATCCTCCAGCACCGTTGATTCAGCAGATATTGCTAAAGTTAAATAATCTCAGTGCAATTCTGTGGTAGCACCTCTGTCTCCACAAAGACCGTGCATTAATCTATTCAGGTGTCTGTTGTGGCTTATGCTGTGGAAGCTTTCTCCACATTTCGGTCCTTTCTATAGCTAGATGGATTCTATTAGCTTTCAGTACTGCTTATGATAATATCTTCAGCACAGCAGTCTGCGATTAAGATTTTAGCTCTTGAAGTAAGAGTTCTTTCTACTTCAGAGGCTTATGCTAATAGCGTTGCTATTACAGTTCTAATGACGGCTGCATATTGGTTTTAGCCTTTCACTTGCAGGAATTTATACCTCAGTAATATTGAGTCCATTTCTAGAGACCTGCATTGTTTGTTTCGTTATCTGTTGCTCAGAATGTCGTCCACTAAACAGTTGCAACTATAGTTGTGTAGGCTTTTTGTTTCGGCAGTGACTCTGTGCTGCCGCCCTCTTCGCTCTGGGGTATTTGACCTAGGGCAAGGGGAGGGGGGGGGGGGTTCCCTTAGGTCACCTGCTTTATAGTGAACAGCAAGGGAATACCTCCCCTAGAGTCAGTAATTCTAGTCGGTACCGGGATGATTTTTAATGTGTAAAGATAATTTTTTACTCATCCATGTATATTTTCAAGTGTACCTCAGTGTGTAGTATTTGTATGTGTCACATATCATGCAGACGTTAATATACAATTATCGGTCACTTTTAATGAATTTAAGAGTCTCATTTATCTGGACTACTTTATCGGCTTTCCTTTAAAAATAATTACCATAATGGATTATACTGGAGGTTAATAGACATCAGTGACATTATTATGCTCAAGTACAGAATGGTGTTGTGTCTTTCTCGTTTTGATGCAGAATAGAAAGATACATGTAAAGCCTATTTCTCCTTTCTCCTTGAGGGGATAATTCTGTATATAAATAGTTGAGTTACTGGATTGCTTTATGTCCTAGGCCCTCCAACCTTTTTACTATTCAGCAAAGTCTGGGTCAATGGTACAGTATAAAAATGTTAAAAAATTTATAGTAATTTATATATTTTTTATACTTACCAATGACCCAGATGGGGATGGCCCTCCCATGAGTTCGGAACTCATACCTCCCCACTGAGTACATAACGCTTTTCCAGGCACTGCTTGTAAGAATGACTTTTGGCGCCAATTTCGAGACCTCCTTGACACTGCGCATGCGCAGTGGAGGAAAGGTATGGAGGACCATATAGGACATGTAATTTTCAGTTTTAGATGCAAATTTTGGGGATTGGGGGGTAAAATTTGTGTTTGGCCCTAGAATTTAAGAGTTAGCACCAGCTAAGTCTGGGTCATTGGTAAGTATAAAAAATATAAAATTACTATAAATTTTTTAACTTTCTGGTATGATTCCGAATCATTCTGAGTAATCCACCTCTCGAGGAGGTTTACTTATTATTCTGAAATCAGGTCTGCAGTTTTCAAAATTTTGTGTAACCCATTTATCGTTCACCTTGTCTGAGCTTTGGTAACTTATCATTCGTTCCCCTGTACTTGATTCAGTTAGCCTATCAGTTAACCTTAATATATAGGTATTCCAGCTATGCTGATATATCGTAAATGAGCTCATAGCCAAGTTCTTGCTCCTTAAAATGGGCAATATCCTGATGAATAAAGATGAATCCTTAAGAACAATAATAAGGCTGTGTTGCTGCACTTCAGATACAAATTAGTTGCAATTACAAGCCTAATCTTGGCATGGGCTGGTATGATTCAGAAGAGTATGGCATCCATAATCAATATTTGTGGCAAAGACATAAATTATTGCCATTTCCTGATTTTGTACCTATGCTACATCGTAAGATGATAAACAAAGACATAAATTATTGCCATATCCTGATTTTGTACCTATGCTACATCGTAAGATGATGAATAGTTTAAAATGATGTTGAACATCAGCCAATCATCAGCATAGGTGTTTGCATCTGCCTGAAATATAGCTGCTCTGTTGGCCAGTAATTGGCCAACAGAGTGCTCAGCTATTCTTCAGGCAGATGCAGTCACCTGTGCAATGGATGATTGGTTGATGCTCAACATCATTCCACTATTCATTCATACTAGATCATTCAATTTGGCAAAAACTTTGCATGACTCGGTGACAATTTTACATGATCCGTTTTTCATTCAGGTGTTTTCAAAGTCAAGATTAGCCATTGCCATCATGCGTGCGGAAGTCTGACTGTGCGTCTGTTCACATTTTCTTCACTGGCTGTACCCTGTGGTTCTTGTCCGATCATCACAAAATTTCAAATGCAGATTCATGGTTATGTCTAGATCAAACGTCCCCTTTTGGTTGAGATCGGTCAACCATGACGGCTGTGAAAGCCTTAACCCAAAAACATTTAACACAGTATACAGGTTGTATTTATGAAGAGATTTCATTGTAACTTGGTAGGATGACTCTGTATAATATCTAGATGAGAACATCCTCTTTTGGTTGTGATCAGTCAACTGTGACAGCTGTGCAAGCCCGAAAACTTTTGGCACAGTCTACAGGTCGTATTTATGAACGGATTTCACTTTAACTTGGTAGGATGACTCTGTATAATGTATAAATGAGAAAGTCCTTTTTTTGTTGGGTTCAGTCAACCCTGACGGCCGCAACGGCATGTTACCTAGATTCCTTTAGCACAGTCTACAGCGTGTGTTTACAAAGGGATTTCATTGAAAATTTGTAGGATGGTTCAGTATGTCTAGATGAGAACGTCCTATTTTGGCCGTGATCGGTAAACCGTACATTTGTTTAGCACAGTCTAAAGTTCATATTTATGAAGTGATTTCACCTTAACTTGGAAAGATAACTTGGTATGATGTCTTGATGAGACTGTCCTATTTTGGTCACGATCGGTCAGCAGTTACTGCCAGCTGGTCATGTGTTTCAATATCGATCGGTATTGAAAAAAATACCTCGATTTTCTGGTATATCGTAGACTAGTTCAGAGGGTGAAAAACTCGCACTATGTTCTGGGGAACTATTTTATTTTATTTATTGGTGTTTAAGGTCACATACTTATGCACAATGGCTAATCATGACCGTGACAGTTTTACAGGTGGAGGAAGCCGGGGTACCCGGAGAGAACCACCGAGCAACGCCGAGCAGCTGCCAGCTCCCCAACATCGTAACTCTGCACTGCAGCACAGGCAGGGTTTGATTGGTTGAAGACATGCACACCATCGACGTGCAGTACGCCTTAGTACATGGTGTTATCATGCCCCCATGTGGACAATCAGGGTTAAGTGCCTTGCCCAAGGACACAATGCAGGAGTCCGAATCGATCGCTCAGACGGTCACCCATCCAAGGATTAACCGGGCTTGATGTTGATTAACTTTGGTGATCTGATGAGAACCGGTTACTGCAACGCCACCGCGCCCGTTTCTGGGGAACCGACTTCATAAACAATTGACAACACAGTTATATTTTAGGCGGTAAACAATTTAATAAAATTTACTGTACTCGACACCTTATATTCAGCTGAAACCAGTATCTTTAAGAAAGCATTTTTTTCTACAAACGTGCACAGTGTTATTTTATTTTGATTTAACTCTGCACTGCAGCACAGGCAGGGTTTGATTGGTTGAAGACATGCACACCATCGACGTGCAGTACGCCTTAGTACATGGTGTTATCATGCCCCCATGTGGACAATCAGGGTTAAGTGCCTTGCCCAAGGACACAATGCAGGAGTCCGAATCGATCGCTCAGACGGTCACCCATCCAAGGATTAACCGGGCTTGATGTTGATTAACTTTGGTGATCTGATGAGAACCGGTTACTGCAACGCCACCGCGCCCGTTTCTGGGGAACCGACTTCATAAACAATTGACAACACAGTTATATTTTAGGCGGTAAACAATTTAATAAAATTTACTGTACTCGACACCTTATATTCAGCTGAAACCAGTATCTTTAAGAAAGCATTTTTTTCTACAAACGTGCACAGTGTTATTTTATTTTGATTTAAAATCACATCACAGAGGCAGCTCAGACATGAGGAAAATCAATAAAGTGCCATCACCTTTCTGTTCGAAAAGAATATCCCACAATTCGTCACTGTAGCTGACCATAGTGTTTATTTTTCCTTTGTTCATGAATATTAATTAGGCTTTTCCCTCAGGAAAAGACTATTGTTTTTCTCCGGATTATTATTTTTTTTGGGGGGTGGGGGTGGAGGCAGGGGGGGGGGGGGGGGGCAGGGGTGGTGGATCCACACATTTTGTCCGTACGATTCAGAAGCCATTTTCAAACTGATTTTCACACAATTTTGCACATGCATAGAGGGGCATAAAATCTAAAAATGTACCAAAGCGGAATTTTTGATTTAACCCTTATTTCGCCAGAATTGGAAAAAACTGTCAAAATTAGGGTTTATAGGCACTTTCTCAAAACGCGTTTTGTAAATTTTTTTTAAGCATTCATCATTGTTAGACCTGTCTGTGACACGACCATTCATATTCAAGAGATATTAATTAGGCAATGCATATGTTAACCCTCCACAGGCTGCCAAACATCGAAATTTTGATACAATGGGCTCTTTTTGGGCCCCAAAAGCACCGAAACGATAAACGGGGAGATAAACATAATTTAATTTATTGGAAGTGGGACTCACCGTGGATCATGGTAATAAGGTTATTCTAAAAACCAAGCGTTAAACCATTTTGGGCTGGTTTAACTGCAATACCCCTCAAAAGCTCAAAACTTCATGTTTTCTGTGAATTTCTCTGAACGAGTCTTGCAGATTTTCAAGAGAAATTAGCCACATGCAGGTCTCGGTGTGACAATAGAAGCTGTATGGACAAAATACTCTGGTGAGCATTTGTTAACCCTCCATGGGCTAATAAAAGTCAAAATTGTGATAAAATGGGCTGTTTTTGGACACCAACCGCACCCATTGTGTACACCTCTTTTATCGAGCGCAAAATTTATACGGAAACATTTTTGTAAGTAGTAAGGGTATTCGAAAGTCAAAGTCTTAACCCATTTTGGCCAGGCTAAAGAGTGATGCCCCTTAAAAGCTTAAAATTCCCATTTTCTGTGGATTTCTCTGAAAACATCTTGGTTTTCAAGAAAAATTGTCTGTTCACGATAATAGCGATACCCATTAAAAGCTAAAAAAATATATGTTTTCCCTGGATTTCTTTACAAACATCTTGTAGGTTTTCAAGAGAAAATGGCCATTGATAAATCTTGGTGTCACATTACCAGTTGCATGGATAAAATATTCTGGTAAGCATTTGTTAACCCTCCATGGACAGCTAAATGTCAAAATTTTGAAAAAATAGTCTGTTTTTGGACCCCAAAAACATCAAATGGGAATGCCACAGAGAAACGTAACTTCTTTTACCAGATGCAAAACTGATAGAGAAAATTTTTTGTAAGTAGTAAGGGCATTAAAAAATCGAGGTCTTAACCCATTTTCAACTGGTTAAGGAGATATACCCCCTAAAAGCTTAAAATTGCTGTTTTCTGTGGATTTCTCCAAAAAATCTAGTAAGTTTTCAAGAAAAATTTACCATTCACAGGTCTTGGAGTGACATTACAAGTTGAATTGACAAAATATTCCGGTAAGGATTTGTTAACCCTCCAGTGGCTGCCAAGCATAGACATTTTAAGAAAATGGGTTGTTCTTAAGCACCCATAACACCCAATGTGTACCTGCGAGATAAACATAACTTCCTTCATTGGAAGTGGAATTCACCAAAGATCATTTTTGTAAGTAATGAAGGTATTCACAAAACCAAGCATTAACCCGTTTAGGGCTGGTTACAGAACGATACCCCTCAAAAGGTTAAAAATTCATGTTATCCGAGGATTTCTCCAGAAACATCCCGTAGATTTTCAAGAAAAATTGGCCATTCTCAGATCTTAGTGTGAATTACAAGTTGCATGCACATAATATTCCAGTAAATATTTGTTAACGCTATGCAGGTTCTCAAACATCAAAATTTTAATAAAATGGGCTGTGTTTGCATACTCACAGCACCCAATATTAAGAGGAGAGATCAACATAAGTGGAAGTAGAATTCACTGAGAATTATTTTATTTTTTATTTGGGCTGGATAAACAATGATACCCATCAAAAGCTTAAAATTCATGTTCTCCCTGGATTTCTCTGAAAACATCTTGTAGATTTTTAAGAAAAAATGGCCATTCGCAGTTCTTGGTGTGGCATTACAAGTTGCATGGAAAAATATTCCTGTTAGCACTTGTTAACCCTCTACAAGCTGCCATATATCAATATTTTGGATACATTTGAGATAAAATGGACCATTTTCAAATAGCCGCAGCACTCAGTGGGTATGTGTCAAACAAACATAACTCCTTTTGTCCATCATTAACTTGTCAGACGACGATATTGATTTTAACCCTCTCCACCATTAATTATAGTTTTTACCTAAACAATTTATTATCAAACAGAGTCATTTGAGACTACTATACTCACCTTTCTTATAACATCAATAAAGGAACTTCAGTGAGACATTTAAAAATCATGGAATCTCATCTGGGAAAGCCATGATTCTCCAGAATCATAAAGTTGAATGAAATGCTTTGACGCGCCGAAGGCGCGCAGGGACGATTTGGGGGACAAGCCCCTTTCGAACCTCGGTGACTGTAGATGGTTGGTTTCATATGTCTAGGTGTGTCAAAGGAGGAGAAGGTTCAGGTACTAGGCAGGTGTCTGTGATGGTGTTAGCGTCGTCTATGCCGTTGTTTCTTCTTTTTGGGTGGAGGTGGCTGGGAAGGAGAGACTGTGGTAGTTGTTGGTGTAGTTGGGCTCTTGATAATGGAGGACTGACTGGGGTGGAATGGTCGAGTCCTTGCTGCTTCAGGAGTGTTGGTGCTGTGGCTGTTGCATTGTTCTATGAGTGCTGTTGTGGTCTTGTTGTTTCTTCTATTGTTGCCCTGATGTCTTCTCTTAGGCTGCGAATTTGCTCAAAAAGTATCCGTGCCTGTTCCTGATCCAGAGAGGGGGTTGAAATTGGAGAGGGAGACTTCAGAGAACCAGTTTCCGATTCTGTCTCCGACTCGCTGGTGACATCGTCATCCTCCAGGTTGCCCCTCAAAGGAGAGGCAGCTGGGGAGTGGATGGGAGTCACAGGAGTTGGAGGGGAAGAAATGGTAGTGGCCTTCTCCGTCTTCTCTTCCGCTTTCTCTTCCTTCTTCTTTTTCAGGAACGTCTCCAGCCGCCGGGCATCCCGGCGCCTGGTGGATGGGCTCTTTTTCTTCTTGCTCTTCTTCTTTTCAGGGCCAGATCCAGGCTTCTTCGGGTGAGGACCCGTGTGAGAGGGGTTCCTCTCACAAAAGGTGCTACCTCTCCCCGAAGAAGGTGTGGTGGTGTTGTGCTCTTCAACGACGAACTCCAAGTTCAGATGGACTCTCTTGCCTGTCTCCTGGACAGTCCAGGTGACAGGGCAAGAGATGCGCAGAGCTGCTATTGTTCTCGTCAGTTGCGCTGGTAGTTCCAGTGTTTCCATAATTAAGGTGATAATTAGGATGCTCGCACTCTGAGTTCAGAGGTGCGAATGACGTCGAATGATCATAAAGTCTAGTTAATACAGCTGTTTTATGGAGTGTGTGCATTTCACACCCTGCATATTTTTATACTGTACCAATGACCCAGACTTAGCTGGTGCTAACTCTAACAAAACCAGGGCCAAACACAAATTTTGCCCCCCAATCCCCAAAATTTGCATCCAAAACAAAAAGAAATCAGGTCCTAAAGGACCTCCATACTACGCCTCTACTGCGCATGCGCAGTGACGCAGACGTCCCGAAATTGGCGCCAATTATCATTCTCTGTTTGGCCCTTCATCAGTCAACATCTCACTGATCTTTGTGCTTGTAAATCTCAGTTTAAAGGATGCCAGACACGTAATTTTTGGAGAAAATGTGATTCTAAGGAGGATAGAAGGAGGAGAGGAAAAAGAAGTGACAAAAAATAATCAGGGCTGTACTTAAAATTTTTTGATGAAATTATGTTAAGTTGCCTATTTTCGAGGCATGGGCCTCTTGTTGTCATTCTTGCTAATTGTTGCACTGCTTATTCAGTGTTTCCTCTCCCCTAGCCTTCTAAAGTCCCCCCTTGCAATTCTCCCATGCTTTTGGCATATTTTTGAGAAATTTCATTTCTAAAATTTCCTGGGAGAGTTGCTTGGTTACAGAATGTTTTCTGTTATTTTCCCCATAGTTACGTTTTCACCCATGGGTGTATAACGTTTGTGTTCTGCATCTTCCATCTGATGTTCTACAGATTCTCTCCTGGGAGTCTCTGTTTTGCATCAGATAGAGTGTAATTGATGACTGATTCCGGGCCAGTTTTTTCAGTGCCTGCAGTCATGTTTTCTAGTGTGTTTACACTGTTTGTTTTCATTGGCAACAGCCTTTTTTGAGGGGGGCTGTTTGCCTTTGCTGTAGTTTATCTCACTATAAGATACATTTATATTATCCGTAAGTGTCTCATTAATTATTTAATATAAATTTAAAATTTTTGACCACACTTTGCCATCGGATCCATCGGGGCTCAACGTTACTTTTCAGCAACTTGGGCTTCGCTGGAAAAATATTTTTTCAAAATTATTTTGATTTGCAATTGTTTTTTCATTTATTAATGGATCATGTTATTATGTATCTTTGTGTCAGGGGTTTTTGCGAGTAACTAGGACTTGTTGTTGTTCTTTCACAATGAAGGGACATTGTTCAAATTGTAATAGGAAGAAATCTTCCTCTGACTTTCATGATCATTGTATTAATTGTAGTCAGTGTTCTCGCCTTAATCCCTGTCCTATATGTGAATATTGGGATGAGAAACATTGGAAACGTGTGTCACGATATGTTGTTTCTGGAGAAAGGGCTATGCCGGCTCTTTCTCCGCAAGGTCACTCTACTCTCTCAGTTTCTATTTCAGAGGAACCAGAACAGGGTGATGTTTCCATGTTATCTTCTACAAGTGTGCGTCCGTCGTCACAAATGAATTCAGAGCTAGCGGCAAAAGTGCTCATGGAGATTAGACAAATGTCGTCCACTAGCTCGCCCGGTGTAGCGTCCATTCACCGAATGGTTCGGCAGCCGGGTTCGTCCGATGCGGTCCAGGAGGAAATTTTGGGTGATGCGAGCACTATAAACATAATAGATGCACACCCAGTGGCGGCGGATAGTAAGCGAGAACGGAGGAAGCCTTTGAGTCCTGTTCCTAGCTCGTCCAGGTCCAGCCGGGCCGCGAGCGAGAAAGGCCCCTCTCTCGTACAACAACATCTGGGACCAGATGTTGTGGTACAAAATGTGTCTTTAGCGGAGCATACGTCCGTCGCTCGGGACGCTCCGTTGTATAAGCAGTCCGCGGAGACTGTTAAGGCTTCCTCTTCTCGTCAGCGCACACGACCGCACCTTGGCTGCGTGACCGCCGATATATTACCAGCTTCGCCGATCAAGGATTCTTCAGCGACCAGGTCACACCATCCGGCAGCCAGGGATTCGAGACCGATGGACACCGGACGTTCGCATAGGAAAAGTATGCGGGAGCCATCCGTTGCGAAGCTGCCCTCGGCGAAGCAGCGAAAGACTGCGCCTCCGCAGGTCTCGACGCCGGACATTCTTGTGCAGATAGCACAGCTTATCGCAGCATCCCAGCAGCCGACAGAAACGGTGTCGGATCGAGAATTATCCGACGGCGCTGGGTCGGTACGCTTCACCGAAGCATCGGGGGCGGACGACCGGGAACATCATGAGGTCCGACCGGATGGTGAAAGGGATACGGATGACTTGGAGCTATCCCTTTCGGAACAACATAAAGCTGCCGTGGACTTCATCCGGCACTTTCTCCCTCAAGTTGTTCCGTCGGACCAGACTGCTGCGGTTCCGGACAAGAGGATTATAGCATCATTGGACTCTGAATTTTTTGAGCGGTTCAGGGACATCGCTCCCGAGTTTCCGTCGCAGTCCAATAATGTTGCAAGAACATTTGAATTATTGAACGAAGCTATATTTAAACTTGCTTCCAGGACGGGGAAAGCAGGTTTCTTGTCCGCTAATACTCTCAACCTGCCTTTCATTAAAGCAAGGAATAAATTCGATACGGCAGGACAGGGTATACCGAGAGTTCCTCTGCGTATGGACGACGAGGTGGAAGACTTAGAGCTATCATTACCGTTGTCGGCTTCTATTCCAACCGTGGTGTTGGAAACAGCTATTGCGTCTAACAGAGCCAATTTAGATGCCTTATCTTACGCAGATCACCTTACTAAGGCGTTATCACTGCGCCTTCAGGGGAAAGAGTTTCAGGATATACAATCCTCTTTAAGACTTCTTTCAAGGGCAGTAGCTTATTCCACGTGTAACTCCGCCCTTTCAGTGGCAAATCTGGAGTTGGTTAGACGTGACGCAGCCCTAGCTACATCCACACTAGTGGATACTAAGGTGAAGAACTCTCTTAGAGTCGCTTCGGTCTCAGGAGAACTTCTCTTTGCCGGCAAGCTTTCTGCTATTTATGATAAAATTACAAAGAAAGCTTCGGATTCTCTGTTGTTCAAATCTGCTTCTAAGAAGTCGGATACAGCAGACAAGAATAAGACAGGCACTTCTGGGTCTAATGCGCCCAAGAGAGGTTCTTATAGAGGTTCCGGTGCGTCCTCTTGGTCTTATTCGAGAGACCGTCAGGGTAGCGACTCTCGTTCGGGACGTCCTTCAGGCCGGGACAATCGGTCGGACGCCCCGAGGTCGACGGGGCG
Organism: Pictodentalium vernedei; assembly: GCA_031216915.1. Classification (NCBI taxonomy): domain Eukaryota; kingdom Metazoa; phylum Mollusca; class Scaphopoda; order Dentaliida; family Dentaliidae; genus Pictodentalium; species Pictodentalium vernedei. The sequence continues at coordinate 19,358,597 of CM062291.1, read as the reverse complement.
AGGTGCGGGTTGTGGAGGACGTGGTTTCTCCTACCGCAGGCCTCGCAGGTCCAGGAGGTGATGGCTTAAACCTCTATCGCGTACCGGTTGGCGGAAGGTTGTCGAGCTTTTCTCAAGAATGGGCGTCGATTACGGACGACCCTTGGGTGAGAGGAGTGACTTCGGAAGGTCTAAAGATATCCTTCAAACGAAAGCCTCCATTAACTCGAAGTCCAAAGTGGACTCATCTTCCGTCAAATCCGCAGAAAAGAGACGCTCTGTTATCAGAGGTGCAGTCTCTTAATGAAGAACGCGGTAGAGGTCGTAGAAAACCAGGAATCTCCGGGATTCTACAGCCATCTGTTTCTGGTTCCGAAACCAGACGGCTCGTTCCGTCCAGTCATAGATTTGAGCTGGATAAACAAGCTGATCGTCGCTCCGAAGTTTATATGGAGACGATTCGGTCGGTCAGAGCGAGTATTCGGATGAACGATTATGCAACAAGCATAGATCTCAAAGATGCGTACTTTCACGTCATGGTACATCCGATATTCCGAAAGTACCTACGCTTCGCAGTCCTAGGAGTGGTGTATCAATTCCGGGCGATGTGCTTCGGATTGAATCTAGCACCCTGGGCTTTCACTCGGGTAATGAACTCGGTAATGATCTATTTCCGAGCTCATTCGTCTGCGGTGACGTCGGCCTACCTGGACGACATTCTTCAGAGGTACGGCAACGAGTTAACGCTTCAGAACGATGTTCAGAATCTTCTTCTATTGCTCCGACGTCTCGGTTTTATAGTAAACGAGGAGAAGTCGGATCTGGTGCCGTCCAAGTCATTCACTCATCTGGGAATGAGCTTCGAGATGCACAACAATCTCGTTCGTCTGCCTTTAACCAGAGCGAAATTAGTCAGTTGTTACGCTCGCTATTGTCGGCACGCAGACAAAGTCACGGCGAGAGAATTTATGAGACGGATAGGTCTGTGCGGAGCCGCCGCGGATCTCATTCCGATGGGGCGGTTACGCACACGTCCTCTTCAAATTTTCTTGACTCAGAATTGGAGTGTGAAAATTCATTCGCTCGATGTAGACGTTCTCTTGTCAGATCAAGTGAAACAAGAGATTCAGACTTGGGCAAACATTCAGTGGTTAACTCAGGGAGTTCCGCTGCAGTTGCCGGATCCGAGTTTTACCATTATGATGGATGCCAGTCAAACAGGTTGGGGTGCATCATTAATCCCAACGGATTCGAGATGCCAGGGTCTTTGGGATCCGCAATTCCTGTGCAAGCACATAAACATCAAGGAAGTGATGTCAATTTGGCTTGCGTTACGTCACTGGATGGACATTATTCACAATGCTCATGTCCAAATCCTATCCGACAATACGACAGTAGTGGCGTATATACGGAATCAGGGAGGCACTCATTCAGTTCCGTTGTTCAATCTAACGGAAAGAATCCTTCTGTTTGCGCTAGAACATCACGTTCTTCTTTCGGTCCGTCACATACCGGCTCGTCTGAATGTGCTAGCAGACTCCCTTTCACGAAAGGGTCGCTTGTTGCCGTCGGAGTGGACTCTCAACAAACAAGTATTCAATCAGATTTGCTACCAATGGGAATGGCCAATGATAGACTTATTTGCGACACATCTCAACAATCAGTTGCAGACGTTTGTGTCGCCGTGTCCGGATCCAAGAGCATTTGCAGTAGACGCTCTGTCGATCCCTTGGGACGGAATGATAGGATATGCGTATCCTCCAGCGCCGTTAATTCAACAAGTATTGCTAAAGATAAAACAATCTCAATGCAAGATTCTGTTGGTAGCATCTCTGTCGCCACAGAGACCATGGATAAATCTACTCAGGTGTCTGTTGTGGGACCTACCGCGGAAGCTTCCTCCACGAGAGGATCTTCTTTCGCAGGGGAAATCGCGCCAACTCCATCACAACCCGCAAGGTCTCAACCTTCACGTTTTTCCGTTGTGCGGTCCTTCTTGCATGGCAAACACTTTACAGGACGAGCAGTGGATGCGATTTCTAACTGTAGGAGGACCTCCTCTTCGCTAAACTATGCGGCTAAGTGGAAGGTTTTTCGTCGTTGGTGTAGGGATCATTCTGTAGATATATTCGATCCCTCTATACCAGACATTGCAAACTTTCTAGTATACTTGTTTGACGAAATCAAACTGCAGCCTATTACTATAAAGGGTTATAGATCTATGTTATCTGATACCTATGCACATCATGATAGTTTACAAATTGGATCTAATGACTCTTTATCTAAGTTGGTTAGAAACTTTTCGATAAATAGACCCAGAACTCTTAGATTAATTCCTAAGTGGAATTTAGCTTGGGTTCTTCTTAAATTGAAGGAAAAGCCATTTGAACCTCTTGGGACAGTAGATTTCAAATTCTTATCTTATAAGACAGCTTTTCTCTTAGCTTTCTCTTCTGCTAGAAGAGTCAGTGAGCTTCATGCACTGTCGGTGGATGATTCTCACTATCGTAGTGTTGGGAACACTATCACCTTCACTACTAATGTGGGTTTTTTAGCTAAGAATCAGGCTCCTAATAAATATCCGGAACCTATTGTTATTAAGGCTCTTCCGTCTTCAGACGGGCGTAGGCCTTTACTCTGTCCTGTTAGAGCGTTACGTATCTATAAACAGAGATCTCAGTTTATCAGAAAGGGACAGAAACGTTTCTTTCTGTCTTTGATGCCTAATAGAAAGGACATTTCGGTCCATTCTATTGCTAGATGGATTCAATTAACTATCCGTACTGCTTATGAAGATTTATCTTCTTCTCAGCAGTCTGTGCTTAAGATTTCTGCTCATGAAGTAAGAGCTCTTTCTACTTCCTGGGCTTATGCTAATAGTGTTGCTATTACAGATTTAATGAAGGCTACTTATTGGTCTCAGCCATCCACATTTACGAATTTTCATCTCAGAAATATTGAGTCCATTTCTGGAGACCTGCATTGTTTAGGTCCGTTATCTGTTGCTCAGAATGTCGTCCACTAAACAGTTGCAACTATAGTTATGCAGGCTTTCTGTTCCGGCAGTGACTCCGTCCGGCTGCCCTCTTCGCTCTGGGCTATTTGACCCAGGGCAAGGGGAAGGGGGGGGGGGGGGGGCGGGTGTTCCCTTAGGTCACCTGCTTTATAGTGAAAAGCAAGGGAATGCCTCCTCCAAGTCAGTATTTCTGAGTCGCTTCCGGGATGGTTTTAAAGTGTAATATTAATGTTAAAATTCATTCATGTCTTATTTTTAAAGTGTAGCTCGGTGTGAAGCATTTGTATATGTCAAGTGTCAAACGGGCTTTAATATACAATACTCGGACACTTTTAAATGACTATAAAGAGTCTCAATTCTCTGGACTACTTTATTTATTGGCTTGCTTTAAAAATAATTAGTATAAGGGATATACTGGATGTTAATAGAGAACATGAATGTTATTGTGCTCAATTATTAAGGGTAGTGTATCTATCTAATTTAATATTAAATAAGAAAGATACATGTAAAGCCTAATACTCCTTTTCTCCTTAAGGGGTTACCTCTTTACTATATAGTTGAGCTTATTGGATTTTCCTCTATGTCCTAGGCCCTCCAGCCTGTTTACTATTCAGCTAAGTCTGGGTCATTGGTACAGTATAAAAATGTTAAAAAATTTATAGTAATTTATATATTTTTTATACTTACCAATGACCCAGACGGGGATGGCCCTCCCTGGAGTTGGGAACTCTTGCCTCCCCGCTGAGTACATAGCGCTGACCAGGCACTGCCAGTAAGAATGATAATTGGCGCCAATTTCGGGACGTCTGCGTCACTGCGCATGCGCAGTAGAGGCGTAGTATGGAGGTCCTTTAGGACATGATTTCTTTTTGTTTTGGATGCAAATTTTGGGGATTGGGGGGCAAAATTTGTGTTTGGCCCTGGTTTTGTTAGAGTTAGCACCAGCTAAGTCTGGGTCATTGGTAAGTATAAAAAATATATAAATTACTATAAATTTTTTAACTTTTCTATCCAATGTTTGGTTCTTCTTATAACCCATTGTATTTTAAGTGTTGATAGATATGGTTAGTGGTGTGTTTGTGTTAGTAATTAATGTTCATGTGAGCGACAATTATTAATGTCTGAATGGATTATTTTTATGCAGGCTTCCCTTTCCATTTGTTTCTGTACCATATATGTTCATACCCCCAAAACTTCATCTGATTTGATGCGTGGTTAGCACAGTTCTTAAAGGGTTAAGATATATATTTATTTGAATTCATTATTAATTTCTGGGATAACACCTGTAAAAAAAATATTTGAAGTTACAAAAAACAGTTAAGTTTTAGATTGCTGGTTGTCTTTTTAAAAATGGGACGAAATGTGACAGGGATGTCCAATCCACGCCTTCATTGCCATTGAACAGATTAATATTCATAAGTTCAAAGTTTACAATGATAGTGTCGATGGAAATGTTGATCAACATGGCTTCAAGTTTTAGCTGTTTTTGAGGGGAATAGAATAAATAAAACAAACAATGCTTATAATGATTTTGTGAGTAATTTTATTATCCACACGGGAAAACATTAGATTACATACACAAATGTGTCAAAGTATTCATTCCCTGAATTCGACGCACTCTTGAAATATTCAACTTTCAGTTTCAGTTTCAAATTGTTGGTACGTGTATACTTACTTCTAACTTGCGCAGCTCAAGTATGCTACAAACTGTGCTTTCATTCGTCAAATGAAGATTGATTGCTGTGTACTTTATCACTTAAGTTGACAGACATGATAGAATACATTGACCGTTTTTTCCTTAATAATATATCAACTTCAACTTCGATAATTTGATCCAGTATAGTTTCTTACGACATACTGGTACTTTTAAAATAATACCGGTATTCATCCGGTATCATTCTCAATGTTGGTAATTGCCGGTTTACCGGTATACCATGCAGCCCTAATCATGTGACCTAGATTCCTTTAGCACTGTTTACAGGTTGTTTTTATGAAGGGATTTCATTGTAACCTGGTAGGATAACTTGGTATGACATCTAGATGAGACTCTCCTATTTTCGTCTTGATCGGTCAACCATGACCTCTGAACCATCACATGATCTAGATATCTTTAGCAACAAGCCAGAAAATAAGCAGACTGCCATTTGCAAAATGTGGTCCCCAGAGGGTGAATTCAGTGATGCTACCCTGCACAGCAGGCTAGCATCACTAAATTTACCCTCTGCGAACCTCAGTCTGAATCAGAGTAACAGAAGGAAGTACCCAGAGGATAAATTGGCCCACTGTATGGGATAGCATCATCAAATTCACCTTCTGGGGACCTCATTCTGCAAATGTCAGACTGCTTATTTTCAGGCCCGTTAAACAAAGTCTACAAATTATATTTATGAAGGGATTTCATTGTAACTTGGTAGGATGACTCGTTTTGGAATAACTTTACTGTAACTTTGTAACTTTCATTGACACACATTAACTGTGAGGGCCACATTAACCCAGGCTTCAGTTCTTTAGTACAATCTACACCACGAATTATTCTTATTGAAAACGTAGCATACAGGGAACAGAAATTAACATATTCTCAATTATCACAATTCTTGTTGTATTTCACAATCCTTTCATAAACATTGAACATTATCCTTTTCATCAAACACAACACACAGTCAAGTTAAGCTACAGTGTCACTGACACTTTCATTATATGTAGCTTCTTGGAGGAAATTTACTGATCGTTTCAATTCCATCCCTCACAGTTTATTCATTACAGAGTTATTGCTCTTGAACTTCTGAATTTGACACACACTTTTTTTCAGCTATGGATAGGAATATTGAAATGATTTTTTGTACATAACTCAGGGATGAGATTTTTTGGTAAATTCGCTGATTTCAGATGCTGAAATTTTATTTCTATAAATTTGCATCAAAATGGTCTTAAAAGACCATTTTCATGCAATTTTATAGAAATTAAATGTCTTTCAACCAACAGGTTCACTCTGTGCTCTTAGATGTTTTTAAGAAACCCGATTTTTACCAATTTCTCCTAAAAATGTGGGAATTTTCACAAATTTCAGCAAATTTTGTTGCTTGCCATTCTCATCCCTGATAACTTCCTGATTGATAGCTACAAATCAAGTTTTAATTCCATTGCACTCAGTTGGTTTATTACAGAATTATTGCCCTTGAACTTGGAAATTCGACAGTTATAACAGGTTTTCCGAATTTTCTTCAGGTGTAGATTGAAATATTAAAATGTGTTTTTGAATGTAGCTTCCTAATGGGTAGTTACAGATCAAGTTTCAATTCCATTTTATTCAGTTGGTTTATTACAGAGTTATTTACCTTAAACTTGGAAATTCAACAGTTATAACAGGTTTTCTGCACTTTTTTCAGCTATGGATGGAAATATTGAAATGATTTTTTGTATGTAGCTTCCTGATGAGCACGTACAGATCATGTTTTAATTCTATTCTACCTGTATGATTTATTACAGAGTTATTTACCTTGAACTTAGAAATTTAAAAGTTATAACAGACTTTCCACACTTTTCTTCACTAATGTTACACTTTTCAGCTTTGGATGGAAATATTGAAATGAATTTTTGAATGTAGCTTCCTGATTATTAGTTGCAGATCAAATTTTGATTTCTCTTCACTAAGTTTGTTTATTAGAGAGGTATTACCCTTGAACTTAGAAATTCAACAGTTATGCATTGGAACCCTGTTAATTGAATTCTCACTGGCAATGAAAAGTATTCAGTTAACGGGAGTATTCAATTAACAGGGATTGTGTCACTTTCCTGTTTTCTACAGATAAACTTAGCATTTATTCCATCTTTTTTGACAGAGCTCTGTACTGTACGGATGTACTGATGCCAAATAGGTCTATAAACAAAGGAAAACTGGGGGGAGTCAGGGTAATTTATCGACAGGTCAATTAACAGGAGTTTACTCTATGACCTATATTCAATCAATAGTTCAAATTTGTACTAGAGGTATGGTAACTGGTTTTGTGTTGGGAAATTATATTCAATTAACAGGGTTATTCATTTAAGAGCTATCTAATGAATTAGTCTCCACTGTAACAGGTTTTCCATACTTTTTTCAGCTATGGAAGGAAATATTGGAATGATTTTTTGTACGTAGCTTTCTGATAAGCACTTACAGATCAAGTTTCAATTCCATTTACTCGTATGGTTTGTTGCAGACTTGTTGACCTTGAACTTAGAAATTTGACTATTACAACAGATTTTCTGTACGTTTCTTTACCAATGTTAGCGATACATGAAGAATGATTTTTGGTATGTAACTTCCCTGTGGCAAATTACAGATGGAGTTCTGTTTTTGCTCCCTTCACTTACTCTTGTGTCCCTAATAAACATACATGTATATTTATTAATTTTGGGGAATTTTTCCACATATGTATGTACCTTATTTGGGCCTGTATGTTTATTAAAATTTCTCTTTCAACAGGGAGGAGATTTTGAAATTACTAAATCTTCACTAGATTGTGTAATAGTCTTTTGTTTAGCACAGTGTATTCATTGTAGTAATCATGATGCCTATTAGTTTTCTTTAACCCTTTGAATCTGAAGACCGCTTTTCCAGTCGAGGATCGTGATATAAACTGACTTCATTAAGTACATGTAGGTAGTGTTGCTCGGTGAATTTGTGGTAGACCAATCAAGGCTTATATTTCGTCTAAATTTGTGAGAATCCATTTGGATTCTCGTGAAAATGGTTGCGAGAATCCATATCTACTATGAGTGTCCCAGGATCCCATGATGCCACCATGGTTCAACCACTGTTGTATACTGATAACACATGTTAACCTTTTACCCAACACACCTTTTTAATTTTTAAAACTAAATTTGATAATTTTTGAACAATAAATAATAAATAAATGATAAAATAATTAAATGAACAATATTTACCAATAAAATCTTACAAATATGGCTGTCGTTGGAACCGGCTCAATGAGCTGGTTCCAATGACAGCCATATTTGTGCAATTTTATTGACAAAGTGTCAGGATATTTCAAGTCATGTTAGCCTTCTATTGGTTAATTTGTTGCCACTATGTTAGATAAAGGGTTAAATTGACTCAATTCTTTTCACGCAAATCCTAGCAGAGATGCAGCAAGAATCTACATGGATTCTCGTCGGTTTTATTGCGCGAATCTTTGTGCGAATCGATTCTCGGATTCTCGTCGAAATATAAACCCTGCCAATCAAGATTTTCAATGTGCAGCCCTAAGGCTGGACGTTGAAAATATTGGTTGGTCTTCCCCCAAGTAACGAATATAGACTCTTCCAATTGATGACACTGAACTGGCACGGAAGATTCCACCAGGGTTCAAAGGGTTAATAAAACTAACTGCAATACTGGAAAATAAGTTGGCATTTAGATAAAATTAACTAGCATTACTCCAACACACCCCAGTGGAAATCCACCCTGTACTATTATTTGAGTCTGTACTTTTATTTAATTTTGATAAATGTTCCGCCCTGTACTTTTATTCCCACCTATTTACTCTATGTATTGGGACACTCTATGATTTGGGACACACATTTTTTCCAGAAAACAATATTTTTTTTATGCTCCAAAGTTTGGGACATTCAGGAGATTTGTTTCCAGTTGACCCGTCGCTAGTAGCAGATGACACTCATAAAAAAAATTCTTGAGTAACTAAAAATTTTAATTTTTTGCTTCCAAAACATAGCTTATGATCCCTCATTGGAACGAACGCAATGCACGCGTTCCAATGAGGAATCATAAGCTATGTTTTGGAAGCAAAAAATGAAAATATAAAAGAAATTGGACGGCGATTTTCGTATATAGTGATGGAAAACGAATCACACACAACTTTATTCAGCATCAAATCAACACCAGGCTGTGTTCTTTCCCCATTTTCTAAGAATTGGGACACCTATGAAAATAATTATTTTTCGCTGTCTCAATACATAGAGTAAATACGGTATACTTCTATTTGGAACACAAGAGTAGTTTTTCATGCATTTACAGAGTTATTGCCCTGGAACTTGGAGATTCAACAGTTGTAACAGATTTTTCACACTTATTTCAGTTATGGATGGAAATTTTGAAATAATGTTTTGTATGTAGCTTCCTGATGGGTACCTCCCCATCAAGTTTTAATTTCATTCCGATCCTTTCGTTTATCAAAGAGAGATTGACCTTGAGCTTGTAAATTTCACATACTGGCTGCAGTTATAGCTCCTCATCCACCATACAGACTGCTGTTGTTGGAAATTTGACTGCAAAGCAAGGCTTTTCATTATAAATATCTCTTTTATATAATAATACATTAATGATATAAATATCCTGGACCATGAAACCTCAAAAAGCTATACGCTACATCATTTCACTGGCCTCTCAAGACAGGTGGTCTCTCAAGACCATTTGAAATGTGGCTCCCATCACTTTGCATTAGAGCTGTAGGTTTTTAAATTTCTTGTTCGGTTTCGGTTTTGGTTTTTCAGGTGGAGTAAAACCTCGGTTTGGTTCGGTTTTCGGTTTGTTCATGAGGCCAAGTAAAATTCAATAAAACTCATTCTTATGTTCGGTGTCATAATTGAATGGTAGTGAAATTGAGTGAAACCCAATGAATGCCCGAAATAAACTATAATACATGAAGAATCAGGAAGGCCAATATAGTAATTACCTAAATATACCGGTATACAGAACTTTTATTGTGCTTGGCCATTTTTCGAGCTCTGACACCTACACGCAACTTGAGGAAAGCTGCAAACACAATTAAACTGAAATGTCGGAAATTCACAGAATGTAGCCTTCACAGAGTAGCGAGAGTACCCAGACACTGCCACTCGCTACTCTGGGCTGGCTACATTCTGTGAATTTCTGCAGCAAGAGAGTATTTAATAAAAAACGAGAAACCTTAGATTATGGGATGTCGACGGTTTCGGATTCGGTTTTTTAAAAAAACTAAAAACCTCAGTTTGGTTTTGGTTAACCTACAGCTCTACTTTGCATCTAGTTGGCTTGGGCATCACAGCTCAAGGTGCTGCCATTTCAATATGTTGTAATGGAACTCTTTCAACAATTGTATCAGACAGCTGAAATATATTTATCTTTAATTCAGCCTAAACTGCCATCCTAATTTTTGTGGTTTGAGAGAAACCAGGTTCCATTGGATGATTATGTTTGTGAATACCACATTCAAAGTCAGCACCTCTCTATTTCTGGACATTTTAGCAACTTTGAATGCTTTGAACATCTCCATTCAGTTTGCTCATTGTGGTGTCTTTCCATGGTATAAAAGTAGCCTTTAATGTCAGCAAACGTTTGTGAGCCTGTCTACGTTCCACAAGCAATAAATTTATACACCGAGGGAGTTTCCTTTGGCACCAACCGCCTAGTGAAATTATACTGAACCACGCGCACCACTTGGCCACCGACAGTTCAATTAAAACCCCCCCAGGAGCCTTTCCCCTCAAACCGATTCTCTAATGACAAAAGTGATGCTGTGGGTGCCACATGTGGCCGAATCAAAAAACCTTTATGCACATCTAGAGCCTCTGCCTGAACATATGAACACACTTTCATTCTTTAGGATTAAACCCCCAAGGAGTCTTTTGCTGGAAATTGATTGTCTAACAGCAAAAGTGGTAAAGTAATTTGGCTACTATTCTGAGTAAAACATGCTGCCAAAGTAATTTAGTCACTTTTCTGACTAAAACCCACTGCCAAGTAATTTGGTTACTATTGTGACAAACCCACTGCCAAGGTAATTTGGCTACTATTCTGACCAAACCCCACTGCCAAGTAATTTGGGTACTATTCCGACTAAAACCCCCTGCCAAGTAATTTGGCTACTATTCTGACTAAAACCCACTGCCAAGTAATTTGGCTACTATTCTGACTAAACCCCACTGCCAAGTAATTTGGCTACTATTCTGACTAAAACCCACTGCCAAGTAATTTGGCTACTGTTCTGACTAAAACCCACTGCCAAGTAATTTGGCTATTATTCTGACCAAAACCCACTGCCAAGGTAATTTGGCTACTATTCTGACTAAAACCCACTGCCAAGGTAATTTGGCTACTATTCTGACAAAACCCACTGCCAAGTAATTTGGCTCCTATTCTGACTAAAACCCACTGCAAAGGTAATTTGGCTACTATTCTGACTAAAACCACTGCCAAGTAATTTAGCTATTATTCTGACTAAAACCCACTGCCAGGGTAATTTGGCTAGTGTGCTGACTAAAACCCACTGCCAAGTTAATTTGGCTACTCTGACGAAAACCCATTAACGAGGTAATTTGGCTGCTATTCCAACTAAAACCCACTGCCAATTAATTTGGGTACTATTCTGGCTAAAATCCATTGTCAAGGTAATATGAGTACTATTCTGAATAAAACTCAGTAGCGAGGTAATTTGGCTACTATTCTGACTAAAACCCACAGCCAAGTAATTTGGCTATTATGCTGACTAAACCCCACTGCCAAGTAATTTGGCTATTATTCTGACTAAAATTCACTGCCAAGGTAATTTGGCTACTATTCTGACTAAAAATTCTGACTAAAACCCACTGCCAGGGTAATTTGGCTACTATGCTGACTAAAACCCACTGCCAAGGTAATTTGGCTACTATGCTGACTAAAACCCACTGACGAGGTAATTTGGCTGCTATTCCCACTAAAACCCATTGCCAATTAATTTGGGTACTATTCTGACTAAAATCCACTGCCAAGGTAATTTGGCTACTATTTGACTAAAACCCACTGCCAAGGTAATTTAGATATATGCTGACTAAAACCCACTGCCATGGTAATTTGGCCACTATTCAGACTAAAACTCACTGCCAAGGTAATTTGGTTACTATTCTGACTAAAACTCACTGCCAAGGTACTTTGGCTACTATTCTGACTAAAACCCACTGCTGAGGTAATTTGGCTGCCATTCCAACTAAAACCCACTGCCAATTAGTTTGGGTACTATTCTGACTAAAATCCACTGCCAAGGTAATTTGGCTACTATTGTGACTAAAACCCACTGCCAGGGTAATTTGGGTACTATGCTGACTAAAACCCACAGCCAAGTAATGTGGCTACTATGCTGACTAAAACCCACTGCCAAGGTAATTTGGCCACTATTCAGACTAAAACTCACTGCCAAGGTAATTTGGTTACTATTCTGACTAAAACCCACTGCCAAGGTAATTTTGCTATTATTCTGACTAAAACACATTGCCAAGGTAATTTTACTATTCAAAAGACCTCTCCTTGATTGTATGTTATAGTACCTGAACCCACATCACAAAGTTTTTGAAAAAAAAACTTTGATGGTTAACAGCAAGGGTGTCAGAAGTTGGAGGGGCATAAGGGGCAGCTTTCCCCTTGTCCCTAGACTGGTGGATGGGGACGGCTCATGCCATTTTTACCAGAACTGCACTGGTGGAAAATACTTTATTTTCTGAGAACTGTAAGTGAGAAACTTGAGAGAGTTTGCATTTAACTTCTTTTAAGTGTGCCGATGCCAGTGGGGTGGGGAGGTTGGTACGACAGAGGTTGGACAGATATGACTAGAAAAAGCAAGCCCACTCAATTGAATAGATTAATATAAGTCATGCCAATTTAACTCATGCCCAGAGTCTAGTGGCATTTTTGATACCTCTTCTCCCATGCCCTTAGATGCTTTCAGCACCCGTGGTTAACAGCTATCCCATGCCCTCAGATGCTTTCAGCACCCGTGGTTAACAGCTATCCCATGCCCTCAGATGCTTTCAGCACCCGTGGTTAACAGCTAACAATAGATTGTATTAACCCTTTACCAAATGTAATGGCCAAAACCAGCCAGCAAAATTCACAAAAAATGCCTTTCAGTTTTCATTATTTTTTCATTTTTACCTCGAAAACATAGCTTATGACCCCTCATTGGAACGTGCTCATCAAGCTCGTTCCTATGAGGGGTCATAAGCTATGTTTTTGATGCAAAATTTTTTAAAAAGTAGTTATTCAATAATTTTATTTGCAAGTGTTGTCTACTTTTTATGTTAGGTAAAGGGTTAAAGAAACCATATGGTACAGGGCTTTGCATCAAAGCAATACAGTGGAGCCCACTTAATTAGATATCTCCTAATTGTGTATCCCTGTTAATTGAATATAATTTTCCAACACAAAACCATTCACCATGCCTCCAGTACAAATTTGACCTGTTAATTGAATATAGCTTATAGAGTAAACTCCTGTTAATTGAATAAAAAATACTGTAACCTGTCGAAAAATTACCCCGACTCGACCCAGTTTTCCTTTGTTTGTAGACCTATTTGGCCTCAGTACATCTTATACATGCATTCAATCTATTATATATTGTTTTCATAGAGCTCTGTCAAACAAGATATAATAGAATAAATGCTAAGTTTATCTCTAGAATACAGGAAAGTGACACAATCCCTGTTAATTGAATACTCCTGTTAATTGAATAATTTTCATTGGCAAAGTGGCTATTCAATTAACAGGGTTCCACTGCATTACTGTTATTTTTAGGAGGGGGTGGGGCAGTCACCCTCATGAACCATTTCTCTTTTTGGGGGGTGGGAGGGTGTGGGAGCATTGTCAATCTCGTGATTTTTAAAATAACCGGTCTGAACTGAAACATTTCAGTCTCATTGCCAATTCATTTTTTACTTTTTCTCAATATTTCTAATGGCAGGCATCAGTACACCATACCAGTACGCTTGTCCCCCACCAGTACATTTGTTCTAATGCTTTCCTCACACTTAGTCAATAAATGAAATAAAATCAATCACTATCAGGAAGTACTGAAAGACACTTTGTTGGTGTCATAAGAATAGTAGTTTTATTTCTAGGTAAAAAGTATTACTCTCCAATGAAGTCATACTAATTATTCTTTCACTCATTATCCCACACTTTCTACTAGTTTTCACTGATTACAAGTATTCTTCTGTTCCTTTTGAAGCTATTACATTGTGTAATCCACTAATTGGTAAACACTACAGGCAAAAGCATTAAATGTTTAAGTACCAAGGTTGATCTATTTGGCCATCATTAACCAAATTCATTTCTTGTATTTCCTCAAGACTAAATGGAATGAAGTGTTGGTGTTGTGACATCAAAAATGATATTAGGCAAAAAAGTTAAAAATCTGTTTCTCAGGCCCGCCCATATTGTCATTTTGGCTGTCGCATGCTCTCTCATTTGATAACCAATGCAAACTTAAAAAAATTAAAATTAAATGGTTTATGTCTGATATTTTATCCATGTTCATAAAATTGATTGCGAAGCCTTGCACTCAGGGGATGAAATACACCACCACCCATGCTATTCTGTAGATTATGAGGCCCAAAACATAAAACAAAGTGTATGAACTTTTGATGGCAAAGAAATAATTATAAAAAAAAAAATTACATAAAAAAAGCCTGCCCATATGCCATTTCACAAAAAATGACCTGAGAAACAGAAGATCTACTTTGTGTGTATATATTTATGCACTAAAGATTGATCCTTCAAGCGGACATTTGCAATGAATAATAAGTAATATATGGTTTAATTAATGTGTAGCTGAATACAAATCTTAAAGAGAGAAAATTAATATGCGGCCATTATGTGTTTCTTATCTTTATTAACCCTTTACCCAACGCAAACGATATCAAAATTTATTATTTTAAATTTTATGTTTTTAAATTCTTCAAACAATTTCAACAAAACCATATCATGTGACCCCTCGTTGGAATGAGCTCCACGAGCTCGTTCCAACGAGGGGACACATGATATGTTTTTGTTGAAATTATTTGAAAAATAATATTTTTTCAACTCCTGAATTTGCATATTACGCAGGCGGATGCGGGCGATTCGTTGGGTAAAGGGTTAATTAACATCCCTGAGATGTCACCTATTGAAAAGCCATGTGTACATATATCATTGGTCCATCCACAAGTTAGTACAATATGAGGAAATTTCTTTAAAAATTAGGGACCTGCGAGCCGGGGATAAAACGTCGAGCCGAATCATCCCTCTGGTATCGAGTCGAGTCGAATCTCGAACCTTGAAACCGGCGCGACGGCGACATTCGTGCTTCCATAGTCTGCAATACCGGTACTCTGCATGCTGGATGAGTTCAGAATCAATTGGTCTGGAATCGAGTATTCTCGCACTGCGAGAATACTCGATTCCAGACCAATTGATTCTGAACTCATAGACTCACAGTTTTGAGAGCTAATACGTTCAGAGAGCGATTTATTACACTATCGTTAGCGTATGACGGTGTGTTCTTGATGCGAGCGAGTGCACATATAATTCGCCGTTTGAACAGAGGTCGGTTCGAAAAATACGAATCGGACGGTGAGGTATCGAGTCGAGCCGAATCTCGAACGGTTCGCAGGTCCCTATTAAAAATCTTCTTCAAATCCACCCATCACAATCTTTTGATATTTGAAACACATCATCCTGGGGTGGGGGGTGGGGGTGGGGGGGGGGAGGGGCAGATTCAAGTGTGATCAAATCAAGTACCTGGGTTTACATTTGGGCTAAATTTTAATTTAGTGCAATATAAGAAATTTCCTTTAAAAATCATGTTCTTCAGATCCACAAGTCAGAAGCATTTGATATTTGGTATTCAGCATCCCTAGATTGCTCAGATTCAAGTTTGTTCAAATCAAACCCCTGGGTATTTGATGACTTCATTAAGTGGAAGGCTGAGCTGTTGAAAGAAAAAAGATTAAATAATATTACAATTTGAATAAGTTTTTATGTACAGTACCTGGCTGTGTTTGACAAATTCACGAACTGAATTCTCGATTAGTGTTCAACCGATGATCGGAATCGGCCATCCCAATCGATCGATTGTGGGCAATCGTATGACACCGACAACGACTCCTGGAATATCGGTTCAACCGATTTTTGCCAAGCATTTTGTGATGATTAATTAAATGCATGTTATTATCTTCGGCAATTGTTAATTGTTAATGTAAAATGATGTCAATGATACCATTCATTAAAGTTGAGAAACAACCACAATGTGTATTCTTAATCCCTCTAGACGCCCCTTTACGGGATATACAAGTTAAACGACATGTGAAGCTTACAATTGAGCGTACTTGCAGCAATCGCCAGTTCATACCGGTAAAGTGAAGGTTGCACTCTATTGACTCAGGTCGCAGTAAAATTACCAGTAGCATGCACTTGGGCAGTAAACATGACTCTGAGAGCCACGTTTACCACCCCATTGTATGCGATTGGTAATTTTACTGTGACCTCAGTCAACAAAGTTTAACATGGTGAAAAATGTTCAGTTTAATGTAGTTCTTGTGAGCCTAGACTTATCTAGTAGTGCTCGGTATTACAATCGGTTTTGGCATCAGAATCAGCCGATTGTGAGCTCAAATAACTGGTAATCACTCTGCGACCATTTTGGGTAATCGGTTGAACACTATTGTTGATTTGAAATTTTCATTGTCCTTCAAAGTGCTTGAAAATGGCCTTAGAACCCCCAGGATTCTTGAAAGTGGTTGAAAGCAATACTACATTTTATTGGTAATTTTATTGGTAGGTCCTTTTGTTGCAACAGTTTTGATGTTATAAACTACATGAGGGCAGCACTATTTTTCTTAGGAACTGCTCAATGCTCGGCACTCCTGTAGTGCAAACTTCTCATACAGTGGAAAAATACGTGGAAAAAGGTTTGCATTCAACCTAAAAAAAACAAAATCGATCAGAAAAATTTAACTTATCACTTTATTTTGTACTGAAAAAACCTCACCCAAACACAAAAGACATTTTTATACCCCCAGAAGTGGGAGCTATATTGTCAACGTCCATCTGTCCATCCATCCATCTGTCCCAACTTGTGTGCACAACTCCTACATTATTGAACTGGTTTTGATGAAACTTCTCAAACATTATGACTAGCAAGTGAACATGTGCACATTTTAAAATTTTTCATCTGCCACAATTTTAACTAGGTTATCTCCCCTGAATTTAGATTTATTATGGATTTTCAAATGTGATTCTTGTGTGCGCAACTCCTCCCACATTAATGAACCGATTTCAATGAAATTTCTCGAACATTATGACTAACTAGTGGGCATACTCATATTCCAAAATTTTTGTACTTCTACAATTTTAACCAAGTTATCTCCCATGAACTTTGATTTATTATTGGTTTTTCAACCTCAGCCTTCAGAGGTACAATCTGGTAAGCCGGAAGTGGAGATATTAATCACCTTCATTGATAGTTCTAGTTTCAATTGTGGTCAGCATCAGACAAAATTTGGATAGTAAGTCTATATGTTAATGTTTTACATTATATTCTGAAGCCATTAAAAAATTGACAGATCAAATCAAAATAGATAGTTGTGTAACATTCAGAGAATAAAATCTCGAATTCTGAGATAACCTATTTACCATTCATATGGATATAATAAAGAGGACCGATTACAGTACAGCCATCATGGGGGGGGGGGGGGGGGGGGGGGGTTCAAAATCTATGGGTGGGAATTTTTCTCTGCATATAATCTAGAGATGATCCGCTATGACACCAAGCAAAATTTCCACCAATGAAGCACCTGGGTAATCTAGGGCTGCACAGTATTCAAAACTGAATAATGGTACAGTAGAATCCTCTTAATTGAATATCCATTTTGCCAGTGAAAGTTATTCAATTAACAGGAGTATACAATTAACAGGGTCAGTTTCCTGTGTTCTGGAGGTAAACTGAGCATTTATTCTATTATATCTTGTTTGACAGAGCTCATAGAGCTCTGTCAAACAAGATATAATAGAATAAATGCCTGTATTGGATGTAATGGGGCCAAAAAGGTTGATAAATAAGGGGAATTTGGTGCGTGTCACAGTAATTTCTTTGACATATTACAAAAATTTATATACAATTAACATGAGTTTACTCTACAACCCATATGCAATTAACAGATCAAATTTGTACTGAAAGTATGGTAAATGGTTTTGTGTTTGAAAATTATATTCAATTAACAGGGATATACAATTAAGAGATATCCAATTAAGTGGGCTCCACTGTATTGGTATTAAAAAAAATACTATACGTACCATAATCGGGACTTGAGCCATCACAATCGGAACAAACCAGTATGCCTTGATGATACAGTTTGAATAACCCTTTTATACTCAACGCAAACGATATAAAAAATTATCTTTTTTTGAATATTAGTTTATCAAATTTTTTTTTTGAGCTTGTCCAAGGAGGGGGTCACTTAATATGATTTTGTTGATTTTTTTTTGAAAAATAATATTTGTTCAACTGCTCAATTTGTGTATTACCCGGGTGGATGTGGCCGATTTGTCCGGAAGAGGGATAATATTATTCGTTCGGGACTCCAGTTAAAAAATTCAAGACATCTTGAAAATTAAATTGTGGTCAAATAAATAATGACGATAAACCAAAATTTTTGTAATAACACTGGTTTTCAGGTGATACTGGCTTGAATACTGGTGTGTATAGGTTTATTGATATACCATGTAGCCCTCGGGTAATCCCAGTGCTTCAATGGTGGAATTTTGCTAGGTGTCAGAGCGGATCATCTCTGAATTATATGCAAGGAAAAAATGGCAACCTGTGGTTTTTGACCCGTCCACGATGGACCTACTGTGCGACAGTTCACAGATTTTGAAAGCATCTGTGGCAAGCACAGGGGGTATTAGCTCTCTTAGGGGGTTTGAGCATTGAAGAGAGGGGTTTTCCCATAGGAACATTATCTGTGGCAAGCACAGGGGGTATGAGCTGTCTTAGGGGGTTTGAGCAGTGAAGAAAGGGGTCTTCCCATAGGTATGAGCTGTCTTAGGGGGTTTGAGCATAAAAGAGAGGGGTCTTCCCATAGGAACATTATCCGTGGCAAGCACAGGGGGTATCAGCTGTCTTAGGGGGTTTGAGCATTGAAGAGAGGGGTCTTCCCATAGGAACATTATCTGTGGCAAGCACAGGGGGTATCAGCGGTCTTAGGGGGTTTGAGCATTGAAAAGAGGGGTCTTCCCATAGGTATGAACTGACTTGGGGGTTTGAGCATTGAAGAGAGGGGTCTTCCCTTAGGTATCAGCTGTCTTAGGGGGTTTGAGCATTGAGGAGAGGGGTCTTCCCATAGGTATGGGCAGTCTTAGGGTGTTTGAGCATTGAAGAGAGGGGTCTTCCCATAGGTATCAGCTGTCTTTGGGGGGTTGAGCATTGAAGAGAGGGTTCTTCCCATAGGTATGAGCTGTCTTAGGGGGTTTGAGCATTGAAGAGAGGGGTCTTCCCATAGGTATGAGCTGACTTAGGGGGTTTGAGCATTGAAGAGAGGTGTCTTCCCATGGGGGCCTTTTCATAGGAACATTATCTGTGTCAAGCACAGGGAGTATCAGCTGCCTTAGGGGGTTTAAGTATTGAAGAGAGGGTTTTTCCCATAGGAACATTATCTGTGGCAAGCACAGGGGGTATGAGCTGTCTAAGGTGGGTTTGAGCATTGAAGAGAGGGGTCTTCCCATAGGTATGAGCTGTCTTAGGGGGTTTGAGCATTGAAGAGAGGGGTCTTCCCATAGGTATGAGCTGACTTAGGGGGTTTGAGCATTGAAGAGAGGGGTCTTCTCATAGGAACATTATCTGTGGCAAGCACGGGGGTATGAGCTGTCTTAGGGGGTTTGAGCATTAAAGAGAGGGGTCTTCCCATAGGTATGACCTGTCTTAGGGCATTTGAGCATTGAAGAGAGGGATCTTCCCATAGGTATGAGCTGTCTTAGAGGGTTTGAGCATTGAAGAGAGGGGTCTTCCGATAGGTATTAGCTGTCTTAGGGGGTTTGAGCATTGAAGAGAGGGGTCTTCCCATAGGTATGAGCTGTCTTAGGGGGTTGGAGCATAAAAGAGAGGGGTCTTCCCATAGGTATGAGTTGTCTTAGGGGGTTTGAGCAGTGAAGAGAGGGGTCTTCCCATAGGTATGAGCTGTCTTAGGGGGTTGGAGCATAAAAGAGAGGGGTCTTCCCATAGGTATTAGCTGTCTTAGGGGGTTTGAGCATTGAAGAGAGGGGTCTTCCCATAGGTATGAGCTGTCTTAGGGGGTTGGAGCATAAAAGAGAGGGGTCTTCCCATAGGTATGAGCTGTCTTAGGGGGTTTGAGCATTGAAGAGAGGGGTCTTCCCATAGGAACATTATTTGTGGCAAGCACAGGGGGCATGAGCTGTCTTAGGGGGTTTGAGCATTGAAGAGAGGGGTCTTCCCACAAGTATGAGAGGTCTAAGGGGGTTTGAGCATTGAAGAGAGGGGTCTTCCCATAGGAACATTATCTGTGGCAAGCACAGTGGGTATCAGCTGTCTTGGGGGTTTGAGCATTGAAGAGAGGGGCCTTCTCATAGGAACATTATCTGTATCAAGCACAGGGAGTATCAGCTGCCTTAGGGGGTTTTGAGTATTGAAGAGAGGGTTCTTCCCATAGGAACATTATCTGTGGCAAGCACAGGGGGTATGAGCTGTCTTAGGTGGGTTTGAGCATTGAAAAGAGGGGTCTTCCCATAGGTATGAGCTGTCTTAGGTGGGTTGAGCATTGAAGAGAGGGGTCTTCCCATAGGTATGAGCTGTCTTAGGGGGTTTGAGCATTGAAGAGAGGGGTCTTCCCATAGGTATGAGCTGACTTAGGGGGTTTGAGCATTGAAGAGAGGGGTCTTCTCATAGGAACATTATCTGTGGCAAGCACGGGGGTATGAGCTGGCTTAGGGGGTTTGAGCATTGAAGAGAGGGGTCTTCCCATAGGTATGAGCTGTCTTAGGGCATTTGAGCATTGAAGAGAGGGGCCTTCCCATAGGTATGAGCTGTCTTAGGGGGGGTTGAGCATTGAAGAGAGTGGTCTTCCCATAGGTATCAGCTGTCTTAGGGGATTTGAGCATTGAAGAGAGGGGCCTTCCCATAGGTATGAGCAGTCTTAGGGGGTTTGAGCATTGAAGAGAGGGGTCTTCCCATAGGTATGAGCGGTCTTAGGGGGTTTGAGCATTGAAGAGAGGGGTCTTCCCATAGGTATGAGCAGTCTTAGGGGTTTGAGCATTGAAGAGAGGGGTCTTCCCATAGGAACATTTTAAACAGTGCTATCAAATTTATTTATTACTATTTATTTATTGGTGTTTTAGGTCACATATTTCTGCATAATGGCTAATCCTGACCACGACAATTTTATGGTTGGAGGAAGCCAGAGTACCTGTAGAGAACCACCCTGAACATGAGAATTTTATGGTTGGAGGAAGCCAGAGTACCTGTAGAGAACCACCGAGCAAAAGTGAGCAACTGTCAGCTCCCCATCATGCTAACTCCACACAAGCAGGATTTGCATTGGTTGAAAGCAGATGTACCATTGATGTGCAGTACGCCTTAGTACCGTGCCCCCATATGGGCAATGGGGGTGAAGTGTCTTGCCCAAGGACACAATGCAGTTGATGCAGGGATTCAAATCGAAAACCTCTCAGCTTGCAGCCAGCTACTCTACCTCCTGAGCCCCCCCCCTCCCCCTGCTGTCAAATAAGGTGATAAGACACAACTTTTGGACAAACTGTTTGTAGTTCCAGGTGAACAACATTTCATTTATCTGTTTTTTCATTTAGATAACCACCAGAGGAATGATAGAATCGTTCCTCTCAAATTTTATGGCCTGACATTATTACAATCATGTACAAATTGGGTGAATGGTCATTCTGTTCACTTGCCTCAAAGAATTGAGGTTGAACAATTTTTCGTTTGTTCGGATTACTGAATATCTGGATCGGACAAAGAGTGAGAAAGTATGAATTTCCCCTGGTATTCATTTGTTAACTTTTCCAGAACCATGTATATTTTGTATTGATGACTAAACTGAGTGTATTGTGAAATGCTGAGATAATAGACCTTCGTGAAATGTCTCTCACTATGGAATAATACATGGCTTTATTCAATACTTATTTCACAACATATGTTCAGTTACCAAATTTAATTAACAAAAAAATAATTCAATCTTGGTCAGTATCATCATGATGATTAAAAAAAAAACATATAAGTATACTGATAACAGAAGCCATATAAGTATACTGATAACAGAACCCATATAAGTATACTGATAACAGAACCAATAAGTATACTGATAACAGAACTCATATAAGTATACTGATAACAGAACCCATATAAGTATACTGATAACAGAACCAATAAGTATACTGATAACAGAACCAATATAAGTATACTGATAACAGAACCCATATAAGTATACTGATAACAGAACCCATATAAGTATACTGATAACAGAACCAATAAGTATACTGATAACAGAACCAATATAAGTATACTGATAACAGAACCAATATAAGTATACTGATAACAGAACCAATATAAGTATACTGATAACAGAACCAATATAAGTATACTGATAACAGAACCAATATAAGTATACTGATAACAGAACCAATATAAGTATACTGATAACAGAAGCCATATAAGTATACTGATAACAGAACCAATATAAGTATACTGATAACAGAACCAATATAAGTATACTGATAACAGAACCAATATAAGTATACTGATAACAGAAGCCATATAAGTATACTGATAACAGAACCAATATAAGTATACTGATAACAGAACCAATATAAGTATACTGATAACAGAACCCATATAAGTATACTGATAACAGAACCCATATAAGTATACTGATAACAGAAGCCATATAAGTATACTGATAACAGAACCCATATAAGTATACTGATAACAGAACCAATAAGTATACTGATAACAGAACCAATATAAGTATACTGATAACAGAACCCATATAAGTATACTGATAACAGAACCCATATAAGTATACTGATAACAGAAGCCATATAAGTATACTGATAACAGAACCCATATAAGTATACTGATAACAGAACCCATATAAGTATACTGATAACAGAACCCATATAAGTATACTGATAACAGAAGCCATATAAGTATACTGATAACAGAACCCATATAAGTATACTGATAACAGAACCAATAAGTATACTGATAACAGAACCAATATAAGTATACTGATAACAGAACCCATATAAGTATACTGATAACAGAACCCATATAAGTATACTGATAACAGAAGCCATATAAGTATACTGATAACAGAACCCATATAAGTATACTGATAACAGAACCAATAAGTATACTGATAACAGAACCAATATAAGTATACTGATAACAGAAGCCATATAAGTATACTGATAACAGAACCCATATAAGTATACTGATAACAGAACCAATATAAGTATACTGATAACAGAACCAATATAAGTATACTGATAACAGAACCAATATAAGTATACTGATAACAGAACCAATATAAGTAGTATACGGATAACAGAACCCATAAAAGTATACTGATAACCACAGCAACAGTCCAACAAAGTATACTGTTAACAGATAACAGATATGTAGATATGTTCTGTCTCCCCCCTGGGAGATAGGAGATCTGTTCTGTCTCCCCCTGGGAGATAGGAGATACATTCTGTCTCCCCCCTAGGAGATAGAGCAGAATGGAACTCAAGTGACAATGTGTATCCTGGCGAGAGCATTTACCCTCCCTGGAGGATTTAGAGGAGCAATTTTTAGACCTCCCGTGTTTTTCATAATGCCAGGCCTGAACTGCTTGAATTGTTATAATCTGAATTCACTGTGTACTGGGTTACATGATTCATTTCTCAGCTTATTTGGTTATAATGTCGTTTTCCTTTATCTTTCAGCTGTTGGTCTGGCGGCACAGAAGTTCATTGATCAAGGTCATATGGTACCAGACAATGTGATGATAGATTTTATATTTCATGAATTAGAAGGACTGGAATCAACTAACTGGTTATTAGATGGTGAGCAGCATTTATACCAGCACAAGTTTCTTAATCACCCACAATAATTTAGTGGGCACTCTGGGAGCTAAGATGTACAACTCATGGTACACATGCCTTCAATCATCATAAAAGTTTAGGCCTTTCTTATGTCCAGATACATTCCCAGAAATAAAGAGTTCAAATCATAACATGTTAGCAGATTATACTACATAGAATGTTGGTAACCTATAGGAAATTATTATGCATCATGTCTATGACATCAGCCGTGATTCTAAAAGTCATTTTTTGACAAAAAACTGGTACTGTCGGAACGTTCTTCCCTGGAGACATGAGAACAAAGAAAATGTAAAAATGTAAGCTCCACTTCCATTGATCAGCATCAATTACACATGCACTGATTGAAATTTCTTAACACCAAATGCTGGTGTTATATCTGTTTTAACTTTTTTCGTCACTGATAGACACAAACTTACCAACACAACTTCAGTGGGTGTGTTTTGAATTTTAACTGCAAACAATGAATTCAAAAGAATCAGAAATATTAAAAACTCATGTGTTGTTCACCACTTTACTTTAGTGAATCATGAATGTGACTTCAATCAATTATATTTCCACAAGTTTAGTATTACTCCTCGACCTCACTGAGTTTCTGCCTGAAGTTCAAAATAAATTGTTTCACTCCACTTAATTCTGACAACTGTCGTCGTCCAAGAAACATGAATTTATATTCCATATCATACCACTTGTCACACAAGCTTTAATACTGAATTTTAACATGAACAGCATGATGTAGTTGTAAACTCAGTACCTGAGTTTTAGTGATTTCATTGCTGAAGGTTTTATTTCAGAAATCACACAAACTCAGATACTATTGACCGATAGAACATGAAAAGAAAAGTTGTAATATTATAATAGTGTTGTAATACTTTTCTGCCTTCTCTCCTTTACTATATCATCCATGTTGTTTCTAGTACAGGCTACAATAAATCAACACCAGCATGCAATATTAGCGCCATATTTGTACGATATTTTTGCCACATTTTGACTTGAATATTGCACTATTCTCATAGCAACAATGCGTCATTGCATCATAGTTTTTCTCAGTGAAAGCGTCAGTTGGTCGTAATTTGTCCACCAAACTCATTAATGTGATGCTACTCACAGAACATACGATAGTTATACAACTACAAGCCGGTGTTGAAAGTTGAAATGTAAGGCAAATTTGATACGATAGTACAGTTAAAATTAGAAGTCTTGTCACAAACTGTGTGCCTATCTAGGTCAAGGATGCTCCAAAGTGGCAAGGGCCAACTTTGCATTGAATAAAGTTAGACATATTCTCCCACACAATGCAATGAAAACACTATACTATTCACTTATACACAGTCATCTCCTGTACGGTATACATATTTGGGGCAACTCGAGAGGAATTAACCAACTTCAAAAAATGCAAAAGCGCTCAGTACGAATACTGAACAATAAAAGACGCTTCGCACACACCGACCCTCTCTTTTTCCATGATGAAATACTCAAGGTAACCGATCTTTACACACTGAACGTCTCATTATTCGTATTTGACTGGTACAATAATCTTCTACCCAATTCTTTTAATAATTTCTTTAGTTGTGTCAATAACCCGACCGGTACCACAACAAGACAAACAGGTCTCATGTCCCTAAACAAATCACGTACTAAGTCCTTAGACTACATGCCTACATATTCGTTCCCCCAAATTTGGAATCGACTGGACCGGGAGATTCGTAATATAGAAAATAGAAAAGTTTTTTTAAGTACGTATATTACTAAACGAAATATCGAGTGCAACAATCCATATTGTCCCGACTGCGGATCTATTCAAGTTCTATTTTTTGTTTTTGTGCCCGAATAACACAAATCAGAGTAAGTATATATATGCATAAAATCCCCACTATACAGTAATTATGTCTGATTTTCTCATCCATTTTGGAGGGGCCCATTGCTTTGTTCGCGCGTCTAGAATCTGTAATGCACGGACGGAGCAATTGACTCATTTCAATAAAACAGTTGTCAGCACCGAAGTTGTTACGAAACATTTCACCAACAAACTTTTTCAAATTAACCCATTGCCCAGCGTAGGCTGTAAACAATTATAACTAAACAAGTTAATTATTTGCTTTTGTGGCATAGCTTGTGACCCCTCATCGAAGTGAGAGCCATAAGCTCGCTTCAACGGGGCATCACTAGCAATGCTTTGCAGGAGTGAAATTAAAAAATAACACCATTTTAAAAGTAAGAGTTTTAATAGCGTTAGTAATTCCTTCCAGCACGCTGGGTGAATGAGGTACAAAAATTACCATTCTAACCCATAACAGTTACTAATATAATCACTTACTGAAACATCTGTCACAGTGTGTTTGACACCATATAGAGCCGTATGATTTTCTTTTTTCCGGAGGAAATGGCAGGTAGACAGCCAATCTGGCTATGCCATTTCCTAACAGTATACATTAAAACTGTAGGAATATTTTGTGTAACACCTTCACCATTGACTTGTATAATGTGTACTGTTGAATAAAATATCATATCATATCATATCATAGGCTTAATTGCGCGGAGGAATTGCACGCAATTGCCATACCGAATGGCATCCAAAGCGCGGCAGGTTCTCCTGGTTACTCATAGTAAACACAGGCAATGTTTCTGCCAATGGACCTCCGGGTTAAACACTTCTTGTGCACAGGCCATATGTACAGACGTTGGTAGCCTTACTACGGTCATAATGCGTAGATTAACACCCAGATCATCGTGCTATTTGTGTGAATTTCATGACAGGACTTCTAATTTTAACTGTAATGCAACTTACAAGCTGTTGTTGAAAGTTGTAAGGTAAATGTGATACGATAGTTATGCATTCAAGCTGGTGTTGAAAGTTGAAATGTAAGGAATGTGATACGATAGTAATGCAACTTACAAGCTGGTGTTGAAAGTTGAAATGTAAGGAATGTGATACAATAGTAATGCAACTTACAAGCTGCTGTTGAAAGTTGAAATGTAAGGAAAATATGATACGATAGCAGGGTACAGGGTATTTTTTGTTTTTAAAAATTTGATTAGCAGTTTCCATCTTGGTTTCAAAATGTGATAATAAATAGTGAATATAAGGCAAATATGAAAGAAAAATGGTTAGTATTTGGACATTTGTGTATAGCATTTTACGATACAAATCCAATGATCAAGTACCCTGGATAGTTATGTAACTTACAAGCTAGTGTTGAAAGTTTAAATTTAAGGCAAATGTGATACGATAGTTATACAACTAACAAACTGGTGTTGAACATTGAAATGTAAGGAAAATGTTATATGATAGCTGTACAACTTACAAGCATGTGTTTAAAGTTTAGGGAAATGTGTGCATTTTCATTGTTTAATTTATGAAAAATTATTGTGAAAATATCGCATCACAAGCAAGTTCGTTTTGCGATATATATCATAACATTTCTGAAAATATCACAATAATTCTATAGGAATATGTAGAGGATATCTAAGCTGTTTTATATTCCTGATATTCACTAAAATAGGATAGATTTTCTTTTTATGTGCAACATGACATTTTACTGTGCAATCTTCAGCTCAATTCGACTGCAAACAATTTCAAGACAATAAGAAAGATCTGCTGATCGTTCCTGCAAGGCGAAGAGTGACGTCATTCAGGAAGCTACTGGGAGATATTTCTCAATATCTATCGACTCGTTGGATATCGAGAAATGTTGTTTTGATATTTTGCGATAATTCACAGGCTGGCATATAATAAAAGGCATTATTAACCACAAAGAATATGCTAAATATTATAATTTTTCAAATTCGCCGCTTATGATGAGTACCTATGATTGCAGAAATGGGTTTATATATTGGCGATACATATACTCAGGTAGAAAATGGGACAGTGATCTAGAGCTTTTGCACCCTCTAAGTACCATATACTATATAAGATCAGTCACAGTATAACTGAATGACACTGTATTACATACCTATCTGTCCCATCCATCCCCCGTTTGTCCTTGTGTGCATTGCTTCTACTTTTAGGAAATTTTGATGAAACTTCTCATTCCTGACCATTGTCAAGCACACAATCCCAAAGTTTCAAGATGCAATAATTTTAACTGAATTACCTTCTCTTGAATTTAGATTTTTTGTTTATTTCTCCTTTGTATGTAATTCCTCCATTGTTTAGGAACCATGTTTATTTCTCCTTTGTATGTAATTCCTCCATTGTTTAGGAACCATGTTTATTTCTCCTTTGTATGTAATTCCTCCATTGTTTAGGAACCATGTTTATTTCTCCTTTGTATGTAATTCCTCCATTGTTTAGGAACCATGTTTATTTCTCCTTTGTATGTAATTCCTCCATTTTTTAGGAACCATGTTTATTTCTCCTTTTTATGTAATTCCTCCATTGTTTGGGAACCATGTTTATTTCTCCTTTGTATGTAATTCCTCCATTGTTTAGGAACCATGTTTATTTCTCCTTTGTTTGTAATTCCTCCATTTTTTAGGAACCATGTTTATCTCTCCTTTGTATGTAATTCCTCCATTGTTTAGGAACCATGTTTATTTCTCCTTTGTATGTAATTTCTCCATTGTTTGGGAACCATGTTTATTTCTCCTTTGTATGTGATCCCTTCATTGTTTGGGAACCATGTTTATTTCTCCTTTGTATGTAATTCCTCCATTGTTTAGGAACCATGTTTATTTCTCCTTTGTATGTAATTCCTCCATTGTTTAGGAACTATGTTTATTTCTCCTTTGTATGTAATTCCTCCATTGTTTAGGAACCATGTTTATTTTTCCTTTGTATGTAATTCCTCCATTGTTTGGGAACCATGTTTATTTCTCCTTTGCATGTAATTCCTCCATTGTTTAGGAACCATGTTTATTTCTCCTTTGTTTGTAATTCCTGCAGTTTTTAGGAACCATGTTTATCCCTCCTTTGTATGTAATTCCTCCATTGTTTAGGAACCATGTTTATTTCTCCTTTGTATGTAATTCCTCCATTGTTTAGGAACCATGTTTATTTCTCCTTTGTATGTAATTCCTCCATTCTTTAGGAACGATGTATATTTCTCCTTTGTATTTAATTCCTCCATTGTTTAGGAACCATGTTTATTTCTCCTTTGTATGTAATTCCTCCATTGTTTAGGAACCATGTTTATTTCTCCTTTGTATGTAATTCCTCCATTGTTTAGGAACGATGTATATTTCTCCTTTGTATTTAATTCCTCCATTGTTTAGGAACCATGTTTATTTCTCCTTTGTATGTTATTCCTCCATTGTTTAGGAACCATGTTTATTTCTCCTTTGTATGTAATTTCTCCATTGTTTGGGAACCATGTTTATTTCTCCTTTGTATGTAATCCCTTCATTGTTTGGGAACCATGTTTATTTCTCCTTTGTATGTAATTCCTCCATTGTTTAGGAACCATGTTTATTTCTCCTTTGTATGTAATTCCTCCATTGTTTAGGAACTATGTTTATTTCTCCTTTGTATGTAATTCCTCCATTGTTTAGGAACCATGTTTATTTTTCCTTTGTATGTAATTCCTCCATTGTTTGGGAACCATGTTTATTTCTCCTTTGCATGTAATTCCTCCATTGTTTAGGAACCATGTTTATTTCTCCTTTGTTTGTAATTCCTGCAGTTTTTAGGAACCATGTTTATCCCTCCTTTGTATGTAATTCCTCCATTGTTTAGGAACCATGTTTATTTCTCCTTTGTATGTAATTCCTCCATTGTTTGGGAACAATGTTTATTTCTCCTTTGTATGTAATTCCTCCATTGTTTAGGAACCATGTTTATTTCTCCTTTGTATGTAATTCCTCCATTGTTTAGGAACCATGTTTATTTCTCCTTTGTATGTAATTCCTCCATTGTTTAGGAACCATGTTTATTTCTCCTTTGTATGTAATTCCTCCATTGTTTAGGAACTATGTTTATTTCTCCTTTGTATGTAATTCCTCCATTGTTTAGGAACCATGTTTATTTTTCCTTTGTATGTAATTCCTCCATTGTTTGGGAACCATGTTTATTTCTCCTTTGCATGTAATTCCTCCATTGTTTAGGAACCATGTTTATTTCTCCTTTGTTTGTAATTCCTGCAGTTTTTAGGAACCATGTTTATCCCTCCTTTGTATGTAATTCCTCCATTGTTTAGGAACCATGTTTATTTCTCCTTTGTATGTAATTCCTCCATTGTTTGGGAACCATGTTTATTTCTCCTTTGTATGTAATTCCTCCATTGTTTGGGAACAATGTTTATTTCTCCTTTGTATGTAATTCCTCCATTGTTTAGGAACCATGTTTATTTCTCCTTTGTATGTAATTCCTCCATTGTTTAGGAACCATGTTTATTTCTCCTTTGTATGTAATTCCTCCATTGTTTAGGAACTATGTTTATTTCTCCTTTGTATGTAATTCCTCCATTGTTTAGGAACAATGTTTATTTCTCCTTTGTATGTAATTCCTCCATTGTTTAGGAACTAATTTTAATTAAACTTCTCAAACATGATCACAATCAAGTTAACACATGTCCTTCCTGATTTTCATGTTGTGACCATTTTTACTGAAAAATTATGAACGTGGTGTCTAATTTGTTAGCAAATTGAACATCAGATTGAACAGCTTGTTCCTAACGTACCCAAGACTGAATATAAGCAGACTGTCATCTTCAAAATGAGGTTCCCAGAGGGTGAATTTGATGATGCTCCCCTGCACAGCAGGGTAGCATCACAAAATTCACCCTCTGTGAACCTCCGTCTGAATCAAGGTCTCAAGCTAAAACAGAAAGATGTACCTAGAGGATAAATTGGCCCACTGTAGGGGATAGCATTAGCAAATTCACCCTCTGGCAACCTCATTTTGCAAATGACAAGTTGCTTATATTCAGGCTTGAAAGTACCGCATGTGCATTGTGTACTTGGGCAAGGCACTTAGTCCCAGTTTCCCTCATAGGAGCAAAGTGACACCATATACTAAAGCATAAAGATGGTGATAGAATACTTGCCTTCAATTACTGATAACTCGGCTTGTGCCGGACTAGTGTGTTGGAGAATCTAATAGTCATTTGCCACTGATTAGTGGTTTTCTTCTTCAGGTACTCTTACTTTTGCAACTTTCTGATGCAATGTGATCCTCGGTGTTGAAAGTGTCATTAACCACCCCTCCCCTCAACAAACACAAGAATTATCTCCCCTTGAACTGATATTCTTGTATACACAACTAAAAGGTTGATGAACTGATTTTGATGAAACTTTTCACGCATTTGCAGGAAGGTATTCATGTGCATAATCCATAATTTGTAAGTTGTAACAATCTTTTAGCTGGTAGAGTGCTGGAAGCCCATATTTGGGCTTTATCTGAAGGGCAGGTACTGTGACATAAAAGCGTCATATTCTTTGGATGTGTTTCATATTATCTTGTAAGTAGAATTCTTTAGACTATGTGGATTTGCCTTGTTACAATTTATGGGAGAATGCCAGTCGTAACAGGGCAAAGACGTGTGAACAAATTCCGATGACCAAAAATAACTTAGTACTCTAACAATTAACTAATTAATTAATCTCCTCTTTAACTTTGATTTATTATTAATTTCTTCTTGAAATGGACAAATTTATTAACTGGTAGAGTGTTAAATTTTCTTGGGCTTTCAAAATTTGTTTACGTGACTTTGTCTTGTAATTATTTATGGTAAAGTGTCTATAGGGAATCTTCCAAAAATTATAACACAGCACATTATACCGACTAAATAATTTCACTCTATTGTAGAGTGTCTATAGGCAATCTTCCAAAAATTATAACAAGGCACATCTATACCGACTAAATAATTTCACTCTATTGTCGAGTGTCCATAGACAATCTTCCAAATATTATAACAAGGCACATCTACTCTGACTAAATAATTTCACTCAAAGATAACACAAACCATATAGAGAAATCTGAAGGCTTTAATTTGCCGTACCTGCATTCAGAATAAAGCCCAAATATGGTCTTCCAGCACTTAATCAGTTAAATACAGACACATCTCTACAGAATCAAGTTTACATGGAGGTAGTGTAATAGTCTGAGTTTTAGTTGATCCACTGCAAGCACCTTTTCAGTTTTATGTCTTGTGCAGCATTATGCTCTGTTTGCTTTGTTGGAACAGTATATAGAGCTTCAGGACTACAGTGATATGCTTTCCTCACGATATGATGTGTATCACAAGTCAGTCGCCATGTTGTGACACATATCATGATACACATGTCCTCTCATGACATGCAACCACAATGATCAATACTCTGGACTACATGTATTCATCTCCAGTAGCTTCCATTAATTTCAGATTTTTGATTGCACAGTTTAAACAGTACATAGAGCTTCAGGGCTACATTGATATGCTTTCCTCACGATATGATGTGTATCACAAGTCAGTCGACATGCTGTGGTACATCTCATGATACACTTGTCCTCTCATGACATACAACCACAACTATCAATACTCTGGACTACATGTGCAAACAATGTGTAACTTCTCAGGGTGATAACCAATCATTTCAGTCAAGCCTGGAAATAAGCAGACTGTCATCTGCAGAATGAGTTCCCCAGAGGGTGAATTTGTTGATGCTACCCTTCACAACAGGGTAGCATTACTAAATTTACCCTCTGTGAACCTCAGTCTGAATCAAGTCTCAGGTCTAAACAGAAAGTGGTACGCAGAGGATAAACTGGCCCTCTGTATGGGATAGCATCAGCAAATTCACCTTCTGGAGACCTCATTCTGCAAATGACAGATTGCTAATTTGCAGGCTTGGTTTCAATGCCCATGTTTTATTTTATAACCCATTTTCCAATGGCTTTTCCCCCTTCTTAAAAAACGTTCTAACCATTTTATCCCTTATATCTTGTTTCACAGAGCTCTTGAGCTCTGTCAAACAAGATATAATAGATTAATCAAATAAATTTTCAGCAAAATAGAGAGTATTTACCAAATTTGGTTAACTGAATAATCCTTTTAATTACATATTTATACCACCCACTTGAAAAGTGGGCGGTATATAGCATTCATGGTGTCCGTACTTCCGTACGTCCGTGACGCTTTGGGGGTACACATCTGCTATCCGCTACTCCTCTTAAACCAGTGGGTGGATTTCATTGAAACTTACAGGCATTCTTTTCTATACATTATAGATGTGCACCTCCTATTTTGCTTTCAGGTATTTTTATTTTTTACTCTTTCCCAAAGGGCGAAATGAACTTAGCCAAATTGTTGTGATGCTTTAGGGGGGTACACTCCTGCTATCCGCTACTCCTCTTATACCAGTGGGCGAATTTCATTGAAACTCTCAGACATTCTTTTATATACATTATAGATGTGCACCTTCTATTCTGCTTTCAGGTATTTTTATTTTTTCTATCCCATGTGGCAAAATGAACTTAGTACGTCCGTACGTCCATACATCCATTATGCTTTGAGGGGTACACATCTGCTATCCGCTACTCCTCTTAAACCAGTGGGCAGATTTCATTGAAACTTTCAGGCATTCTTTTATATACATTCTAGATGTGCACCTCCTATTTTACTTTCAGGTATTTTTTTTTTTATTTAAACTAGTGAATGGATTTCAATGAAACCTTCAAACATTCTTTTACATATTGTGAAGATGTGTACCTTCTACTTTATTTTCAGATATTTTCATTTTTACAGTTTCACATATTGAAAAATGGGCTTTGTCAATTCAAGCTTCGGAGTGGATGTGTGGTGGGGGGGGGGGGGGGGGGGGGGGGGGAGGGATGTCAGTGTTTGTGCTCTCTACTTTAAACACACTTTTACTGTTGTAAAATGTTTCTTGGTGGGAGTGGGTGGTATCATTTAGTGAGCAGTGCTCACAGTTTTTCTAGTTATCACTGTCAAGGTTGGTTTGCAAATGAATGGTTTCACTACCAGCTTTCAAAATCCATAGACAAAACTACATGTATGTTTCAATGAGTCGTTTTGTATTCAATGAGTCAGATGTGCGTAGGAAGAAAACGGCGAGACCGAAGGTCGAGACGTTTTCTTTCTACGCACATCTGACGAATTGAATACAAAACAACTCATTGAAACATACATGTGGTTTTGTATTTATTACATGACCCAAGCACCTACTGACCTAATTTTCTTTTCTATCAATGGTGGTAAACACCATGCACTTTATGCAGTCGCATTGCATAAAAAAAGTCCCGGTTGGAACAGGTTGGTGTGCAACACGGAATTCCGTATTGCACAGCTGTATTGCACGCCGTATTGCATAAGAGACTGCATGGGCATGTAATAAAAAATATCATTTAACTTAACATTATGTATACATAGAGATCATTACCATTATGTGGATGTACAAAATATGTATCCGAGTCGAGCTCTGGGTTCTAATGGCAGATCACGACGAGTCGTGATCTACCCTTAGAACCCAGAGCGAGACTCGGATACATATTTTGTACATCCACATAATGGTTATAATCATTTTATCTTACAATATATTGGGGATAAGTCAAGAATGTAGACGAATATATAACAAACTATTTATTCGTACGGATGAACAAAAAGAAAAAAATGGAACTCACGTGAAAGGAACATGCTTGTATCCGACGCCCTGGTAAAACATCTGTATCAGGGGGGTCAGATACATGACAGTTGCAGTGTTAATACAGACAAAATACATGTTGATTGTGAGATAAATGTTTTTATTGTATCATGATACACAGCGAACATTGGTAAGTATTGAGTTGTGAGCAAGGTATCACATTCATGCATCTCATTATTAATAATCACAGCCCTACAAAGCTTCAGATTAGATTTTGGATAAGGGTTATTTAGACCTCAACTTTTTTGGCAATGCAGATAATTTTCCTTGTAAGCTTTTTTGCAAAATATATTTTGCAGTTTTCAAAAGGTAATATTCCTGTTACTGAAAGAAATTGCTACGGCCCTGTGAATCACATATTTTTGATTCGAATCTAATCTCGAATCAAATTGAGTCTTGTTTCAAATGAAATCGAACCTCAAATTGAATACAAGGTGCCTTGACGTCTCGACTGATCAAATATTCCAACTACATCATCAAGGCATGCCTTTGACGAATAGATCAAGGCATTCCTTCGATGAAGAGATCAAGGCATGCCATCAACGAAGAGATTAAGGCATTCCTTCGATGAAGACATGCCTTGATGATGTAGTTGGAATCTTCCCTAGTAAAGATTTTTGTTCAAGAACAGAAATGGGTGCAAGAATTCTGTACTGGGCACTGCCCGGGGCCAGCCTCTAGCAACCATGAGCTCATTGTTGTTATTGCTTGGGAACTTTAAATTTACTTTCAGTAGTGGTAGTGACTAGTGAAACTGGAATTAGTATGGATGGTGGCACGGGTACATATGCTTTTTATGTTAATAAATTGGAAATTACACTTATGTTATGTATGTACAATTTCTATTTCAGCTATACGTTTTGTGAGACAACTGAGTGAAATTCCGAGTGAAAAGGTTTGAAAGAAAATTAATCGGACTGCCAATTTCAAATCAAAATTGAGTTCTTAAATATTTGTTTTATTTTTGTCCCTTCATTGGAACAAGTTGATTAAACTTATTGCAGTGAGATATCATTAGCTGTGTTTTTGATGCTTATTCACGAAATTGTTGTGCAAGTGTCATCTACTAAATATGTTTGATAAAATGTTTAAAACAGAATTTCACTGTGCCAAAAACTATTGACAGCAGTTTATCCATTTTATTGTATGTGGGATTAATTAGCTATCAATTTTGCTTGTAGGATTTCCTCGTTCTGTACCTCAGGCAGAAGAACTCCTCAAAAGAGAACAAATTGATGTTGTTCTTCACTTGGAAGTTCCCTTTCAAGTGATAATAGATAGAATAAAAGGACGATGGACACACTTACCGAGTGGAAGAATATATCACACAGAATTCAATCCACCAAAAAACCCGGTAAAATATTACATTATTGCTTAGGCCCCACAAAGTAGATCTTCTCTTTCTTGGGCCATTGCTTGTAAAATTGAATGCGGGTTGGCGTTTTTTTATTTTATTTTTTATTTCTGTAATTATTTCTTTGCCATCAAAAGTTCACGTTCTTGGTTTAAGTTTTAGGCCTCATAATCTACGGAATAGCATGGGTGGTGGTGTATTTCGTCCCGTGAGAGCAAGAAGCTTTGCAATGCTAAGGCATTGCAAATCCTTCTTGGACTCAAAGGACAAATTTATAAACTTTTTTAACTTGGGTAAAATATCAGACATAAACCATTTAATTTTTATTTTTTACCTGCGTCGCCAGCGGCAGAGCAGGGCTAGTAACCGCTCGACACCGTCCGTCAGTCCATCCGTCAGTCCGTCCGAAACACTTCTTCCGTCAAAGTTTTCTTGACTTCTATGAAAAGGAATGATTTTATATTTGGTCTGCTGCTTCATAATGATGAGTTGTATCGTGTATCTAATTTTCAGATCTGCCGTGCAGCCACTTCCTGTTTGCCGATACTTTGAAATTTGACTGTACTCACTGAACATTGAAATTTTTCGTCACACTTTTCTCGGCTTCTATGCGACGGATTCATTCAATATTTCACCTGGAGCTTGATAATGTTGAGTTGAATGGTGTATGCAATTTTCAGATCTGCCGTGCAGCCACTTCCTCTTTGCCGATACTTTAATCAATTGCATGCAGCGACGCAGGTCCAGACCCGGTATTGGTCTTGTTTAAAGTTTACATTGGTTATAAAAAGAGAGCATGCGGCAGCCAAAAGGAGCATGCGGGAGGGCCTGAGAAACAGATTTTGAATTTTTTAGGCCTTACCTCCTGCAATTTCCAGGAGTTTCATTGGTTTTAAAACGTCACATGCAGGCTGTATCTACACTATATGCAGCTGATGAAAAACTATCTATTGCTCACAGAGTGATCTCCCCTTTGTTTGGTACTTTTCAAAATGTCAACAGATGATAACCTCTTCATGTTAATCAAGTAAGAATCCTATCATTTATAATTCATCACAGTTACGAGTTCTGGACATAGAAAAAGTAGTTGGTACAATATATTTGTTACACAATTTGTAATGACCTAATATGGTAAATATGATTTTAGTTCATTCATTAACTGTTATCATATATGGTATAGACCATATTAACCCAATACCCAACGCAGAGGCTATCAAAATTCATTATTTTAAATATCATTTTTTTTAATTTTTCAAAAAATGTCAAAACCATATCATGTGACCCTTGTTGGAACAAGCTCGACGAGCTCGTTCCAACAAGGGGTCACATAATATGGTTTTGTTGAAATTTTTTTTTTTCAACTGCTGAATTTGTATATTACGTGGGCGGATGTGGCCGATTCGTTGGGTAAAGGGTTAAGTTACTTATAAAATGTGTAATAAATATTATCATGCCACCTGTTTAATTTGTCCAGTCTACATGCTCTAATAGCATCAGAGGACTATATGATATTAGGTTATTCAATGGGGAATTGGATTGAGTCCATACACTGCCAGTGACTGTTTATGAGCCCATACATCCCTTCTGCTGGGTGCCATTTTATTTCTGAATTAATTTTCACACCTCAAGTTGTCACCTATTTTCGTGCAAATAAAAGACAGTTTCCTGATAAATATTCAAAATGAAGTGATTCAGATCTTTTAATTTATTATTTAATTAATTTGGTGGCATGATAAATACGTTACAGGATGTTTACTTGCCAGGTATGGCCTTGTGAGACTCGGCGCAATCAATATAAGGCTCAGCCTACGACCTCACCTAAAATTAATCTCACTTTGCCTCGCATGACACCATACTTGTCAAGAATATGTCCTGTAACTTGTAATACTGGTATTACAGAAATGTTTTTTTAGGCTTAAAAAAGTAAATCCGTTTCTCAGGCCCTCCTGCATGGTCCTTTTGGCTGCCTACAGTACATAGTACAAGATGGATTTAATCATTTGCGTCAGATAAGTTAATCAGTTATATGCTTTGTACAACACTGTTGGAAAGGGCTCAAAACACCTTTACAGTGAGTAAAATTTACGGGTGCAGAAAACTGCACTCGCAAATGAAATCGCGAGTGCAGATCGCACTCGCAAAATTACAGAAATCATTTTTGCATGTGTGGGAATACTTTAACCCTTTACCCAACGTAACGGTCAAAACCGGCCAGCGCTATTCTAAAAAATCTCCAATTAATTTTCATTATTTTTTCATTTTTGTCTCAAAAACATAGATTATGACCCCTCATTGGAACGAGCTCGTTCCAATGAGGGGTCATAATCTGTTTTTGAGACAAAAAATGAAAACAATTAGTTATTCAAGTATTTTTTTTACAAGTGTCGTCTGCTTTTCATGTTAGGTAAAGGGTTAAACAAGGTTTTAAAGTGTGTGGAAGGATGGTATTGATGAAATACAATTCTTTCAACTGAGAAATGAACAAATTCAACAAAACTAAACTAAAATCAGTCCCCATGGAAAACCGTTCAAACTCAGAAAGAGCCCTCCCTCTCAGCTGATTTCATGCATTATTAGAATGTGCAGCACATATCTTGCACCAACATTGAGTAACCAATGTTTTTCCACATTCAAATCCATTAAGGATTCTTTAAATGCCCTTTTTAGCAGTGTTGAAAGTGTGACAACTGGCATTTTAATTTGAAGTAAACTCCGATAAACATAAGAAACCAAACAAAAATGCTTGCACGTATTTCTGACACAGATTTCAGGAATTATTTTACTAACTTCACACACAAGAGAAGATGGTAAAATTATTTGGTACACTACAGTTGATTGGTTGTAGCAGACAATTTCACTATTGATTGGCCAATAAAATCACACCTTACTTTCGGCTTTGTAAAATTTACTGATTAGGATACAACTTGCCATGCGCATTATGTAAAAGAAACACTGATAATGTTTTCACTAATACAGTTTACCCAGCAAAGTACGCAGTCTATTTTCGGAAGATGTAGGCAAATTATAGGTTATATTGATCTGGCAAATTAAAAAAATCATTTTAATTATCCGAAGGCGACCAGTTCCCACATGATGTGTTCAGTTGCCAATTTTTTGAAGCTCAGCTTGACTTTTGTTTCGATTGCGATTTTTAGCGCTCATCCTTTTGCAATCATGGGCGCTTGCGGGCACGAGCGCAATAGCGCCTATCTCAAACTGAGGACTAGTATGGCACATTGCTTCCTTTCATACATGTAGGAATGAAACGTCGATTTTTTATCACATCTTATAGGGGGCGTAGTGGCATTGCAATAACTTTGTGTCTTTGGGCAAGGAACTTAACCCCGATTGTCCACAGGGGAGCACAATGACACCATGTACTAAGGAGTATTGCACATCGATGGTGCACATGTCTTCAACCAATCTAACCCAGCCTGTGCAGCAGTGCTGAGTTACGATGTTGGGGAGTTGGCAGCTGTTTGTCGTTGCTCGGTGGTTCTCTCTAGATACTCCGGCTTCCTTCACCCATAAAACTGTCACCGACACGATATGACCTTCGCTGTTCAAGTGTCGTGAAACATTAATAAATAAATCACACCTTACAAAACTGGAGAGTTAGACTATCCAGAAAAGGATTCCCTCAATCTTTTAGGCATCCATTTTGGATATTTATTTTCCAAATTACTGAAGTTTAATAGACTGGAAACTTTGGAAGACTTTCAGATCATTTCATCAAAGGCGATAATACTTATAGGTTCAATTGTTTTGTCCCCAGGCTGATCTGGTCAGCCCAGGATATTAGCTCATTAGCTTACCTGAGTTATTTATTAATTTATTTATTTATTTATTTATTTATTTATTAGCTCAACTTTGGCAAAGCCAAATTTGAGCTTATGCCATGGCCCATCGTCCGTCTGTCTGTCCGTCAACAATTGGATACGGCTCGGGCTAGAGGCCGTATTTATGAACCGATCTTTACGAAACTTCTTGGGTACCTTTGTTATGACTGTGGGACGAGAACGAGTGTTTTTGGGTGCGGTCCGAAATTCAAGATGGCTGCCAGCTGCCATTTTGTACCGACGATGCAGAAATCTCTTTTTGTACAGAACTTCCATATGAAAGCTCTGATTTGAATAATTTTTTGTATGAATGTTTAGTACCATGTGATACATCACATATAATACAGGTTTTTTTGTCGTGCGTAAATTATGCAAATTAGACTAACTTTGATGTTTTTTGGTGTTACTTTCAGCACTGTAAGTGCAAATGCCAATACGGCTTGGGCTAGAGGCCGTATTTATGAACCGATCTTTACGAAACTCCTTGGGTACCTTTGTTATCACCGTGGGACGAGAACGAGTGTTTTTGGATCCGGTCCGAAATTCAAGATGGCCGATGGCAGCCATTTTGTACGAAATTTGGTGCAATCAGATTTTTGCACAGAACTTCCATATGAAAGCGTTGATTTGAATAATTTTTTGTGTGAATGTTTAGTACCACGGGATACATCACATATAGTACGGGTTTTTTTCTCATGCAGAAATTATGCAAATTACATGAACTTTGATTTTTTCAGTGCTACTTATACACAGTAAGTACACATGTCAATATGGCTCGGGCTAGAGTCTGTATTTATGAACCGATCTTCACGAAACGTCTTGGGTACCTTTGTTATCACCTTGGGACGAGAACGAGTGTTTCTGGGTGTGGCACAAAATTCAAGATGGCTGCCAGTGGCCATTTTGGACCGAAATTAGGTCTAATCAGTTTTTTGTACACAACTTCTATACGGCTCAGGCTAGAGGCCGTATTGATGAACCGATCTTTACGAAACTTCTTGGGTACCTTTGTTATCACCGTGGGATGAGAACGAGTGTTTTTGGGTGTGGTCCAAAATTCAAGATGCCCACCAGCAGCCATTTTGTACCAAAATTAGTGCTATCAGTCTTTTGTACAGAACTTCTGTATGAAAGTTCTGATTTGAATAAATTTTTGTATGAATGTTTAGTAACATGGAATACATCACATAGAGTACAGGTTTTTTTTCTCGTGCAGAAATTATGCAAATTAGATGAACTTTGATTTATTCAGTGCTACTTATACACTGTAAGTGCACATGTCAATACGGCTCGGGCTAGAGACTGTATTTATGAACCGATCTTCACAAAACTTCTTGGGTACCTTTGTTATCACCTTGGGACGAGAACGAGTGTTTCTGGGTGCGGTCCAAAATTCAAGATGGCTGCCAGTGGCCATTTTGTACCGAAATTAGGTCCAATCAGTTTTTTGTCGCAACTTCTACACAGCTCATATTTGTGAACTGATCTTCACGAAACTTCTTGGGTACCTTTGTTTTCACCTTGGGACAGGAATGAGTGTGTTTTGGGGTGCCTTTGTTATCACTGTGCTATGAGAACAAATATTTTGGGGTTCAGTCAGACCCACTCTGGGATTCAAAGATTTTTTCTAGTTTAGCATCTGACTGTCACCCACCTTTACAGTACTTTACCTATACATTTGTTACAGGCAACGGTCAGTATTTATGTACAGACCGTTACAATACTTTATATGTACCTTTGTTATCAGGTCATTACCTAGATGTTTGTCATTGCTGTGTCACATACTATACATGTACATGTCTTTGTCTTGGCAAGTTGAGCTACAGTGTCATTGACACTTTCATTTATTTATTTATTTATTTATTTATTTATTTATTTATTTATTTATTTATTTATTTGTTTATTTATTGGGATTTAACAACACTTTCGACAGCCAGGGTCCTCTTGTGTCAGACAGTTTTATGGGTGGAGGAAGCCAGAGTACCTGGAAAGAACCACTGAGCAACGGCGAGCTACTGCCAGACTCCCCATCATTCTAAGGCCAAAAAAGCAGGATTAGCATTGGTTGAAAACAAGTGCACCCTTGACATACAGTATGCCTTAGTACAGAGTGCCACCATGCCCCCACACGAGCAATCAGGATGAAGTGCCTTGCCCAGGGTCACAATGTAGTTACCCCGGCAGGGATCAAAACGTTGACGTTTTGGTTTGAAATTCAATGCCGTAACCACTGAGCCACAGCGAACTAAGCACTTGCTGACTACCATCCTCAATCAGGAATTTTACATAATCAACTGTGTCTCAAACACTACTGGGCCAAATTTGGATGCATGTTCCTTAAATATTTTCTTCAGATCCATCTGTCAGAATCTGTTGATATTTGGTATACAGCATCCTAACGGGTCAGATTCAAGTTTGTTCAAACCAATTCTTCGGGTTTACATTTGTTTACATTTGTGCTCCCTATGGGAGTCGAATTATTAACCTTGTGCAATATGAGGAATATCCTTTGAAAATCATCTTCTTCAAAACTACCAGTAAAAATCTTTTGTTACTTAGACTTAGTAAACAGCATCCTCAGGGAGGGCAGGTTCTAGTTTGTTGAAATCTAGTCCCTGGGTTCATTTTAGGAGCCTGAAGTTTAACTTAGTGCAGTATGAGGAAAATTCATGAAAAATCTTATCTTCTTCAGATTGACCAATCAGAATCTTTAGATAGTTGGTGTTCGGCATCCATAGGAGGATAAGATTCAGTCTGATATGTCTTGATCTACTTCCATCTGCACTGCACTCTTGCCTACCAAAATAAATTTTGTAAATGTGCAGGTGATTGTGCCCTGATTGGGATGTTGGTATTAACAGTTATCTGATTTACCCATGGAAAGTTAACTGGGCCATTAACTAAATGGCAGCAGATTTATAAAATGAATCATTTAAATAGTAAACCTGTTTTAGGCCAACTAAAATATGTGTGGTTGGGGGGTTTCCAACTGACCATATTTTTTTTCTTGTCACCCTAAACATTTTTTCGACTTGGTGAGTCTGAAAAAACATATTAAATATTCTTGAAGTATGCTGTGACTTCGATAGTTACTTGTTTAAATTTGTAAGTATGTGTATTCGGGATTTGGATACTAAGCTCGTATCCGCTGACAGTACAAGTGAGTAAAATATTTTTTGAAGTGATATTTCTTGACCAAACTTGGGCGATACTAAGGCTGTATTCAAGATAATTTTTTGAATGGTAGCTACACCCTGACCATCTAGCACATCCCATACCTGTGTCAATTTACTGTCAAATGGAAAATGTGACTGGTGATATAGAAAAGGTTCCCCGGAACCTCGACAAATTATTGAATAATTTGGCATTACTAAATAACGGGTAGAAATTAAAATAATTATCAACGTTATTTATTATTTATTTATTGGTGTTTAAGGTCACATATTTTTGCACAATGGCTAATCATGACCACAACATGAGTATCAACGCAAGACCAGAGGTGAGCATTAATAAGCCATGTTGCCAATTTTAGAGAGGGTTTGCACCTCCCAAACATTGGTGACTGGGTCCTATTTTACCAGTAAAACAGAGCCTGTTTACCGCAGTGGACAGGCACTGCTTCACTTCCCGGGGTTCCCACGGGGAAATTATCAACGTTGACCTCGGAATCCCTCATGTTGTCAGTAAATGGTTCAGTTCAGATCCCAGATGGGAAGACACCATGTTAATACCTTAAAAATTAGATCTGACTGACATATGGAACACTGGATGCATAAAAACAAAACATGCTAGTATGCAGCCTCTATTGATAGCGTGGTACAGTAGAACCTGTGCTGAGCAAAGGTGGTCTCTCAAGACAGGTGGTCTCTCATTACAGCTTTGAGGTTTTCTCTAGTCAGCGAA
This sequence comes from Pictodentalium vernedei, assembly GCA_031216915.1. Lineage (NCBI taxonomy): Eukaryota > Metazoa > Mollusca > Scaphopoda > Dentaliida > Dentaliidae > Pictodentalium > Pictodentalium vernedei. The sequence goes on along the minus strand of CM062291.1, from coordinate 19,315,053 downwards.
TGATCAACCAGGGAATACTTGTTGCAGAAATGGAGAAGAATTGATTTTTTAACTTTTTTTTATTAGAGTTTTATTTTAATTCAGTTTTAATACAAGTACAAAGTCATTGTTTAATAACAATAACAATGTAATTGAAAGCCATTTAATGTAATTTTCAGACAATCTACAGTGAAAGATATTTGTCATACATATAGATATTAAGGTTTCGGGGGACAATTGTCCTGACTGACAATTTCACTGTTGGGCAGATGTCCTGTTACATTTTTGAACTATTTAATTCTGTACACGCTGCATTGATCTTAACTGACTGAGTGCTGGAAACCACTATCAGGGCTTTCAGAACAATGAGGGTACCAGAACAAAAGCCATCTTTTTCCAATAGGCACTCTCCAATAATTTGTAATAAAACAAAATTTTGAATAACAAATTCAGGCCATCCCCAAAAATCTAACCTTCAACAATTTTATTGATTTTAATACTCTGAAATTGCCAAAAATTGATTTTCCAGTCTCTTAGAACAGGTGAAAAACTGAGTGTTTGCCACAGTTTGCGGTCTCTTAAGACAGGTGGTCTCTCAAGACAGATGTTCTCTCATGACAGTGGTCTCTCAAGACAGGTTTTACTGTAGGAGTTCATGTTTGAAACACAAATGTTTAACAAAATTCAAAATGTAATCAACAATCAATCCTGATTTTTGTGACTTTGTCAAAGTCCTTGGTATCCTGTTCAGCTACAGATAGTTCTTGTAAATAAATTTTAACACCTGGCTGTGTGGGTGCAGCTACAGATTGTTCTTGTAAATAAATTGTAACACCTGGCTGTGTGGGTGCATGTATTTTGAATTTAATAGCAGGCACACAGTTTCATGTAACTTTTCTCTGGACACAAGCCTTGTGGTGTCAGTGAAAAGATAACATGTAACTGTGCACCTACTGATAAAGATTAAATGCTTCAATAAGCAGCTGCCTTGTATGTCCATTTTAATACTTTATTGCTATAAAATATAAGAAATGGGTAAAAGAATTGTGTACCTGGAATGATATGTATAAATAGCAAATACATAGTGCCATATAGTATATATGTTATAAGTATGGCCATAAATACCACTATCAAATGAATTTCTCACTTGAACACTCAAATATTACAGAGATATAAAATCACTTGAAATCCATAGGCATATGTTGCCCTCACAACATCCAGTACACATATTTAATCTTAATTTAATATACCTGTGAATGGACTAATTCTCAGGTGCAAACTGGTTATTTAATGAACAAGGGTTCCACTCCACTATACATCTATTAAAATGTGTTACAAGGGTTCCACTGTACATGTTTTACAATGTGTTACAATGGTTCCTCTGTACATGTATTACAATGTATTACAAGGGTTCCACTGTACATGTATTACAATGTGTTACAAGGGTTCCACTGTACATGTATTACAATGTGTTACAAGGGTTCCACTGTACATGTATTACAATGTGTTACAAGGGTTCCACTGTACATGTATTACAATGTGTTACAAGGGTTCCACTGTACATGTATTACAGTGTGTTACAAGGGTTCCACTGTACATGTATTACAATGTGTTACAAGGGTTCCACTGTACATGTATTACAATGTATTACAAGGGTTCCACTGTACATGTATTACAATGTGTTACAAGGGTTCCACTGTTTCACTGTACATGTATAACAATGTGTTACAAGGGTTCCACTGTACATGTATTACAATGTGTTACAAGGGGTCCACTGTACATGTATTACAATGTGTTACAAGGGTTCCACTGTACATGTATTACAATGTGTTACAAGGGTTCCACTGTTCCACTGTACATGTATTACAATGTGTTACAAGGGTTCCACTGTACATGTTTTACAATGTGTTACAATGGTTCCACTGTACATGTATTACAATGTATTACAAGGGTTCCACTGTACATGTATTACAATGTGTTACAAGGTTTCCACTTTACATGTATTACAATGTGTTACAAGGGTTCCATTGTACATGTATTACAATGTGTTACAAGGGTTCCACTGTACATGTATTACAATGTGTTACAAGGGTTCCACTGTACATGTATTACAATGTGTTACAAGGGTTCCACTGTACATGTATTACAATGTGTTACAAGGGTTCCACTGTACATGTATTACAATGTGTTACAAGGGTTCCACTGTACATGTATTACAATGTGTTACAAGGGTTCCACTGTACATGTATTACAATGTATTACAAGGGTTCCACTGTACATGTATTACAGTGTGTTACAAGGGTTCCACTGTACATGTATTACAATGTGTCACAAGGGTTCCACTGTGCATGTATTACCATGTATTACAAGGGTTCCACTGTACATGTATTACAATGTATTACAAGGGTTCCACTGTACATGTATTACAATGTGTTACAAGAGTTCCACTGTACATGTATTACAATGTATTACAAGGGTTCCACTGTACATGTATTACAATGTGTTACAGGGGTTCCACTGTACATGTATTACAATATTTTACAAGGGTTCCACTGTACATGTATTACAGTGTATTACAGGGGTTCCACTGTACATGTATTACAATGTATTACAAGGGTTCCACTGTACATGTATTACAATGTATTACAAGGGTGCCACTATACATGTATTACAATGTATTACAGGGGTTCCACTGTACATGTATTACAATGTATTACAAGGGTTCCACTGTACATGTATTACAATGTATTACAAGGGTACCACTGTACATGTATTACAATGTGTTACAGGGGTTCCACTGTACATGTATTACAATGTGTTACAAGGGTGCCACTATACATGTATTACAATGTATTACAAGGGTTTCACTGTACATGTATTACATTGTTTTACAAGGGTTCCACTGTACATGTATTACAATGTATTACAAGGGTTCCACTGTACATGTATTACAATGTATTAAAAGGGTTCCACTGTACATGTATTACAATGTGTTACAAGGGTTCCACTGTACATGTATTACAATGTGTTACAAGGGTTCCACTGTACATGTATTACAATGTGTTACAAGGGTTCCACTGTACATGTATTACAATGTGTTACAAGGGTTCCACTGTACATGTATTACAATGTGTTACAAGGGTTCCACTGTACATGTATTACAATGTGTTACAAGGGTTCCACTGTCCATGTATTACAATGTATTACAAGGGTTCCACTGTACATGTATTACAAGGGTTCCACTGTACATGTATTACAATGTGTTACTTATTTGAATTTTCAGTTTCTGGAGTTTTTATGATGTTTATTAAGTAGACCCCACAAAGTAGATCTTCTGTTTCTCAGATCATTTTTTTGTAAAATTTCATGTGGGTGGGTGTTTTTATATTTTATTTTTTTATTTTTGTCATTATTTCTTTGCCATCAAAAGTTTATGTTGTTTGTTTGTTTTATGTTTTAGGCCTCATAATCTACAGAATAGCATGGTTGGTGGTGTATTTTGTCCCTCAACAAAGCATTGCAAAGCCTTGTTGCACTCAAGGGACAAATTTATCAATTTTATTAACTTGGTTAAAATATCAGACATAAACCATTTTTGTGTCGCCGCCCCACGAAGTGGGGGGGGGGGGGGGGGGGGGGGGGGAGGGCGACATATAGGGATTACTTTTGTCGTCCGCGTCACACTTTCTCTTATCCGCCACTCCTCTTTAACCTATGAATGGATTTTGATGAAACTTTGTGTCGCCGCCCCACGAAGTGGGGAGCGACATATAGGGATTACTTTTGTCGCCTTGCGAGTCCGCATCACACTTTCTCTTATCCGCCACTCCTCTTTAACCTATGAATGGATTTTGATGAAACTTTCAGTGATTTTTTATCACATAATGGCATTGTGCACCTCCTATTTTATTTTTTGATCCACTGTATTTTGTCCTGAGTTATGCCCCTTTTCCACTTAGAATTCTGTCTGAAACGCCAGGCGACACACGTCTTCCATGGAAGACTCACATCTAAGTTAAGTTTGCATTGGTTATCAAAAGAGAGCATGCGGCAGCCTAAAGGACCATGCAGGAGGCATGAGAAATAGATTTTTAACCTTTTTAGACCTTAATATAATTCTTTATTTTCTATTTGAGTTTCAAGTGTCATGCTCATTTTTTATTAAAAATGCATTATATAATAAACAAATTAAATTATTTAATTTGATTGTCATCAATGAGATCAGATGATAAACTCAATGTCTACAACATCTTGTTTGATCTGTCCAATTGATGTTGTGAACTTGATGAGATCTGATGAACCAGATCAGTGGGTTAGTCTCGAAATGCAGGCTGCTTATAATTAATTAGAAGTTAGTCATGAATTTAGATATATTGAGTTTTAGTCTGTGTCTATCAATAGTAGTTACAATTTTTGCTGAATTAAGGCTGAGATTGAAGACTCGTCAACTGTAAGTACAAGATGGAAACATATGTTCATTGAAATCAGTGATGGATGGTTTTCTGCTATGTAGATCTCGGATGAGACCCTTGTGCAAGAAGATAGCCCAGAGGCCCTACGTGTAATCAAACTTTGAAGGTGGAAATAAAATAAGCACTCTTTTCAACATTGCACAAACCTGCAGTTGACAGTGATTGTTTTTTAATCTCAAGCACATCTTATTACATGGAAAGGAACAGATTGCCCCCTGCCCACCTTTCTCAAAGACAAGGGGCAAATGCCTTCATACTCCCTCCTTCAGCTCCAGTACACCTGCACGGAATTGTGAGTTGTGACATAGAAAACTACAACAGGGAATTGCTGGTCCGTATCCGAACATCATTAGTTTATGGTAATTTAGGAGGAGCAAACTTCTGAGACAAGTACTAAATGAAAATACTGTTTTTTAAATTACGTTGTCCATGCAATTGGACCATGAACTGAAAGTTGTAAATCTTATTTGAATGAATAACTGCATTGTAAAACAGATTGTGTGTCTTTAAAACATTGTTAAATACAAACATTTGATTTTGTGTGTTTTTTATAGTGCTCTTACCATTTAGCCACCACAATCCCAGTGCTTTCTAAAACACTGTTCTAGATTGTATTTGGATATCTAAATATTGTTAAATTAATATTTTTAGTTTTATATTTTGAAATTATTTAATAAAAGTAATATAAAACTACAGCTTATTATATTGTCAAAACTACTGTAAAATTAGTGCAAAATAAACCAAGTGAGAAAATTTGTTAATATATTGTTAGTTTTATGTGCATTCTGAGATAATAAAAGTAAGAAATGTACAACTATAGTCATTATCATTTCCTCCAAGGTCGAAAAATAAGATAAAAACTGTAAGCGAAAATCCTTTCATTATCCACATTATTAACACATACTGACCCTTCTGCTATAAACAATAGCTACTTGCATATCGAGGCAACCCTAGATCACTTGACTCATGTAATATCTGTTTATATCAAACCATGTCATCTTAATCTGTCCGTTAATATTTTATAATCAGTTTGTTATAGATATTAATTGCTAGCTATTAATATGTTGTAGGGTTTTGATGATGTAACTGGTGAACCTTTAGTTGTCAGAGAGGATGACAAACCAGAAACTGTCTTGAAACGATTACAACACTACAATGATATTGGTCGACCAGTTCAGGATTTTTTCAGGTATAACATAGGTTTTGTCTTTGTGTTGTCAGATCTGTGAAAAGGAAGTGATTGAACCAAGTGGGAAACCTGCTTTTTAGCAGGGTTTCACAAAGGATTTATAAGCTGGTGTGGTAACTGCATTGTGTCTTTGGGCAAGACACTTCATCCCCATTGCCTTCGTGGGGGCACGGTGGCATTGTGTACTAAGGCGTATTGCATGTCGATGGTTCACTTGTCTTCAACCAATGCTAACCCTGCTTGTGTGGAATTAGTATGTTGGTGAGTCTGACAGTTGCTTCGTGGTTCTCTCCGAGCACTCTGGCTTCCTTCATCCGTAAAACTGTCCAACATGAGGTGACCCTCAAAAGTGTCGTTAAACCCCAATAAATAAATACATGCTGGTGTATAATTAATTTCACAAAATTCTCAGTTGTCATATTGTATCAGACAGCTTTCTGGGTGGTGGAAGCCAGAGTACACTGAGAGAACCACCAAGTAGCATTGATCAAATATCAGCCTCTCTAACTAACAAACCCAACACAAATATCACATATCAGCCTCTCTAACTAACAAACCCAACACAAATATCAAATATCAACCTTTTTAACTAATAAACCCAACACAAACATCAGATATCAGCCTCTCTAACTAACAAACCCAACACAAATATCAAATATCAGCCTTTCTAACTAACAAACCCAACACAAACATCAGATATCAGCCTCTCTAACTAACAAACCCAACACAAATATCAAATATCAGCCTTTCTAACTAACAAACCCAACACAAACATCAGATATCAGCCTCTCTAACTAACAAACCCAACACAAACATCAGATATCAGCCTCTCTAACTAACAAACCCAACACAAATATCAGCCTCTCTAACTAACAAACCCAACACAAACATCAAATATCAGCCTCTCTAACTAACAAATCCAACACAAACATCAGATATCAGCCTCTCTAACTAACAAACCCAACACAAACATCACATATCAGCCTCTCTAACTAACAAACCCAACACAAACATCAAATATCAGCCTCTCTAACTAACAAACCCAACACAAACATCAGATATCAGCCTCTCTACCTAACAAACCCAACACAAATATCAAATATCAGCCTCTCTAACAAACCTAACACAAACATCAGATATCAGCCTCTCTAACTAACAAACCCAACACAAACATCATATATCAGCCTCTCTAACTAACAAATGCAACACAAACATCAAATATCAGCCTCTCTAACTAACAAACCCAACACAAACATCAAATATCAGCCTCTGTAACTAACAAACCCAACACAAACATCAGATATCAGCCTCTCTAACTAACAAACCCAACACTAACATCAGATATCAGCCTCTCTAACTAACAAACCCAACACAAACATCAAATATCAGCCTCTCTAACTAACAAACCTAACACAAACATCAGATATCAGCCTCTGTAACTAACAAACCCAATGCAAATATCAAATATCAGCCTCTCTAACTAACAGACCCAACACAAACATCAAATATCAGCCTCTCTAACTAACAAACCCAACAAAAACATCAGGTATCAGCCTCTCTAACTAACAAACCCAACACAAACATCAAATATCAGCCTCTCTAACTAACAAACCCAACACAAACATCAGATATCAGCCTCTCTAACTAACAAACCCAACACAAACATCAGGTATCAGCCTCTCTAACTAACAAACCCAACACAAATATCAGATACCAGCCTCTCTAACTAACAAACCCAACACAAATATCAAATATCAGCATCTCTAACAAACCCAACACAAACATCAAATATCAGCCTCTCTAACTAACAAACCCAACATAAACATCAGATATCAGCTTCTCTAACTAACAAACCCAACACAAACATCAGATATCAGCCTCTCTAACTAACAAACCCAACACAAACATCAGATATCAGCCTCTCTAACTAACAAACCCAACACAAACATCAGATATCAGCCTCTCTAACTAACAAACCCAACACAGATATCAAATATCAGCCTCTCTCACTAACAAACCCGACACAAACTTAGTTAGCAGCAATAATCAAATATCAGCCTATCTAACTAACAAACCCAACACAGACAGAGTTAGTAGCAGTGATCATATGTCAGCCTCTTTTACTTACAAACCAGACAAAAACAGAGTTAGTAGCAGTGATCAAACCCAACACAAATATCAAATATCAGCCTCTCTCACTAACAAACCCTACACAAACTTAGTTAGCAGCAATGATCAAATATCAGCCTATCTAACTAACAAATCCAACACAGACAGAGTTAGTAGCAGTGATCATATGTCAGCCTCTTTTACTTACAAACCAGACAAAAACAGAGTTAGTAGCAGTGATCAAATATCAGCCTCTCTAACTAACAAACCCAACACAAACAGAGTTAGTAGCAGTGATCAAATATCAGCCTCTCTTACTTACAAACCCAACACAAACAGAGTTAGTAGCAGTGATCAAATATCAGCCTCTCTAACTAACAAACCCAACACAAACATCAAGATATCAACCTCTCTAACTAACAAACCCAACACAAATAATCAAATATCAGCCTCTCTCACTAACAAACCCGACACAAACTTAGTTAGTAGCAGTGATCAAATATCAGCCTCTCTAACTAACAAACCCAACACAAACAGAGTTAGTAGCAGTGATCAAATATCAGCCTCTCTTACTTACAAACCTGACACAAACAGAGTTTGTAGCAGTGATCAAATATCAGCCTCTTTAACTAACAACCCCAACACAAACAGAGTTAGTAGCAGTGATCAGATATCAGCCTCTCTAACTAACAAACCCAACACAAACAGAGTTAGTAGCAGTGATCAAATATCAGCCTCTCTAACTAACAAACCCAACACAAACAGAGTTAGCAGCAGTGATCAAATATCAGCCTCTCTAACTAACAAACCCAACACAAACAGAGTTAGTGGCAGTGATCAAATATCAGCCTCTCTAACTAACAAACCCAACACAAACAAAGTTAGCAGCAGTGATCAGATATCAGCCTCTCTAACTAACAAACCCAACACAAACAGAGTTAGTGGCAGTGATCAAATATCAGCCTCTCTAACTAACAAACCCAACACAAACAGAGTTAGCAGCAGTGATCAAATATCAGCCTCGCTAACTAACAAACCCAACACAAACATCAAGATATCAACCTCTCTAACTAACAAACCCAACACAAATAATCAAATATCAGCCTCGCTAACTAACAAACCCAACACAGAGTTAGTAGCAGTGATCAAATATCAGCCTCTCTAACTAACAAACCCAACACAAATAATCAAATATCAGCCTCGCTAACTAACAAACCCAACACAAACAGAGTTAGTAGCAGTGATCAACTATCAGCCTCTCTAACTAACAAACCCAACACAAATAATCAAATATCAGCCTCTCTAACTAACAAACCCAACACAAACAGAGTTAGTAGCAGTGATCAAATATCAGCCTCTCTAACTAACAAACCCAACACAGAGTTAGTAGCAGTGATCAAATATCAGCCTCTCTAACTAACAAACCCAACACAAACCGAGTTAGTAGCTGTGATCAAATATCAGCCTCTCTAACTAACAAACCCAACACAAACCGAGTTAGTAGCAGTGATCAACTATCAGCCTCTCTAACTAACAAACCCAACACAAACAGAGTTTGTAGCAGTGATCAACTATCAGTCTCTAACTAACAAACCCAACACAAACAGACTTAGTAGCAGTAATCAAATATCAGCCTCGCTAACTAACAAACCCAACACAGAGTTAGTAGCAGTGATCAAATATCAGCCTCTCTAACTAACAAACCCAACACAAACCGAGTTAGTAGCTGTGATCAAATATCAGCCTCTCTAACAAACCCGACACAAACAGAGTTAGTAGCAGTGATCAAATATCAGCCTCTCTAACAAACCCGACACAAACAGAGTTAGTAGCAGTGATCAGATATCAGCCTCTCTAACTAACAAACCCAACACAAACAGAGTTAGTAGCTGTGATCAAATATCGGCCTCTCTAACAAACCCGACACAAACAGATTTAGTAGCAGTGATCAAATATCAGCCTCTCTAACAAACCCGACACAAACAGAGTTAGTAGCAGTGATCAAATATCAGCCTCTCTAACAAACCCAACACAAACAGAGTTAGTAGCAGTGATCAAATATCAGCCTCTCTAACAAACCCAACACAAACAGAGTTAGTAGCAGTGATCATATATCGGTCTCTCTAACAAACCCGACACAAACAGAGTTAGTAGCAGTGATCATATATCGGTCTCTCTAACAAACCCAACACAAACAGAGTTAGCAGCAGTGATCAAATATCAGCCTCTTTTACTGACAAACCTGACACAAACAGAGTTAGTAGCTGTGATCAAATATCAGCCTCGCTAACTAACAAACCCAACACAAACAGAGTTTGTAGCAGTGATCAAATATCAGCCTCTCTAACAAACCCAACACAAACAGAGTTAGTAGCAGTGATCATATATCGGTCTCTCTAACAAACCCAACACAAACAGAGTTAGCAGCAGTGATCAAATATCAGCCTCTCTAACAAACCCAACACAAACAGAGTTAGCAGCAGTGATCAAATATCAGCCTCTCTAACAAACCCAACACAAACAGAGTTAGTAGCAGTGATCATATATCGGTCTCTCTAACAAACCCGACACAAACAGAGTTAGTAGCAGTGATCATATATCGGTCTCTCTAACAAACCCAACACAAACAGAGTTAGCAGCAGTGATCAAATATCAGCCTCTTTTACTGACAAACCTGACACAAACAGAGTTAGTAGCTGTGATCAAATATCAGCCTCGCTAACTAACAAACCCAACACAAACAGAGTTAGTAGCAGTGATCAAATATCAGCCTCTCTAACAAACCCAACACAAACAGAGTTAGTAGCAGTGATCATATATCGGTCTCTCTAACAAACCCGCCACAAACAGAGTTAGTAGCAGTGATCATATATCGGTCTCTCTAACAAACCCAACACAAACAGAGTTAGTAGCAGTGATCAAATATCAGCCTCTCTAACTAACAAACCCAACACAAACAGTTAGTAGCAGTGATCAAATATCAGCCTCTCTAACAAACCCAACACAAACAGAGTTAGTAGCAGTGATCATATATCGGTCTCTCTAACAAACCCGACACAGAGTTAGTAGCAGTGATCATATATCGGTCTCTCTAACAAACCCAACACAAACAGAGTTAGCAGCAGTGACCAAATATCAGCCTCTTTTACTGACAAACCTGACACAAACAGAGTTAGTAGCTGTGATCAAATATCAGCCTCGCTAACTAACAAACCCAACACAAACAGAGTTAGTAGCTGTGATCAAATATCAGCCTCTCTAACTAACAAACCCAACACAAACAGAGTTAGTGGCAGTGATCAAATATCAGCCTCTCTAACTAACAAACCTGACACAAACAGAGTTAGTAGCAGTGATCAGATATCAGCCTCTCTAACAAAACCGAAACAAGAGTTAGTAGCAGTGATCAAATATCAGCCTCTCTAACTAACAAACCCAACACAAACAGAGTTAGTAGCAGTGATCAAATATCAGCCTCTCTAACTAACAAACCCAACACAAACAGAGTTAGTAGCAATGATCAAATATCAGCCTCTCTAACTAACAAACCTGACACAAACAGAGTTAGTAGCAGTGATCAAATATCAGCCTCTCTAACTAACAAACCCAACACAAACGGAGTTTGTAGCAGTGATCAACTATCAGTCTCTAACTAACAAACCCAACACAAACAGAGTTAGTAGCAGTGATCAAATATCAGCCTCTCTAACTAACAAACCCAACACAAACAGAGTTAGTAGCAATGATCAAATATCAGCCTCTCTAACTAACAAACCTGACACAAACAGAGTTAGTAGCAGTGATCAAATATCAGCCTCTCTAACTAACAAACCCAACACAGAGTTAGTAGCAGTGATCAAATATCAGCCTCTCTAACTAACAAACCCAACACAAACAGAGTTAGTAGCAATGATCAAATATCAGCCTCTCTAACTAACAAACCTGACACAAACAGAGTTAGTAGCAGTGATCAAATATCAGCCTCTCTAACTAACAAACCCAACACAAACAGAGTTTGTAGCAGTGATCAACTATCAGTCTCTAACTAACAAACCCAACACAAACAGAGTTAGTAGCAGTGATCAAATATCAGTCTCTCTAACTAACAAACCCAACACAAACAGAGTTAGTAGCAATGATCAAATATCAGCCTCTCTAACTAACAAACCTGACACAAACAGAGTTAGTAGCAGTGATCAAATATCAGCCTCTCTAACTAACAAACCCAACACAAACAGAGTTTGTAGCAGTGATCAACTATCAGTCTCTAACTAACAAACCCAACACAAACAGAGTTAGTAGCAGTGATCAAATATCAGCCTCTCTAACTAACAAACCCAACACAAACAGAGTTAGTAGCAGTGATCAAATATCAGCCTCTCTAACTAACAAACCCAACACAGAGTTAGTAGCAATGATCAAATATCAGCCTCTCTAACTAACAAACCTGACACAAACAGAGTTAGTAGCAGTGATCAAATATCAGCCTCTCTAACTAACAAACCCAACACAAACAGAGTTAGTAGCAGTGATCAGATATCAGCCTCTCTAACAAACCCAACACAAACAGAGTTAGCAGCAGTGATCAAATATCGGCCTCTTCTACTTACAAACCTGACACAAACAGAGTTAGTAGCAGTGATCAAATATCAGCCTCTCTAACTAACAAACCTGACACAAACACAGTTAGCAGCAGTGATCAAATATCAGCCTCTCTAACAAAACCGAAACAAGAGTTAGTAGCAGTGATCAGATATCAGCCTCTCTAACTAACAAACCCAACACAGAGTTAGTAGCAGTGATCATATATCGGTCTCTCTAACTAACAAACCCAACACAAACAGAGTTAGCAGCAGTGATCAAATATCAGCCTCTTTTACTGACAAACCTGACACAAACAGAGTTAGTAGCAGTGATCAAATATCAGCCTCTCTAAGTAACAAACCCAACACAAACAGAGTTAGTAGCAGTGATAAAATATCAGCCTCTCTAACAAACCCAACACAAACAGAGTTAGTAGCAGTGATCATATATCGGTCTCTCTAACAAACCCGCCACAAACAGAGTTAGTAGCAGTGATCATATATCGGTCTCTCTAACAAACCCAACACAAACAGAGTTAGTAGCAGTGATCAAATATCAGCCTCTCTAACTAACAAACCCAACACAAACAGTTAGTAGCAGTGATCAAATATCAGCCTCTCTAACAAACCCAACACAAACAGAGTTAGTAGCAGTGATCATATATCGGTCTCTCTAACAAACCCGACACAGAGTTAGTAGCAGTGATCATATATCGGTCTCTCTAACAAACCCAACACAAACAGAGTTAGCAGCAGTGACCAAATATCAGCCTCTTTTACTGACAAACCTGACACAAACAGAGTTAGTAGCTGTGATCAAATATCAGCCTCGCTAACTAACAAACCCAACACAAACAGAGTTAGTAGCTGTGATCAAATATCAGCCTCTCTAACTAACAAACCCAACACAAACAGAGTTAGTGGCAGTGATCAAATATCAGCCCCTCTAACTAACAAACCTGACACAAACAGAGTTAGTAGCAGTGATCAGATATCAGCCTCTCTAACAAAACCGAAACAAGAGTTAGTAGCAGTGATCAAATATCAGCCTCTCTAACTAACAAACCCAACACAAACAGAGTTAGTAGCAGTGATCAAATATCAGCCTCTCTAACTAACAAACCCAACACAAACAGAGTTAGTAGCAATGATCAAATATCAGCCTCTCTAACTAACAAACCTGACACAAACAGAGTTAGTAGCAGTGATCAAATATCAGCCTCTCTAACTAACAAACCCAACACAAACGGAGTTTGTAGCAGTGATCAACTATCAGTCTCTAACTAACAAACCCAACACAAACAGAGTTAGTAGCAGTGATCAAATATCAGCCTCTCTAACTAACAAACCCAACACAAACAGAGTTAGTAGCAATGATCAAATATCAGCCTCTCTAACTAACAAACCTGACACAAACAGAGTTAGTAGCAGTGATCAAATATCAGCCTCTCTAACTAACAAACCCAACACAGAGTTAGTAGCAGTGATCAAATATCAGCCTCTCTAACTAACAAACCCAACACAAACAGAGTTAGTAGCAATGATCAAATATCAGCCTCTCTAACTAACAAACCTGACACAAACAGAGTTAGTAGCAGTGATCAAATATCAGCCTCTCTAACTAACAAACCCAACACAAACAGAGTTTGTAGCAGTGATCGACTATCAGTCTCTAACTAACAAACCCAACACAAACAGAGTTAGTAGCAGTGATCAAATATCAGTCTCTCTAACTAACAAACCCAACACAAACAGAGTTAGTAGCAATGATCAAATATCAGCCTCTCTAACTAACAAACCTGACACAAACAGAGTTAGTAGCAGTGATCAAATATCAGCCTCTCTAACTAACAAACCCAACACAAACAGAGTTTGTAGCAGTGATCAACTATCAGTCTCTAACTAACAAACCCAACACAAACAGAGTTAGTAGCAGTGATCAAATATCAGCCTCTCTAACTAACAAACCCAACACAAACAGAGTTAGTAGCAGTGATCAAATATCAGCCTCTCTAACTAACAAACCCAACACAAACAGAGTTAGTAGCAATGATCAAATATCAGCCTCTCTAACTAACAAACCTGACACAAACAGAGTTAGTAGCAGTGATCAAATATCAGCCTCTCTAACTAACAAACCCAACACAAACAGAGTTAGTAGCAGTGATCAGATATCAGCCTCTCTAACAAACCCAACACAAACAGAGTTAGCAGCAGTGATCAAATATCGGCCTCTTCTACTTACAAACCTGACACAAACAGAGTTAGTAGCAGTGATCAAATATCAGCCTCTCTAACTAACAAACCTGACACAAACACAGTTAGCAGCAGTGATCAAATATCAGCCTCTCTAACAAAACCGAAACAAGAGTTAGTAGCAGTGATCAGATATCAGCCTCTCTAACTAACAAACCCAACACAGAGTTAGTAGCAGTGATCATATATCGGTCTCTCTAACTAACAAACCCAACACAAACAGAGTTAGCAGCAGTGATCAAATATCAGCCTCTTTTACTGACAAACCTGACACAAACAGAGTTAGTAGCAGTGATCAAATATCAGCCTCTCTAACTAACAAACCCAACACAAACAGAGTTAGTAGCAGTGATAAAATATCAGCCTCTCTAACTAACAAACCCAACACAAACATCAAGATATCAACCTCTCTAACTAACAAACCCAACACAAATAATCAAATATCAGCCTCTCTCACTAACAAACCCAACACAAACCGAGTTAGTAGCATTGATCAGATATCAGCCTCTCTAACTAACAAACCCAACACAAACAGAGTTAGTAGCAGTGATAAAATATCAGCCTATCTAACTAACAAACCCGACACAAACAGAGTTAGTAGCAATGATCAAATATCAGCCTCTCTAACTAACAAACCTGACACAAACAGAGTTAGTAGCAGTGATCAAATATCAGCCTCTCTAACTAACAAACCCAACACAAACAGAGTTAGTAGCATTGATCAGATATCAGCCTCTCTAACAAAACCGACACAAACAGAGTTAGTAGCATTGATCAAATATCAGCCTCTTTTACTGACAAACCTGACACAAACAGAGTTAGTAGCAGTGATCAAATATCAGCCTCTCTAACTAACAAACCCAACATAAACAGAGTTAGTAGCAGTGATCAAATATCAGCCTCTCTAACTAACAAACCCAACACAGAGTTAGTAGCAGTGATCAAATGTCAGCCTCTCTAACAAAACTGAAACAAGAGTTAGTAGCAGTGATCAAATATCAGCCTCTCTAACTAACAAACCCAACACAGAGTTAGTAGCAGTGATCAAATATCAGCCTCTCTAACAAAACTGAAACAAGAGTTAGTAGCAGTGATCAAATATCAGCCTATCTAACTAACAAACCCGACACAGAGTTAGTAGCAGTGATCAAATATCAGCCTCTCTTACTTACAAAACCGACACAAACAGAGTTAGTAGCAGTGATCAAATATCAGCCTATCTAACTAACAAACCCGACACAGAGTTAGTAGCAGTGATCAAATATCAGCCTCTCTAACTGACAAACCCAACACAAACAGAGTTAGTAGCAGTGATCAAATATCAGCCTCTCTAACTAACAAACCCAACACAAACAGAGTTAGTAGCAGTGATCAAATATCAGCCTCTCTAACTAACAAACCCAACACAAACAGAGTTAGTGGCAGTGATCAAATATCAGCCTCTCTTACTTACAAACCTGACACAGAGTTAGTAGCAGTGATCAAATATCAGCCTCTCTAACTAACAAACCCAACACAAACAGAGTTAGTGGCAGTGATCAAATATCAGCCTCTCTAACTAACAAACCCAACACAAACAGAGTTAGCAGCAGTGATCAAATATCAGCCTCTCTAACTAACAAACCCAACACAGAGTTAGTAGCAGTGATCAAATATCAGCCTCTCTAACTAACAAACCCAACACAGAGTTAGTAGCAGTGATCAAATATCAGCCTCTTTTACTTACAAACCTGACACAAACAGAGTTAGTAGCAATGATCAAATATCAGCCTCGCTAACTAACAAACCTGACACAAACGGAGTTAGGAGCACTGATCAAATATCAGCCTCTCTTACTTACAAAACCGACACAAACAGAGTTAGTAGCAGTGATCAAATATCAGCCTCTCTAACAAACCCGACACAAACAGACTTAGTAGCAGTAATCAAATATCAGCCTCTCTAACTAACAAACCCAACACAAACAGAGTTAGTAACAGTGATCAAATATCAGCCTCTCTTACTTACAAACCTGACACAGAGTTAGTAGCAGCCTCTCTGACTAACAAACCCGAAACAAGCAGAGTAAGTAGCAGCCTCTCCAACTAACAAACCTGACCCCCCTGCCCGACATTCCTTAAAAGTTGGTCCTCAAAATATGTCCAAAAATGGCATAAAATTGGGGGTTAAGGTCCATGGGGGTTAGTTTGTAGATTTGTAGATTGCTTGTCCTAATATCTGTGTAGGAGAAAAGGTACACTGTCGTCAATACATGAAAAACCTCAAAATATCTGCTCATTTGCAAGGAGATGGCGGTTTTTGAACCTTGGAATTTCAAAATTTTTCAAAACCCGACACAGAGTTAGTAGAAAAATTTTGAATTCCAGGGTTCAAAAACCCCCATCGACGACCCTTGGCCACCCCATATCAGACACATTTCTTTCTTATCAACCTAGCTTACAATTATTTACTACAGGCTTGCACTACAGTGGAAGACCGTAACTCGGATAAAATACTCTGTATTTTAATCTTTCCCAAGAGATGTGGGAAAGAAAAGTGGTGTAAAAAACACCACCACAACTTCCGTTAACCAATGCGCAGTGCAGTCATTAATTCATCATTCTTTTTGTGTCCAAGACACTTGTAGGATGTGTCTTCGCCATTTGCATTACGAAACCGTGATAATTCAACTCGTCGATAATGATTTTCCTGTGACTGGAATTATGGATCTGGAGATCGTATAATAACAGGACTGTGTTTTATATATTCTCGTTTATATATTCAACTACATTCTCATTGAATTTTATTTTATATTCCACTTTCGCGAATGTTTTTTCGACATCGTGTCAATGCGGTTCGGAAATAAAAATTTTCGGTTGATAAATTTTATTATTATTATTGGAGTTAGGTGTCAATGAGGGAGTCCATGGACAGGATTTCTTCACTCTGTTGAGGGCTAAATTTCTGTTTTTTAGGTTCCTGTCATCTGTCTGGGTTCTATCGTGTACCTTCCGGTTATTTTTTTCTGCCGTCTTCTCTCATAGTTGGGGGTGTTCTTCTACTGTATGTATCTGTTGAGTTCACCTTTTTCTTCTACTGCTTTCACCTCTGTTATTTCCAGTTCGGTTCCTCTAGGGCAATTCCTTTCGCCTTCGCTTTTTTGTGCATTCTCGTGGTTGTTCCTCCCACACTCAGGGGCGGGGGAGGCGGGGATGCTGTCGTTTCGGGGCCTCCCGACACAACCACATCTGGTGAGAGTTACACCCCCTCTGTGGGGGATGTGCAGCTCCTCCCGCAACCGTGGGGGTGGGGAATGCTGTTGTTTCGGGGCCTCCAGACACGACCACGTCTGGTGAGAGTTACACCCCCTCCGTGGGGGATGTTCAGCTCCTCCCGCACCCGCGGGGGGTGGGTAACGCTGTCGTTTTGGGGCCTCCCAACACGACCATGTCTGAGAGTTGCATCCCCTCTGTTGGGGATGTGCAGCTCCTCCCACACCTGCGGGGGGTGGAGAACGCTGTCGTTTTGGGGCCTCCCGGCACGACCACGTCTGGTGAGAGTTATTCCCCATCCGTGAGGGATGTGCAGTTTTTTAGCTCAACTTGACAAAGTCAAGCTGAGCTATTGCCATCACTTCTCGTCCGTCGGCGTACGTACGTACGTTAGTACGTTAGTACGTACATCCACAGTTTCCTTTGGCACGCCTCACAGGTCGCATTTATGATCAGATTACTTTGAAACTTGGTATGCTTGTTTGGGGTGACCTCTAGATGGGAGCTATCGATTTTCTTCAATTTCCGTCAAAAAATGTTGCCACGGCCAACGTTCTTAAAACTTGGTTTAGTCAAATCACAATATTTCCCTTTGGCACACCCTACAGGGCACATTTATGATTTGATTGCTTTGAAACCTGATATGCTTATTTAGGGTGACCTCTAGATGGGAGCTATCGATTTTCTTCAATTTCCGGCAAAAAATGTTGCCACAGTCAACGTTCGTAGAACTTACTTTAGTCAGACCTCAATATTTCCATTTGGCACACCCTAAAGGGCACATTTATGATCAGATTGCTTTGAAACCTGGTATGCTTGTTTGGGGAGACCTCTAGATGGGAGCTATCGATTTTCTTCAATTTCTGTCAAAAATGTTGCCGCGGCCAACGTTCTTAGAACTTAGTTTAGTCAGAAGACTCAATATTTCCCTTTGGCACACCCGACAGGGTACATTTATGATCGGATTGCTTTGAAACCTGGCATGCTTGTTTGGGGTGACCTCTAGATGGGAGCTATCGATTTTCTTCAATTTCCGGCAAAAAATGTTGCCGCGGCCAACGTTTTTAGAACTCAGTTTAGTCAGACCACAATATTTCCCTTTGGCACATGCTACAGGGCACATTTATGATCGTATTGCTTTGAAACCTGGCATGCTTGTTTGGGGTGACCTCTAGATGGGAGCTATCGATTTTCTTCAATTTCTGTCAAAAAATGTTGCCGCGGCCAACGTTCTTAGAACTTAGTTTAGTCAGAAGACTCAATATTTCCCTTTGGCACACCCTACAGGGTACATTTATGATCGGATTGCTTTGAAACCTGGCATGCTTGTTTGGGGTGACCTCTAGATGGGAGCTATCGATTTTCTTCAATTTCCGTCAAAAAATGTTGCCACGGCCAACGTTCTTAAAACTTGGTTTAGTCAAATCACAATATTTCCCTTTGGCACACCCTACAGGGCACATTTATGATTTGATTGCTTTGAAACCTGATATGCTTATTTAGGGTGACCTCTAGATGGGAGCTATCGATTTTCTTCAATTTCCGGCAAAAAATGTTGCCACAGTCAACGTTCGTAGAACTTACTTTAGTCAGACCTCAATATTTCCATTTGGCACACCCTAAAGGGCACATTTATGATCAGATTGCTTTGAAACCTGGTATGCTTGTTTGGGGAGACCTCTAGATGGGAGCTATCGATTTTCTTCAATTTCTGTCAAAAATGTTGCCGCGGCCAACGTTCTTAGAACTTAGTTTAGTCAGAAGACTCAATATTTCCCTTTGGCACACCCGACAGGGTACATTTATGATCGGATTGCTTTGAAACCTGGCATGCTTGTTTGGGGTGACCTCTAGATGGGAGCTATCGATTTTCTTCAATTTCCGGCAAAAAATGTTGCCGCGGCCAACGTTTTTAGAACTCAGTTTAGTCAGACCACAATATTTCCCTTTGGCACATGCTACAGGGCACATTTATGATCGTATTGCTTTGAAACCTGGCATGCTTGTTTGGGGTGACCTCTAGATGGGAGCTATCGATTTTCTTCAATTTCTGTCAAAAAATGTTGCCGCGGCCAACGTTCTTAGAACTTAGTTTAGTCAGAAGACTCAATATTTCCCTTTGGCACACCCTACAGGGTACATTTATGATCGGATTGCTTTGAAACCTGGCATGCTTGTTTGGGGTGACCTCTAGATGGGAGCTATCGATTTTCTTCAATTTCCGTCAAAAAATGTTGCCACGGCCAACGTTCTTAAAACTTGGTTTAGTCAAATCACAATATTTCCCTTTGGCACACCCTACAGGGCACATTTATGATTTGATTGCTTTGAAACCTGATATGCTTATTTAGGGTGACCTCTAGATGGGAGCTATCGATTTTCTTCAATTTCCGGCAAAAAATGTTGCCACAGTCAACGTTCGTAGAACTTACTTTAGTCAGACCTCAATATTTCCATTTGGCACACCCTAAAGGGCACATTTATGATCAGATTGCTTTGAAACCTGGTATGCTTGTTTGGGGAGACCTCTAGATGGGAGCTATCGATTTTCTTCAATTTCTGTCAAAAAATGTTGCCGCGGCCAACGTTCTTAGAACTTAGTTTAGTCAGAAGACTCAATATTTCCCTTTGGCACACCCGACAGGGTACATTTATGATCGGATTGCTTTGAAACCTGGCATGCTTGTTTGGGGTGACCTCTAGATGGGAGCTATCGATTTTCTTCAATTTCCGGCAAAAAATGTTGCCGTGGCCAACGTTTTTAGAACTCAGTTTAGTCAGACCACAATATTTCCCTTTGGCACACGCTACAGGGCACATTTATGATCGGATTGCTTTGAAACCTGGCATGCTTGTTTGGGGTGACCTCTAGATGGGAGCTATCGATTTTCTTCAATTTCTGTCAAAAAATGTTGCCGCGGCCAACGTTCTTAGAACTTAGTTTAGTCAGAAGACTCAATATTTCCCTTTGGCACACCCTACAGGGTACATTTATGATCGGATTGCTTTGAAACCTGGCATGCTTGTTTGGGGTGACCTCTAGATTGGAGCTATCGATTTTCTTCCATTTCCGTCAAAAAATGTTGCCACGGCCAACGTTCTTAGAACTTAGTCTAGTCAGACCACAATATTTCCCTTTTGTACACCCTACAGGGCACATTTATGATCGGATTGCTTTGAAACCTGGCATGCTTGTTTGGGGAGGCCTCCAGATGGGAGCTATTGATTTTCTTCGGTTTCTGTCAAAAAATGTTGCCACTGGAAAAAAATAACATTGGTACCAACGATCTTCGATTTTGCCATTTCATTTATAACTTACCAAGTTCAAGTTTGTCAAGTTGAGCTACAGTGTCATTGACACTTTCATTTACCATGGTGTATACTGCAGGAGCTGTTGGATTACTGGTGAAGAGATGCCTGGTTCCAGGACTATGCCCCCTCCCCAGTCGACATCTGAGGCTGTCACTAGGGTTGTGACTCCTCCTTTGGAGGCCGAGCTAGGTTGCTCTCTCCCCTTTTCCGCCAGTTTCAACAGCTCCCATCATATCTGCTGCTACTGCTGTTCCGTCTACAACTTCATCAGTCACCATTTTAGCCAGCCTCGGCTTAACCCTGCAGGGGGCTGCAGTGATGTCTGTAGTGTGGTTGTGGGGTATCAGCCTCAGCCTTCCCTGACTTCAACTCTGCGAAGTCGGAAGTGGTTGCCGACTGAACCCCCTGCTGTGTCCTCTCAGCCATTGAGCACAGTAGTTTTATCCCTGCAGGGGTCTGCAGAGGTGTCTGGTAGTGTTGACGTGGGGTATCGGTCTCAGCCTTCCCTGACTTCAACTCGGCGAAGTGGGAAGTGGCTTGCTGTGTCCTCTCGGTCATTGAGCACAGCAGTTTTCTCCCTGCAGGGGTCTGCAGCAGTGTCTGGTGGTGTAGACGTGGGGTATCAGCCTCAGCCTTCCCTGACTTCAACTCTGCAAAGTCGGAAGTGGTTGCCGACTGAACCCCCATGCTGTGTCCTCTCAGCCATTGAGCACAGCAGTTTTATCCCTGCAGGGGTCTGCAGGGATGTCTGGTAATGTAGATGTGGGGTATTGGCCTCAGCCTTCCCTGACTTCAACTTGGCGAAGTTGGAAGGGGCTGCCGGCCGAACACTCTACTGTGGTCTCTCAGCCGTGGAGTACCTCATTTTTTAGCTCATCTTGACAAAGTCAAGCTGAGCTAATCTCATCGCTTCCCGTCTGTCATCCGTCAACACCATGTTTTGGTCTTCTCCTCCAAAGCCACTGGGCCAATTCAAGTGAAAGTTTGTGTGAGTGATGGTCCCAAAGGGGCATTTCATTTTTGTTCAACTCAGCATGCCCAGCCCCATAGGGAGGGAGTGGGGGAAAATGCTCCAAAATATTTTTAAAATCTTCTTCTCAAGAACCAGTGTGACTTGATATTTGCTATGGAGCTTCCATATGAGGTGTAGAATCAAGTTTGTTCAAACAAAGTTCGTGAAGTAATATTTGGCTTTGTCAGTGGAGGGGTAAGATTTTTGTCCCCACCCAAAATTTCTATTTTCTGAACCGATGGTCCGGTAAGAACCAAATTTGGTTTGTGGTAGTATTGGGTCATAAGTACTTGACCCATGCAAAAAAAAAATTCCCGCATCCCCATGGGAACCCTGGGAGCTAAAAATAGAAATATTTTCAAACGCCCATATTTCCCAAACCCCACGGAACAGAGAGCTTTTATTTGGTATGAAGTATCCTTATGACCAGTAGAATTGAATGGTAAAAAAAAATTGCCATCGGTTATGTTAGGGTGTTCTGTAATGGGCATCGAAAAAATGCTGAGTCAGCATATTTGCAAAAATTTTAAAAAATCTTTTCTCCAGAACCAATCATCAGAATCTTTTGATATTTGGTATACAGCATTCATAAGGGGGTCAGATAAAAGTTTGTTGAAATAAAGCTCATCGGTTCATTTTTGGGCTCTCTACAGGAGCCCGAAGTTTTAACATAGGGTAATATGGGGAATATTCTTTAAAAATCTTCTTCTTCAGAACCACCAGTCAGAATCTTTTAATATTTGGTATACATCATTGTTATGAGGGTCAGATTCCAGATTGTTCAAACCAAGTCCCTAGGTTAATATCTGGGCTTCCTACGGAAGCCCAAATTTTATCTTTGTTCAATATGGAGGGTAATTTAAAAAAATCTTCTTCTTCAGATCCATCAGTCAGAATGCTTTGATATTTGGTATGCAACATCTCTATGAGGGTCAGATTCAAGTTTGTTCAAATCAGATCCCTAGGTATATATTTGGGCTCACTATGGTAGCCCAAATTTTTACTTAGTGCAATATGAGGAAATTTCTTTAAAAATCTTCTTCTTCAGATCCACCAGTCGTAATGCTTTTATATTTGGTATACAACATCTCTAGGGGGGTCAGATTCCAGGTTGTTCAATTCGAGTGCCTAGGTTAATATTTGGGCTCCATATGGGAACATGAAATTTAACTTAGTACAATATGAGGGAATTTCTTCAAAAATCTTCTTCTTCAGATTCACTTGTCAGAGTGCTTTCACATTTGGTATACAACATCTCTAGGGGTGTCAGATTCAAGTTTGTTCAAATCGGATCCATAGGTTAATATTTGGGCTCGCTATGGTAGCCCAAATTTGAACTTAGTGCTATTCGAAGAAATTTCTTTACAAGTTCTCTTCTTCAGATCGAACAGTCAGAATGCTTTCATATTCGGTACGCAACATCTCTAGGGAAGTCAGATTTAACTGTGTTCAAATCAAGAGCCTGGCTTAATATTTGGGCTCTCTTTGGGAGCCAGAATTGGCCATTTTGCTGAAGAATTAAAAATTTTGTATTCAGTACCCTCTAGAGGTACTAAGATTAATCCACATAGGTTGTATCAAGGGGCTTCATAGGAGAGCTCTACATTTTACTTATGATCAACTGAAGAAAAGGCATGATGCCCAGATTATTTTTGTCACTCCTGAGGGACTCAAGGATTGACAGTGTAGCCTATGGAGATGGCTTGCTTAATGTAGACTCATTCGTGGACTCTGTTTAAATTGTGTTCTGTACAAGATGAGCACTTCAGGCCCCGTGGGGCCTCTTGTTCTCATTGGATTCGGATGTTCATGGTGGGGTCACCATGAGCTCCATGGCGTTTCCATTCACACTCTCTGGCCCCTTGGCCAGTTTTGTGTGACCGACGCTTTTTGTGCAGCCTGGACCTTTTGTCCCGCAGAGGTCCGCGGCGACTCTCCTGAGTTTCCGCTCTATTGATCCTCGGGGTACGTGATACCCACTGCACATTTGCCTTCAGATGTTTTCGGCTGCAGCCGTTCGCCCCACGTCGGGTGTATTTGAGGATCATGACCCTTCGCTGGTAAATTGGTCAGGAGTGAAGCCACTTTGTCTGTTTGTTCCCACGCCGTTCCGTTCCGACAGTCAGTGAGCTTAGGGAGGCCCTCTCCTTGCTCACTTAGGTTCTGTCCAAGAGCATTTTCCGTTGCTTCCAGCGAGGCTACAAGTGGTTTCCGTGCACCCCCTGTGGCGCCGCCTCCCGGGATTGGAAACAGGTCGCTTTCTGATCCCCTGGTGTGCCCACACCATGGGAGGCATCGGCTGGTTTGCCCATGATGGGCTATGTGTCTTCCAAGTCGTGGGATGAGTCTGACATTCCTGATGTTGAGAGCCAACAGTCTTCTGACTTGGGGGCGGCTGTTGACTTTCTGTTTGGGTTCCTTCCAGGTCTCAAACCGTCAAACCAGCCGACAGTGTCAGCTCGGCTGCGATCATCGGTCGCATGCCTACAGCTCCCTTTATCATTCCATTGATCTGCTGCTGCTTAGTCAGCTTGATCGGCCTTCTGTTGGAGGCAGGCACCATCCAAAGCCTAACAAGTACCCTTCTGCTTCCTCTGTGAAGCTAAGGGCTGATCCTCCTACCGTCACTTCTCCTCACTCACAGGGTGGGGTAGGCATCGGCAGTAGTCACCTCAATTTCGTCCCAGGTTGAGGCACTCCACTAAGTAGAGAGTGCCTCTTCCAACAGGAGTCCCTTTCAATGTTACATGCTAGGCACTTTTGACCATGGCAATAGGCGATCTCCTGTCAAAGGGGACAATCGAGGTCATCAAGAACTTTCTTTCAGTGGGATTTTGTTCCCGCATGTTCTTGGTGCTGAAGAAGGATGGCCAACTCAGATAGGTTATCGATCTGAGTATTCTGACGCAGTCTATCATTGCTCCTCAGTTCAGCATGGAGGCTTTCAGATCAGTTCGCCGCTCCATTCCCCAGGATGTTTTCCAGTTCAAGGCCTTTCCCTTTGGCCTTGGCCTGGATCCTTTGGCCTTCACCTGTCTGATGTCACATGTGTTCGTCTTACATAACACACAGTCCAAGGTGTCTTCTTCGGCTAGTTGATATCCTCCAGAGGCAATCCAATGCTTCTTTTCTGGAGTCTGATGTCACACTGTTGAGCCTACTCATGTCACTAGGGTTCAGAGTCAACGGAGAGAAGTCGGACCTGGTCCCTTCTCCGTCTTGTCATCTGGGATGGACTTCATCACAGTGGCAGTGCTATGGGTGGGCATGGGAGGGGGGGGGGCCCAAATGAAGGCTTTGCCCACTCCCCCCCCCAGTTGCCCCCACCCCCACCCCACCCCCAACCATCTCGCATGCATTTCCATCCACCCTCACACACAAACACATTCAGTCACTCTCTCTCACACACACACACACCCCTCTCTTTTTTTATTCCCAATAATTTCCCATACACACTTAGCCCAAAGCCTCTGGCTAGCTGATGAATACATCCAGGCAGTAGAGATTTAAAGACTCGGATGCAGATACTTATAAGTTATCATTAAGTTTTGAGCCAACAAAGGCATGTCTATCCATATCCCTTGTCTAAAAAAATTCATGGATTTCGCATTGTGACAGACGGGCATTATGAGTCTCTCTCTCTCTCTCTCTCTCTCTCTCTCTCTCTCTCTCTCTCTCTCTCTCACACACAGACCCACCAGATGCGGATCCAGGATTTTTTGAAAGGAGGACCGCTAATTACCATTACATTTAGTCGAAACTTGGACCCAAAGTCTGTAATATAATTTTTTGGTTTGGTACGTCCACAGGACGTACCAAACCAAAAAAGTATATTACGGACTTTGGGTCCAAGTTTGGACTACCTCATAACAAAGTAATGATATGATCCTTTATGTATTTGCCCCCCTTCATGGGAGTCTGCCCAGGGACCAGCCGTGAGGGCGACTAGGGCGATTATGTCGCCCTTCTAAGCCCAAAGTCGCCTAGAAAAATAGTCGGGGCGATTACAAGTCGCCCTCTAAAAATTGGCCAAAATGAGGAAAGGCTGAACTGAGCGATGTGAGGTTTTCATGAAAACGATTATTTTCAAAAATCGAGTGTGATAAATGGGCATTTTAATTCGTCAAATAAATGTACATTTATTTGAAATCACACAACAATCAATTGTCCATTGTCGCTTTTGGCAGATTTTTTTATTTCTATTTTGTTGAGTTTCAGTCGGAGCTTCAAGTGTCGAAACGAAAATAGGTGACTTACGTGACTCAACAAAATAACCCAGTTTGAAAGTAGGTTACGTTGCTTAGGATGCCGAAAATGTATACACAACGGACGTATTTTATAACACAGTATTTTCATTTCGTTTTGCTGACGACTGTTAACTGTCGTGCTGTCTATTCCCAGAAAAACATGAATGGAATTGAAACACATGAAAAAAAGCTTTAGTGATGACAAGAAAAGCTTTGTACAGGACACAAGTGTGCATGTGGACGATCTTGAAAAAGGGTCCTCCTAAACACCGGAAATTCGGAATGACACCGGAATGCCATAAAAATGATGCGGAATGACATTTCTTTTACAAAATACTCGACCCCAGAATGTATTTTCTTTATTAACTAACAAAGTACCTCCCAAGCAACCTTCTTACATCTGGTCCTGTTCACGATTTCAGACTTATGACATTATTAGCTTAGTAGACTTTGGAGAAACGGCAACCACAGAAGGTTGCTGGGGGATTAGCACGAAGAAGAGGGGAGGGGTCATGAAGGAGAGGGTAGCAGTGGGGGATTTTCAGTCAATAATTACTTTGTGATTTTTTAACCTGGCACAGATGCATGATAGACAACTGGATCTGGATTATTCGGACGTTAATGGAGGACCACAAATTGAAAATATGAAGGAGCGGCGGGGGTGGTACATGAATATTCTTAATTTTTCCCACTTGCCTATGAAGTCTCCCTACATGACTCTGCAGTCTCCCTATTTTTTCTGGAGGGAGACTTGAAGTCTCCCTAAAATTTCTCCCTAGGCTGGTCCCTGAGTCTGCCCCCCTAGTTGCCCCCCCACAAAAAAATTTCTGGCGCCGCCACTGCTTCATCAGCTCGGAGTCTTCCCTGACTGCTTGGTCCTTGCGTTTTGGTGACGGATCTCATTCCTCTAGGTCAACTGCATGTCTGACCTCTCCAACTTTTTTTGCTCAGTCGTTGGAGGCCGAATGTCGATCCTCTGGGTCTGGTGCTTCTGTTACCGGAGTCTCTTCCTCGTCACCTTCTTCCCTGACAGATGTTCAGTGGATTATGCAGGGAGTTCCGTTGGACTTCCCCACGTCTGATCGTGTTCTGACGGTAATCGCCAGCGATCTCGGATGGGGTGTGACGTTGGATCCTCTAGGTCTTTTCCTTCTCGGGTCATGGGTCCAGGATCTAGCAGCTCTTCTTGTCAACCAGAAGGAGCTTCTTGCTCTTCTTCTGTGTTTCCGACAGTGGATCCCTCGCTCTCCGAATTATCAGGTCCTTCTGTGATCTGACAATTCTACAGTGGTTGTTTACATTCAGAACCAGGGCGGAACGCTCTATGTTCCCATGTACGTTTTGGTTCGGGATCTTCTACTACTCGCTCAGGATGTCAACACCGGAGTGGTGGTTTGTCCCATTCCCGTTCGTCTGGATGTCCTATCCGACTCCCTTTTCCACTGAGTGGATGCTCCACATGGCGTTGTTCCAGTCTCTTTGCGATCTCTGGGGTCGTCCCCACATCGATCTCTTTGCGACTCTTTGGAACCATCAGGTAGACACTTTCATGTCCCTGTGTCCAGATGCTCTGGCTTTCGCTGTGGATGCTCTGTCCCTCCTTTGGGATGTTTTTGTCGGCTACGCCTTCCTGCCAGTTCCGATTCTGCCTCAGGTTCTAGCCCAGATATGAACCTGCAGTTGTCGAATCCTTTCGATCACACCCCTGTCGCCTCGGTGGGTGTGGATCAATCTGCTCCACACTCTGTTAGCAGCGGTTCCGACATGTCTCCCTCTACGTCGCGACTTTCTTTGCCAAAGTCACCCGAGGAGGTTTCAGGTCGACCCGACTTCATTGTGCCTTTGTGCATGTCTTTTATCGGGTCCTGTCTCCTCCGTAGTGGTTTTTAGAGATGAGCAATGGAGTTGCTTTTCTTCTTCAAGGAGGCACTCACTCCACTGGTTTAGCCTCTGTGGCTAAGTAGAAGGTTCTTCTGTCGATGGTATGCGATCACTCTGTTGCTTCTGTCACTCCTTCGATCACACCGATTGCGGAGTTTCTGGTATATGTTTGTTTCTGGGGGTCTCCTGCAATGGGTACAAATCCATGCTTCAGAGACCTTTTTAGCTCACCAACTTAGCTGTGTGAGTTTATGGCATGGATCGATCGGTAGGCGTCAGCGTACGTGTCCAATAATGTTAAAGCTTCTGTTTAGGTCACTTACTTGCCCTATTTCCATATCATGGCTTTTATAATGCTGCTGTATGATGAATAATATCATTCTACCATGATTTAACCCCTCATACTTTAACTTAGTGTTTTGATCAGCTGCTGTGCTCCTTCTCTTCCCATGGCACTTATATTCATCATACATGTTCCTCAGTATCATTGTTCCATGATTAACCCCTCATACAATGCATTTTAAACATTTTTCTTGACATTTTTAGTTGTGTTTAGTTTTCTGTTTAGCCTGGAATGTCATGTTTAACATAGTGTTTAGGTCAGCTGCTGTGCTCCTTCTCTTCCCATGGCACTTATATTCATCATATATGTTCCTCAGTATCATTGTTCCATGATTAATCCCTCATACGATGCATTTTAAACATTTTTCTTGACATTTTTAGTTGTGTTTAGTTTTCTGTTTAGCTCAGAATTTCATGTTTAAATAAGTGTCTAGGTTAGCTGCTGTGCTCCTTCTCTTCCCATGGCACTTATATTCATCATACAGGTTCCTCCGTATCATTGTTCCATGATTAACCCCTCAAACCCTGCATTTTAAACATTTTTCATGACATTTTTAGTTGCGTTTAGTTTTCTGTTTAGCTCAGAATTTCATGTTTAAATATGTGTTTAGGTCAGCTGCTGTGCTCCTTCTCTTCCCATGGCACTTTTATTCATCATACATGTTCCTCAGTATCATTGTTCCATGATTAACCCCTCATACTCTGCATTTTAAACATTTTTCTTGACATTTTTAGTTACGTTTACTTTTCTGTTTAGCTCAGAATTTCATGTTTAAATAAGTGTTTAGGTCAGCTGCTGTTCTCCTTCTCTTCCCATGGCACTTATATTCATCATATATGTTCCTCAGTATCATTGTTCCATGATTAACCCCTCATACTCTGCATTTTAAACATTTTTCTTGACATTTTTAGTTGCGTTTAGTTTTCTGTTTAGCTCAGAATTTCATGTTTAAATATGTGTTTAGGTCAGCTGCTGTGCTCCTTCTCTTCCCATGGCACTTTTATTCATCATACATGTTCCTCAGTATCATTGTTCCATGATTAACCCCTCATACCCTGCATTTTAAACATTTTTCTTGACATTTTTAGTTACGTTTACTTTTCTGTTTAGCTCAGAATTTCATGTTTAAATAAGTGTTTAGGTCAGCTGCTGTTATCCTTCTCTTCCCATGGCACTTATATTCATCATATATGTTCCTCAGTATCATTGTTCCATGATTAACCCCTCATACGCTGCATTTTAAACATTTTTCTTGACATTTTTAGTTGCGTTTGGTTTTCTGTTTAGCTCAGAATTTCATGTTTAAATATGCGTTTAGGTCAGCTGCTGTGCTCCTTCTCTTCCCATGGCACTTATATTCATCATACATGTTCCTCAGTATCATTGTTCCATGATTAACCCCTCATACCCTGCATTTTAAACATTTTTCTTGACATTTTCAGTTACGTTTACTTTTCTGTTTAGCTCAGAATTTCATGTTTAAATAAGTGTTTAGGTCAGCTGCTGTGCTCCTTCTCTTCCCATGGCACTTATATTCATCATACATGTTCCTCAGTATCATTGTTCCATGATTAACCCCTCATACCCTGCATTTTAAACATTTTTCTTGACATTTTTAGTTGCGTTTAGTTTTCTGTTTAGCTCAGCATTTCATGTTTAAATAAGTGTTTAGGTCAGCTGCTGTGCTCCTTCTCTTCCCATGGCACTTATATTCATCATACTTGTTCCTCAGTATCATTGTTCCATGATTAACCCCTCATACCCTGCATTTTAAACATTTTTCTTGACATTTTTAGTTGCGTTTAGTTTTCTGTTTAGCTCAGAATTTCATGTTCAAATAAGTGTTTAGGTCAGCTGCTGTGCTCTTTCTCTTCCCATGGCACTTATATTCATCATACATGTTCCTCAGTATCATTGTTTCATGATTAACCCCTCATACGATGCATTTTAAACATTTTTCTTGACATTTTTAGTTGCTTTTTGTTTTCTGTTTAGCTTGGAATTCCATGTTTAACTTAGTGTTTAGGTCAGCTGCTGTGCTCCTTCTCTTCCCATGGCACTTATATTCATCATACAGGTTCCTCAGTATCATTGTTCCATGATTAACCCCTCAAACCCTGCATTTTAAACATTTTTCTTTACATTTTTAGTTGCGTTTAGTTTTCTGTTTAGCTCAGAATTTCATGTTTAACTAAGTGTTTAGGTCAGCTGCTGTGCTCCTTCTCTTCCCATGGCACTTATATTCATCATACAGGTTCCTCCGTATCATTGTTCCATGATTAACCCCTCAAACCCTGCATTTTAAACATTTTTCATGACATTTTTAGTTGCGTTTAGTTTTCTGTTTAGCTCAGAATTTCATGTTTAACTAAGTGTTTAGGTCAGCTGCTGTGCTCCTTCTCTTCCCATGGCACTTATATTCATCATACAGGTTCCTCCGTATCATTGTTCCATGATTAACCCCTCAAACCCTGCATTTTAAACATTTTTCATGACATTTTTAGTTGCGTTTAGTTTTCTGTTTAGCTCAGAATTTCATGTTTAACTAAGTGTTTAGGTCAGCTGCTGTGCTCCTTCTCTTCCCATGGCACTTATATTCATCATACATGTTCCTCAGTATGATTGTTCCATGATTAACCCCTCATACCCTGCATTTTAAACATTTTTCTTGACATTTTAGTTGCGTTTAGTTTTCTGTTTTAAAACACCAATAAATAAATAAATAAATTTGGACAAAATTGGGCAACTGTGACGGCTACAGGGGCCCGAAGCCCGAAAACCTTTAGCACGGTCTACAGGTCATATTTATGAATGGATTTCATTGTAACTCCGTATGATGACTCCAAATATTGTCTAGATGAGAACGTCCCCTTTTGGTCACGATCATTCCAAAAATTCTTTAGCATAGTCTATAGGTCGTATTTATGGAAGGATTTCATTGTAACTTGTTAGGTTGACTCCATATAATGCCTTGATGATGACATCCCCTTTTGGCCGTGATTGGTCAACTGTGACGGCTTCAGGGGCCCAAAGCCCGTAAAGCTTGAGCACAGTCTACAGGTCATATATATGAAGGGATTTCATTGTAACTTCGTAGGATCACTTCAGATTATGCCCAGATGACAACGTCCCCATTTGGTCGGGATCATTCAACCATGATGGCTTCCAAAACCCAAAAAACTTTAGTACAGACTACAGGTCGTATTTGTGAAGAGATTTCATTGTAATTTAGTAGAATGACTCAGTATAATGTCGAGATGAGGATGTCCCCTTTTAGTTGCAATCGGTCTACCGTCATGGCTACACAGGCCTGAAGTCCGAAAACTTTAGCACAGTCTACAGGCCATATTTATGAAGGGATTTCAATTTCAGTGTAACTTGATAGGATGACTTGTTTTGGAATAATTTCACTGTAACTTGGTAACTTTCGTGAGAGCCACATACATTAACTGTGAGGTCATATTAACCCACCCCTCAGCTCTTTAGTACAGTGTACACCTCATATTATTTTTATTAAAAACATAGCATACAGGGAACAGATATTAACATACTCACAATTATCACAATTCTTGTCTTATTTCATAATCCTTTCATAAACATTGAACATTATTCTTTTCATCAAACACAACACACAGACAAGTTAAGCTACAGTGTCATTGACACTTTCTCTATGATCAGGCAATAGAATAGTAAATGATCATCACACAAGTCGAATTGTGATTTTGATAACTTCTTGTGGTGTGTGGTGGGAGAATAATCTTCCTCATTTGATATAGTATGGAGGTGGGGGTGTGTAAATCCTACCCTGGGGAAAAGGATATTTGACTCAGAAACATGTCAAGCCTCATGTATGGGTCAGATATCTTTCCCCTCGGGTGAGATTTCATCCTCCCTCTCTCCCCGCCCACCCCCACCCAAACACACCACTTGGAGATAATAATAGTCTGGGTCAGACATCTTCCCCTCGGGTGAGATTTCACCCTCCCCACCCCCACCCCCACACACCACTTGGAGATAATAATAGTCTGGGTCAGATATCTTCCCCTCGGGTGAGATTTCACCCTGCCCCTCCTCACCCCCACCCACACACACCACTTGGAGATAATAATAGTCTGGGTCAGATATCTTCCCCTCGGGTGAGATTTCACCCTCCCCCTCCTCACCCCCACCCACACACACCACTTGGAGATAATAATAGTCTGGGTCAGATATCTTCCCCTCGGATGAGATTTCACCCCCACCCCCACCCCCACACACCACTTGGAGATAATAATAGTCTGGGTCAGAACAATCGACTTTTTCAATAAAAGAGTTTAGGCCCCACAAAGTAGATCTTCTGTTTTACAAGCAATTTTGGGGGTAAAATTGCTAGAGATGAGCCGATTAGTAAAATGCCCCATAAGACGAATGCCAATTATTTTAGACAACAATCGGCTGATACCGAATGCCGATGTCAGATGGTTTCTTTATTATTCAACCTTACAGCAGAAGCTGGCTGATTTACAGTAATCAGAATTTAATTTACGTGCCATTAATCCCCATCAACCCGGAAGATAACACACTTTTAATACTCACTTAAATAAATTAAATAACAGACATCAAAGGGTTAATTTTATGTCAGTGAATCACCATCAGTGCAGTATATTTTCGATTTAAAATAAACAGCTAACAACTGAGTTGAGAACTCGTGCATCGTCACGGTAAATTGTGTTCTGAACCTTTGATGCGGTTTACATCAACACTGGCAACAATTCATTTCAATATCGGGTCTTTGCCGAATCGCCCCTACATGCGCTTTGAAGTTGACTATCAGTTATTTGGAAGAAAATGTTTTGTGAAAATCAAAATCCGTCGTTGGAACCACACGTTTTAAAGTGCGAGTTTCTTTTCAGTAAACTCTTATATGGGATTGTGTCACATGAGTCATGGCGTTGCACTGCATTATCTATTTTTATCACGTGCTCCACATAATTCAACATGAGAAAAATTCAGTGGCTTCGTGTTGATAAATCCCACCCCGAATGGCCCGATAGTAAACTTACTGCACCCAAACCTCTCACAATTAACACAGATTACTAATATTGAGGAATTGTTTGTCCAATATGGGAATAAAGAATGCCATTATATATTTAATGAGATGATGAGTGTGGTTGAAAGAAATATTGCAACATTTTGCAGAATGCAGTACCGTTTGGGCAGTGATGATGGATAAAATACAACTCTGTACACAGTTACAAAAGCAAAATCTTTAATATAATATTCCGCCTTTTCTTTCATGAACCATCACTTACCTGATATCAGTAACAGACGAGTGACGTGCCGATCGCTTGCCCTGGTTGTCCCACAAAGGGGAAGAAAGTTCATTACAGATCATCCATAACACTTTCACTTGAGTTTCAGACAATCGGCGAGGGCTGATGTTGAACCATGAGTGCCGATGGTGAACCGATGAGCACTTATCGGCCGAGTGCCGATGCTACACCGATTAATCGTCTCATTTCTAAAAATTGCCTGTGGGTGGGCAGTTTTTAATTTTATTTTTTAATTTTGTAATTATTTCTTTGCCATCAAAAATTCATGTTCTTGATTTGTTTATGTTTTAGGCCTCATAATCTGCAGAATAGTATGGGTGGTGGTGTATTTCATCCCTTGAGTGCAAGAAGGCTTTGCAATGCTAAAGCCTTGTTGCACTCAAGGGATAAATTTATTAATTTTATTAACTTGGGTAAAATATCAGACATAAACCATTTAATTTTTATTTTTTTAAATTTGCATTGATTATATAAAGAGAGCCTGTGCCAGCCAAAAGGACCATGTGGGAGGGCCTGAAAAACAAATTTTTAACTCTTTTAACCCTTTACCCAACGAATCGCCTGCATCCTCCCGCGTAATATGCAAATTCAGCAGCTGAAAAAATATTTTTCAAAATATTTCAACAAACCCATATCATGTGACCCCTCTTTGGAACGAGCTCATCGAGCTCGTTCCAAAGAGAGGTCACATGATATGATTCTGTTGAAATGTTTTGAAATAAATTTTAAAAATGATATTTAAAATAATAAATTTTGATATCGTCGGCGTTGGGTAAAGGGTTAAGCCTTAAGAGTGATTATTTTTTACTCTAATGGAAGCATTGTATCATAACTCTTTGTAGAAGGGTAATGTCACAGTGACATCACAGAAACTACAAGTAAAACATAGACAATGGACTAGTCAGAAGTTAGCAGTAGTCTACATTAAACACTATTTACTATTAGTTTGTCCAGTCAGGATATGATTTCTCTCTAACAGAGAAAAGTATACACAGATCACAGTCCCTTTATTGAGTAAACAGCAGTTTCTGATGAATATGATGTTTGCATGGTAAATTTAAATTGTACTGGAAATGACGCTCGATAGTCACAGTATTTACAGATAATTGGAATATCCATTTATTATTCGTTATTCTATATCTTTGTTGAATGGAATTCAGTATAGATATTGAATAATAGCTTTAAAGGTAATATTTGTTTGGCTTTTATTTCAGGAAGAAAGGCATATTGGAAGACTTCACAGGGAAATACACAAATGAAATCTGGCCAAATGTTCACAAGAGTTTAGCAACGAGACTAAATCCAAACCAGTTTACAGAATACAAGTAGTTCCACTGTATGTCATGTCTCACAGATAATTAATGTTCGAATCCCAAACCCATAATGGCAGCTGTGCTGTTTGTTCCCAATCACTTTCCCATTGTTAGAGATCATAAATGAATTTGTTGACACTGATATACAAAACATTTGTATCATTAAATGACTGATACAGGGATACTAAAGTTTAACAATAGCAGGTCCCACTCCTGTTCTATGCGTGTGCATCTTTCAGATATCATGGGTAATTGTCAAATTAAAACAAAATCATGTGAGATATTTTGAGGATTTGATATTGAAAACCAAGCTCAGGGAGCTGGAAGCCTGTATTGGGAGTGTATTTTAAAGTGCTGGTAACATGACAGAGTCTTAAGATTCTTTCCCCAAAACTCATGTTATAAGGTTCTAAATTGTGTTCTCTTCTCAGCATTCACAAAACACCATACTGGTATACTGAAAGACTCCCAAAAAACTCATGTAATAAGCTGCTAAATGCTGTTATTATCTCAGCATTTACACAATGGTAAGTATATTAAAATGACCACAAATCTCATTCTTGAAAAGTCTGTCAAAGATGACCTGATTGAAAGATTGCCTGAAACAAGTTAACAGTAACCATTTTGGCCAAATCTAGTACTGAAATGGTTAACCGGATAATTGGTTTGAAACCAGTTAGCTACCTAACCAATTAGAAAAATCGTCAACTGGTTATCCAAAATATCGATAGTAATCGTCATTCCACTTTCAAAACGTAGTACATCTGCCGCTTCTCCTTTGCGATAGATTACACATCGAAGCCACATTGTATCTATTGAGATATACTCGACTTTGTCATTCAAAACTTTAATAATGATTGGCAGTTTCCGTGAGTAATGAGTAACCGCAGAAACTATTCCATAGTGTGTATGCTAACGAACATTGTCAAGTACTCAACAACATTCGTTTGTATACATACTACGGAATAGTTTGAGAATACTACTTTCCAATTCCTATAGTTTTGATCCCATATTCGATGATATAATGGCCACGGATAACCGGATATTATCCGGTTATAGCTCTCGGTTAGTTGGTTACGAAAATGAGCCAACTGTTTCATGGCCAGAAACAGTGTTCTGGCCAGAAAAGTAGACTGAGAATTTAACTAGATTATACACAGAACAACACACACCACAGGCCTCAAGTTTTATCCTTTCTGCGATGGCACAAGTGCCATATCGATTAACTCATTCACACACCTGTGTCATTATGTGTTTATAACATGCCTTCACGTCTATAAAAGCAGTTATTAGAAGGACACTCAGCAATTCATTTGACAACTCGTCCCCTGAGTTCCAATGGGTTCTGTGTGCACATAGAACACATTGGAACTCAGGGAATGAACTGTCAACAAAAAGAACACATTTTATCACCAACCAAATGTGTGTGGGGAACCTGTGTCACTATTTTTAGCTATCACTAGCGATTCAAATTGTAATTGCCGTACACGATTTGTAGAAAATTCCAGTGAAATTTTACTTCTATTTAAAAAAATCTGTTAACGATTTCTGTATAGCACATGTGTGCAGAAGAGATTTTAATTTTTCGGCATGGTTTGGTGTTGCTGTACATGGGATTTCATAGAAAAGGCGTGTAATAAAAATTAATACTGCCTCCCCTTAACTATTGCCATTTGTTATGTTGTTTTGGAACTGACCACCAAATTGTTTTTACGCAAAAATTCATGCATTCAGTATACCAGGTTGAAAGGGTTAAAACAGTTTAGCTTTGAGCATTTTGAGACATGATTATATGCACTAAAACAATCAAACTGCAATAAGGCCCAACAAAGTAGATCTTCTGTTTCTCAGGCCATTCTTTGTAAAATTGCATGTGGGCAAGCGTTTTTTTATTTTATTTTTTATTTCTGTAATTATTTCTTTGCCGTCAAAAGTTCATGTTCTTGGTTTATGTTTTAGGCCTCATAATCTATGGAAGAGCATGGGTGGTGGTGTATTTTGTCCCTTGAGAGCAAGAAGGCTTTGCAATGCTAAAGCATTGCAAAGCCTTGTTGCGCTCAAGGGACAAATTTATCAATTTTTTTAACTTGGGTAAAATATCAGACATAAACCATTTAATTTTTATTTTTTTTAAGTTTACATTGGTTATAAAAAGAGAGCATGCGGCAGCCAAAAGGACCATGCAGGAGGGCCTGAGAAACAGATTTTTATTTTTTTTAGGCCTAAATTTGCTTTTAATGTATTTTAATTTTCTGTAGAAATATTATATTAGTTGGAAACAGAATATTTTTATTATACCTTTCTATAACGTGAAAGAGATGCAATTAATTTTGCCAACAGATTTTTATACAAAGTTAGTTCATAATTTAAGAATGAACAAATATATTATGGTATATTTAACATTTTTTATGTACAATGATTTTTAATTTGATGTTCTTTCCTCCCCCCTGGGAAGTGGAGCAGTGCTTGTTTACTGTGGTAAACAGGTTCTACTCTAATGGTAAAATATGACATGTAGCCAACGCCTAGGGTGGAAGTCCTCTGGTGGGCAGCATAGGTATAGATGATTGGGTAAACTTGACTTCATCCCTGTGTTACTGTCATGAGATAGTCAAAGATGCTGACAGTCACCTTGAATACCAAAAAATAAAACTGAGCTTTGCTTTACAATGAAGATAATTATTTAAACACAGTACAATGTCCAAGAACCCTGGAAAGGAAACACTTCTTGATTACTGTGGTAAGTGTGTTCTGTTTTACTGGTAAAACCAGCCACAGTGGCTAGGATATAAATGATTTGCGCTGGTAACATGGTGTGGAGAAGTCCTCCACAGTGGCTAGGATATAAATGATTTGCGCTGGTAACATGGTGTGGAGAAGTCCTCCACAGTGGCTAGGATATAAATGATTTGCGCTGGTAACATGGTGTGGAGAAGTCCTCCACAGTGGCTAGGATATAAATGATTTGCGCTGGTAACATAGTGTGGAGAAGTCCTCCACAGTGGATAGGATATAAATGATTTGCGCTGGTAACATAGTGTGGAGAAGTCCACAGTGGCTAGGATATAAATGATTAGCTAAACTTGTACTATGTGCGTGTTATACACAAAGATGCTAATGAAAGTGCCTTTAACTGGTAAAGAGTTGGAAGCCCATATTTGGGCTTTTCTCTAAAGTGCAGGTACCACAACTCAAAAGCTTCATATTCAGCAGGTATGCTTCATATTAGCCTTAAATTTAAATTATTATACCCCTACTTTCGAAGAAAATGGGGGTATACTGGATTACATGCGTCCGTGCGTGCATCCGTGCATCTATCCGTCCGTCCATGTGTGAGTCCGTCCGAGAATATTCAGAACTTTCATAACTTTCATAACTTAAGTAAATTATTATTTTCTATAATATTTGTTGGTCATAGGTATGCCCACGTTGGTCATAGGTATGCCCACAATGCCCACACTAGTTATTTTTTTTTTTTATTACTTGTTGGTTGTTGGCTCAGAAATTGTAGGAAATAGACATTATTTGTCTGTTCAGCCTGTATCTCAGGTATGGGTTATCGGATTTCAGTGAAATATGGCATGCAGTTTGCCTATGACAAAGGCTTCTGCCTCATTGCATAAAACTTCCAAACACCAAACAATTTCCCATACCTTTTGACTTAGAAATTGTTGGAAATTGTTGAAAACTTTCGAAGAAAAGGGGGGGGGGGGGGGGGGGTGTGGGTATACTGGATAAGGGTTATCAGATTTCAGTGAAATATGGCATGCAGTTTGCAACAAGGCAAAGACCTGTGAACAAATTTTGGTGACCAAAAATAATTTAGCACACTCCCAGTTAAACATCTATAAAGAGAGACACTTCACCCCCATTGCTCATGTGGGGGCACAGTGACGCTGTGTACTAAGGCGTACTGCACGTCGATGGTGCACCTGTCTTCAACCAATGCTAACCCTGCTTGTGTGGAGTTAGTATGTTGGGGAGCTGACAGTTGCTTGCCATTGCTCAGTGGTTCTCTCCGGGTACTCTGGCTTCCTCCACCCGTAAAACTGTCGAGGTCATGATTAGCCATTGTGCATAAATATGTGACCTTAAACACCAATAAATAAATAAATAAAGAGAGAAGAATATAATGTCCAAGATGAAACAACAATCTGGGATAATTATTATTATTGATATGTGTTTGGGAGCGCGGTGGCTCAGTTGGTAGAGATACAGGCCCCAAGTCGAGAGGTCCTCGGTTCGAATCCCACCTGCGGCAACTATGTTGTGTCATTGGGCAAGACTCTTAATCCCAATTGCCCACCTGGGGGCACGGTGACGCTGTGTACTAAGTCATACTGCACGTCGATGGTGCACATGACTTCAACCAATGCTAAGTCTGCTTGTGTGGAGTTAGTATGTTGGGGAGTCTAACAGCTCCTTGCTGTTGCTCGGTGGTTCTCTCCGGGTACTCCGGCTTCCTCTATCCGTAAAACTGTCTGACACGAGGTGACCCCAGCTGTCAAAAGTGTTGTTAAACCCCAATAAATAAATAATTTATAAATAAATATTGATATGTATTCACAATACAGGCATATGTATCACTACTGCCACCCACATCACATCTAGCATGTGACAGGCTTATGACATGTCTATAGTAATCATGACTTTTGGAATAATTTCTGTAAGTCAAATCATTGGTGTGCTGACTGATCAGGAGATCATAAGATTTATTGATGGGCCAGACAGAGCTCCCCCCCCCCCCCTCCCCCCCCCCCCCCCCCCAACAAAAAAAAAAAAAAAAAAAAATGTTTTCTTTAGACAGCCTCAAAGCTGATGTTTCATTCAAAAATATGATCAATTTGGCACCAGGGAAAACTTGACAAGGCTTTTTGTCACCTGTGGGTCATACAGGGGAAGATAGTGACCTATTTGGCCAATTGGAATCCAAGATCTATTTTTGGGCCAGTGAACCATGGAATGGGGCCAAAACTGGGGGAGTTGCATTTCAAAATTTGGGGCAGTGGACTGATGGTCCAGCTCAAGTTTGAGAATGGGCCAGTCTGCTGTTAGTAGTAGGCAGGTCAGTCAGAAATTTTCCTGGGCCAAAGGGTGGGGGGGGGGGGGGGGGAGGTGAAGCTGTAATCTGCCATTGGGTCAAATGATATATCATTTAACTATTTTCCTGTTGTGGGGGAAGTGGAGGATTTTCCTGTTGTGGGGTAAGTGGAGGATTTTTCTGTTGTGGGGGAAGTGGAAGATTTTCCTGCCCAATGCAACAATAGTTTCTTGATGCCCAACTTCCTGCAGGAACCCCGGGAAGTGAGGCAGTGCCTGTTCACTGCAGTAAACAAGCTCTGTTTTACTGGTAAAATAGGACCAAGTCACCAATGTTTGGGAGGTGCAAACCCTCTCTAAAATGGGCAACATGGCTTATTAACACTCACCCCTGATCTTGAGTTGATACTCATGTTGTGGTCATGATTAGCCATTGTGCAAAAATAAGTGACCTTAAACACCAATAAGTAATAATAATAATGATATCTGACTGGAATTTTTTCATCGACCAAGTTTTGGTGCTTTACAGTATTCTTGGCTTGATGTTATGATAAATTTAGAAAATAACTCTGCAGGCTAAGAGTGAAGAACCAAAAACATTGTCAAACATTGATGAAGAAATTGAAGTACTAATTACATATGGCTTGTAAGATAAATCTCATTTATTTGAATATAATGTTTCATTGTATGTTGGTTACAGGAGAAATCCATAATAACTGTGTGTTATTTTTAACTCTTAACCTGCTGAGTATTTCCAAAATATTTTTCATAAAATCTAGTCATGGCTGCTGTGAAGCAGCCATGACTAGATTTTATGAAATATTCAACTAAATTTAACTCAAGAAATCATTGGTGAAAAAATCCATGGCATTTACGCATGAGAAATTGATTAAATGTGCCAAAATTATACTTATATCAGTTTTCAAGAGAAATCCTGTCCTGGACATGAATATCTGCCATCAGCATATAGGGTGTTAATTGTATATAAGTTGTGGAAGTGCCACTTGGCTGAATATAATATTTATTTATGTATTCGTTGTCAAGAAATTTGTACCTGTTTACTGAATATTCTATCAGTTCTGTGTCCATATTTAGTCAAGTACAATATGCCTCATCTCAAACAAAATTAGCTGATACAGTACTGGAAGCCTGCCTAATCTTGGCCTTCTTTACAAAGTCCATATGTTGTGATAAAATTTTCATTTTATCATGAGACTCAAAGTCAGAATCTTGTGGGGATCCCTGCAAATTAAGCAATGCTGATTTATTGTGATAAGGCCTATAAAAAGTTAAAAATCTGTTTCTCAGACCCTCCCACATGGTCCTTTTGGCTACCGCATGCTCTCTTTTTATAACAAATGCAAACTTTAAAAAAATAAAAATTCAATGGTTTATGTTCTGAATTTTACCCAAATCAATAAAATTGATAAATTTGTTTCTAGAGTGCAACAAGTCTTTGCAATGCTTTAGCATTGCAAAGCATTGTGGTACTCAAAGAATGAAATACAACACCACCCATGCTATTCTGTAGATTATGAGGCCTAAGGCCTAAAACAAATCAATAACATGAGCTATTGATGGCAAAGAAATAATTACAAAAATAAAAAAAACATAAAAAAATTCTCGCCCACATGTAATTTTACAAAAAATGGCCTGAGAAACACCAGATCTACTTTATGGAGCCAAAACAGGTTCTGTTTTGGGGAAAAATAGGACCTTAAAACCAATGTCTTGGATAGAAGTCCTTTAAAGTGGCCAGCATTGGTATAAACGTAAATTTATGCTTGTTTTGCAGCACGATTTTGTGATAGATGCTGAAAGTGATATAGAGAGTCAGACAGCACCCCTCCCCCAACCAAAACTGCCCAGATGAGACATAAAGTGTAGATACAGAGGGTCAGACAGCACCCCCTCCCCACCACAACAAAAAGTGCCCAAATTAGACATAAGGTGTAGATAAAGACACAACCCCATCCCATAAAGTGTAGATACAGACCACAACTAAAAGTGTCCAAATTAGACAAAGGGTAGATAGAGAGAGTTAGACAGCACCCCTCCCCCACTCCAACCAAAAGTGCCCAGATTAGACATAAAGTGTATATACAGTCAGACAGCACCAAACCCCCCCCCTCCCCCCTCCCCGGCTACCATAACCCCAAATTCCCAAATTGGAATAAAAAAATAAATAAATAAAATAAATGCCCAAATTAGACATAAGGTGTACATACAGAGTGTCAGACAGCACCCCCTCCCCCATCACAACCAAAGGTTCCCAAATTAGACATAAATTTAATTAACTTTTCGACTAGTGATTTTTTGTTAAATTTATTGGATTTTTTTTCTTCAAATCTAGCCATGGTTGCTGTGAAGCAACCATGACTAGATTTGAAGAAAAAATCCAGAAATAGATGAGAAATATTTTTTTTAAAACTGCTCAGCTCTATCACCTTATGAGTTAAACCAAAATGAAATAAGATTGAAGAAATATTTCGTTGACATCCTCTCAGCATGTGTTTTAATTGAAAACCTTCTAAATGCAATACTGTTTGCATCCGATCAATGATGAGAAATACATCATTATTATCTGTTCAGTGATTATCACCCATTATTATGCATACAAACGTATTGACATTTTATGAAAGTTTCTTAATGGGGTACTCTGTTATGGCAACCCAACCTTATTACTGTCTGTTAACACTCTTCAGTCTGTAGATCAATTTTCTTTGCTATAAGTAACACCATTTAGCCTCTGCTGTATTTGAAATTTAAGAGTTTTTGCGGTAGAAGCCTGTTGATTTTTTTTTTGTTTATTGGAGTTTAACAACACTTTCTACAGCCAGGGTCACCTCATGTCAGACAATTTTACAGGTGGAGGAAGCCTGGAGATAACCACTGAGCAACAGCAAACAACTCAGACTCCTCATCATTTTCATGTTAATTGAATAACCAGTTGGCTAGTGAAGAATATTCAATTAACAGGAATATTCAGTTAACTGTACTCTGGTCATTGATCATCTTCCTCTATTCTGGTGATAAACTGAGCATTTATTCTTTTAACCCTACGGGTGTACTTCCAACTTAAAAAAGTTTCCAGAAACCGAACAGGTGCCCAACACTTAGTGTTGAGGAAGTCCTTGGACAAAAGAAATCTTTTTACGACAGTGGTTTCTAGGCATGTCTTAGCTCCCTGAACAGCCAGCGAAGACTTCCCTTTAAACCACTGGGTGCCACATGATCAAAAAAAATGAGGGTGCAGTGATAATTCTGGAAAAGAATCCAGGCCCTGAAGGGTTAAATATTGTTTGACAGAGTTCATGGAGATTATTGACCTCTGTCAAACAAGATTTAATTGGTATTTTTAAGTCAATATGCAAGGGTTAAATGATGATGAAAAATGTAGGTATGCTAACAACTGGGTTGTTAC
This sequence comes from Pictodentalium vernedei, assembly GCA_031216915.1. Taxonomy (NCBI): domain Eukaryota; kingdom Metazoa; phylum Mollusca; class Scaphopoda; order Dentaliida; family Dentaliidae; genus Pictodentalium; species Pictodentalium vernedei. The sequence goes on along the minus strand of CM062291.1, from coordinate 19,271,330 downwards.
AATTCACCCCCGGTACCAAGCTTCTTAGTTATCATATATTTGTTTATTTATTTATTGGGGTTTAACAACCTTTTTGACAGCCAGGGTCACCTTGTGTCATACAGTTTTATGGGTGGTGGAAGCCAGAGTACCCAGAGAGAACCATGAAGCAATGGTGAGCAACTGTCAGACTCTCCAATGTACTAACTTTACACAAGCAGGGTTAGCATTGGTTGAAGACGGGTGCATCATTGACATGCATTATGCCTTAGTACACAGCGCCACCATGCCTCCACATGGGCAATCAGATTAAGTGCCTTGCCGAAGGACATAATGCAGATACCCCCTGTTGAGGATCGAACTGTGCACCTCTCCATTTGAAGTTCAATTCTGTAACCACTGACCCCCTCCCTCTCCCAGATATCATAAACCACTTCATTAATTTTTAGCAAGTTTACACTTCCAGGTTTATAATATAGTTTAATGGCCTTTCTACACCCAAAGCAATTAATGTTTTTGTTAGCTTGATGGCCTAATCATCAACTGACCCACACTTTTGTATGGAAGTGATAAGTAAACGTAGTAAAAAGAATGATAGCCTATAAGTTTTGAATTTATAATAATACCTATCTATATGAATTTATTCTTAGTATTGACAATACTTTTTAGAAGCTGAAAATTGACACTCTTTAGGCCTAAGAAAGTTAAGAATCTGTTTCTCAGGCCCTCCTGCCTGGTCATTTGGGCTGCTGCATGCTCTCTTTTTATAACCATTGCAAAGTTAAAGAATATAAAAATTAAATTGTTTATTCATCAGATAGTTGCATCTAAGCACTTAATTCTATGAACTGCACCTCAGAAGAAATCAGCGACAGTACTTGTCTTTTTCAAATTTCTCGGATGCCATAGAATTAAGAAAGGATGCTGGTTTTGTTTACGTTGGCATGGCAGGGGTTCGAAACCATGCTGAGAGAGCTTCCTTCGGCACCAACCGCCTAGCGAAACTATACTGAACCACGCACACCACTCGGTGGCCCACCCACATGCAATTTTACCAAAAATGGCCTGAGAAACAGAAGATCTACTTTGTGGGGCCTAATACCAAAGTATTGAAGTAACCATAACTTTATTTGATGGAAAATTCAGTCGAGTTTGGCCACAAGAAATTAATTGTTTATCAGATGCCTTATACTTGTAGGGGAATATTTTGTTTGAAAAAAAAAAACAGGACTATTCCTGTATCAGGTAATAGAGTATTTTGTTCTGGGCAGGAAAATCTGCTGACAGCAGTCAAACCCTTCAACCAAATCAGTCAGTCAACATATGTTAGCAAAGAATGTGTTTATATTCCCTTGTCATTGGACAGAAGCAATTGTTTGTTACAAATTTATAATGTGATTTTTTATTTGTTTGAATATATTATACTTATATAAAATTTACAAATATATAAAAAATAATAAAAAATAATAATTATATCTTTTTGATGTGTTGAGAAAATATGAATGTTGTGTTTTAGTCTTATTTCTCAATTGCAGGACTAGCCAAATCTTCCTAGCTCTACAGGGTTGTTATAGGGCCTAAACACCCTGAATGTCCTTAACTTGGGAAATTCAGTGTGAGAACCATGAGACGTGGAGAAATGCTTGCTTTTTCATCTTTATTCCTTGAAAAAAAATGAAAAAGTACAGGAAAATTTCAGGAATCTTGATTAACTGGTAGAGTGCTGGAAGCCCATATTTAGGCTTCACTCTGAGGTGAAGGTACCGCAACTTGAAGGCTTCATACTCAGTGGATGTGCTTCGTATTATTTTTGAAGTGGTATTATTTAGTCTGTAAGGACTTGCCCTTTTACAATTTATGGGAGAGTGCCTGTAATGAGGCAAATATATGTGAACAAATTTTGACGACCAAAAATAATTTAGCACTCTACCAGTTAACAGTTGCCAAATGGGGTTTGGGTTTGTTGTATTGAGACCCAGCTGTGCTGGTGTGTACAGCACATGTGAGAAAATACTTAACAGGCAAATAACAGATGTCATAAGTGCCCTCTCAACCCCATCATCCACAACCCTTCACTTTTGTGCTTCTGGCATTCACGGGTATTCTCACATGTGCATTTAACTTGTCGCATTCTGCTGGCAGATATGCCTCATTGGTAGACTGTTGGACTTCTTTGCTGGATGTCCCAAGTTCAATCCCTGTCCGGGACGACCTGCATTGTGTCCTTGGGCAAGACACTTTATCCAGGTTGTCTACATGGGAGCACGATGACACCGTGTACTAAGGCTTACTGCACGTTGATGGTGCACATGTCTCCAACTGCTGTAACCCTGCTAGAGCAGAGCTTGAACAGAGTTAAAATTTTGGGGTGCTGACAGTTGCTCGGAGGTTCTCTCCAGGTACTTTGGCTTCCTCCACCCGTAAAACTGTCATGGTCACGGTTAGCTATTTAAAGAAATCAATAAATATATATTACTGCCAGGAATGAATTTCCCTTGCCACTGAAATAAGTATAATTTGGGCAAAGTTAATCAAATTTTCCCCACATGAATTGAATTTTTACTTTTTCACCAATGATTTCTTGAGTTAAATTTAGATTAATTTTTCATTGAATCTAGTTCTGGCTGCTCCATAAAAATATCTTAAAAATACTCAGTGGGGTAAGAGTTAACTTTGACCTAAGAGTGACTGACCTCATTTTGCCATATATATTATTTATTTATTTATTGGTGTTTAAGGTCACATACTTATGCACAATGGCTAATCGTGACCGTGACAGTTTGACGGGTGGAGGAAGCCGGAGAACCCGGAGAGAACCACCGAGCAACGACGAGCAGCTGTCAGCTCTCCAACATCGTAACTCTGAACTCTGCACCGCAGCACAGGCAGGGTTAGATTGGTTGAAGACATGCGCACCATTGACGTGCAGTACGCCTCAGTACACAGCGTCATCGTGCCCCCATGTAGGCAATCGGGATTTTGCCATATAGCATTGCCACGTAAGTTGCTCTAGTTGTCAGCAAATTTACCAACCACCATTACAGTTTAGGATCATTGTGTGTTCTGGACTAACATGAGACTAGTGACTATTACTTCAAAGTTAGATGTACCTATGAAAAACCCTGAACACCGGAAGCACAGAGGGTGGGGCGGGGGCTCTACTTTTGAAATGGGCTGACCCTTGGAGCATTGGCTGAGCATGCGTCATTGGTAGATATCTAACTGAATTTGAAGGACATCGCGCCTATGATCGGGGAATATAGTTATGATTCAGTCAGTAATTCAGCTGAATATTTAACCCCATTTGTCTCAAAGACAGTTGGTAGTTGACATTCTTCACCTACCTGACTGGATGTCAGTGTGAGCTAGATTGGTCACTTTTTGTACATCCATTAACATGGTGTTCGTGACTTTTCCTTCAAAACTGCTGGACCGATTTCAGTTACATTTGAGGTGATGATTTGTTTTGACATCGCATTTTGATATTGTTCAGATCAACTTGCCCTGCCCCATAGAGAGGAGGTAGGGGAAATGCTCACAAATTAAAAAAAAAATCTTTTTCTCATGAACCAGTGAATGCAGTGACTTGATATTGGGTACCAAGCTTCCTTTTGAGGTGTAGAATAAAGTATGTTCAAACGAAGTTGGCTGGGCAATAGGTACCTTTGTAATGGGAGGGGCAAGATTTTTGGTTGGCACATTTTTTTTTTTATTTCTTGAATTGATGAGCCAATTTGAACCAAATTTGGTATGTGGTATAATTGAGTCGAAAGTACTTGATTCATGAATTGGAACATCAGGAGATAAAAATAAAATCAAATGCCCAAATTTCACAAACTGCAGGGAACAGAGGACTGTTAGTTTGTATGAAGCATCCCACAAGACCACCTAATGTCCTGTACCACCCCATAGGTAGTTCAGAATGTTTGATCATGAGATTGTGGGGTGTATGCTTGGTTTATAGTTTCATAGTAGAGTATAGGTTGTTTTATGGATTTTCCCAAGAGTACATATAGTACATATGTAGTGCTACAAGTCGGTAGTGATGGTACATGGCTGTAAGGGTGATACAAAACTATTGCTTTCGGTGACTACAGTGTAAGCCAGTCATAAGACAGATGCTAGGGACGGTGGACAAGTCAGTAGTAATGGTACGTGGCTGTAAGGGTGATACACAGCTATTGCTTTCGGTGACTACAGTGTAGGCCAATAATAGGACAGATGGTAGGGACGGTGGACAAGTCAGTAGTAATGAATGGTACATGGCTGTAATGGAGATACAAAACTATTGCTTTCGGTGACTACAGTGTAAGTCAATCATAGGACAGATTGTAGGCACGATGGACAAGTCAGCAGTAGTGAATAGTACATGGCTGTAAGGGTGATACAAAACTATTGCTTTCGGTGACTACAGTGTAAGCCAGTCATAAGACAGATGCTAGGGACGGTGGACAAGTCAGTAGTAATGGTACGTGGCTGTAAGGGTGATACACAGCTATTGCTTTCGGTGACTACAGTGTAGGCCAATAATAGGACAGATGGTAGGGACGGTGGACAAGTCAGTAGTAATGAATGGTACATGGCTGTAATGGAGATACAAAACTATTGCTTTCGGTGACTACAGTGTAAGTCAATCATAGGACAGATTGTAGGCACGATGGACAAGTCAGTAGTAATGAATAGTACATGGCTGTAAGGGTGATACAAAACTATTGCTTTCGGTGACTACAGTGTAAGCCAGTCATAAGACAGATGCTAGGGGCGGTGGACAAGTCAGTAGTAATGGTACGTGGCTGTAAGGGTGATACACAGCTATTGCTTTCGGTGACCTCAGTGTAAGCCAATCATAGGACAGCTGGTAGGGACTATGGACAAGTCAGTAGTAATGGTACATGGCTGTAAGGGTGATACAAAACTATTGCTTTCGGTGACTACAGTGTAAGCCAATCATAGGACAGATGGTAGGGACTATAGACAAGTCAGTAGTAATGAATGGTGCATGGCTGTAAGGGTGATACACAGCTATTGCTTTCGGTGACCTCAGTGTAAGCCAATCATAGGACAGATGGTAGGGACTATGGACAAGTCAGTAGTAATGGTACATGGCTGTAATGGTGATACACAACTATTGCTTTCGGTGACTACAATGTAAGCCAATCATAGGACAGGTGGTAGGGAACTATGGACAAGTCAGTAGTAATGAATGGTACATGGTTGTAAGGGTGATACAAAACTATTGCTTTCGGTGACTACAGTGTAAGCCAATCATAGGACAGATGTAAGGCACTATGGACAAGTCAGTAGTAATGAATGGTACATGGCTGTAAGGGTGATACAAAACTTGCTTTCGGTGACTACAGTGTACGCCAGTCATAGGACAGATGGTAGGCATTATGGGCAAGTCAGTAGTAATGGTACATGGCTGTAATGGTGATACAAAACTATTGCTTTCGGTGACTACAGTGTAAACCAATCATAGGACAGCTGGTAGGGACTATGGACATGTCAGTAGTAATGGTACATGGCTGTAAGGGTGATACAAAACTATTGCTTTCGGTGACTACAGTGTACGCCAATCATAGGACAGATGGCAGGGACTATGGACAAGTCAGTAGTAATGAATGGTACATGGCTGTAATGGAGATACAAAACTATTGCTTTCGGTGACTACAGTGTAAGTCAATCATAGGACAGATTGTAGGCACGATGGACAAGTCAGTAGTAATGAATAGTACATGGCTGTAAGGGTGATACAAAACTATTGCTTTCGGTGACTACAGTGTAAGCCAATCATAGGACAGATGGTAGGCACGATGGGCAAGTCAGTAGTAATGGTACATGGCTGTAAGGGTGATACAAAACTATTGCTTTCGGTGACTACAGAGTAAGCCAATCATAGGACAGATGGTAGGCACGATGGGCAAGTCAGTAGTAATGGTACATGGCTGTAATGGTGATACAAAACTATTGCTTTCGGTGAGTACAGTGTACGCCAGTCATAGGACAGATGGTAGGCACGATGGGCAAGTCAGTAGTAATGGTACATGGCTGTAAGGGTGATACAAAACTATTGCCTTCGGTGACTACAGTGTACGCCAATCATAGGACAGATGGTAGGCACGATGGGCAAGCCAGTAGTAATGGTACATGGCTGTAATGGTGATACAAAACTATTGCTTTCGGTGACTACAATGTAAGCCAATCATAGGACTGATGGTAGGCACGATGGGCAAGTCAGTAGTAATGGTACATGGCTGTAATGGTGATACAAAACTATTGCTTTCGGTGAGTACAGTGTACGCCAATCATAGGACAGATGGTAGGCACGATGGGCAAGTCAGTAGTAATGGTACATGGCTGTAAGGGTGATACAAAACTATTGCTTTCGGTGACTACAGTGTAAACCAATCATAGGACAGATGGCAGGGACTGTGGACATGTCAGTAGTAATGGTACAAGGCTGTAAGGGTGATACACAACTATTGCTTTCGGTGACTACAGTGTAGGCCAATAATAGGACAGATGGTAGGGATTATGGACAATTCAGTAGTAATGGTACATGGCTGTAATGGTGATACACAACTATTGCTTTCGGTGACTACAGTGTAAGCCAATTATAGGACAGATGGTAGGGATTATGTACAGGTCAGTAGTAATGGTACATGGCTGTAATGGTGATACACAACTATTGCTTTCGGTGACTACAGTGTAAGCCAATTATAGGACAGATGGTAGGGATTATGGACAAGTCAGTAGTAATGGTACATGGCTGTAATGGTGATACAAAACTATTGCTTTCGGTGACTACAGTGTAAGCCAATCATAGGACAGATGGTAGGCACGATGGGCAAGTCAGTAGTAATGGTACATGGCTGTAAGGGTGATACAAAACTAGTGCTTTCGGTGACTACAGTGTACGCTAATCATAGGACAGATGGTAGGCACGATGGGCAAGTCAGTAGTAATGGTACATGGCTGTAAGGGTGATACAAAACTATTGCTTTCGGTGACTACAGTGTAAACCAATCATAGGACAGATGGCAGGGACTATAGACATGTCAGTAGTAATGGTACAAAGCTGTAAGGGTGATACACAACTATTGCTTTCGGTGACTACAGTGTAGGCCAATAATAGGACAGATGGTAGGCACGATGGGCAAGTCAGTAGTAATGGTACATGGCTGTAATGGTGATACAAAACTATTGCTTTCGGTGATTACAGTGTACGCCAATCATAGGACAGATGGCAGGGAGTATGGACAAGTCAGTAGTAATGAATGGTACATGGCTGTAAGGGTGATACAAAACTATTGCTTTCGGTGACTACAGTGTAAACCAATCATAAGACAGATGGTAGGGAATATGGACAAGTCAGTAGTAATGGTACATGGTTGTAAGGGTGATACAAAACTATTGCTTTCGGTGACTACAGTGTAGGCCAATAATAGGACAGATGGTAGGGACGGTGGACAAGTCAGTCGTCTGAGACTAGATTATGTGGCCTTAAACATAGAGCAAACCAAGAACATGAACCTTTGGTGGCAAAGAAATAATTACAAAAATACGAGAATAACAAGAAGTTGTGGGTGGGAGTATACTACAATCACCTTGTCCGTCCGTCGATCCGCAGACAAACTTTTGTCCGAAGATTTTCTCAGACGTTTAACTTGAAACTTGGTTTGGATCTTCACTACCATGGGAACCTGTGCACTTGCGATTATGGTTTCGATCGGGCTCTTTTGGCCAGAGTTATGCCACCTTTCGTCTTAGAATATGGCTGCGGTGGTATCGACATGCCCATCTGGGACAGTCACACCTGTAGTTAAAATTAAAATCCCCACCGAATAATTTTCCAACTACATCATCAAGACATGCCTTCGCTGAAGGCATGTCTTGATTGTGTAGATGGAAAACTTTTATTATGACACTTTAAGTGTGTCTGGGAGGGGGGGGGGGGGGGGGGGGGGTCAAAGTTCGGCTTGAAGTTTTTTTTTTTAAAAAAAACCTAACTGCCTTTACCTGCTTAGGAATTTGACCTGATGGCCCATGTAAATACCCATACCCCGAAAAAATATTACTTGACCTTGTCCTGTAAACTGCTAAATTCCTTGCCCGCATCCTTTCCCCTGCCCGTCTCATGCGTCTATGTAACGAACACAAAATTTGGTGAACAGTGTGTTCTCAATTCCCAAGTATGCAAATCTTAGGTTGTCATGAGATAATCCCTTTATTGGTTACACCCCCAGGTCCCCCGTGTCTTTTGTTAATTTTTAACTGCTTCGGGTGCTTCAGTTATTGATGTACAGGTTTGTATGTTTACCCATGTGGCTTGTGTTGCAATCAGAATTAAGTTCGGGCATTATTTTTTGCTTGTTCGCTTGTATTTTTTTTTTGTTGTCCGTGCTTTTCTATTTTCCATTTTCTCCCAGTAGTTGCTCAAGTTTGATTGCTTTTAAGATCACATCCAAACAGAAATCATGCAACATACCTAAAGACCCCCTCTTCTAAATTTCGATAGCTTTTGAAATCTCACTGAAGGTGTATCGAGTTTTCTTGTAAACTGTTCAGTTTTTTGTAGCACCCTCAGACATGCAGTCTACTAAATCCAGAGACAAAGAAATATTGAATATCGATATTGACAATGCTTTAATGCTGCTATTTATTTAATCGTCTCCATTTAATGACAAAATTCTAAAGCAATGCCAGCTTTTTGTGATCACGAATATTATTTCAACATTACTCGCACATGATTACAGCACAAGATAACTATCACTTCCAATACAAGTTGCAAATTATGGCAATTAAAATTGTTTGAAATATGCTGGTGTAATAATATGGTTACGCATGCATGAAGCGCAATTGTTAAGTTTAAACGACTTGCCAAACGTCATTTCCTACATGCATCGTTTTAGCGTTGCCAAGGGAATGCGAATGAATGGCGGACTCCGAAGGGCGCCTCCACCCCTTGTGTCCATGAAGAGTGAACAACATCATCTGTCAAGATGTTTGTTCGAGGAGTGAGCTGAAATACCAGTCGACACTTATATTATAGCCCACCCGACTGAAAGTCAGTGTGAGATATACTGATCATTCTTTGTCAGGCGTCTATCGTAGAGGTGGTGTTTGAATTTTCTCCCAAACCGCTGGACCGATTCCAACAAAACTTCATGTGATTGGTGACTGGGGAGGGGCGTTTCAGTTTTGTTGAAATCACTGTTCTCTCCCATAGGGAAGAGATATTGTGGTTTAGCTGGGGTTAATACTCGGTGATAGTCTAGTGGTTTGTGTGTTAAAGGTTAGGACTTTCATTTTGCCCCAGACGCCTTTGGTCCAGACGTCACTGGATTCTGTAGTTCTGATAAGACACGGCCCAATTTTTTTTACACGCCTGTTCTGTGAAATCCCCATCTGTAACAACACTAAACCGTGCGGAAAATGAAAATCCGTTCCGCACACTGTGCATCACGGATGTCGTTGATGGACGATTTTTAAATAGAAGCGAAATTTCACTGGAAGTTTCTACAAATCGTGCACCACAATTACAATTTGAATCGCTAGCGATAGCTAAAAATCGTCCCATGGGTTCTAATGTGTTCTATGTGCCAGTAGGTACATAGAACACATTGGAACTCAGGGGGCGAACTAGTAAAACGGGTTCCCCTCGCAAATTTGGTTTGCGATAAAATGTGTTGATTTTGTTGATAGTTGTCAAATGAATTGCTGAATGTCCTAATAATTGTTTTTATAGACGTCAAGGCGTGTAATAAACACAGAACGACACGCACGTGTCGTTCCGTGTTGATCCGTGTCCCCTTCGTGGTTCATGAGTGTAATAAATAATATTCAGCACTCTAACTCGCGGTACATATATTTAATTTCTGTCGATCTTCACAAACTTTACCAATACTTGTTATAACTTACACAGCCAAAGTCTGGTAAACTGGAGTGACGACGTAGACCTGGAGCAGTTAGTGATCGGCTTCCCGAAATATTTCAGATTGTCAACAAGGTGGCAGTTGTGGAAGCCCAGGGTGGAACTGACTGTCCTGGCTTGCTGTCGGCAGTTATACACACCGAGGAACGTGACTGACCCTGTGCAGATTGCACAATCATGCTGACTACAGCATCACGTGACATCAGCAAAGTCAGTCAATTGATCAGGTGATATGAGGCACCCTCTACCAAAGAGGCATCTCCGCCGATCCGTTCCTACACCCTTACACTAATCCCCAGGTTTCAATTAACTCCAGGTTTCAAATAATCCCAGGTTTCAATTAATTCCAGACCGAAGGTTGTTAATGTTAGAGCGAACGTGATGGCGTTTACTAAGCATCAAGCGGGGTTTAGAGTTACCAAAACATATCTAGTCATGATGTAAAATGACAGGAGAATGTAACTCTCCTACACCTTATTGTCGATTTATGGCAAGTTAAGATTCCCCACCACCTGTAAGGAGGGATAGAGGTTTCCGAATTGGGGGGGGGGGGGGGGGGGAGTAGTGAATTTCCAACTAGGAGGAGGGGTCGGGAGGGGGAAACTCTCCGCCTAGTTGGAAGTTCACTACCGAGAAAAATCTTGAGAACGAAGCCATGAAAGGATCATAAAATTGATTCTAGTAACTGAAATGCCAACACATTTATGATAGAATTATCAGATTATTATTATTATTTGGTATTATTCTGGGAATTGAATGTGTCCTAAACAAATGCGCAAGCTTAGAACTTTGAGCAAATCACACTCGCCCAACATTAAATCAGATCTTATGCAGGAATAATCAGTTTTCGATGTTTCATCATTTTGTAACTGTGAATGATGGAATTAACTCGGGATAACGATTTTACATGATGTGATTTTCTTGAAGTGCATTTCGAGGATTTTTTTATTTCTTTTAGTAAACGTACTATAGAAATCTCGTACCGACTGACATTATGCACACTTATGAAGCTCGATATTGCGTACACTGTATAGTTGTAAAAAGTAACAGTTAGAATTTGTGACAATTTGAAACCGAGTTGTAATTTTAGGAAGTAAAGGTGACATAAGCATCACCAAAGATTCTCTAAAATCCAGATAGATGGAATTTCCAACTGCTCATGACTTGGCCAACGAATTTTCAACTGTAGGAAATTTTGGCCAGAATTCCGCCGCTCCCCCCCCCCCCCCCCCCCCCCCCCCCCCCACTTCCACTCCCTGTCGCCATGTTCCTGCCTGTGAGATTAAACACCCACATCACAACTGACAACTTAAAATTCCAACACGTCCGTCTGAAATTCCGTGTCTCAGAGTGCAGCCAGGTAGACCTGTACGCGATATGCCTGCTAGAATGCGCTTCCCATACATTCACTTTAATACAAATTGTCCCCACCCCAGATCATTGGAGTAATATTGTGACAACTGCGTATTATCAATATTCCCATGACTCTATTTAACCTGTAATCTGTCTGTACTTCCTGATTTCTACTCAGAGAAGTCACTGTTATTTTAAAACCATGGAGCAATGTTAGTTGATTGATAACTGACAAAGACCTTTAATAACCTCATCAAAACTTTCTGTGCTTTACTGACAGCATAAATAATGTTGGTGATAACAAATAATTTTTCTTGGGGAAACCGAGTAAATTTACACTGTGAACAGGCCTTTTATTCTCACTAACATTTAATTTACTTACTTAATTAAGCTCGGTAGGGTACATTTCCCAACAATGCAATTGCCCAACAATGTAATTGCCCCATAAGTTATAAAAATTCTCATGATCCGATGGATGGAATAGTTGATGTGTGATATTCCGCTTCCATTTGAGGTGCACACTAAAATTTGAGGAGCCATATTTTGGCTCTGAATTTTCATCGAACTCGTACCAAATAGAGGTCACATGACATGGTTTTGTTGAAATTTTTTGAAAAAAATTAAAAAATGATATTTAAAATAATAAATGTTGCTATCGCCTGCGTTGGGAAAAGGGTTAAGTCATGTGTTGTGGTCTGGATGAATACACAAGAAAATAAGAACAACAGTTTGTACGTGCTTTATTAAGGTTTCAAAAATAGTATGATATGAAATGCACGTGAATATGAACGAGGGATCAAGAACCACCGACCCAGCACACTTTCCACACAAAACAGGTTTCCACCGAACATATTTTCAATAATTGTGGATGGTTCCCACAGAATTAGGATGTATAGTAAAAAGGACAATTCGAGCTCAAAACCCGGGTTTTTTTTACTTTTAATTTCTCGCGATTTCCGAGCTTATTTTTCTGGAGAAATCACAAAAGTCCGATACGAGCTCCCTTTGACTTCTCGAGAAATAAACTTGTATTCAAAGAGACGACACCCGACTTTTTCGAGTCAGAAATCGAATGGGAAATCGAATCGACGAGAGACAGAGAGACTACAAGGATCCGTCCCGTCTTATTGATCGAATCTCAAGAGATGGGAGCGATATAAAATCCTAGAAAATTTCCAGAATCGTCTAGTTTGAGCTCAGTTGGTGAAATCATCGAATTCTCCCACGGGGATGGTGGTGGACATACGCGAAAGCTTCCAAAAGCTGAGATGAAAATCCGAAGTCGATGACAGATGTTTTGCAAAAATCGACTTTTGGGTCAAAATGTTGTGTGTCGTCTCATGACATATTTGTCCCACTTTGGCGAGAAATCTAAAGTGGGTGACTTGAACGTCACATTCGTCAAAATGCAAAAACATAGGTATTTTTCGCCGTTATTCTCAAGAGTCCCGTCGACGGATTTTGTTATTCGGGGGAGAGACGTACTACGAGTCATTTCACTCGACGGATTTCGTTAGTCGGGGGAGATCTCTCGGATGTGAAAAATTCCAATCGTCAAAAATGCAAAAATCTATTTCTTCGTCGTTTTTTTTTTTTTGTAGTGTCTCTTCGACAGATGCGATCGATTCAACGCAGATCTCTCGGGTGAGAGAGATTTTCAACCATGTGCCATTTTTGTTTCAATCAGTCTGTCTGTGACAGAGAAATATATACTGAGTCAAAAAAGAAAGTATAATAAACTATGAGGAGCAATTTTTTTTTATTATTATAGACCTTAATCCCAAACAAATTATTGTAAATTCATATTTCGAGTCTAGCTGTACGAATTTGCATAATTTCATGTTCTTACTGTTGCCAGAGTCACGTCAGGACGTCGCAATTCAGATATGGAGTGAAATGAAAAGTTCATACATGCAGTCAATAGCGGGTATGTCCACTGTTTGCCTCTTGGATGGCAAGACATCGACGGCTCAAAGTCCTGATAAGTCTCTGAATGTCACCATGTGGTATTGCGTTCCACTCCTGCCTAAGAACGTTACGTAAATCGTCTAAAGTCTGAAGATCATGAAGTCGTACCCGACGGTCCAGTTGGTCTCAAAGTTGCTCGACTGGCGACAAATCTGGCGAAAGTGGGGGCTAGGGAGGAAGTTCGATGCTCTGCTCCTCAAGAAAGTCACGACAGATACGCGCCACGTGACAACGGGCACTGTCTTGCTGGAATAACTGCAATCCGACGTTAGCTTTGAACAACGGGACAACAACAGCGTCATGAATTTTGTCCCTATATCGCTGTCCATTCAAATTACCATCGATGAAGATCAGCTGAGTTCGATGGAGCAAGGAAATTCCTGTCCAAACCATTACACTACCCCCGCCGAAACGACCGCATTCCCGCACGCAAGCATCAGAAAACCGTTCACCTCGTCGGAGATACACTCTTGCCCTACCACCTATAAATTGCGGTTCATCACTAAAAAGAACTGTGCTCCAACACTGCTGAGTCCAGCGAACACGCTGACGTACCCATTCCATTCTGACGGTACGATGACGTTGGGTAAGGATTGGTCCGTGGTATGGACGCATACTTCGGATGCCGTGTTCAGCGAGTCTGTTGCGGACAGTTTGTGCAATGATTCTATTGTTAGTTCTACCAGGAGTAATTGTTGCTGTCCTCGTCGCAGGAAGGAAGCGATCCCGCAAGTGAGACGACCTGATGTGTCGGTCTTGTGCAGGGGTCGTAGCTCTTGGTCGACCTGAACACGGTTGGTCGGCAGTAGATCCAGTGGTTCTATACCTTCCAATGAGAAGGTAAATAGAGGCCACAGTGACTCCGAACTCAGCAGCTAGCTCAACTGGAGGTATCACAGCCTCATGCATGCCAATGACACTCAACCTGTGATTTTCGGTTAACCTTGGCATTTTTAAAATGTCGGAAGACAAAAACTAGCGTGGTTTCTCAATAACCCAGGCTCTCTAACACAACATAACACAAAGAAAATCGTCAGTCGCCTATTCAATTTGACATTCTCGGGTAGCACACGCTATTTTGAAATCCGTAGCAAAATTGTATACGGTTGGGTGGACAACAACAACATGCCATTGAACTCTTTGCACGGCTCCTTCTCCACAAACATGCAACATTAGAACTATTATATTTCATCCTTTCGGATATTTTTTCACATTTGTTTCTATTATACTTTCTTTTTTGACATTTAAAACTTTTACGTTCAGAGTGAGTTGGTTTCGGAGTAGAATTGAATTAATCTTCTCCTTTGTTATATGCTGGCCTGTGAATTATCGCAAATTATCTAAAGTTATTTCTCTCTATCCATCGACTAGGTGGATATCGAGAAATATCTCCCAGTAGCTTCCCAAACGACGTCATGCTTCTGCGCGCCATTTCGCCCTCGACAATGTTACAAGAGATTCAGTGAGACTTTACCAGCAGTACCAGAAGTCGGCATACTCAATTCCAAATTGCTTGTAAATTGAAATTTAAAATATTCTAAAAATTAACATTAATGAAAAATATGAGAATATTCTCATCTGTAGTATTATAATTATTAAATTTCATCCGTGAGTTGAACAATTAGTTGAATAACTTATCGCGGGAAAGTGGGACTATTTTTTATGTTGGAGTGATTTGGCAAGTACTGGCTTGAGAGAACGATCAGCTGACCTTTGTTATTGTTTTGAAATGCACGTGTCTGCAGTTGAATTGTGTTGAATATTGCGCAGATGTCTCGTACCGGTAGCATATAATAAAAAGAAAATCTACGTATATTAGTTAATATCGGGAACTATCTCATTCGTGTGGACCCGAAATGCGCTCGTGAAAAATAAAACTTTCTGGTCCACACTCATGAGATATTTTCCCGATGTTCATTGAAAGAGTGTAGATCAACTCTATATATTTAATTAACTGTTTACCTGATTCAAAAAAAGAAGATGATATTTGCAGAAAACATTTCCTGTACACAGAGATTATTACCATTTTGTGGATGCACAAAATATGTATCCTAGTCAAGCTCCGGGTACTAAGGGCAGATCACGTCCAGTTGAAGACGAGTCGTGATCTACCCTTAGAACCCGGGGCGAGACTCGGATACATATTTTGTACATCCACATAATGGTAATAATCTCTATGTACAGGTTTTATCTTACAAATATTGGGGATAAGTCAAGAATGTAGACGAATACATAACGAACTATTTATTCGTACGGATGAACATAAAAAATGGAACTCACGCGAAAGGAACGTGCTTGTATCCGACCCCCTGATACAAATATTTGTATCGGGGTTTCGAATACACAACAGTTGCGGAGTTAATACAGACAAAATACATGTTGATTGTAAGATAAAACTTAATATTTTCATTTTTGTATCGAGAACACAGCTTGACAACTTTGTTCTAATGAATGGTCGTAAGATATGTTTTTGAGGCATAATTTTTCCTCATGGGAACCCCGGGAGCAGTGCTTGTTCACTGTGGTAAACAAGCTCTGATGTACTGGTTAAATAGGAACCAGTCACCAATGCTTGGGGTGTAAGTCCTCTAAAATGGGCAACACGGGTATAAACGATTGGCTAAACCTGCCTTTATCTCCAAGATGCAGTCACGATTAGCCATTGTGCAGCAATATATGACCTTCAACACCAATAAATAAATAAATAAATGAGGCAAAAACTGAAAAAAATAATAAAATTTGTTAGGCGATTTTTGTGAACAGTGCTGGCCAGATTTAGTCTTAACGTTACGTAAAATGTGAAATTACAAATTTTGTAAAAAAAAGAATCTTAGATTCGTCACGATTTGACATGAAATCATCACTCATTGGAGATCGTTTATTAGTTAGACAGATCTCTCTCACGAAAGGTTCAAGGACAAAGACGAAATGTTCACCGAAGAGTAATATTTGAATACTTATCAAACACGTCCATTGGTGTATAATTTGTCCATAATTAATATCAATCACATCCATTGGTGTATAATTTGTCCTTAATGAATATCAGACACGGACATTGATCTATGATTTGTCCTCAATGAATATCAAACACGTCCATTGGTCTATAATTTGTCCTTAATGAATATCAAACACGGTCATTGGTCTATAATTTGTCCTTAGTGAATATCAAACACGTCAATTGGTGTATAATTTGTCCTTAATGAATATAAAACACGTCCATTGGTCTATAATTTGTCCTTAGTGAATATCAAACACATCCATTGGTGTATAATTTGTCCTTAATGAATATCAAACACGTCCATTGGTCTATAATTTGTCCTCAATGAATATCAAATACGTCCATTGGTCTATAATTTGTCCTTAATGAATATCAAACACGGCCATTGGTCTATGATTTGTCCTCAATGAATATCAAACACGTCCATTGGTCTATAATTTGTCCTCAATGAATATCAAACACGTCCATTGGTCTATAATTTGTCCTTAATGAATATCAATCACGTCAATTGGTCTATAATTTGTCCTTAATGAATATCACACACGGCCATTGGTCTATAATTTGTCCTTAATGAATATCAATCACGTCCATTGGTCTATAATTTGTCCTCAATGAATATCAATCACGTCAATTGGTGTATAATTTGTCCTTAATGAATATCAAACACGGCCATTGGTCTATGATTTGTCCTCAATGAATATCAAACACGTCCATTGGTCTATAATTTGTCCTCAATGAATATCAAACACGTCCATTGGTCTATAATTTGTCCTCAATGAATATCAAACACGTCCATTGGTCTATAATTTGTCCTTAATGAATATCAAACACGTCCATTGGTCTATAATTTGTCCTTAATGAATATCAATCACGTCAATTGGTGTATAATTTGTCCTTAATGAATATAAAACACGTCCATTGGTCTATAATTTGTCCTTAGTGAATATCAAACACATCCATTGGTCTATGATTTGTCCTCAATGAATATCAAACACGTCCATTGGTCTATAATTTGTCCTTAATGAATATCACACACGGCCATTGGTCTATGATTTGTCCTCAATGAATATCAAACACGTCCATTGGTCTATAATTTGTCCTTAATGAATATCACACACGGCCATTGGTCTATAATTTGTCCTTAATGAATATCACACACGGCCATTGGTCTATGATTTGTCCTCAATGAATATCAAACACGTCCATTGGTCTATAATTTGTCCTTAATGAATATCACACACGGCCATTGGTCTATAATTTGTCCTTAATGAATATCACACACGGCCATTGGTCTATGATTTGTCCTCAATGAATATCAAACACGTCCATTGGTCTATAATTTGTCCTCAATGAATATCAAACACGTCCATTGGTCTATAATTTGTCCTTAATGAATATCAAACACGTCCATTGGTGTATAATTTGTCCTTAATGAATATAAAACACGTCCATTGGTCTATAATTTGTCCTCAATGAATATCAATCACGTCCATTGGTGTATAATTTGTCCTTAATGAATATAAAACACGTCCATTGGTCTATAATTTGTCCTTAGTGAATATCAAACACGTCCATTGGTCTATGATTTGTCCTCAATGAATATCAAACACGTCCATTGGTCTATAATTTGTCCTTAATGAATAGAACCATGCGAAGCTTCGATATACGTTTCGATTTTGAATATTACAGGCCCGTCGGAACCGGGGGGGGGGGGGGGGGGGGGCTGCAGCCCCCCCCCCCCTCAATAATTTGCTCATATTTCGTCGTTAGTTTATCCATGATGGGAGCAACCGATGTAATCTGAATAAAACTGGACATTACATTATTGAACTCAGATTAGAACAGTGGCGTAGGAACCGGTTGGGGGGGGGGGGGGGGGGAGGTAAGGGAGATATTTCCCCCACCCCACAAATTTGTCAAAAGTAGGCTTTACTGGGCTGGGTTGGTGGTTTCTCCACACGGGATGCCCACTGGTTACCATATTCCGACATTACTGTTAATGATTACAGGATTGAGTGGGTTCCATGTGGGCTTTCTTCCACCAATAAAACTGACAATCGTGTTTTCGCCTAATTGTGGAAAGCGATGTTAAACCCCAACCAACCACAGGGTAATTCATTGCATGTTCACTATTCCTGTCATTCTGCTCGGAAATCACACTGAATTGATCAGAGAGCTGACGTATTTCCTTTTTGACGATGTATTTGCTCAGAATCACTCAGAATGCATATTTGTACATCTTAAATTAAAAAAATTTCCCGGGGGAGGCCCCCCGGACACCCACCAACGAGACGGGGAGGTACCCCCTCTCGTTCTCACCACCACTCGCCTTTTCGCGGTTCGGATGACGCTTCGCGTCATAGGAATATACGATTTATTTGCTCAGAATCAACCAGAATGCATGTTTTTACATCTTAAATTCGAAAATTTTCCCGGGGAGGCCCCCCACCAACGAGACGGAGGATATCCCCTCTCGTGTTCACCCCCACTCGCCGCTCGGATGACGCGTCGCGACATGGGACTATAGGTCCTACCCCTCCCCCCCCCCCCAATAAAATTAGCTTATTACGCCCCTGGATTAGAATTATGAACGTATCACTGAATGTATAACATGCACCTGCATATGTTGATGTGCAAACGTTTTGAGCAATTCCTTTGGCAGCTCAGAAGACCACGACAACCGTTGGCGTAATGATAAAACTAATGAATCCACCATAAGGCCTGACTGTTTTTTAGCATGACGGAATACGGCCACGGCCTGCAGGTGAGCCCGGAGTGAGAACCGTCCCCAAATGTTATGGGGTTCTATTGGGATTTTTGAAACATTTTGTTAAAAAAACAACTTTTGCCGTTTAAAAAAATCAAGAGGTTTTTGCTTCAAAAGCTACCAGAATGCTTCCTTTGACTGCCCTTTTCAAAAAATTTTCTTGGGGAGTACCCCCCCCCCCCCCTCCCCTCCCCCTCAAAAAGCTCGTGCCTTCAGCACTCGCGCCAGATGCTTTCGGCATCTGGATACCCCATACCCATTTAGTATCAGCCAGTTCACCCAAATTAGCAATATCAGCTCCCCCCCCCCCTCCCCAATATAAATTTCGTTCCGACGGGCCTGTATTAAGTAGATATTCGGTTCGATTTGAAATCGGCTGCCCGATTCGTTTCTTCTGGAATCTTTTTCAAAGGAATGTGCTTGGTATCAGTCATCTTCATTGTCTCACAACAACGTATAAATCGAAAAACGTATAGTTCAGATGGTAATCATACATACGTATAATTCAGATAGAACTCGCACATAAATAAAGTTAAAATAAAAATACTGAGCGTAACTTCCGGTAGGTAAACATAAATAACATATACACTCATATCACCAGCCATGCTAATTCCAGTATCACTAGTCCTACCACTGTTAAATGTATATTTAAGGTTTCCAAGCAGTGCGACGATGAACTATAATCCTTACAGGGTAATATTCCAACTACATCATCAAGGCATGCCTTCTACGAAGGCATGCCTTGATGATGTAGTTGGATTATCTTATCAGTCGGGACGTGAGACATCACAATCGGAACAAATCAGGTTTATAATACCCCAAAACACATCCGTCGGTCATCAAGGCGCCACTAATTCGATTTGAGGTTCGATTCGATTTCGAATAATAGACGTGTTCGATTCGAAAATGTGTGATGATTCGCAAGGGCCCTGTTAATTCAATACAGAAACGTTTACCGTCAGAGATTTAATAATGTCATCATTCAAGTTGTCACAAAAACCCCAAAAGTTCGATAGACAGGTGATCCAACATCTGACAAACAAATAGTTTATAATTGACGAATGAAGACCCCAAAAGAGCAGAACATGTTTCTATCGATAGGTTAAATTTACAATTTCACAAAATCCGCTTCTCGAGAGTACTAGGCTGGATAATTATCGATTTGGATGTCCCGTAAATTATATATTTAGATTTTTTTAAAAAGACACCCCCACCCGAAAATAAAATAAATAATTAAAAAAACCTAAGTTCAATAAAGGCGGTGAGCTTTTATCGTTACGATGTGACGTTATAACAATGGTTCAAATGTTAATGAGATGGGGTTGTGACCACTCCCCACCAATGGCACGTTTGGGGTGGTAATATCATATTGTCGACCCTAGAGAGGTAACGCTATCACACCACTGGCAAATAAACAGACAAAAAATAATTTTCGAACCTTTCTGAAACACGATATATATAGAGAAGAATATACTGCATTCGTCACTGCTTAGAAAGAACCAAAACGAAGTGATGTATCTGACAACCAATTTGATCGTGGGTAAAAATGATCGTATACCGTTTGAAATGGGGTCCTGCTTCGTGTGGACAGAGGAGCAGATATCCATCGCTGGTTCGGCCGAAGGATTGAAGCAGTTTCCGCAAAGTGTGGCGACTGACTACTTCAGTTATTAGGACGGCATGGAAATGGTAATTAATGGGTATAGCATCTTTCAAACTACAATCGCCTATGTTTTATTACCATTATTTTTTTCACCATTTCCTTGTCTATTACATGTCAGTTTACTGCTTGAAGATAACTGAAAATAAGATCACCTCCGTCCACCCCTCCACCCCCCCCAACACACACACATGCACCAGACTTACATACCTTGAGCGAGAATTTGCCATTTGCCACTTGTGAGTCCAACTGCTGAAAACTCCACCAGGATCGGGGAAGTGAAACATCTCCAGCCCCGACCATTTCGCCTCGACCCTGATTGTTTTTTATTTACATTTAGAAACACGTGTGGACAGAATTGGTATGGTTAAAGATGGTAGACGTATACAGTGAACGGTTAATGTGTGCGAGATATAATTTATCATATTAACTTTGCATGACTATATTTATTTACACTGCTAATAGCAAAAAAATAATCGATCCCATTGGCGTACTTTAAAAAGTGACTTCCCAGTCCATATTTCATCTTGTTGCTTCACGTCGCACAGTCTGTTATTGTTCCACCCTCCAAGTATGAGCTGTTTATGGAACGCTTGCAGTGGTTTGGTGTTGTTATTTCTGTGTTTACCGGGAAATGTGTCCACAACTCCCACATTTCGACAATTCATGATGAAGACGTATGAGTTTGATGACCATAAGGATCACACTAAAGGACTATTGAAGTCTACAAACGGTACCAGTAAACCTGGATGTGCAAACATGTGCGCTAATGACAAAGATTGTAAATCGTTCCAGACATGTACACCTCCTCTTGTGTGTCCCGCGTCTTGCAAAACATTCAGTCTTATTCACAATTGGTATTCAACAGGAGGAGACGTTATAACAGACATCGAAGGCGCAAAAATCGACAAGTTTCTGTCTCTTTCAGGTACGCAACACGATTAATCTCATCGTTCATTTTAAATACAACTTCACACAATATGATCCCTTCAAGTTGGCCCGCGATGTCGAACAAAGACAATAAAAAGCTTACAGAGACTATTGTTTAAAGTTAACCGTATAATTACTGAATTGTGAAGTGACAGTTTGTTGAGCGGCAAAATTAATAGCAAACTATACTAAAAAACAACTTTTATCGGCTCATTCGTACCGCATTCAGCGTACAATAACCTATTTTGCCAGACAAGCACAAACGCATGCTTTGGGTGTTGCTCAGTAATCAAATGTTTTGGGTAAAACTTTAAAAAAAATAATACAAGTTTGGTGCTTCAGGTCACTGTTTTCCTTCTGCTGCTTATGCAAAGTATGCTTCAGGCTATATACATGATCTGTTTCCGGGGAATGAAAGAAATCCGGTTAGGACTAAAAAGTTAAAAGTCTGTTTCTCAGGCCCTTCTGTATTTTGTCCTTTTGGCTGCCTCATGCTCTCTTTTTATAACCAATGAAAACTTAACAAAATAAAAATTAAATGGTTTATGTCCGCTATTTTACCCAAGTTAATAAAACTGATCAATTTGTCCCTTGAGTGCAACAAGGCTTTGCAATGCTGCAGCATTGCAAAGCCTTCTTGTCCCCAAGAAACGAAATACTCCACCACCCATGCCATTCTGTAGATTATGAGGCCTAAAACATAAAAGAAACCAAGCACATGAACTTTTGATGGCTAAGAAATAATTACAAAAATAAAACAAATAAAATAAAAAACGTCCGCCCACGTGCAGTTTTACAAAACTGTCCTACGAAACAGAAGATATACTTTGAGGCACCTTAATACTGTTAATTGCAGCTACAGTAAATTGGTATGTACATAAATAGACGGAAACGCACAAGCTTTTGAATGGGTTAATGTTCATCGCATGAGTTTGGTTTGGAGTAAGAATACCACGAGAGGTTCAATTATTTATTGACTTGTCTTTACTCTATTTGTATGGGGTAAAGATTTACAGGATATAAAATACATTATTAATATTAACACAACCCATGTCCGTGATGGATATTACTTATAACACCTCTCTCTATCTCTCTGCCTCCCCCCCCCCCCCCTCTCTATATTTCTTTTTCTCTCTCGCTCTCTTTCGCCCTCTCTCCCCCGCTCTCTCTCCTCTCCCTCTCGCTCTCTTTTGCTCTCTCTCTTCCCCTCTCACTCTCTTTTGCTCTCTCTCTTCCCCCTCTCTCTCTTAACTTCCTGTAACCTCTGTGGCAGAGGCAAGTAACTGTCCGGTTTAAAACGTAGGGGATAAATAGAATATATCAATTTGACCTCCGCCCACGAGAGCGCTTTCTCTTAAGTAGGCAGGTTAACAGTTATTCTTCTGAATCCCACAAGAGTTCAAAAATGGAGAAATATAATAAAGCCATGGTCTCGTGTTTAATATACTTTCACGCGTTTATAGTGCAAGGCAGAGTATACCGAGTATAACGACACAGTAATTTTACACTTTTCAATAGGCAAGTATACATGCTCAGCCAAAGACATCAAGCTCCGAATTTTTATTTTAATGTCTATGGGTAAGAGACTTAATTCCCCAGACATGAAGTTACTAGCTGTTGACCTTCTCAGCTTCAAGATAAATCTGAAAACCAGAGTTCTAATCTCTCAATTGTTGTAGTATTATCGCAGGCCCATATTTTACAACTGAACGTTAAAATCAGGACTAATGATTTTTCATACATTTTTAATGCATTTTCAATTGTTAACTGATTGCTCCTCATTTTATTTATTATAGAAAACATACATTTTTAGCCCAAGAGCAACGGTGATTCTTTTCTGCAGCAAATGAGCCCGACTTGAAAAAAAAAACACACCCAGATATATAAAACTGGTTATAGTTTCAATGAAATTTGTCACATTTCCCTAATCGAGTGCCAAATTTAATTATTTTGGATTTATTTATATTTATCTCTAACTTCCATTTTTTACAGTAGTCATAAAAACATCTTTGTAGATCCTTATCTGTAGTGGAAAAGTGGAACAGTATCATCTGCATATTATAAATTATTGTGATGAATTGGCGGCAACATGGTCTGAGGTTTACGGCTCGGAGCTTATGTTCAACCGAGACGCGAAGCCGGAATACCCGGAGAGAACCACCGAGCAACGACGAGCAGCTGTCAGCTCCCCAACATTGTAACTCCGCACAGCAGCACAGGCAGGGTTAGATTGGTTGAAGAAACCAAATCAATGCAGACTGAATAATTTTACTTCCAAAATAATATAAAATATATCCACTAAGGATGATGCTTTTATGTTATGATACCTGCACTTTAGAATAAAGCCCAAATATGGGATTCCAGCACTCTACCAGTTAAACAGGTCCATTATGCTTTTAACGAAAAAATGTGATCGATTGTGGAATACACTTTCCCGCACCCAGCTTGTGCACCGCAATGTAGATTTTCTTGTAAAAATAATGAAATTCTGTTACTGAGTTTTCTTGTAAATAATTTTGATTCAGGACTTTACAATGCTATTTTACTGTCTGTGTGTAACAGAAATCCTTCATTTTTAAAAATAGGCTTTATAACTCCGATTGTCAAGCCTGTGAGAAGTATAAGGTTAAGATTATGTTGACAAATTTCAAGTATATCACTTTAAATCGGGTAAAAAGTGATTTTGTATATTAATGTAGTAGTAGTAGTAGTGAATTAATTTATTATAGTGTCACGTTTCTATACATCTTTACAGAAAAAATACATTACATTAATACAGATGAGTAAAGTAGCATGAAACCCAGCCGTGAAGGCTTATGAGACACTTGAAAAACGATATAAATTTCTATGTATAATATGTACCTTAATTTTCAAATCATTCGCAAACACAAAACCACCCAACCCCTCTTCGCACTCCTCCCCCACCCAACACCACGATCATTCTTAAGCACAACTATGCATCTTAACTGGTAGAGTGCTGGAAGCCCCAAAATGGACTGGTAATGGCCCTATCTATTATTCTCCACAGAGCAATTTATGATGAAAAAAAATTTGTAGTCAGGAAAGCTTAGCACTCTACCAGTTAACAAATAATACATGAAATTGATTCAAATGTGTAAAATAGCATGAAACACAGCCGTGAAGTCTTATGAGACATATGAAAAACAATATAAATTTTTATTTAATGCTCAGGCATCAATTCACGCTGAAAAATTAAGTCATATTCCCCTGTCGGTCGGCAAAACGAAATATCAAAATGATATTTAGAAATCGATATTTCATCGTAGGTTCGGATGACGAATCACATGTACTTTAAATTCTACGTATTTATGCACGTTCAATGGGCCGATAAACATTTACATGCAATCATCACAGAGTCAGCACATCAGTAATGAATTCCAGAGTCCCAAATACAAACGAATTCGAATAATTGATAGTGACAGTGACTAAATCAATTCATTAAATCAGCGGTTTCAAAGTTTGACTTTCTCATTCACCTTCCAGCGAAAAGCCGAAATCACTTTCAAATTTCTTCAGTTCAACTTCACACGTCTTCAGTGCATTGAGTTCAAAAAAAATAAAATGACGTGTCTTGTTATTGAAAATAAGAAAGTGGTGTTTTTTGTTATTGTTCTATTTCTTCGAAACACATTGCGATTATTTCAATTCGCCAGCCTTGGTAAATCGTAAAGTTAGGGGAGAAATAAGACGGGACTACTTTTTGTGCGGATATTCACACATTCCAATGGTTGGAGTTTGGTTGTTGTAATTTTTGTATGGACGCCGGTTCGGCACATAAATTTTGCGCCTTAATGGCAAATAAAGGCCACAAATTGGAGAGTTTGTAGTCGTAGAGCATTAAATAAAAAGAAAATTCACGAAAATTTGATGAATACCGAAAATATCTCGTTCGTGGCTACAAGAAATATGAGGATCTTCACTCGCGACGCAGTCGCGAGTGAAGATCCTCATATTTCTTTGTAGCCACTCACGAGATATTTTCGGTATTCATCAAATTTTCGTGAATATCCTCTATCTATGTATAATATGTACATAAGAACACATGCGCTCACGTCTTCAATCATTCGCACACACAAAAACACCAACCCTCTTCACGCCCCTCCCCCACCCACCACCACCACCATTCGTACGCACAACTATACATCTTAACAAATAATACATTAAATTGATACAGCTATATAAAATAGCATAAAACCCAGCTGTGAAGGCTGAAAAGACACTTGGAAAACGATATAAATTAATTGATGATTCCATTAAAACCAGAGGCTTTACCATTGTTAAGGTTTTTAATCGCCTTTTCTATTTCATCAGCGGTATTTTTAAATTTAGAGTTGTTTTTTTATATCGCTGGAGGGTGAATAGGGCTTAGTTTAAACAGTATTTATTGAGAAAAAATTATATTATGTTGCATACATACACAACATAAAACAAAGAATGAACACAAAAGTACAGGATACAAAGCACATATAATAACAGAAGACAAGTTGGAAACAAGATAGATTAGGGTTTCGTCGGAAAGCTTTAAGCTTATGTGTGTCGTCTCCCTAGCTCGAAATAAATTTACGTCATGTGATTTGTGGCAGTAGGTGAACTTGTATGGCATCACCCAAGGGCTGAGGCCCCAACAGACAACCTAATAGAATTAGCAAGTCACAGCACCAGCCCCTCGCAAACACTGCCCTAGAATGCCTCTCAAACTAACCCACCACAAAACAGGTGCGACGGCTGGTGGAAGACATTCTGAGTTGGCCAAAGGAGCACCGGTCCCTGGGTGACGATATTTTCAAATGTTTAAACTCTTTAAGCAGATATAGACATATATGAGGAACAAACAGGAAGAGAAGAAGAGAACAAAGTACAGTAGGGAGGTAGAAAGTAAGTGGGTAAGCCGGTCTGAACACGAGTTTCCGTACCTTTAAAACACGTGTTGTGGAAGCAGTTCTCATACACAATGCTGGGAAGGAGTTTCTGTTGGGACAATGTACGTGGCAAACACTCGTGGTTGAGATGGAGAAGACTCATCTTTGTCACGGAAAACATTTAATAAATATAGCATGGCTTTGAGTTGACTATGCCAAAATAGTGGTCCTCGAGGAGAGGATAATCCCGACGCGTAGCGGAGGGACTATTCTCTCCTCGAGGACCACTATTTTGGCATAGTCAACGAAAAGTCATGCTATATTTATTATATTAGATGTGTGTGTGGGGGGTGTGGAGGGTTCTTCATCGGTCATATATGCAAGATAATATTCTTATTCACAAAGAAAAAAGAAAATGGTTCAGGGTTTAAACAGGTAAACTAAGTTAATTCTGCCACTCATAGTTCTGGGATAGAGAGGTAGAGAACCATAACCCCAAGAAACACAATACCATTATTCCATTAACCCCCTCTCCGCCCCCAACACTACTACAAACACCGCTTTCGATACACATATTTTTATTTCTCCAAACTAAATGTAATAACGTATATGGGACGAGATGTCTTGTAAAGTATTTACGCTTCAATGGAATTTTCTAAGCGAATTCGAATGTTACTATTTATGACCGTGCACTATTACCGTGCACTATTCTTTTTTCAAAATGATAGTAGGTCTGTGCGATTTCGCTGACGAACTATCGGAAAATAGGGTGTTTCTGTTCAACCAATCAGAACGCGGGAAAGTCACGTGACATCTAATATTTCATAATAGGGCTTGTTGGTACTATCACCTTCCGCCATTTCACTTGGAGATTTGCCTCTTTGTAACGTTCACAAAACTCGTTTAAAACTTTCGCTGTCGAAAAAGACTATTGTCACATATTTTATGATGATTATTTTTACGTTCTGGCATGCGCAGATCAAATCTGCCATCTAATTAATTGCTGGAAAGGGCTCATAGAGCCATTTCCAACAATTAATCAGATGGTATATTTTTAAGTGTGTCATAAATTTTTATTAAACTTCCTTGCATACATTCGTGCTTAGAAGGCCTCCATATATGGCTAAAGTAAGCGTGGCAGTAAAAGGGGTTAAGGTTGGCATCTAATTGTTGCGGCTCGCTTCGTTGAGCAGTTTATATATTTTCCAATTCTTTGGGATTGCCTTTTTTTGAATAGGCAAATTTTTTTCTCAACTGAAGCTGATACTGAATTTTGCTTTTCCTTTGCGCAATTTCATATTTTCTTCGATTGTTATTCTGCACCAATCTAAACGAGTTTGATAAACATTAACCCACCCAAAGGTTGGTATTATACTTTCTTTATTTCACTTAATTTGCTGTTTTCTAACAGATGCTACGCCGTTTTTCTTTTTGGGGAATATAGCCTTTCTCCCGACATGTTAATAGAAAACGGTTGCGTCGCTTCAAACTGTTCAAAAATATAATTTGGGAATACTAATGTGGCGTGCTCTATTATTGTCGCGATTACATGGGTCTGTATTTGAGCGACAAAAAGACCAGTGAAGATCAATAGGGGCGCTGGGCGGAATCGGGTGTTGCTGGGGCCCGAGTGGCATCTCTATGCTCAGCAAAATATGTCAAAATACGTCAATAAAAGAATTAAATCCAGATGTCTATAAGAAATCAGTCAACAAAATATTCCTGTAGCCAATACTTTTAAACGTTTACAAATGTATTTTTTAGAATTGTATTTTCTACTTATTAATATAACTGACTAAAACGAATCATTAGCATTTTAAAATATATGGCAATTTGCCAACTGGCAAATTGTCAGATCTTTGAAAATGCTAATGGTTCATTTCAAGCCATCTAAAGTCATAACTAGAAAATACAATTCTAGAAAATACAATTATAAAAGTTTTATAGTATTGACTCCTGGCGAGACATGGGGATAAAATGGCACCTAAGGCCTGCTGGTTTTCAAATAAACACCAGGATCGTATGGTATATTTATCATATAGACAAATTTTGCCCCCCCCCCCCTCCCCCAGAGATGCCCATTCCCCCCCTGACCGCCACTCCTCCTTTGAAGTCCATAATAGAGAACACTTGGGCTTCATGTTTAACAAACAATGTTTCGGTCAGGTCGGAAAATTGCTTAAATACCTGTTTGAATGCAATGCCAAACATTTGCATTTTCTTAGCGGAGAGGTGGAGGTGGGGGGGGGGGGGGGGTTGCGGTAACCGGTTCTCGGCAGATCACCGAGGTTAAGCCACGTCGAGCCCGGTTAGACCTTGGATGGGTGGCCGTCTGAGTGAACTTTTAGGACTCCCGCGTTGTGTCCTTGGGCAAGGCACTTAACCCCGATTGTCCACATGGGGACACGATGACGCCGTGTACTAAGGCGTACTGCACGGCGGTGGTGCACGATATATGTCTTGAACCATTCTAACCCTGCCTGTGCTGCAGTGCGGAGTTACGATGTTGGGGAGCTTGCAGCTGCTCGTCGTTGCTCGGTGGTTCTCTCAGGGCACTCCGGCTTCCTCTACCCGTTAAGTTAAACTGTCACCGACACGATCACGATATGGCCTTGGTTGTTAAAATGCCGTTAAATCCTAAAAAATAAATTATGAAGAAAAAATAAATAAACATTCGACCTCGTTCGGGGCTTTATATTTTTGCAACAACAGCTAGAGTAGAATGCCTGATTTGTCGATTTGTTTGGGTTTTTTTCCTCAAATTATTACCAGGACAAATCACCCCGAAATGTCTCAAAGCCAAAACGTGACAAGGTCGAAACATTTCAGGTCCGAAGCATATTATGTCCGCCTGTTGGGGCTAATGCAACATACTAAGCTGAAAACAGCAGGTATATATCTGCAGTAAATCATCATTTTCACTACTTTTATCGATTGCTGGGCGGAATGTACCAAAAATGAGAAATATCCCTCGATTGAAGCGCGCGTTATTCCACAGAATAGCCACTGTATGAATTTTATTAAATGGGTGAGATGTTTCGTAACTGATGAAAAATATTGTGATTTGGAAGAACATTCTGGTAATTATCACAATTTGTCGTCACTAAATATTTTGATGGGCAATGTGGTCTGAATCAATATTTAGCTCATCAGAATCGACATTCCACAAGTATTATTATCGAGGGATATACGAGCCACGTTCTCTCTTGATTTCTTTAATTCTAACCTTTGACCATGTACACAAATAATACACCCTAAAATCATTTGGGCTAACAATCTACCCAAATCGACTGAGTTGAGTGAATATGAACCCAACTGGGTTCATATTCACTCAACCCTGTTGATTTGGGTCAATTTTTAACTCAACTGATTTTAGAGTGTAGGTAAGGGGGGAGGGAGGAGATATTAAATTAGCATGATGTCTGAACAAGTGTTCCCTGCCCTTTAGTAAAGGCCAGGTCCCGCCACTGGTGGACAAAACTGATGTCTTACACAGACCCCGATCACTTTAGTAAAGGCCAGGGCTCGACACTGGTGGACAAAACTGATGTCTTATACAGATCCCGATCACTTTAGTAAAGGCCAGGGCCCGCCACTGGTGGACAAAACTGATGTCTTACACAGACCCCGATCACGTTAGTAAAGGCCAGAGCTCGACACTGGTGGACAAAACTGATGTCTAACACAGACCCCGATCACTTTAGTAAAGGCCAGGGCTCGACACAGGTGGACAAAACTGATGTCTTACACACATCCCCATCACTTTAGTGACGGTCAGGACCTGCCACTGGTGGACAAAACTGATGTCTTACACAGTCCCCCGATCGCTTGATTTATGTCCATATAGTTTTGTAAATGTTCAAACATTAATTGAAAAAATCAAGATCTGAGCTGCGATCTGTAAGCAGCAAATTATTATGAGAGCTCAGTCTCCTACACTTCTCTTTCCAGCCATCTCGGATAACAAATGTTGTTATGTCACCTCGGTAAAAATCAGTACCAGCTCCCAATTTGTGAAATTCAATTTTTTTTCTTTCATTTGCGTACGTGCGTGCGTGCGTGCGTGCGTGCGTGCGTGCGTGCGTGCGTGTCATTGCTGTTCGAAAGTATCGAAACACACCCATGTAATGAAATCAGATATGGCATATAAGCATAAATATTATTTCAGTTGTTCTGATATGTGCTTCTGTGCAATGGGCGATTCTTGTGACCCCCTCATATGACACATTGCTTTATCCATCTATTCATGGACTTTTAGAACTGCGTAGCTTGTGGAATAAGTGGACCTTTGTGGGCCTTTATGCTTCTATGGGCTGTCGATGACGGCTGTTGACTGACGCCTAGATTATAGAATATGCCAACTACTATTGGCTATCGCCACAACAATTTACCTTAAGACTACCAATAGCTTCTACAATACCTTTTATTATATACTTTATAAATAAACACATTTCTATTGGCTGGATCTTATACACGTGACTGGTACTCAAAAATCCATGCATACCGGTTTTCCAGTGAATATCAAATTTCTAAATATAGTTTTGGAAATACCCCCCTCTAGCTCTATTTCAATCGATGTGCATGCGCAGTCAACCGGACTTCCGTCTCATTTTTATGTTATTCTGCAGATGATACCTATTTATTGTTAATTAAAAGTATTTCTGGTTGCTATAATTGAACTTTTAATTGACAAATAGAAGATTTGTTTTAAGGATGGTGTATATAATAAAACAGTTATGGACTTTTGTGGATGTAATTATAATGTGATATGAACCTAAAAAATTAATGTTTTTAGGTTCATATCACATCATATTCATCACCACAAAATCCATAATTGTCTACTATTATGTGCTTTAGTGCTGTTACTGGACCCCATTGTCTACTATTATGTGCTTTAGTGCTGTTACTGGACCCCATTGTCTACTATTATGTGCTTTAGTGCTGTTACTGGACCCCATCGCTACTAGAGTGTTGCTGCCATTGACTCATATCTCGTATTAACACTGTATTGGAAAACCACTGGTGTAGGCTACCACTGCCACTGAGTTCGACCACCACTGTAACTAACTTGTACCATGGATACTCTTATCCATCCTATGATCAGCGTTCCCTGTACTAATCTTCTACCACTACTGCTAGCTCGAACTGCTTTGCCCATCCTGTCCTATGATCAGCGTCCTCTGTACTAGTCTTCTAGCACTACTGCTAGCTCGAACTATATCCATCCTGTCCTATTATCAGCGTCCTCTGTACTAGTTTTCTACCACTACTGCTAGCTCGAACTATATCCATCCTGTCCTATTATCAGCGTCCTCTGTACTAGTTTTCTACCACTACTGCTAGCTCGAACTATATCCATCCTGTCCTATTATCAGCGTCCTCTGTACTAGTTTTCTACCACTACTGCTAGCTCGAACTGTCTCCATCCTGCCCCATGACCAGCGTCTTCTGTACTAGTTTTCTACCACTACTGCTAGCCCGAACTATCTCCATCCTGTCCTATTATCAGCGTCCTCTGTACTAGTCTCATATCATCACAGCTAGCTCGAACTGTCTCCATCCTGTCCCATGATCAGCGTCCTATGTACTAGTCTTCTATCACTACTGCTAGTTCGAACTGTCTCCATCCTGTCCTATGGTCAGCGTCCCCTGTACAAGTCTTCTACCACTACTGCTAGCTAGAACTATCTCCATCCTGTCCTATAATCAGAGTCCTATGTACTACTCATCTACCACCACTGCTAGCTCCAACCATCTCCACCCTGTCCTATGGTCAGCGTCCCCTGTACAAGTCTTCTACCACTACTGCTAGCTCGAACTATCTCCATCCTGTCCTATGGTCAGCGTCCCCTGTACAAGTCTTCTACTACTACTGCTAGCTCGAACTATCTCCATCCTGTCCTATGGTCAGTGTCCCCTGTACAAGTCTTCTACTACTACTGCTAGTTCGAACTGTCTCCATCCTATCCTATAATCAGCGCCCTCTGTACTAGTCTTCTATCACTACTGCTAGCTCGAACTATCCACATCCTGTTATATGATCAGCGCCATCTATACTAGTCATCTATCACTACTGCTAGCTCGAACTATCCCCATCCTGTCATATGTTCAGCGCCCTCTGTACTAGTCTTCTATCACTACTGCTAGCTCGAACTATCCCCACCCTGTCATATGATCAGCGCCCTCTGTACTAGTCTTTTATCACTACTGCTAGCTCGAACTGTCTCCATCCTGTCCTATAATCAGCGCCCTCTGTACTAGTCTTCTATCACTACTGCTAGCTCGAACCCTCTCCATCCTCACATATGATCAGCGCCCTCTGTACTAGTCTTCTATCACTACTGCTAGCTCGAACTATCCCCATCCTGTCATATGTTCAGCGCCATCTGTACTAGTCTTCTATCACTCCTGCTAGCTCGAACTATCCCCATCCTGTCATATGATCAACGTCCTCTGTACTAGTCTTCTATCACTACTGCTAGCTCGAACTATCCACATCCTGTCATATGATCAACGTCCTCTGTACTAGTCTTCTATCACTACTGCTAGCTCGAATTGTCTCCATCCTGTCCTGTAATCAGCGCCCTCTGTACTAGTCTTCTATCACTACTGCTAGCTCGAATTGTCTCCATCCTGTCCTGTAATCAGCGCCCTCTGTACTAGTCTTCTATCACTACTGCTAGCTCGAACCCTCTCCATCCTGACATATGATCAGCGCCCTCTGTACTAGTCTTCTATCACTCCTGCTAGCTCGAACTATCCCCATCCTGTCATATGATCAACGTCCTCTGTACTAGTCTTCTATCACTACTGCTAGCTCGAACTATCCACATCCTGTCATATGTTCAGCGCCATCTGTACTAGTCTTCTATCACTCCTGCTAGCTCGAACTATCCCCATCCTGTCATATGATCAACGTCCTCTGTACTAGTCTTCTATCACTACTGCTAGCTCGAACTATCCACATCCTGTCATATGATCAACGTCCTCTGTACTAGTCTTCTATCACTACTGCTAGCTCGAATTGTCTCCATCCTGTCCTGTAATCAGCGCCCTCTGTACTAGTCTTCTATCACTACTGCTAGCTCGAACCCTCTCCATCCTGACATATGATCAGCGCCCTCTGTACTAGTCTTCTATCACTACTGCTAGCTCGAACTATCCCCATCCTGTCATATGTTCAGCGCCATCTGTACTAGTCTTCTATCACTACTGCTAGCTCGAACCCTCTCCATCCTGACATATGATCAGCGCCCTCTGTACTAGTCTTCTATCACTACTGCTAGCTCGAACTATCCCCATCCTGTCATATGATCAACGTCCTCTGTACTAGTCTTCTATCACTACTGCTAGCTCGAACTATCCACATCCTGTCATATGATCAACGTCCTCTGTACTAGTCTTCTATCACTACTGCTACCTCGAACTGTCTCCATCCTGTCCTGTAATCAGCGCCCTCTGTACTAGTCTTCTATCACTACTGCTAGCTCGAACCCTCTCCATCCTGACATATGATCAGCGCCCTCTGTACTAGTCTTCTATCACTCCTGCTAGCTCGAACTATCCCCATCCTGTCATATGATCAACGTCCTCTGTACTAGTCTTCTATCACTACTGCTAGCTCGAACTATCCACATCCTGTCATATGATCAACGTCCTCTGTACTAGTCTTCTATCACTACTGCTAGCTCGAACTGTCTCCATCCTGTCCTGTAATCAGCGCCCTCTGTACTAGTCTTCTATCACTACTGCTAGCTCGAACCCTCTCCATCCTGACATATGATCAGCGCCCTCTGTACTAGTCTTCTATCACTACTGCTAGCTCGAACTATCCACATCCTGTCATATGATCAACGTCCTCTGTACTAGTCTTCTATCACTACTGCTAGCTCGAACTATCCACATCCTGTCATATGATCAGCGCCCTCTGTACTAGTCTTCTATCCCTACTGCTAACTCGAACTATCCACATCCTGTCATATGATCAACGTCCTCTGTACTAGTCTTCTATCACTACTGCTAGCTCGAACTATCCACATCCTGTCATATGATCAACGTCCTCTGTACTAGTCTTCTATCACTACTGCTAGCTCGAACTATCCACATCTTGTCATATGATCAACGTCCTCTGTACTAGTCTTCTATCACTACTGCTAGCTCGAACTATCCACATCCTGTCATATGATCAACGTCCTCTGTACTAGTCTTCTATCACTACTGCTAGCTCGAACTATCCACATCCTGTCATATGATCAACGTCCTCTGTACTAGTCTTCTATCACTACTGCTAGCTCGAACTATCCACATCCTGTCATATGATCAACGTCCTCTGTACTAGTCTTCTATCACTACTGCTAGCTCGAACTGTCTCCATCCTGTCCTATAATCAGCGCCCTCTGTACTAGTCTTCTATCACTACTGCTAGCTCGAACCCTCTCCATCCTGACATATGATCAGCTCCCTCTGTACTAGTCTTCTATCACTACTGCTAGCTCGAACTATCCCCATCCTGTCATATGTTCAGCGCCATCTGTACTAGTCTTCTATCACTACTGCTAGCTCGAACCCTCTCCATCCTGACATATGATCAGCGCCCTCTGTGCTAGTCTTTTATCACTACTGCTAGCTCGAACTATCCCCATCCTGTCATATGTTCAGCGCCATCTGTACTAGTGTTCTATCACTCCTGCTAGCTCGAACTATCCCCATCCTGTCATATGATCAACGTCCTCTGTACTAGTCTTTTATCACTCCTGCTAGCTCGAACTATCCCCATCCTGTCATATGATCAACGTCCTCTGTACTAGTCTTCTATCACTCCTGCTAGCTCGAACTATCCACATCCTGTTATATGATCAACGTCCTCTGTACTAGTCTTCTATCACTACTGCTAGCTCGAACTATCCACATCCTGTCATATGATCAACGTCCTCTGTACTAGTCTTCTATCACTACTGCTAGCTCGAACTATCCACATCCTGTCATATGATCAACGTCCTCTGTACTAGTCTTCTATCACTACTGCTAGCTCGAACTATCCACATCCTGACATATGATCAGCACCCTCTGTACTAGTCTTCTATCACTACTGCTAGCTCGAACTATCCCCATCCTGTCATATGATCAACGTCCTCTGTACTAGTCTTCTATCACTACTGCTAGCTCGAACTATCCACATCCTGTCATATGATCAACGTCCTCTGTACAAGTCTTCTATCACTACTGCTAGCTCGAACTGTCTCCATCCTGTCCTGTAATCAGCGCCCTCTGTACTAGTCTTCTATCACTACTGCTAGCTCGAACCCTCTCCATCCTGACATATGATCAGCGCCCTCTGTACTAGTCTTCTATCACTCCTGCTAGCTCGAACTATCCCCATCCTGTCATATGATCAACGTCCTCTGTACTAGTCTTCTATCACTACTGCTAGCTCGAACTATCCACATCCTGTCATATGATCAACGTCCTCTGTACTAGTCTTCTATCACTACTGCTAGCTCGAACTGTCTCCATCCTGTCCTGTAATCAGCGCCCTCTGTACTAGTCTTCTATCACTACTGCTAGCTCGAACCCTCTCCATCCTGACATATGATCAGCGCCCTCTGTACTAGTCTTCTATCACTACTGCTAGCTCGAACTATCCACATCCTGTCATATGATCAACGTCCTCTGTACTAGTCTTCTATCACTCCTGCTAGCTCGAACTATCCCCATCCTGTCATATGATCAACGTCCTCTGTACTAGTCTTCTATCACTCCTGCTAGCTCGAACTATCCACATCCTGTCATATGATCAACGTCCTCTGTACTAGTCTTCTATCACTACTGCTAGCTCGAACTATCCACATCCTGTCATATGATCAACGTCCTATGTACTAGTCTTCTATCACTACTGCGAGCTCGAACTATCCACATCCTGTCATATGATCAGCGCCCTCTGTACTAGTTTTCTATCACTACTGCTAACTCGAACTATCCACATCCTGTCATATGATCAACGTCCTCTGTACTAGTCTTCTATCACTACTGCTAGCTCGAACTATCCACATCCTGTCATATGATCAACGTCC
Organism: Pictodentalium vernedei; assembly: GCA_031216915.1. NCBI lineage: Eukaryota > Metazoa > Mollusca > Scaphopoda > Dentaliida > Dentaliidae > Pictodentalium > Pictodentalium vernedei. Next base: position 19,234,791 of record CM062291.1, on the reverse strand, counting down.
TCTGTACTAGTCTTCTATCACTACTGCTAGCTCGAACTATCCACATCCTGTCATATGATCAACGTCCTCTGTACTAGTCTTCTATCACTAATGCTAGCTCGAACTATCCACATCCTGTCATATGATCAACGTCCTCTGTACTAGTCTTCTATCACTACTGCTAGCTCGAACTATCCACATCCTGTCATATGATCAACGTCCTCTGTACTAGTCTTCTATCACTACTGCTAGCTCGAACTATCCACATCCTGTCATATGATCAACGTCCTCTGTACTAGTCTTCTATCACTACTGCTAGCTCGAACTGTCTCCATCCTGTCCTATAATCAGCGCCCTCTGTACTAGTCTTCTGTCACTACTGCTAGCTCGAACCCTCTCCATCCTGACATATGATCAGCGCCCTCTGTACTAGTCTTCTATCACTACTGCTAGCTCGAACTATCCCCATCCTGTCATATGTTCAGCGCCATCTGTACTAGTCTTCTATCACTACTGCTAGCTCGAACCCTCTCCATCCTGACATATGATCAGCGCCCTCTGTGCTAGTCTTTTATCACTACTGCTAGCTCGAACTATCCCCATCCTGTCATATGTTCAGCGCCATCTGTACTAGTGTTCTATCACTCCTGCTAGCTCGAACTATCCCCATCCTGTCATATGATCAACGTCCTCTGTACTAGTCTTTTATCACTCCTGCTAGCTCGAACTATCCCCATCCTGTCATATGATCAACGTCCTCTGTACTAGTCTTCTATCACTCCTGCTAGCTCGAACTATCCACATCCTGTTATATGATCAACGTCCTCTGTACTAGTCTTCTATCACTACTGCTAGCTCGAACTATCCACATCCTGTCATATGATCAACGTCCTCTGTACTAGTCTTCTATCACTACTGCTAGCTCGAACTATCCACATCCTGTCATATGATCAACGTCCTCTGTACTAGTCTTCTATCACTACTGCTAGCTCGAACTATCCACATCCTGACATATGATCAGCACCCTCTGTACTAGTCTTCTATCACTACTGCTAGCTCGAACTATCCCCATCCTGTCATATGATCAACGTCCTCTGTACTAGTCTTCTATCACTACTGCTAGCTCGAACTATCCACATCCTGTCATATGATCAACGTCCTCTGTACTAGTCTTCTATCACTACTGCTAGCTCGAACTGTCTCCATCCTGTCCTGTAATCAGCGCCCTCTGTACTAGTCTTCTATCACTACTGCTAGCTCGAACCCTCTCCATCCTGACATATGATCAGCGCCCTCTGTACTAGTCTTCTATCACTCCTGCTAGCTCGAACTATCCCCATCCTGTCATATGATCAACGTCCTCTGTACTAGTCTTCTATCACTACTGCTAGCTCGAACTATCCACATCCTGTCATATGATCTACGTCCTCTGTACTAGTCTTCTATCACTACTGCTAGCTCGAACTATCCACATCTTGTCATATGATCAACGTCCTCTGTACTAGTCTTCTATCACTACTGCTAGCTCGAACTATCCACATCCTGTCATATGATCAACGTCCTCTGTACTAGTCTTCTATCACTACTGCTAGCTCGAACTATCCACATCCTGTCATATGATCAACGTCCTCTGTACTAGTCTTCTATCACTACTGCTAGCTCGAACTATCCACATCCTGTCATATGATCAACGTCCTCTGTACTAGTCTTCTATCACTACTGCTAGCTCGAACTGTCTCCATCCTGTCCTATAATCAGCGCCCTCTGTACTAGTCTTCTATCACTACTGCTAGCTCGAACCCTCTCCATCCTGACATATGATCAGCTCCCTCTGTACTAGTCTTCTATCACTACTGCTAGCTCGAACTATCCCCATCCTGTCATATGTTCAGCGCCATCTGTACTAGTCTTCTATCACTACTGCTAGCTCGAACCCTCTCCATCCTGACATATGATCAGCGCCCTCTGTGCTAGTCTTTTATCACTACTGCTAGCTCGAACTATCCCCATCCTGTCATATGTTCAGCGCCATCTGTACTAGTGTTCTATCACTCCTGCTAGCTCGAACTATCCCCATCCTGTCATATGATCAACGTCCTCTGTACTAGTCTTTTATCACTCCTGCTAGCTCGAACTATCCCCATCCTGTCATATGATCAACGTCCTCTGTACTAGTCTTCTATCACTCCTGCTAGCTCGAACTATCCACATCCTGTTATATGATCAACGTCCTCTGTACTAGTCTTCTATCACTACTGCTAGCTCGAACTATCCACATCCTGTCATATGATCAACGTCCTCTGTACTAGTCTTCTATCACTACTGCTAGCTCGAACTATCCACATCCTGTCATATGATCAACGTCCTCTGTACTAGTCTTCTATCACTACTGCTAGCTCGAACTATCCACATCCTGACATATGATCAGCACCCTCTGTACTAGTCTTCTATCACTACTGCTAGCTCGAACTATCCCCATCCTGTCATATGATCAACGTCCTCTGTACTAGTCTTCTATCACTACTGCTAGCTCGAACTATCCACATCCTGTCATATGATCAACGTCCTCTGTACTAGTCTTCTATCACTACTGCTAGCTCGAACTGTCTCCATCCTGTCCTGTAATCAGCGCCCTCTGTACTAGTCTTCTATCACTACTGCTAGCTCGAACCCTCTCCATCCTGACATATGATCAGCGCCCTCTGTACTAGTCTTCTATCACTCCTGCTAGCTCGAACTATCCCCATCCTGTCATATGATCAACGTCCTCTGTACTAGTCTTCTATCACTACTGCTAGCTCGAACTATCCACATCCTGTCATATGATCAACGTCCTCTGTACTAGTCTTCTATCACTACTGCTAGCTCGAACTGTCTCCATCCTGTCCTGTAATCAGCGCCCTCTGTACTAGTCTTCTATCACTACTGCTAGCTCGAACCCTCTCCATCCTGACATATGATCAGCGCCCTCTGTACTAGTCTTCTATCACTACTGCTAGCTCGAACTATCCACATCCTGTCATATGATCAACGTCCTCTGTACTAGTCTTCTATCACTCCTGCTAGCTCGAACTATCCCCATCCTGTCATATGATCAACGTCCTCTGTACTAGTCTTCTATCACTCCTGCTAGCTCGAACTATCCACATCCTGTCATATGATCAACGTCCTCTGTACTAGTCTTCTATCACTACTGCTAGCTCGAACTATCCACATCCTGTCATATGATCAACGTCCTATGTACTAGTCTTCTATCACTACTGCTAGCTCGAACTATCCACATCCTGTCATATGATCAGCGCCCTCTGTACTAGTTTTCTATCACTACTGCTAACTCGAACTATCCACATCCTGTCATATGATCAACGTCCTCTGTACTAGTCTTCTATCACTACTGCTAGCTCGAACTATCCACATCCTGTCATATGATCAACGTCCTCTGTACTAGTCTTCTATCACTACTGCTAGCTCGAACTATCCACATCCTGTCATATGATCAACGTCCTCTGTACTAGTCTTCTATCACTAATGCTAGCTCGAACTATCCACATCCTGTCATATGATCAACGTCCTCTGTACTAGTCTTCTATCACTACTGCTAGCTCGAACTATCCACATCCTGTCATATGATCAACGTCCTCTGTACTAGTCTTCTATCACTACTGCTAGCTCGAACTATCCACATCCTGTCATATGATCAACGTCCTCTGTACTAGTCTTCTATCACTACTGCTAGCTCGAACTGTCTCCATCCTGTCCTATAATCAGCGCCCTCTGTACTAGTCTTCTGTCACTACTGCTAGCTCGAACCCTCTCCATCCTGACATATGATCAGCGCCCTCTGTACTAGTCTTCTATCACTACTGCTAGCTCGAACTATCCCCATCCTGTCATATGTTCAGCGCCATCTGTACCAGTCTTCTATCACTACTGCTAGCTCGAACCCTCTCCATCCTGACATATGATCAGCGCCCTCTGTGCTAGTCTTTTATCACTACTGCTAGCTCGAACTATCCCCATCCTGTCATATGTTCAGCGCCATCTGTACTAGTGTTCTATCACTCCTGCTAGCTCGAACTATCCCCATCCTGTCATATGATCAACGTCCTCTGTACTAGTCTTTTATCACTCCTGCTAGTTCGAACTATCCCCATCCTGTCATATGATCAACGTCCTCTGTACTAGTCTTCTATCACTCCTGCTAGCTCGAACTATCCACATCCTGTTATATGATCAACGTCCTCTGTACTAGTCTTCTATCACTACTGCTAGCTCGAACTATCCACATCCTGTCATATGATCAACGTCCTCTGTACTAGTCTTCTATCACTACTGCTAGCTCGAACTATCCACATCCTGTCATATGATCAACGTCCTCTGTACTAGTCTTCTATCACTACTGCTAGCTCGAACTATCCACATCCTGACATATGATCAGCACCCTCTGTACTAGTCTTCTATCACTACTGCTAGCTCGAACTATCCCCATCCTGTCATATGATCAACGTCCTCTGTACTAGTCTTCTATCACTACTGCTAGCTCGAACTATCCACATCCTGTCATATGATCAACGTCCTCTGTACTAGTCTTCTATCACTACTGCTAGCTCGAACTGTCTCCATCCTGTCCTGTAATCAGCGCCCTCTGTACTAGTCTTCTATCACTACTGCTAGCTCGAACCCTCTCCATCCTGACATATGATCAGCGCCCTCTGTACTAGTCTTCTATCACTCCTGCTAGCTCGAACTATCCCCATCCTGTCATATGATCAACGTCCTCTGTACTAGTCTTCTATCACTACTGCTAGCTCGAACTATCCACATCCTGTCATATGATCAACGTCCTCTGTACTAGTCTTCTATCACTACTGCTAGCTCGAACTGTCTCCATCCTGTCCTGTAATCAGCGCCCTCTGTACTAGTCTTCTATCACTACTGCTAGCTCGAACCCTCTCCATCCTGACATATGATCAGCGCCCTCTGTACTAGTCTTCTATCACTACTGCTAGCTCGAACTATCCACATCCTGTCATATGATCAACGTCCTCTGTACTAGTCTTCTATCACTCCTGCTAGCTCGAACTATCCCCATCCTGTCATATGACCAACGTCCTCTGTACTAGTCTTCTATCACTCCTGCTAGCTCGAACTATCCACATCCTGTCATATGATCAACGTCCTCTGTACTAGTCTTCTATCACTACTGCTAGCTCGAACTATCCACATCCTGTCATATGATCAACGTCCTATGTACTAGTCTTCTATCACTACTGCTAGCTCGAACTATCCACATCCTGTCATATGATCAGCGCCCTCTGTACTAGTTTTCTATCACTACTGCTAACTCGAACTATCCACATCCTGTCATATGATCAACGTCCTCTGTACTAGTCTTCTATCACTACTGCTAGCTCGAACTATCCACATCCTGTCATATGATCAACGTCCTCTGTACTAGTCTTCTATCACTACTGCTAGCTCGAACTATCCACATCCTGTCATATGATCAACGTCCTCTGTACTAGTCTTCTATCACTAATGCTAGCTCGAACTATCCACATCCTGTCATATGATCAACGTCCTCTGTACTAGTCTTCTATCACTACTGCTAGCTCGAACTATGCACATCCTGTCATATGATCAACGTCCTCTGTACTAGTCTTCTATCACTACTGCTAGCTCGAACTATCCACATCCTGTCATATGATCAACGTCCTCTGTACTAGTCTTCTATCACTACTGCTAGCTCGAACTGTCTCCATCCTGTCCTATAATCAGCGCCCTCTGTACTAGTCTTCTGTCACTACTGCTAGCTCGAACCCTCTCCATCCTGACATATGATCAGCGCCCTCTGTACTAGTCTTCTATCACTACTGCTAGCTCGAACTATCCCCATCCTGTCATATGTTCAGCGCCATCTGTACTAGTCTTCTATCACTACTGCTAGCTCGAATCCTCTCCATCCTGACATATGATCAGCGCCCTCTGTGCTAGTCTTTTATCACTACTGCTAGCTCGAACTATCCCCATCCTGTCATATGTTCAGCGCCATCTGTACTAGTGTTCTATCACTCCTGCTAGCTCGAACTATCCCCATCCTGTCATATGATCAACGTCCTCTGTACTAGTCTTCTATCACTCCTGCTAGCTCGAACTATCCCCATCCTGTCATATGATCAACGTCCTCTGTACTAGTCTTCTATCACTCCTGCTAGCTCGAACTATCCACATCCTGTGATATGATCAACGTCCTCTGTACTAGTCTTCTATCACTACTGCTAGCTCGAACTATCCAAATCCTGTCATATGATCAACGTCCTCTGTACTAGTCTTCTATCACTACTGCTAGCTCGAACTATCCACATCCTGTCATATGATCAACGTCCTCTGTACTAGTCTTCTATCACTACTGCTAGCTCGAGCTATCCACATCCTGTCATATGATCAACGTCCTCTGTACTAGTCTTCTATCACTACTGCTAGCTCGAACTATCCACATCCTGTCATATGATCAACGTCCTCTGTACTAGTCTTCTATCACTACTGCTAGCTCGAACTATCCACATCCTGTCCTATGATCAACGTCCTCTGTACTAGTCTTCTATCACTACTGCTAGCTCGAACTATCCACATCCTGTCATATGATCAACGTCCTCTGTACTAGTCTTCTATCACTACTGCTAGCTCGAACTATCCACATCCTGTCATATGATCAACGTCCTCTGTACTAGTCTTCTATCACTCCTGCTAGCTCGAACTATCCACATCCTGTCATATGATCAACGTCCTCTGTACTAGTCTTCTATCACTACTGCTAGCTCGAACTATCCCCATCCTGTCATATGATCAACGTCCTCTGTACTAGTCTTCTATCACTACTGCTAGCTCGAACTATCCACATGCTGTCATATGATCAACGTCCTCTGTACTAGTCTTCTATCACTCCTGCTAGCTCGAACTATCTCCATCCTGTCCTATTATCGGCTTCTCAACTACGCTGTCTTTTCAGTACTGCATCCTCAACCCCATATCCCCGTTGGCCACTAAGTTTATTGACCTTTACAGATACTATTTCTTCCTTGATCAGGGCTTTCGTAACTTATACCACATTCAGTCCCGAAAGTAGCTTGAAGTTTTGCGCAACTTAGGTTTTTCTTGTGGTCGCATAGCGTCATAGGTCAAATGGATTCTATAACCATAGATATACATTAGAAAGGAATACCATCAGTTGGTGACTTGAAGATCCCAGGGCTATTTTTTGCAGACGATATGGTGCTAGTGTCAGAAAGCGAAGAGGGGTTAGAGAAGATGCTGGGAATTGTTGGGAAATATGGGAGCAAATGGAGATTCGAACTTAATGAAAGCAAGAGCAACGTTATACCCGTGGGCCGCAAAGTGAACCCCACTCGAAGGTGGAGAGTGGGGGAGTTCTGCATTCCGGAAGGTAGCAGTAGACTTCTTAGTGTAGGAGAGACTAGTGACTATGAATACCTGGGGGTAAATATAAACATCACAGGAAGAGACATCTACCGAAACCACACAAATAAATTGATTCTGAAGGGGAAGCGAATCCTTAACCAAATGAAACTTATAGGGAGAAACAGTTTCAATAAGGTTTTCGTGGGGAAAACCATTTGGGAAATGGTGGGTCTGCCTAGTATAACATACGGTACGGAAGTTATACCCCTAAACCAGACAGCTGTTAAGAGCTTGGAAATCCTGCAGAACGATGCAGGCCGATGGATAACAGGCTCGAGTAATGCCGCAGCACTAGAAGCAATCAGGGGCGAGCTTGGGTGGATGAGGATCAAGGACAGGATAGACCTATTGAAACTCGGTTATCTTAATTATTTGGTAAATCTCCCCGATAGCCGATGGTGTAAAGTAATGTTCCTGAGAACTTTCAACTCAAATATCAAGACGGGGTGGATGGTCCAAGTGAGGGAGCTAGTAGAAAACTACTCAATGGAGATCTCGGACCTTGACGTTGGGGCAAACCAGGGCAAAAAGATCGTCAGAGAAAGGGTCATGGAGGATTGTAACCGTAATTGGCGAGAGGGGGTCAAATCAAAGAGATCTTTGGGTGGCCTGCGTGATAAAGAGAAGCCTGGTTTTGAAGAGTACCTTGATGGCACCTTTGGGGGTCACTGTTGTTCAAGTTGAGGTCGCGGTCCCTGGAGCTGAGGGGAAAAATTGGGAAACACAGTGAAAAGGAGTGCCAGATGTGTAACGTAGGCTTGGTGGAGACCCTGGAACACTTTCTTATAGAATGCCCAAAATACCAGTCTAAAAGAACAAGATTCACGGGGAGTATAATGGAGAAGTGGGATGGGAGAATGAAGGACATGTGGTTAGGGGGCGACTCAAAGGAGAGGGTTAATATACTAATCGGAGAGATTGGGAAGAATGGGGCAAGGGATGTCATCAAGCAGTTCGTCTCCGAGTGTTGGGAGGAGAGAAGAAGCGCGGGAATAGGGGGAGGCAGTTGGTAGAACATGGGTAACCAAGGCCTTCTCGTACGAGAACCGCGACAAATCAGCGGCCGGCCGAAGTGTTATTATTATATTATTACACCCCGTTGAACTTCATACACCCCGTTGTAGTTAAATGTACCGTACTGGATGCATTGGTTTCTGACCAAACAGGCAGCATTTACAAATTTAAAAGGGTAATAAAAAAATATACTACCTGCCTAAAATAGGTTACTGTTATTTTATGCAATGAGAAGTGGCTGAACAAGGGTTGGGTCTGGGGTCGAGCCCCGTAGGGTATTCAGAGCAGATCGTTTTGCTTGAGATTTGGTTAAACGTAGGGTGGGAGCCGCTGGGGGAGTAGTCGAACCTCTCTTGGTTGTATATATACTTGCACCAAAAGCCGCCTGCTGTGTACTTCTCAATTTGCTTGATTCCTGCGTTTGTGAATCTAAAAAATCCTTGTCACGTGTCAGGAGTTCATAAATAGAGAATCTCCAACTCATCCACAGTTTATATCAAAATTTATCAAACGAGTTTAGTAAATTAGGTCTGGGCCGCGCTTTAAGGAGGTCCAGGCCTAATTTACTGGACGAGTTTTGTAAACTTCGAGGGAGTTGTAAACTGGGGGCGAGTTGATGATTCTAATATTTTTGATCCAACACCCGACACAAGACATGAAGAATTGTTCTCAGGTTACAACTTAAGATACATTGTCTGACCGCAGTGTCCGCCTCGGGAAATAGTCCCCGATAAAGAATAGATTGCGTAGTATCTAATAACACAAATTTAATGAAAGAAATTTCAAATAAGGATCCACTACCTTCACGGACAACAAATGTTATCATCTTTCCCACCCCTCCTCCTCCTCCCCCCCCCCCCCCCCCCCCCACCACCGAGACTCAAACTACGATTATTCGTTTTGGATTGATGGGCCGTGCCTTACCATTTTAAAAAAAATGGGAATCTTTTAATGTTTTTTTATTTTATTTGTTTGCTCTCCGAAACATAGTTTATGTCCTCTCAATGCAACGTGCTCGCTACAAAACACTGCGAGGAGTTATCTTTCTTATTTTCGTTGTTGATTGTTGTTTTTTAACTTGAGTTTAATAAACAGAGCAGACGACACGTGCATTTGTTTATTTACACTTTCCTAAATTGGAAAATGAAACATCACTCATCATTCATTTCACAATCAAACTTGTACGCTCTTCAACGCTGGGTCTCAATTGATTTAATTTGTGTTTTCTTTGTTAACCATTTACCCAACGCAGACGATATCAAAATTTGTTATTTTAAATATCATTTTTTCACTTTTTTCAAAACATTTTAAAAAAAAACATATGTGACCCCTCGTTGGAACGAGCTCGACGAGCTCGTTCCAACGAGGGGTCACATGATATGGTTTTGTTGAAATTTTTTGAAAAATAATATTTTTTTCAACCACTGAATTTGCATATTACGCGGGCGGATGCGGCCGATTCGTTGGGTAAAGGGTTAATTGTTGTTCGTTTCATTGTTAGGCAAAGTTGAAATGTGTTTCTTTTATTCTTGTTAGATGAAGGAATAAACAACAATCTCCTTTGAACAAGTTCTGAGGGCAATACTCCCTATCCAACAACTTCCACCAATTGAATTGGACGGGGCATAATCTAAATGAATGATTTATTTCTATTTAGACCAGGTTCCAGAAGGTGAGAATATATTTTGTAGAGATAAAAGGTCGTATTATTACATTTCACCCGACAAACAAAGATATACTGAAGCTGCAATCTTATGTAATTTAAAAGGATTGGAACTGGCAACAGTGAATGATGAGGAAGAATGGAGTTTTCTGAACACAACTATCATTGCAAGTAAGATATTATCAGTATACATGCATCACACCTTCAATAAATAAGTTATTTCCATTCTCGTGTAATAATTTATCCCGCAAATTCAAAATTCAGGAAACGTGAATAGAGAGGGCCCAGAAGCTCAGCTCATAACATGGAGAGAGGGCGCCAAAAGCTGGAAACTTTGATGTGCCCTGAAAAGAATATAGCGTGGTAGTGTTGTAAAATGGATAAAATAATTAAATCCAGGTGATTCACTAAAGTTTAACAATGCTATGAGAATACAGAAAACTAGTCTATATTAGACGTGTTGTCAATATCAAGTTATATCAAGGAATGGTCGCAAAGAAAGGTTGTCCATCAGAAGGGAGATAATATGTTATATGTTCCAACTTTACATTGGGTATCACAGTACTAAATATTTTGCCATAGGCTACCATTATAACAATTATGAGAAAAATATGATCGCACCACTGAAAATTAGATATTCAAATACCTACATAAAGTACAGTCCTTCACACAACTGTCTCTGGCCAAAAAGGCGGAGGGGAGGGGGGGGGGGGGGGGGGGGGGGGGGGGAGGGATGCGACAAATAAGATAAAATTTCAAGCAAAGTACCATCCTTGAACCCATTATTTTCCGGAAATTTCCGACAGAGGTACGCAGAAAGTCAACTTGAATTTTAGGCCCAGAAAATACATTTTCTTTTTCTTGTAGAGTAAAAACCTTATAAAACGTTTTAAAAGTCTTGTTAAGCAGTACGTATGTTTTCTTATAGGAGCCTTATTTTCGAATATTCCATCATATCAACATTTCAAGGCAGATAACTCTCAACCAAATATTTAGTATAGTGTTACCATTTACCTAACAGATTCATATCTACATACTGTAACCGCGATGCTGGTGAGAAATAACTTAGAAGAAGCGATAAAGTTTAACGTGGATTCTTTATTTCTTCGACATCAAGCAATAAATAGAATATCGATCCCCTGTAAAATGACAATAAAAACAGTAAGTTCCCCAAATAAACATCTTGCTATACATCTATATTCTTGTGTGAACAAACTTCGATGACCGATATGGCTTCCCTTTGGGAAACCCAGTCTGGTGCAATCAACGGGTAACAACTTCCTGAGCTCTTTCCAGCAGAGTGCACCATCCTGCATTTCACCAGGGAGTATCCTGTAACCATACACGGACTGATGTACCTCAATGGAACAGGCTTAAGAAGCTAATTCCATTGATGTACAACAAGCAATGTAGGACAGTACAATAGACGCCAAATCACCAAAACATTCACAACCAAACTTGCAAAAACATGCAAGTTCCATCACTTGTGAGTTCAAACAAGAAAGCTAAGTTCTCAAACACTATTCAAAAAGTAACAAACTAATTTAGCTTGCTATTAATTTACAATTCAACTTACAAATAATTTTATACAAATTATCATCCAAAATCATTTCTCATGTTTACATGAAATAATGCACTAAGTATGAAACCTTTCACTGAGAACAAAATATTCGGACTAATTTCCAATACATGTTTGTGGTTCAATGTCACTTTAAGCCAACAAGGCTATAAAGTGCAGCATGAGAATGAAGTCAAGTTTAGCCAATCGTTTATACCCATACTGATTATCTTTTGCAGTTAAATGTCACTTTTAAGCACACAAGGCTATAAAGTGCAACAAAGGAATGAAGTCATGTATAACCAATCATTTATGCCCATGTTGGTTACTATGAACCTGCAGCTAGTTGGGTTACCAGATTCTAATTACCACAAACAGTTTTCACTTTCAGCAAACAAAGCTAGAAAGTGCAACATAGGAATGAAGTCATGTCTAACCAATCGTTCATGCCTATGTTGGCAACAATGAATCTGCATCAAGTCGGATTACCAGATTCTAATTACCACAAACAGTTTTCACTTTCAGCAAACAAAGCTAGAAAGTGCAACATAGGAATGAAGTCATGTCTAACCAATCGTTCATGCCTATGTTGGCAACAATGAATCTGAATCAAGTCGGATTACCAGATTCTAATTATCACAAACAGTACTAGTTTACCAAGGTAGACCAGCAGTGTTCGACTTCACAAGAATTACACATGCGAAGTACCTAACTGTTAACTCTCAGTGAAATACACTGTCATTATAATTATTATCCCGTAGTATTAACTACAGGTGATATCACAAAATGCCCTTTGTTATTAAAATGCCTGAAATGAATAAATATCTGGTGTATAAAATAATGGATGCCTACCCTCAATGTGATGGGTTCAATGCTGCACAATAACTTCAGTGGCCTGTATGGGGCAAGATCCTGAACCTGGATAAAACAAGAAAAGGCCTTAGAGTACGGTAACAACATTCCAAATACTGCTACTTGTAAGCAAAGGAATTTACTTACAGTGGCGATTGATCGGATGACATTGGTTTGTGCCAAACACATCAGATCAATCACATATTTCACTGGGGATAAATACTGAAGCAGCAGAAAAATACTTGGAAATAAATATCCAGACAGTAAAATAACGTTACAAGTTAGAGTTAGCCTTAAATAAATGATCTCACTAATACATTTAATCTATCTACTCTAGTGTAGAGTTCCATGGTGGGCATGGTGGTCGGGACAAGGCAGCAGCAAAATGCCACCTTGTCCAGGCCATCAGGCCACACAAAATTAACACAAGAAGGCCTTTAATTAACAGGTGTACAGTTAGAATCAAATAATAATATTTGGTATTTAACAAATATTTTGTTAGAATTTATTGGGGAGGGCCCGGGGGCTCTCACCAACAAACTCCAACAAAACAACAATTACTTTCCAATTACATACTGAGTCTAATGTACAGCTGTGCCGAAACAATAATTATTTTACCTTGGTTCAAAGCTGTTGTGCAGCGGATCCTTTCCTAAGGAAATAGCATTTTCCTGAGAATTCCTCCAGGAATGAAATCTGAATTCCACAAGAATATCACTATATATTACCACTATTTACATTATACTTTTAGTTTTTAAAAGATTATATATACACTGAAGGAAATCACAAGATCTTATTTTCACAACAAAACAACTGCAAATAATTTTGAAGTCCAACTGAAGTGTGCTGTTCATTGTTCCAGGGCAGAGAAGAGAGTTTTTTGTTTGAAAGTGACCTATAAAAAATCAGTTCACTGGTGTTCACTTCATGCTTTTACAATTTCTATACACTGCAGTAGAGTTACTGAAGCGAAAACCTCTCTGACCTCTCATTAAGATAAACTGTTAACCCCTCTGGGAAACTACTGTACTGAGGCTGAAATAAATAATACTTCACTGTATTTTAACAGTGATACTTTATGTTGCTGATATAATTTTAAAAATATATAACCCCTTATATACAGATGCTAAAATCTGATACTGTCACACAGTCCCCTCCAGTGCAAAATGTCGTCCCCGACATTTATTCCTTAGAGATCAATGATAAAATGGCATCACATAGTTTATCATTGTTTCCATTAAAAAACCCTTCATTGGACAATTTTTTTAAAAATCGCTACCTTCTCTTTCCACTCAGGTTCTGTTGTTTGTGCCATGCTGAACTCTCCAGATGTCACCCATCGTGGTTTACTTGTCGGTCTAGTGGAACGTCTAGGTGCTATTGGAGGCGGTAGATCTAAACAATCACTGCTAGCAGTATGAGGCTGTTCTACATTTGGAGAAACATCTTCAGTGTTGGAATGTACACTGTTTTCTTTCTTGTAGAAACAGAGTCAGGAAATTTGTCATGCTCACCACTATGATGATTTAGGGTATCCCCACCATGACTAGTCTCCTGAATCTCCACAACAGAATCATGGTCGACACCCAATTGTTGGGAGGAAATGTCTTTGCCGGCGATACTTTCAGTATTCAATGGAACACTGCCAAATCTGTGATATACAATATCACTGTCATCACTGTCAACACTGTTTTCATCATTTCTTACAACATCTTGTGGTTCCACTTGACTGGTTGTGTCTGGCCTTTGTAATTTCCTATGTGGTCTTGGTTTTGGAGGACTTCCGAGGTGGCCATCATCTTTCTGATTTTGGATGGTTGAGTCTTCATTGAAGGCACCAACTGGCAATAGTAAATTTCTATGAAGAATTTTAGTTTTAAAATTTTCATCACTTTTTACTTCATAGACAGGGATGTCAGGATTTGGCTGTTTTACAACAGTATAAATATCCTGACTCCACTTATCCTCCAGTTTGTGCCTTCTATCAAAAGCCATTCTTTTGACAAGAACTTTGTCACCAACATGAATATTAGCTCCTCACACTTTGGTGTCATATCCCTTCTTTTGGTGGGCCTGTGCTTTTTCTATATAGTGACTTGCCTTTTCAAATGCCTCTTTTAGTCTATTTTTTAAGTCACTGGCATATTTAGAAAAAGATTTAGATGATTGGTTCTGCTCCAAGTTGAACTCGATATCCACTGGTATTTGCGGTTCCCTCCCAAACATTAGGAAGAAGGGCGAATACCCAGTGGAAGCATGTTGCATACTATTATATGCATGCACCAATGATGCAATATGAGCAGTCCAATTAGCCTTTTTTTCTTTCTCCAAGGTACCAAGCATGTCAATTAACGTTCGGTTAAATCGCTCGCGTATTCCATTACCCATCGGGTGGTATGGTGTTGTACGAGACTTTAACACCTTAGTTACTTGGAGAATCTCCTTTATGAGTTTAGACTCAAAATTAGCACCTTGATCTGAATGTATTCTTCTTGGGAGACCATAATGTTGTACAAAATTCTTTAGAAAAACATCTGCTGTTGTTTTGGCACTCATATTTCTTGTTGGGTAAGCTTGTGCATATCGAGTATAGTGATCCATAATCACAAGAATGTAATCAATGCCACCTTTGGACACATCTAGTTGCAGGTAATCCATACAAATTAATTCCAAAGGCTGCGATGTTTTAATATTGACCAAAGGCGCTTTCTGATTTCCGAGTGATTTAAATCTTACACAACGATCACAATTCTTGATCCAATTTTCAACATCACTGTACCTACTTGGCCAGTAAAATCTGTCCTGAACAAGTAATAGAGTCCGATCTCTTCCTGGATGTCCTGCATCATTATGTATATGGGTGAGCACTCGATTAACCAGAGTAATTGGTAATACTAACTGCATTTTCTTGTTGTCATTGATGGTAGTTTCTCGATACAACACACCTCTTACCAATTTTAGTCTCTCAAATGATCGGAACATGGCAGTATGGTATGTTGACGAAGGTAGCTTTGCCAAAATAGGTCTTCTTTGATTCGATACTGCAGAGTACCATATACCCATAAAGTCATCATCACGTTGTGCTCTTCAGATTTCTCTTACATCAACTTGAGAAATGTCTTGACCAAAGGACTGTACATCAGGTATGACTGTTTCAGACATCGACAGGGAATCAATAAAACCATCATGCTGAACACCATTAGAAATGGCTTGTATGGACTCAGACTTCTGTTGTTCAGAATCTTGTTTTATTTCAATTTCTTTTAGTGATGGAAGTCGAGATAAGCCATCAGCGTCACTGTTTTTTCTGCCTGGCCGATACAATAAATCAAAATCAAAAGCAGACAAGGCAGCAAGCCACCTGTGCCCTGTAGCATCCAGCTCGGCTGTAGTAAGTACATGTGTGAGTGGGTTATTATCTGTTAAGACAGTAAATTTCCTACCATACAGATAATCATAAAATTTATCACATACTGCCCACTTCAGTGCCAAAAACTCGAGCTTATGAGCTGGATAATGCTGTTCTGATTTATTTAATGATCAACTTGCATAGCTGACTACTCGCTTCAACTTTCCATCACCTTGGTACAAAACAGCCCCAAGTCCATCTTTACTGGCATCCGTGTGCAATTCAAATGATTTGTTGTAATCTAGATATGCCAATACTGGTGGACTTGATAACATCTGCTTCAAGTTATTGAATGCCTGGTCTTGATCCGTACCCCATATCCAAGTTGATGGTTCTAAAATTTTCTTCTGTAATTTTCTTTTTTTATTTGGTCTCGGCATGAATTTAGTTTGTGGTTTCACAATATGTGAAAAATCTTTACAGAACTTTCTGTAATAACCTGCAAATCCGAGAAATCTCCTGACTTCTTCTGGATTTTTAGGTTTAGGCCACATTTTTATTTTTTCAATTTTTTCTGGATCAGTTTCGATCCCCTCAGCCGAGACCACATGACCAACAAAGTTCACCTTCTCTTGAAAGAAGGAGCACTTCTTTGGTGAGAGTTTTAGACCACACTCTCTTAGTCTGTTGAACACTTTCTCAAGTCTCTCAAAATGGTCCTGGATGTTATTTGAAAAAAATATCAAATCATCTAAGTAAATAAAGCATAGTTTTAGATGTAAATCATCAAAACATTGCTCCATGACCCCCTGATAGGTTGCTGGAGCATTGGATAACCCAAATTGTAGTCGATTGAATTCATAGAATCCAAGAGGGCCTACGGTAAACGCTGTTCTTTCTTTGTGCTCCTCTTCTATGTCTACTTGATAATAGCCAGATTTCATGTCAATGACACTGAAATATCTAGCTCCACCAAGTGCATCCAAGACTTTTTCAATTCTTGGCAAGGCGTAGCTGTCTCTAATAGTCTTGTTGTTGAGTGCTCTATAGTCTACACACATTCTCAGCTTACCGTCTTTTCGGCAAGCTAAAACCACCGTTGATGCATAGGGAGAATGTAAAGAGCGAATAACACCACTTGAAACAAGCTGTTGCAAGTGTTCCTGAACTTCTTGATACATAGATGGTGGTATACATCTGTAATGCTGCTTAAAGGGAATGTTATCTGTTAGCTCTATTCTGTGTTTGATGCTGGTATGATGTCCAATATCTGTGTCGCTCATTGAAAATACATCTTTAAAGTGGTGTAATAAATCTTGGAATTGTCTATGTTGTCCTTCACTAAGTACCTTTGTAGATTCTTCAAAACTTGGGATGAGACCAGTAAATTTCTCTTCTTCAGTGTCCTTTCCTTTTTCAATTGTGACTGGCTGTACTTCACATATAATGGCATTAGGAGGAATTGTTACTGTTTTTGTCGAACAATTTGACACAGAAACATCGATGTAACTCTTCTCTCGGCCACTATATGGAAACATGGAAGGACATAGGTCAAGATCATTCATAAATACAGCATCACAGCATGTCTGTAGCGTAACATTTGTTGGAATGTAATCAATTTTACTTGAAAAACATCCAGCTATGGACACTGTACTATTTGGAAGGACAGTAATACTTTTACTTTCACAGCATTTCACTTTCCTCAAGACATTATTGTTTCTTTTTAAACTTTTGTCCCTGTGCAACATACACTGGAAACTTATTTGCCAAGGTCTTGAAAGTGATGTTGTTTGAAGTATTCTATCACCAAATTTTTCCTTGCAGTGATTCAAGACAGAACTTAATACATTTGTACCGACAATCATTGGTACCCTTGAATTGTATTGACTATTAGGTACAACTAAGGCTAAACATCTCTGTTCATAATTACCTGAGACACCATTAAAGTTTACATCTATTTCTACATAACCATCATACGGAAGAGCTTGACCAACAGCACATTCAATATGTATGATATTATTCAATGGTTTGATTGATACGTGTTTTAAATAAGTATTATAAAATTGGCGGCAAACAGTAGATACAGTAGATTCTGTATCAAGTAAAGCAGTTGTAGAAATATTATTGATACATATAGGTGTTTCATTGCTATCACCAAGTAAATTACATGTATTCGGGCTAATACTAATTGAGGACTGTTGGCCTATGAATTGCCCGTTTTCATAGACCCCTGCTTGTTTAAATATCTGCCTTGAGGTTTTCTCTGATGATCCAATCGGACCCTACATCCAATTTGGATATGGCCTCTTTGTCCGCATCTATGACCGGCCACTTCATTATCAGATCTTGAAGTGTTGTATCTTGGATGATGATCATTAACATCTTGATTCCACATCTGTTGGTTCTGTCGTCTACTTTGTTGATCATATTGGTATGAGTTTCTGTCAAATCTTCTGTTGTCAGTAAATCTCTGTTGTTGTCGTTCAGACTTATTTTGCTGGACTTGAGTTTTTAAAGATTTCACCTCTGACTGCAGCTGATTTACAGATTCCATCAATATTTTAATTGGGTCATCCACATTAACAGCGGATTTACTATGAACAGATGTAGTAAACTCTGATTCAAGTCTCCTTAACTCAACTCGTAGCTTATCAAATTGTTTATATTTGTCAAAGGTATAAGTTGCTATAGATTTTAAGTGTGTAGAAAGTCCTGCATACAATGCAGAGCACAGCATATCATTAACATCAGCAGGCTTAACCTGGCCTGCTTCTATAACCTTTGCCAGTAAATCCTCCAGTCTGCTAGCAAAAGCAGATACATCTTCTTCCTCTTTCTGCTTTGCAGTATAAAAAGCAGACAACAAAGACTGTTTTATATCAACAGACCCAAAAACTGAGTCGAATTTCTTGAGTATTTCAAGCACTGAAACATTGTGACCCATGTGCATTAAAATCTGAGCAGCATTCCCTTTCAATGACCATCGAATTGCTAAAAGTATATCACTCTAGGAAAATATATTTTCATTTACAAGACAAGTGACCTCATATTTCCAGAGATCAAAGTCAGCATCTTTTGACCCCTTTTCACCTTAAAATACTATTATTTTGGGTGGATTATGATATGACACATGTGGTTTCAAAAGATCAACCTTGGGTTTTACATCTGGTCCCAATGTACCAGAATTGACAATATCAACTAACCATTGTTTAAACTCTTCAGGTGAGCCAGTCTTTGGTTTAACACCCAGTGATACAAAAGATTCACCAAGTTTTTCAAGTTCATCAGAACTGAATCTTTCAGCCATTGTATATCAATGATGCAATATATTATCACAAAAAAAGTTAGATGTTGTATTATATGTTGATTAATGTTGTGTCAGTAATAACAAAACATAATAAATGCTAACATCAAACAACAATGAAAGTAATCAAAGAAAATATTCCTGAAAATATATCTGACAAAAAAAAATTCAATGGTGTCTATAAGTGCACAGAACACTGACAGAAGTTCAATGAAAAATTCAGAAAATTTAATTTCTGAGTTTCATTTTATAAATTATCTCCCTTGATACACCTAGCTGTAGAGTCTCAATGTGTTGTCAAAAAAAAAAAATTACCTCCCTTGACACATTTCAAATATGTAAACAAACATTTCAGAAAAATATGCCAAGTATTTTGGAATCTGAAAAACTGTCAGATACAACCCTCAAGTCTCATATACAAACACAGAAAATTGTAAGCATGTTTTTAAATAAAAATATGATGTCACATTAATGCGAAAACAGAAAAAAAAAAAAAAATTAAAAAATTGAATTTCACTTTTCAAAATTCAATGTAAATTTCACTAAGAAATTTCAGTCAGTACAAACTGTAAGTCTAATTATACCCAAATGTCAATCACATCATTCCGGTAGAAGATAGCTGGTATAATGTAGAAGTGGATCCATGTGGAAGTTGGTGAGCCATCAAATGTCGAACATGTCCGAAGAAATTCCGTTGGGCGCCACTTGTAACCGCGATGCTGGTGAGAAATAACTCAGAAGAAGCGATAAAGTTTAATGTGGATTCTTTATTTCTTCGACATCAAGCAATAAATAGAATATCGGATCCCCTGTAAAATGACAATAAAAACATTAAGTTCCCCAAATAAACATCTTGCTATACATCTATATTCTTGTGTGAACAAACTTCAATGACCGATATGGCTTCCCTTTGGGAAACCCAGTCTGGTGCAATCAACGGGTAACAACTTCCTGAGCTCTTTCCAGCAGAGTGCACCATCCTGCATTTCACCAGGGAGTATCCTGTAACCACACACGGACTGATGTACCTCAATGGAACAGGCTTAAGAAGCTCATTCCATTGATGTACAACAAGCAATGTAGGACAGTACAATAGACGCCAAATCACCAAAACATTCACAACCAAACTTGCAAAAACATGCAAGTTCCATCACTTGTGAGTTCAAACAAGAAAGCTAAGTTCTCAAACACTATTCAAAAAGTAACAAACTAATTTAGCTTGCTATTAATTTACAATTCAACTTACAAATAATTTTATACAAATTATCATCCAAAATCATTTCTCATGTTTACATGAAATAATGCACTAAGTATGAAACCTTTCACTGAGAACAAAATATTCGGACTAACTTCCAATACATGTTTGTGGTTCAATGTCACTTTAAGCCAACAAGGCTATAAAGTGCAGCATGAGAATGAAGTCAAGTTTAGCCAATCGTTTATACCCATACTGATTATCTTTTGCAGTTAAATGTCACTTTTAAGCACACAAGGCTATAAAGTGCAACATAGGAATGAAGTCATGTATAACCAATCATTTATGCCCATGTTGGTTACTATGAACCTGCACCTAGTTGGGTTACCAGATTCTAATTACCACAAACAGTTTTCACTTTCAGCAAACAAAGCTAGAAAGTGCAACATAGGAATGAAGTCATGTCTAACCAATCGTTCATGCCTATGTTGGCAACAATGAATGTGCATCAAGTCGGATTACCAGATTCTAATTACCACAAACGGTTTTCACTTTCAGCAAAGCTAGAAAGTGCAACATAGGAATGAAGTCATGTCTAACCAATCGTTCATGCCTATGTTGGCAACAATGAATCTGAATCAAGTCGGATTACCAGATTCTAATTACCACAAACAGTACTAGTCTACCAAGGTAGACCTGCAGTGTTCGACTTCACAAGAATTACACATGCGAAGTACCTAACTGTTAACTCTCAGTGAAATACACAGTCATTATAATTATTATCCCGTAGTATTAACTACAGGTGATATCACAAAATGCCCTTTGTTATTAAAATGCCTAAAATGAATAAATATTCGGTGTATAAAATAATGGATGCCTACCCTCAAATGTGATGGGTTCAATGCAGCACAATAACTTCAGTGGCCTGTATGGGGCAAGATCCTGAACCTGGATAAAACAAGAAAAGGCCTTAGAGTACGGTAACAACATTCCAAATACTGCTACTTGTAAGCAAAGGAATTTACTTACAGTGGCGATTGATCGGATGACATTGGCTTGCGCCAAACACATCAGATCAATCACATATTTCACTGGGGATAAATACTGAAGCAGCAGAAAAATACTTGGAAATAAATATCCAGACAGTAAAATAACGTTACAAGTTAGAGTTAGCCTTAAATAAAATGATCTCACTAATACATTTAATCTATCTACTCTAGTGTAGAGTTCCATGGTGGGCATGGTGGTCGGGACAAGGCAGCAGCAAAATACCACCTTGTCCAGGCCATCAGGCCACACAAAATTAACACAAGAAGGCCTTTAATTAAAATGTGTACAGTTAGAATCAAATAATAATATTTGGTATTTAACAAATATTTTCCTAGAATTTATTGGGGAGGGCCCGGGGGCTCTCACCAACAAACTCCAACAAAACAACAATTACTTTCCAATTACATACTGAGTCTAATGTACAGCTGTGCCGAAACAATAATTATTTTACCTTGGTTCAAAGCTGTTGTGCAGCGGATCCTTTTCTAAGGAAATAGCATTTTCCTGAGAATTCCTCCAGGAATGAAATCTGAATTCCACAAGAATATCACTATATATTACCACTATTTACATTATACTTTTAGTTTTTAAAACAGATTATATATACACTGAAGGAAATCACAAGATCTTATTTTCACAACAAAACAACTGCAAATAATTTTGAAATCCAACTGAAGTGTGCTTTTCATTGTTCCAGGGCAGAGGAGAGAGTTTTTTGTTTGAAATTGACCTATAAGAAATCAGTTCACTGGTGTTCACTTCATGCTTTTACAATTTCTATGCACTGCAGTAGAGTTACTGAAGCGAACACCTCTCTGACCTCTCATTAAGATAAACTTTTAACCCCTCTGGGAAACTACTGTACTGGAGCTGAAATAAATAATACTTTAACAGTGATACTTTATGTTGCTGATATAATTTTAAAAATATATAACCCCTTATATACAGATGCTAAATTCTGATACTGTCACAATACTTAGGATGACCTCTCATACTACAACATGCCAATACTTTGGCTCACAATAACTGGGTCACATGTACATAGTAGAGTGGTAGAACTGGTCATACCTTAATACACACATGAATTACTTTATATCGAACTAGCTTTCGGTATGTGCCTTCATCGGATTCAAGACAATATACAACTCACAAAGTACGTCAAAAGAAACAAAGACCCAGAGTACGCCGTGACGTTTAGGACACAAGTTGGAAAAAGTTCAATAGAGTCACAACTACATAAATCCGGTGTCCTTATTAATACCACAAACAAAACCATCAAAGTCATTAATCAATTTCTGTTCAGTGATTCTCCATTCTGACAAATTATGTAAATTACCCTCAAAACCTGAATTCTTATATCAGACACCGAATGCTCCGGTTTATTAAAGTAGACCACGGATAGAAGTCCAAAGTTATGGACACTAGTGTAAGTCCAAAGTTATGGACACGGGTGTCCTGTTGATGACCAGTGACTCTCCTGCACAGGGGCTGTCTCGTTTCCCATATATAAAATATATCGGGACACATCGAACAAGTCATGAGGTATATGACACCACTCGATGTACAGTTGAAAGAGCCTTCATAAGTGAAGATGCTGCCATTCTTCCTGCATATAGGATCATCACTGATAAGACTCTGTGTTCCACTTCTAACATCTGCTGTAGTTTTTACAGAGCTCCTAATTGGCTGATTCCTGAGTGGCGGGGGCTGTCTCATTGACACCAGGGTTTTCTCCGGAAACAATTTATTAAAATAACTGTCCTCCGTAAAAATGCTGTGGAGATCGGATGCGATACTTTGTAGTTTTTCAAAACACAGAATGGTAGATTACCACCTGCGTTACTCGTTCAGATTTTACATAGAGTTTGTAGACAAGCATCTCTCTACGGTTCTTCATTTTAGCTTTTCCCAACTCCGACACATACAGTCCGCTTGTCACATCCAAAGTCGGTAAACGTCTCCGATAATATGCCAGCCATTTACCTTGATTTTTGGTGTTAGAAATAATTCTTGCGCATATCAACCCTTGACTGTATACAACCGAACGCTTAGTGTGGAAGTTCCTGGGGTTAAGATAAGTGTATCTGCCTGTTGGTTACGATACGCTTTAATAATTAAGTTTCCCATCAGCTTTATGTACTTTCACATCTAAGAAATGGACGTGCGAACATTCCATTCTGAATTTTATAGTGGGATGGAATGCGTTGATTTCATACACAAAGTCCTGTAGTTTTTCCATCCCGTTATTCCATATTAAGAACATGTCGTCGATATACCTTAAATTGACAGCAAATAATCTTTAGGCTTTGTTTTTCTAAAAACCCTTTCCTTTTCTCCAAAGAGGCCATAAACAATTTCGCAAATTAAGGAGACATCACTACACCCCATTTTCTTTTGTACAGTCCTTCGTCTACAACCCCATCCATTATTAAAACCTCCGAGAGATTTTAATAATGGATGGGGTTGTAGACGTTGGTGGTATAGTTGTTGGTGTAAACCTTGTAATGCTTGGTGTTGTTGATGTTGTAGATTGTTGTTTTTATCAAGGCAGGCGACGTACCGGTGAAGACGTTGTGGCAGTTGATGCTGTAGTTGTTAATATAGTGGTTGTTGGGGTAGTAGTTGTTGGTACTGGTTGTGTAGTTGAGAAAGACAGAGATATTGAGCTGAATAATAGCACCTCTCGTAATAACGCAATACTATCTTGTTATAACGCAATAACGCAATAATATCTCGTAATAACTCAATAATTATCATGTTATAACGCAATATTTTCTCGTAAAAATTCTCTAAAATATTTTCACCTATGCACTAATGGGCTTCCGTACTATTCACATCAAGGTCTTCACTTATTCACTCAAATATTAAAAAGCTATTTTCGAATATCTTCTGTTCACTCGTTTGGCTTTTTTCCTCTGGAAAAGACTCTTGTTATTCTACGGATTATTATTATTATTTTTTTTTTTTAGGCTTTTCCCTCTGGAAAGGACTATTGTTTTTCTACGGATTATTATTTTTAGGCTTTTCCCTCTGGAAAAGACTATTGTTTTTCTACGGATTATTAGGCTTTTCCATCTGGAAAAGACTATTGTTTTTCTACGGATTATTATTTTTTTTTGGGGGGGGGGATGGGGGGGGGGGGGGGGGTTCCACACATTTTTTCAGAAGCCATTTTTGAACCGATTTTAACAAACTTTTGCACACGCATAGAGGGGCACAAAATCTAAAAATGCACCAAAAGCGGAAGTTTCGATTTAACCCTTCTTTCGTCAGAATTGGCAAAAACTGCCAAAATTGGGGTTTATCGGCACTTTCTCGAAACACGTCTTGTAGATTTTTTTTAAACATTCGTCATTGCTAGACCTGCCTGTGACACGATCATTAATACACACGACATATTTGGCGATGCATATGGTTGCCAAACATTGAAATTTTGATGAAATAGGCCTGTTCCGGGCCCCCACAGCACCCACACGATACACGAGAGATAAACCTAACTTCCTTTATTGGACGTAGAATTCAAAGCGGATAATTTTGTAAGTAATACGGGTGTTCAAAAAACCAAGTGTTAACCCGTTTTGGGCTGGTTAAACAGCAATATCCCCATAAAGCTAAAAAATTCATGTTTTCCGTGGATTTCTCTAAACGAGTCTTGTAGATTTTCAAGAAAAATTGGCCTCGCAGAGGTCTTCGTCTGACAATAGAAGATGCATGGACAAAGTACTCCGGTGTGCATTTGTTAACCCTCCAGGGGCTGCTAAAAGTCAAAATTGTGATAAAATGTGCTGTTTTTGGACCCCAAAAGCACCCAATGGGTACGCCACAAAGAAAGGTGCCTTCTTTTATCGAGTGCATAATTTATACGAAAACGTTTTTGTAAGTAGTAAGGGTATTCAAAAGTCGAAGTCTTAACTCATTTTGGTAAGGCTAAAGAGAGAGCCCCCTTAAAATCTTAAAATTCCCATTTTCTGTGGATTTCTCTAAAAAACATCTAGAAGGTTTTCAAGAAAAATTGACTACTCGCAGGTCTTTGTGTGACATTACAAGTTGCATGGACAAATTATTCCGATGAGCGTTTATTAACCCTCTACAGGCTGCCAAGCATCGTAATTTTGTTGAAATGGGCTGTTTTTGGACACGCACAGCACCCAACGTGTACCCGAGAAATAAACATAATATCCTTTGCTGGAAGTGGAATTCACCGTGGACCATGTTTGTAAGTAATAAGGGCATTCAAAAAACCAAGCGTTAATCCCTTTTGTGTTGGTTAATAGTGAAACCGATCAAAAGCTTAAAAAATTCATGTTTTCCATGTATTTCTTTACAAACATCTGGCAGGGTTTTCAAGGGAAAATGTCCATTAATAGGTCTTGATGTTACATTACCAGTTGCATGAATAAATTATTCTGGTAAGCATTTGTTAACCTTCCATGAGCTGCTAAATGTCAAAAGTTTGAAAAAAATATTCTGTTTTTGGACACCCAACAACATCAAATGGAAATGCCACAGAGAAACATAACTTCTTTTACCGGACGCAAACCAGACAGGGAAACATTTTTGTAAGTAGTAAGGGTATTCAAAAATCGAGGTTTTAACCCATTTTTGACTAGTTAAGGGGATATTCTCCTTAAAAGCTTAAAATTCCAGTTTTTTGTGGATTTTTAAAAAAACACTTTCAAGAAATTGACCATTCGCAGGTCTTGGAGTGACATTACAAGTTGCATGGACAAAATATTTCGGTAAGCATTTGTTACCGCTACAGAGGCTGCCAAGCATAGGCATGGGCTGTTCTTGGGCACCCATAGAATCAAATGTGTACCTGCGAGATAAACATAACCTCCTTCATTGGAAGTGGAATTCACTGAGGATCATTTTTGTAAGTAATGAAGGTATTCACAAAACCAATCATTAACCCATTTAGGGCTGGTTACAGAGCAATATCCCTCAAAAGGTTAACAATTCATGTTATCGGAGGATTTCTCTAAAACATCTTGTAGATTTTCAAGAAAAAATGCCCATTCTCAGATCTTAGTGTGACATTACAAGTTGCATGTACAAAATATTCCTGTAAGCATTTTTTTAACCCTATGCAGGTTCTCAAACATCAAAATGTTGATAAAATGGGCTGTGTTTGCGTACCCACAGCACCCAAAGTTGAGAGGAGAGATCAACATATGCGGAAGTAGAATTCACTGAGAATTATTTCTGGAAGTAATAAGAGTATTCAAAAAACAACACTTAATCCGTTTTGTGCTGGATAAACAATGATACCCTTCAAAAGCTCAAAATTCATGTTCTCCCTGGATTTCTCTGAAAACTTTTCGTAGATTTTAAGTAAAAATGGCCATTCGCAGTTTTTGGTGTGAAATTACAAGTTGCATGAATAAAAATCCTGTTAGCACTTGTTAATCCTCTACAAGCTGCCGACATCAATATTTTGGATACATTTGAGATAAAATGGACCATTTTCAAATAGACACAGCACTCAGTGGGTGTGTGTCGAACAAACATAACTCCTTTTGTCGGTCATTGACTTGTTGACGACGATATTGACATTAACCCACTCCACTGCTAATGATGGTTTTTACCTAAATTATTTGTTTATCAAACTGAGTCATCTGAGACTACTATACTCACCTCTCTCATAACATCAATGAGGAAACTTCAGTCATGAAAAATCATGGAATCTCATCGGGAAAAGCCATGATTCTCCAGAATCATAAAGTCTAGTTTTTGGTTGTTTTTTTTTTTCTTCCACACATTTTGTCCGTATAATTCAGAAGCCATTTTTGAATCGATTGTTACAAAATTTTGCACACTCATCGAGGGGCACAAAATCTAAAATGTACCGAAGCTGAATTTTCGATTTAACCATTATTTCATCAGAATTGGCAAAAAACTGCCAAAATTTGGGTTTATTGGCACTTTCTCTTGTAGATTGTTTTTAAACATTCATCAATGCTAGACCTGCCTGTGACACGACCATTGATACACAAGAGATATTAGGCGATGCATATGGTAACCCTCCACAGGCTGCCAAACATCGAAATATTGATGAAATGGGCTGTTTTCGGGCCCCCACAGCACCCAAACGATACACGAGAGATAAACATAACTTCCTTTATTGGAAGTGGAATTCACCGAGGACCAGATTTGTAAGTAATAAGGGTGTTCAGGAAACCAAGCGTTAACCCGTTTTGGGGTGGTTAAACAGCAATACCCACAAAAGCTCCAAAATTCATGTTTTCCGTGGATTTCTCTAAACGAGTCTTGTAGATTTGCAAAAAAATGGTCACTCCCAGGTCTTGGTGTGACATTACAAGCTGCATTGTACCACCGAGACAGGTATCTTCTTTTGTCGGACGCAAAATTGATGGGGAAACATTTTTGTAAGTGGTAAGGGTATTCAAAAGTCGAAGTCTTAACCCATTTTGGGCTGGTTAAAGAGAGATACCCCTTAAAAGCTTAAAATTCCCATTTTCTGTGGATTTCTCTAAAATCTTCTTGTAGGTTTTCAAGAAAAATTGGCTATTCGCAGGTCTTTGTGTGGCATTACAAGTTGAATGGACAAAATATTCCGTTGAGCATTTATTAACCCTCTACAGGCTGCTAAGCATCGTAATTGTGTTGAAATAGGCTGTTTTCAGATACGCACAGCACCCAATGCATACCCGAGAGATAAACATAATCTACTTTGTTAGAAGTGGAATTCGCCGAGGACCAAAGTTGTTAGTAATAAGGGTAATAAAAAAAAACAACAACAAACATTAACCCCTTTTGGGATGGTTAATAGCAATACCCAACAAAAGCTTAAAAAAATCATGTTTTCCCTGAATTTCTTTACAAACGTCTCGTAGGTTTTCAAGAGAAAATGGCCATTGATAGGTCTTGGTGTCACATTACCAGTTGCATGGGTAAAATATTCAGGTAAGCATTTGTTAACCCTCTATTGGCTGCTAAATGTCAAAATTTCGAAAAAGTCTGTTTTTGGACACCAACAATATCAAATGGGAATGTCGCAGAGAAACATAACTTGTTTTATCGGACGCAAAACTGATAGTGAAACATTTTTGTAAGTAGTAAGGGTATTCGAAAATCGAGGTCTTCTCCCATTTTTGACTGGAAGAGGAGATATACCCCTTAAAAGCTTAAAATTCCAGTTTCTGTGGATTTCTCCCAAAACATTTTCAAGAACAATTGACCATTCGCAGGTCTTGGAGTGACATTTCAAGCTGCATGGACAAAATATTCCCGTAAGCATATGTTAACCCTCCAGAGGCTGTCAAACATAGACATTTTGAGAAAATGGGTTCTTCCTGGACACCCATAACACCCAATGTGTACCTGTGAGATTAACATAACCTCCTTCGTTGGAAGTGGAATAACAAGGATAATTTTTGTAAGTAATGATGGAATTCAGAAAACCAAGCATTAACCTGTTTACGGCTGGTTACAGAGCGATACCACTCAAAAGAAAAAAAAAATTCATGTTATCCGAGGATTTCTCTAAAAACATCTCGTAGATTTTCAAGAAAAAAAGGTCATTCTCTAATCTTAGTGTGACATAACAAGTTGCATGTACAAAATATTACAGCAAGCATTTGTTAACCCTCTGCAGGTTCTCAAACATCAGCATTTTGATAAAATGGGCTGTGTTAGTGTCCCCACAACACCCAAAGTTAGGAGAAGAGGTCGACATAAGTGGAAGTAGAATTCACTGAGAATTATTTTTGGAAGTGGAAAGGGTATTCAAAAAACAAACCTTAACCCGTTTTGGGCTGGATAAACAATCATACTCATCAAAAGCTTAAAATTCATGTTCTCCCTGGATTTCTCTGAAAACATCTTGTAGATTTGAAAGAAAAAATGGCCATTCGCAGTTCTTGGTGTGACATTACAAGCTGCATGTGAAAATATTCCTGCTAGTACTTGTTAACCCTCTACAAACTGCCAGACATCAATATTTTGGATGCATTTGAGATAAAATAGGCCATTTTCAAATAGCCACAGCGCTTAGTGGGTATGTGTCAAACAAACATAACTCATTTTGTCGGTCATTAACTTGTCGGTTGACGATATTGATATTAACCCTCTGCCCCATTAATGGAGATTTTTCCTAAACATTTTTTTATCAAACCGAGTTCTTTTTCTCATAACATCAAAAAAGGAACTTCAGTGAGACAGTTAAAAACAATTCCTTCAGACACTCCGGGGTCATGAAAAATCATGGAATCTCATCTGGAAAAGCCATGATTCTCCAGAATCATAAAGTCTAGTTTAACTTGCTATTATTGTGTATTAAGACTTTAGTTACCACATATGTCATCGGTGACCTGAGATTTTGAAAAATCGACAAATATCATTTCAATTGATTTTTAATTAACAGCTGAATAAACCCAAATAAAACTCTGTGCCCAACTCACTGTTATATATGATATAACGTTGATTAACAAGGTTAACATGACAAATATAGGCAAAAATAAACAGAAAATAAATAAACCATACTAACAAGGTTAGTACCTGGAGTCACTTATGGAATCAATCATGTAAACTTCTGCCAGAATCAAGTAAAAAGTAAATAAATGGATCTAAATGGATCGAATGTTTTGTCAATTTTAGCTTACTCCTATCAGCTCCTATGGTACAAATCAGAGGAATAATTTAAACATATTTTATTTACGTCAAATCAGGGGAATTGTGTTGGGCATATCTTAGGCCATCATTCATACTTTCATGGACATTGAGCTGTTCTGGGTTGTTTTTGTTTCAAAGATTTCTGAAGCCCCATTTTGCAAACAGGAAGTGAGACTAACCTTTCTGGGTAATAAAAAGTTGTAACAAGTACATGGTATCACTGGTGGAATCCAACTAATCATCGAACTATACTCCTTTCCATACCTATTATGATGTTTGTCAAAGCAATTCGTAATTTCTATGGGAAAGCGGGGGTGGGTGTCTGAAAATGGTACCAGAAAAATTGCACAAGGTGGTGGGTGGGTTAAACACTTACGCTGCCGAAAGCGACTATTGTCACCTATTTTAAGATGATTATATGTTCTGAGTAGTAGGAGAGCGATGGGTCGTGCCAATTGAGGGGGACCCCGGGGGGACCCCGGAAGTGACGTCATGTCACGTGACGCAGTGGCGCTATGTTGTGTTGGCATGGTAATTCGCGTGAGCGGCCATCTTGTGATGTCACCCCTAGAGATACGTGATGTGAGTGCGCATGCGCAGCTCGTGTTGTTAGGGTGATGGTGTTTCCATCGTCCATTTTGTATACTGGAGGTCCCCATCTTGGTTTCTATGGCAGCACGTGGTTGCTATGTTACCCAATGGCCTACTAAAGGACAGAGGTATGTTCGGAGGGTGTGTTCGATTGAACGGGAGTAATTTTCCGATTTGTAGAATTACCCAAATAAACCTGAGAAGTTTACTATTTTGATTTCTTTCAGAATTCTCAGCTTACATCTATATATGCAATAGCTTTCGTCTACCTAGGCATGCTCCCTTGTCCTGGAGTGTACTCCAGTAGAGTAGAAGAGCCTATCAGCTGGAACAGATTTGCTTATAATTACTATATTTAGCTGTTCTGGTGTGTTCTTGTCAGTTCTGGCCCTATTCCGAGTACTATTGTTGTTTCATTTATAAAGATCATTTATATAGATTATAACTAACCAATCTGATTCCCCATAATCTGTATGCAGAGTTCCTCCCTTCCGTATAACAAAAACATTCCCAAACCCAATGAGCTATCGGTGCCTATTGTATTATTTGAGGATACCTTCCATAGAATCCTTTTTTGTCATATGGCTTGTGTGAAAATGCACAATGTGACACATTGTGCAATAGCGCACAGGCACATACGGGTATTTGAGGATACCTTTTGCCTGGTATTGTATTATTTGAGGATACCTATCGGAAATACCTTATGGAGAATGACTTTTTTGTCGTATGTGCTTATGTGAAAAGACTCAATGTGACACAATGTGCCCTAGCACATAGGCACATGCTGGATGTGCCGATATGTGCTTATGTGAAAAGACACAATGTGACACAATGTGCCCTAGCACATAGGCACATGCGGGTATTTGAGGATACCTATAGCGTGGTATTGTATTGGAGAATACCTATCGGGAATACCTTATAGAGAATCCCTTTTTTATCATATGTGCTTATGTGAAAAGGCACAATGTGACACAATGTGCCCTAGCACATAGGCACATGCTGGATATGCCGATATGTGCTTATTTGAAAAGGCACAATGTGACACAATGTGCCCTAGCACATAGGCACATATCAGTATTTGAGGATACCTATAACCTGGTATTGTATTGTTGGAGGATACCTGTTGTAGAAACCTTACATCCGGGTACTTTATGCTACATCCGGATACTTCTGTTGGGAAAGGTATAAAAAGGGTGATGGTACGAAAATAAACTCATTTGTGTCCTAAGTGTGAAGACATGTTACCGATTCGTTACAGATACTGTTCCAAGTTATGTTCGAGATCGGGTAATGCTAGAAGACCAGAAAAGGACCATCGTCGGCTCCACTGTAGATATTGTACTAAATTGTTCGCCCAACCATATAATAGGAAGAGGCATGAAGAACATAACTGTCCAAGAAGAACAGAAGAGGAGAGAGATACTGGAGATTTAATGACTGACCAGAATAAAGTACTTTTAGAAGTTTTACGGGATGCTGACAAGGAAGAAATCGATGCCGTTCTCCGCGCTGCTGATGAAGATTTGATTACCTGTTTATGTAAATGTGCTACCAAAATCCTCGAAGATAAGATACCACTGAAGAAGAAGACGAAGAGAAGAAGAAGACGTTTCTGTGATGGAAACTATCGTCCAAAGTGCTTATGAGAAATACCAAGACGATTTTGACAATCGCATGAACAAATATATCGAGGATGGAATGGATAGAGAAGATGCAGTTGAAACAGCATATAGACCACTTCAAAAGAGTGTCAAAGAAACCATTAGTGAGAAATACATTAATACCCTGGTGTATATTAGAAATATTTTTACAACGACTCAATTCACAAGAAAATTCAAGAAACAGCCAAGCGTCTTCGTGAAGAAGAGGATTTTGACTTTGAAGAATCCCAGAAATATGCATAGGAAAAGCAAAGATTTCTGTTCAACCCAACCTTATGACAAACTACTCAGTCAGAGTAGATGATGACGAAGAAGAAGAAGAAGAAGAAGAAGAAGACGATGCTTAAAAAAAGTATAAAAGGAGTGTTAGTATAAAAGTAAATTCATTTCCGCTTTTAACGTCGATGAGTGAAGATGTCTGTGTCAACAACAGTGCTCAGATTCA
The DNA here is from genome assembly GCA_031216915.1 of Pictodentalium vernedei. Lineage (NCBI taxonomy): Eukaryota > Metazoa > Mollusca > Scaphopoda > Dentaliida > Dentaliidae > Pictodentalium > Pictodentalium vernedei. Next base: position 19,202,017 of record CM062291.1, on the reverse strand, counting down.
AAGATGACTTACATATACAGATCTTCAAGAATGATGCTGGATTAAAGCTGACCTCCCTAGAACTGGCTCAAGTGAATCGTGTGGTAAATGCAGCCAAGAGAAAAAATCTAGACATGGATACTGGTAGAAAGAAACAAAGCTGTGTGGATACTAGCCGATCGTCAACCACCAAAGTTGCCAGTACAACCAAAAGAATAAAGACAGAAGAACTGACTGATGCTTCCAATACAAATAAGAATGAAGTTACCACTACGAACGAAGTTTCTACTCAAACAAAGAAAGATGTTTTCACCAAGAACGAAGTTTCTACTGTGAAAGAAGTTACAAAGAAGCCTGAAGTTTCCACTGCAATGAAGTTACCACTACGAATGAAGATTTAAAGAGGAACCAAACCAAGAAAGATGTTTCCATTCAAACCACAAATGAAGTTTCTACTAAGAATGCAGTTACTACTGAAGCTAAGAATGATGTTCAGAAGACTGAAGTTACTACTACAAACAGCTAAAAGACAAGAAAGAGGAACCTAAAGATGCCAGACAGGAAATTAAAACAATCAACAAAGCCAAGTTATCAGCTATCAATGAGAGAACGTGTTTTATCAAGAACCTAACCAGACACTGGGAAGAAGCTCCCACCCACAAGAAGATGAAAGAACTACAAAGACAAAAATGATGCCTTGAGAAACTGAATTGTATACTATCCCAACAGAAGTACCCGGATGTAAAGTTTCGACAACAAGTCCCCCCCCCCCCCCAATAATACAATGTCAGGTATTCTCGAATGCCGAGACGAGGCTAAGAGGGGTGGTAAATTAGACCTCATTGAGGGATTTTTTCATCGCCCTCATAACCTTTGAATTCAATGAGGCTAGCAGGGATAGTAAATGAGGCCTCATTGGGGGCTTTTACATAGCCCTCATGGCCTCATACGACTAAAAAGAATTCCATAATCACATGCGTTTTTCAACAAAAATGGGCTTCCAGGGAATATACCTGTTAAAATACCGAGATGGGGATAAGAGGGATAGTGAATGAGGCCTCAATGAGGGATTTTTTTCATGGTCCTCATGACCTCAAAAGAAAATGAGGCTATGAGGAATAATAAATGAGGCCTCAGTGAGGGCTTTTATATAGCCCTCATGGCCTCATACGACTAAAAAGGGATTACATAGCCACAGGCGTTTTAAAAAAATGGGATTCCATGGGATATGGCTGTTAAATACCGAGATGAGGCTATGTGGGATAGTAAATGAGGCCTCATTGGGGGATTTTTATGGCACTCTTGCCCTCAAAATAAATCGAGGCTATGAGGCATAGTAAATTAGGCCTCAATGAGGGCTTTTACATAGCCCTCATGGTCTCATGCGACAGAAAAGGGATTCCGTAACCAGAGACGTTTCACAAAAAGGGATTCCGCGGGATATGACCATTGGATATAGAGGTGATGAGAATCGGATAGGACTTCGTTGTAATAAGGGGAGATAACTCTACATAGAGATTATGGGAAATCAAGCAATCTGATTGGTTAGTTATAATCTATATAAATGATCTAGATAAACGAAACAAGAGTACTCGGAATAGGACCAGAACTAACAAGAAGAGACCAGAAAAGCCAAATATAGTAATAAAAAGGTAAACTGTTCCAGTTGATAGGCTCTCGTCTACGCTACTGGAGTATACTCCTGGGTAAAGGAACATGGTCAAGTAGACGAAAACTATTGCACATATAGATAGAAGCAGAGAATTCTGAAAGAATTCGAAACAATAAAACTTGTCGGGTTGTTTGTGGTAATTCAACGAAATTACCCCTGTCCAATCGAACATACCCTCCGAACATACCCCTGTCTTGTTGTAGGCTACTGGGTAACATAGCAACCACATGCTACCATAGAAACCAAGATGGCGGCCTCCAGTATACAAAATGAACGACGGAAATACGTATCACCTTTACAACACGCGCTGCACATGCGCACTCACATCGTGTATCACTATGGGGCTGACGTCACAAGATGGCCGCTCACGCGGGTTGTCATGACAACCAAACATGGCGCCACCACGGTTACGGGACATGACTTCATTTCCGGGGTCCCCCGGGTCCTCCCAATAGGGCACGACCCATCGCTCTCCTAATACTGTTCTGGTATACGCAGATCAAACCTACCATCTGATTAATTGTTGGAAAGGGCTCAGAGAGCCCAGGGAACCCTTTCCAACAATTAATTAGATGATAGATTTTCAAGTATGTCATAAATGTTATTAAACTTCCTCACATACAAGCGTACATAGGGGTCCTCCATATATGGATAAAGTGGGCGTGGCAGTAAAAGGTTTACAAAGGAGCTAAACCGAAAAATGGGACACGACGTCTGCAAATTTTCTACTGACCTCACCTTCCCCCCGATTAGTTCCTCACATTCGACAACTCTTCCGGTTCACAAAATAACCTTCCCCTACCCGACTTATAATAAAGCCCAGTATACATTGTGGAATATGTGAACGTCAGCGGGTTTATCAGTAGAATTTCCGTGAACTGTGTAACTAAAACCAAATAACACTGATTTTTTTCTTCTTCAGTTTTTGACCACAAGGATATAGACAATACGTTTTGGATATCTGGAATCAATTTGGGTTCAGGCTGGGAGACGGTAAATAAACGACCACTACCTTATACCAATTGGCAAGATAATCAAGGAAATGATGATACTCCGACTGCCATCAATTTATCACCTTATTCACTGGATGCTGGCACAAGGATTGCAACCTACAAGATGAATGACGATGCACTTGATTCAAAATATAAATATATCTGTGAGATTGAAATATTTTCTCCCAACTGATTTAACCTTTAAACAGGTGGATTTTATTGGAATGACATACTGAGACTTTGTTGTTCACAATGGCGGCGCTAAATTGGGCATGTGGACATTTCATTCTATAAAGTAGGCTTTGCCGCCACCCCAACCCCACTCCCCACCACAGACATTGAGAGCGTTGCATGGACGCATGAACCTTTATCTAACGTAACGTTTATAATCAACTAACGAAAATCAACGAAACTCGTATTTCAAATTTTATTATTTTTCTAAATTTCGACTCGAATACATAGCTTATGACCCCTCATTGCAACACGCTCGCTGCGCTTTCCAATGAGTGGCAATAAGCTATACTTTTGAGGCAAAATATGACATAAATCATTGTTCCGTCTGCTACTCGGTTTGGATGAGGGTTAAATTAAAAATATAAACCTGTCCCCTGGATTAGAACCTATCCCTCTTTACCTCCACCCCCCCACCCCGAAAAACAATTCTGGCGCCGCCACTGATTGCATATTATTGCCTTGCTCATTATAAATCTTGGATTACTTCAAATTAATTCTTCACAAAGTAATTTTTGAGAATATTGCCGACAATGGTTCACGACATAAACGATTGATTAGCCATTTTTTATGTTCTAACTGAGGAAGGGTTGTCTGTTTTGTGGGTACGAAGAAGGCTGTTTCCAAGCCTGAATTTTAAAATAAAGCAAGGGTGAGGCCATGTCTAAAATTACGGCGGTGGTGAAGGATGAAGCTGAGACCTTGTGTTGAAAACATCTTTTCGTAATACGAAGATCTGCCCTGTGCTGATGGTTTTGGTGGTAATGGTCGGTACAGAGCCTCTACCCCGTCAAAAAGTTGATCTGTTCTATTTTCACAAACTAAAGGATATTTCTCTGATTGACCTCATTGACACGATATACATACTGGGGGCGGTGTAAACCTGATTGTCCCATGGATGAAATCCCGATTAATTAACATTTCAACTACATCATTAAGGGGACGCCTTCATAGAAGACATGCCTTGATGATGAAGTTGGTAAATTAGTCAGTCGGGATTAGAGGTAAAACAATACTGTCAAAACTCAAGACTTATTGGAAAATTATTATCTGTGCTCCAGGTTGGTTATACTGAGCCCCAAATAGTTCGAACGAAGTATCAGAGACCTCCATTTTTTCTAACAATCATATAGATTTTGGCCTGAAAACTACGAGAAACGGAACGTATCACATGATGTGTTCCGATTCCGTATTATATAGATGACTCATTCTGATTCCGTACCACATAGACGACTCGTTTCCGGTAGCGCTACGGGCTGTCATAACAGGCGCATGGATACATTCTATGTGCGTTTCAGTGATCGACCGAACATTATGTCCCAAAAATAATTAAAAGTAATTTAACCCTTTACCTAACATGAAAAGCAGACGACACTTGCAACAAAAATTCTTGAATAACTAATTTTTTTAAATTTTTTGTCTCAAGAACATAGGTTATGACCACTCACTGGAACGAGCTCGTTCCAACGAGGGGCCATAACCTATGTTTTTGAGACAAAAAATGAAAAAAATAATGAAAATTAATAGTCGATTTTTGAGAATAGCATTGGCCGGTTTTGGCCGTTACGTTGGGCAAAGGGTTAAGATTTAATCTGTTTTTGTGACAGAATTGTTAGATAAATGAATTATCATGATAATGTGCATGTCCTGTGATTTGTATCAGATTCTCGGTGGTGTCCAAAATTGGGATCGCAACTCGCCGGCAAAGCCGGCTCGTTGAGATCCCATTCTGGACACCACCTCGAATCTGATACAAATCACAGGACATGCACATTATCATGATAATCTGTATATATCACTGGTTGTGTGTGTGACACAAGTCCATGTGTCAATTCTCTTTTGAGAAGTAGATGAATACTAGCTATAGAGAGTTGGTATCTTAAACTCAGATCCTGACAAAATGTCCCGACAGGGGAAATTATTGATGGGGGAGTTCACACCATCTACCCCTTCCGATGTCACGGCGTCTCCGCCCTTGTACTTAGAATAGATTCCCAGCACAGATAGACATTACCGCCGCTGAATGTGGACGAATGATTATGGTCCGAAGAGAACCCAGTTCATAAAAATGAATCCTCGACTTTCTTGTAATGGGTTTGCTACAAAATGCCACCCCACCCCGCACTCTCGATCCTCCCATGCTGGTAACAAATCAATACAATGGGACAAAGATCAAAAGCCTCATTGGAACTGAAAAAAGTAGTTCTTTTTAAAAATTACTTTCCGTTTGTTCATTCCGCATAATATTTCACAAAAAACTATTCAAAAAAGTAGGGGATATCTACGGAAGCGTTGAGGCGCCAGTTGAGTATTATTTCTATCTTGCACGTGCAAGTTAGCTATCTGGCACCTGCAAGTTACTATCTTGCACGTGCAGGTTAGCTATCTTGCACCTGCAAGTTACTATCCTACACGTGCAGGTGAGCAATCTTGCATGTGCAAGTTAGCTATCTTGCACCTGCAAGTTTGGTATCTTGCACTTGCAAGTTACTATCTTGCACCTGCAAGTTACTAAGTGTAAGTGCAGGTTAGTTATCTTGCACGTGCAAGTTAGTTATCTTGCGACAGCCACCACAGCCACCCTATCTCAAAAGCTCCGGCTCCCCATATTTGCCCCAGAGGCTTACATTGCCAAAAATAAATTTTGGCAAAAGTTGACTCCTAGATTGCCGGAAATGGCACTTCCGATGCCTTCACCGAAAATATTGGGGGGGGGGGCCGCCCCCTCCCCCCCCCGTGCACCGTTGGCATAACGCCACCGCCTCTGGTGGCTCCTTGGTTCGAGCCCTTCGAGTCGACAGAGTAGGACAGAGTCGATCAGGGAGAAGAAGGGGGGACAGAGTCGATCAGGGAGAAGAAGGGTTGAAAGCCTGAAAAGGGACATCCCTGTTCCTGTTAAGGGGTATTGAGGCTCGGCCCAGCAGAGGCTACTCAACGGTACTGCCACCTATAGGGAGACATTGCCTATTCAACGACCCTAAGGACGTCCAGTCACCCATCTCTGTGGACAGATATCCAACCTGATGTCGATATTTTCGGAAAATGGTATTGGATACGCGTGACTGGACACATTAATATGTTACCGAGTTTAGCGTGAATCATGAATGTCACCGGCCCACGAAAACTTCGTGCAGGATTAACGTTAATGTCTGTTGGGTACGTTTTGAAATTTTCATTTATACCGAACGGGCTTTTTCGGAGGTCTCATCGTTCTTTTCTTGGTATAAACTCGTTCATCAATAGTTTCTGGTCGAAAGGTAACTTTTGAGGTTTGCGAAGACTGACACCTGACGAACATTTACGTGCCATTGGCATTTTGAAAGCTGGCAACAGACAGACTGCAGTGGCTCAAATGCTCAACGCTAACCAATCGCCGATTAGCAGATTGTGGTCACGCTACCGACAGGCAGGCAATGTTGATGACAGACGTTGGCCAGGTAGTCCAAGAGCGACAAGTGCTAACCAGGATCGTTTCATCCGAACCACAGCATTACGTAACCGCCATCAAAGTGCCTCAGAAATTGGACCGCACCTGCACCGAGCGATAGATGTGCGAGTCAGTGGTCAGACTATCCGAAATCGCCTACACAGCTGGAATTTGTACGCTCGACGACCTCGAATAATTCCACGTGTGACTGAACGTCATGTCGCAGCAAGGCGTAATTGGTGTGGAGCACGACAGCGCAGGAACAATCGTCAGTGGAGCAACGTCATGTTTTCCGATGAATCGAGGTTCACTCTCGACTTCCACGACAGGCACACAGCGTGTGACGACGGCGGAACGAATAATACCATGCCGTAACCGTTAGGCAGCACGATCGTTTTGGTGGTGGATCAGTTATGGTGTGTGGAGGCATAACCATGACAAGCAGAACAGCATTACATGCCATCCAAGGGCGTGTCACAGGGTAGTACTACCGACCGTGACAACATGTTAGCAGCTCATGTGGTGCCATTTGCGTGACGTCATGGCTGTCGATTCATTTTCCAAGATGACAATGCAAAAGCATACAGGGCCTGTGTCGCCACAGAGTTCCTCCATGAGCGGAACATTACTACACTGCCTTGGCCAGCACTGAATCCAGACCTTTCACCAATCGAGCACGTCTGGGATATGCTTGGCAGCCACCTACAACAGCACCAACGGCCCTCTACCAATGTCCAGGAACACTCCGCTGCATTGCAGGAAGAATGGAATATCATCAGTCAAGCTGATATTGGACGTTTGGTGAGGAGTATGCCACGTCGCATCCGCGCTTGTCTCGCGAACCGAGGAGGATTTAGAAGATATTTTGGTCTTGGGCTGAATGTGATAAATTCTCTGACTGACCGTCCATGTCTCTACAGCTCAGTGCGTGGCATGTGTGCTTCTCAGACACCAAACTATCGCTGGAATCATTCACCAGATGTCACAGTGCAGTGCCTCAACTGTCTTTTTGATGAAAATATAAATATATTTCTTCATATCTCTCACTTTTATCAAGTATCCCCTACTTTGTTTTGAATAGTGTATTACTAAAAGAATTGTGCCTGCTCCAGTTTCGAAGAATGGTATGACTGTCTGAATCAGATAACTGGACATGAGGAAATAAATTAACTATACAAGTAGAATCAATAAATTTAATGGAATTATTGGCTTTATTGTAACCTTTCCGAACTCTCTGAAAAATCATTATAAATTTAAAGGATGTATTCATGCATTGAATCGAGACGTGTTTTCCATCATCAATTCCAGTGTCAACAATATACCAGTTTCTATTTCTGACTTTACATCGATGATTTTTGTCATCCGTACTTGGCGTTTAAGTTGAAATGCATGGAATATAAAAGCAGTCAAAAATTCATCTCTGCTTTCTCAAAGAAACTGTAGTAGTTTTAATGTCTGTTGAATGGAATGAATTTGAAGAAACGATTTTTATTCTTCGAGGCGCACCAGTTAATAACGTGAAGACCTAAAATTCCACATTAAAAGCGTGGACAGGTTTACTCCTCAGTAATATATCTTGAATCTTTTGAGTGCACGTCGGGGGAGGGGGGGGGGGGGGGGGGGGGCTAGTGTTGCACCTAGAAAGTGACAGTCATAGTCACGTGACCTAGTTACGCCATGTGGAGTTTATTTATCTAGGTTAGACTCGTTCGGAATTCTCTTTTTTCATTCCTACCTCGATAACACGCAATGTTGTTATTTACCACAAACAACCCGATAACTTCTAAAAAAACTTTACGAACCATAGATTTCTGACTATCCAGGCTATAATCTGGCTACTCGTACCATAACATTCGATCTATCCCTACTTTTCCCGACCCTCAACCAATCAGATCACTGCATTTATCTAAGCCCCGCCCACTATCACATCATTATTTGATACAAGTGCTCATATAGTTCCCACGAATAGGTCCAAGAATCAATCGAGCAGTAACTGGAACAGACATGGCTCGGGCGACTCGAATCTTGTTGAGTAAATGAGCTTTCGAGCAGTGATCAGAAAAGGCACTTCTTGGACGGCTCGATTCTTATCGATCAAATAACATATCGAGCAAAAGCTCGAACGAGTGACTCGACGTCCAACCTGTATTCTCATTTGGGTATATGAGGATATCTGGACTTTTGAAGAATACCATTTGGATGTAGGTTTCTGAGGATATGCGGATAGTTATAGCCACTAAATCATCTCATAGTTTTCACATCTACTTGTTTCCGGTCTATACTGTTTGTCATTGGTCACTAGTAGAAGTCCTATAATTATGGGGACTGTGGGTACTGGTATCTCTTTTTCGGTAGTAAGGCCATACAAAGTAGATCTTCTGTTTCTCAGGTTATTTTTTATGAAATTGCACGTGAGCGGGTGGTTTTGTTATTTTGTAGTTATTTCTGTGCCGTCAAAAGTTATGTTCTTGGTTTGTTTTTTTATTTTAGACCTCATAATCTACACTGCAAAAATATAGGTTCTCTTTAGAACCAAAACTGGTTCTAATCTTGTCCCTGAGATGGAACCAACTCTGTTTAAACAGTATTTATTTCAACTCAAATAAATTTATACAGATTAGCATTCAATTTTAACAGAATATTACATGAACTGAAGTAGATTCAGCAGTCAACTTGGAGTTTATTCAACACAGTCGCCAAACATTTTGAAACAAAGGAGATATGAACAGTTGACATATCGAACCAGTTTTAGTTCTGAACAGAACCCAAACTGGTTCGATATGCCAACTGTTCATATCTCCTTTGCTTAATAATGATTTGAGACAACCTCGTATAAGCTCTAAACTTACGGCTGAAACCCCATCAATTTATATTTAATTCTGATAATATTTAATGTGAATTTTTATAAATTTATTTGATTTGAAATAAATACTGTTTAAACAGAACTGGTTCCATCTCAGGGACAAGATTAGAACCAGTTTTGGTTCTAAAGAGAACCTATATTTTTGCAGTGTAGATTATGAGGTCTAAAATAAAATAAACAAACCAAGAACATAACTTTTGACGGCACAGAAATAACTACAAATTTATCGATTTAATTAACTGGGATAAAATATCAGACATAAACCATTCAATTTTTTTTTTAAAGTTTGCGTTGGTTATAAGATGAGAGCGTGTGGCAGCCCAAAGGACTATGTGGGAGGGCCTGAGAAACAGATGTTTAACGTTTTTAGGCCTAGTAAGTCTCTATCCAGTTCGGTGATTTTCTTGAACGCATTTTCGATATGTTCTTCCTCATACCCTCATTTTTCAGGTGACGTTTTATTTCATTTGTATGTATCGTATAGTCAGACTTTTCAAAGCCTAATTATTCTTCCTACCTGCACTCCTACACCATGTGTTCTTGACATTTGGGTGATAAATGGATGGTTTCTGGTGTAAGTACTGGTTTCGGTCGGTTGTTTTTACACTAGAGATCAATCATAATGTGCCCTTCATAAAGATATGTCCTGACTGGGAATCCCAGGAGAAAGAATGTCAAACTCCTTTATTTTGCTAACCGCATGGAACAACAGAAAATACTTATATTGTATATAGCATCCATATGGCTTGTACAATTGCACTGTAGGAATAATTGCAGTCGAATGTGTCATACGGTATTGTATAGGGAACTGAAAAGGTGATTTTTCGTCATATTTCTAAAACAATCATCTTTTTCGCCAGAATAACCCATCAGAATCTTTTAATATTTGGTATCCAACATTTTAAGGGTGTCAAATTGAAGTTTGTTAACATCACGTCCTTGGGTTCATATTTGGACCCCTATTTTACTCCATATTGGTAATCGGAAAACGCAGAGTCAGCAAGTTTTCAACAATTAATAAAATCTTATTCCCCAGAACCACTGGTCAGGAATCCTTTGATTTTTGGAATACAACATCCTTGGAGTACCATATTCAAGTTTGTTCAAATCAAGTCCTTGGGTCCATATTTTGGCTCATTGCAGGAGACACCCATTTTAACACTGTTGGTAATGGGAAGACGCTGAGTCGGCATGTTTGTAAAAATTAAATAAACCCAGAGGGATTGGATTTAGGTTCGTACAAATCAAGTCTCTGGGTTCATATTTGATCTTCATAACGGGGCCCGAATGTAGGAAAAGGTTTTAAAATTCTTCAGAGCCACCAGTCATGATCTCTTGATATCTATTGTACAGCATCCTTATTTGGTTTATGTTAAAGTTTGTTCAAATCAGTTGCCTGGGTTCATATTTGGACTCCCTTCTGGTAGCCCGAATTTTAACTTGGAGTAATAGATTGATCTTTAAAAATCTTCTCCAGAACCCCCAGTCAAGATCTTTTAATCATTGTTATGCAGCTCCCACAGGGAGTCAGATGCGATTCGAGTGTGCTCAAATCACGTCCCTTGGTTCAAATTTGGGCTCCGAATGGTAGCCCAAATCTTAACTTAGTGCAATATGAGGAATATTCTTTAAAAATCGTCTTCCCCCAAACCACCAGACAGAATCTTTTGAGGTTTGGTATACAGCATTTTTAGTAGGGCCAGTTTTCAAAATTCGTTCAAATCAAGTCCCTTGGTTTATATTTGGGCCAGAATCATGTGATATTTGGTATACGACACATTGGTGGGACTGATTATGGCTTGTTCAGGTCAAGTCCCTATGTTAATATTTGGGCTCCCAGTGGAAATTTTAACTTAGTGCAATGAAATAGAACATTCTTGTTCAGATTCACCAATCCGAATCTTTATATGTTTAGGATACAACATCTTTTGGGAAGTACACTCCCTTTTTATATCAGAGCCCAACTTTTATACCATGATTACCTATTCTACTATATCTGAAAAGCCTATGACATAATTTTTAGCTTTACACACCAACCGTGATGAACACGCCAGCAATGGGATTTCAATAATTAAAATTTACACCTACAGTGGAACTACATCCGAGCTGACCTTTGGTGACGTCGACCTGAATGCGAACTTGTCTAAATTCATCGCACGTCGCCTCGCGAGGAGTGAAATGAAAGTGGCAATTATTTATTACATTTTTAAACGAGTTTACCCCATAAAACATCAAAAATTAACAAACGTGCATTGTCGCATGTTAATAAAGCATCCATAACTCAAAATAGTAACTTAGAATGTTATTAAAATGAAAAAAACCTGTTTCTTTTTCTATTTCGTTTCGGTGATAAAACTGACAGCGGAAGTACCGCCCACCGATGCTCATGTGAACAAATACAAATTCGCACGTATGTACGACTGCTGCTCAGTAAAATCGACAAAAATAATAGCAACTCTTAATAAGCAGACTATTATGAGTAGTATGTCAGGGGCTTTTGAGGGACCCTTGGCAGGACTCCGCAGGGGACCGTTGAAGAGAGAGCCAGAGGGAAAGTGAAGTAGGAGGAGATGTGGAGATCCGGTTGTAGAAACCACAGGTTTTTTACGACAATTAGCCTCCAGTCCCCACCAGCCCCCACTACTTCCCACCAATCCTCAAATCACCAAAAAAACCCCAAACAAACCCGACTTTATGTGATATGGATTCTTCAAGAATATTTTGCAGCACGTAGTGCAATAGGACCGCCATACTTTTCATATAGCCTTCATGGCCTCATACGACTAAAAAAGCCCTCCCTTTTTAAGAATCCCTTTTTGGAATCCCTTTTTTCTGAAATGAGTCTAAGAGTCGTTCGAGGAGTCACTCGAACGAGCAATTGCTCGTTAGCTCATTTGCTCGATAGGATTCGAGTCGTTTGAGCAATATATGCGAGTCACTCGAGGTAAGACGGAATCCCACTTATGGAATCCCTTTTGGGGAATCCCATTCGTGGAATCCCTTTTTCGAAAACGGCTGTGGCTATGGAATCCCTTTTTTCTGAAATGAGTCTGAGAGTCCTTCGAGGAGTCACTCGAACGAGCAATTGCTCGTTGGCTCATTTGCTCGATGGGATTCGAGTCGTTCGAGCAATATATGCGAGTCACTCGAGGTAAGACGGAATCCCACTTATGGAATCCCTTTTGTGGAATCCCATTTGTGGAATCCCTTTCTCGAAAACGCCTGTGGCTATGGAATCCCTTTTTTTCTGAAATGAGTCTAAGAGTCGTTCGAGGAGTCACTCGAACGAGCAATTGCTCGTTAGCTCATTTGCTCGATGGGATTCGAGTCGTTCGAGCAATATATGCGAGTCACTCGAGGTAAGACGGAATCCCACTTATGGAATCCCTTTTGTGGAATCCCATTTGTGGAATCTCTTTTTCGGAAACTCCTGAGGCTATGGAATCCCTTTTTTCTGAAATGAGTCCAAGAGTCGTTCGAGGAGTCACTCGAACGAGCAATTACTCGATAGCTCATTTGCTCGATGGGGTTCGAGTCGTTCGAGCAATACGCCGAGTCACTCGATCGAGCAATTACTCTAAAGCTCATTTTCTCGATGGGATTCGAGTCATTCGAGCAATGACTTATCAGTAACTGCTCGATAGCTTATTGGCTGCATTCAATGGTCCCCCTGCGGGGTCCTGCCAATGGTCCCTCAAAAGCCCCTGACATACTACTATTATGGTATAAATAAAATATACCCAACTTAGCCTGGTGTACCAAATGCTCACCACTCGTGGTGAAGTGGTGTTAACCACGCGCCGAAGGCTCGTGGTTAACGCCACTTCACCAGACATTGTGAACATTTGGTACACCAAGCTACTATGGGTAGATTCCATATTTAACTTAGTGCAATGTGAAGAATAATCTTTAAAAAATCTTCTTCTCCAGAACTACCTGTGCGGATGTTTCTCTATATTTGTATGCAACATTCTGGGGTGGGAACCAGATTTAAGTTTGCTCAAACCAAGTCCCTGTGTTAATATTTGGGCACCGCATTTTAACTTTGAGCAATATGAAGAAATATCTTTAAATATCTTCTTGTTCAGATCCACCAATCGGAATCTTTTGATGTTTGGGGTGGGGGGTGGGGGGTGGTCAGAAACAGATTTTTTAAAATCACGTCTCTGGGTTCATATTTCAGCCCAAATTTTAACTTCATGCAATATGATGGATAATCTTTAAAAATCTTCTTTAGTTCTACCAGTCAGAATCTACCAGTGATGTTTGGTTTCGGACCTTCCTTAAGGGGCATGGGTGTTGGAATCGAGGTAATTTAAATCAAGTCCCAGGGTTAATATTTGGGCCCCCTGTTGGGGATATTCTTTAAAAATCTTCTTCTCCAGAACCACCAATCGGAGTTTTATAGTCCCTAGGTTAATATTTGGACTCTCCGTGGGAACCCAAATTTTTACTTTGGGCAATATGAGAAAAAATCTTTAAAAATCTTAAGATCCACCAGAGTAGTATGTCATGTACCTTTGAGGGAATAGTTGGGGGATCTCATCGGGGGATCTCATGTGACGTCATAGTCACGTGACGTAGTGGCGCCATGTTGTGTTGTCATGGTAACCCGCGAGAGCGGCCATGTTGTGACGTCATCCCCATAGTGATACGTGGTATTAGTGCGCATGCGCGGCGCGTGTTGTTAGGGTGATACGTGTTTCCGTCGTCCATTTTGTATACTGGAGGCCGCCATCTTGGTTTCTATGGTAGCACGTGATTGCTATGTTACCAATGGCTTCTAACAAGACAGGGGTATGTTCGGGGGTGTGTTCCTTTGTAGAAGAGTAAATCTGATTACCACAAACAACCCGACAATCCCTCCAAATCACCAAAATCCACCCCAAATCACCAAAATTGACTTTATTTCCCCAATTTATCGGCTTAGCACGTAGTGCTATAGTACTAAGGGGGTACCGGGGTGTGTTCCTTTGTAGAAGAGTAATGTTCTGGATTGGAATTCTCCCAGAACCCTTTTTGGATCCCTATCCCATGACGTTTTTCCCCTATTAAGAATAGCACGTAGTGCTATAGGACAAATTTACCCAGAATTCTCTGCTTCTGTCTATATATGCAATAGTTATCGTCTATCTGACCCTGTTCCTTTGTTCTAGAGTATACTCCAGTAGCGAAGAAGAGCCTATCAACTGGAACAGTATACCTTATTATTGCTATATTTAGCAATTTCTAGTCTATTCTTGTTAGTTCTGACCCTATTCCAAGTACTCTTGTTGTTTCATATATCTAACTAACCAATCAGATTGCTTGATTTCCCATAATGCAGTTATCTCCCTTGTGTATAACAAAAGCCTATATCCAATGGCACCCCAATTTTAGCACCCCTTTTTTGAAAAACATATGACTTTCGGCAACCCTTTTTTGCCATATGTGCTTATGTGAAAAGGCACAATGTGACACAATATGCCCTATCACATAGGCACATGCTTTATGTGCCGATATGTGCTTATGTGAAAAGGCACAATGTGACACAATATGCCCTATCACATAGGCACATACGGGTATCCGAGGATACCTATGGCCTGGTATTGTATTATTCGAGGATACCTACTGGAGAATCCCTTTTTTGTCATATGTGCTTATGTGAAAAGGCACAATGTGACATAATATGCCCTATCACATAGGCACATGCTTTATGTGCCGATATGTGCTTATGTGAAAAGGCACAATGTGACACAATATGCCCTATCACATAGGCACATACGGGTATTTGAGGATACCTATAGCCTAGTATTGTATTATTTGAGGATGCCTATCTAGGATACCTTCTGGAGAATCCCTTTTTGTCATATGTGCTTATGTGAAAAAGCACAATGTGACACAATGTGACCTAGCACATAAGCACATGCTTTATGTGCCGATATGTGCTTATGTGAAAAGGCACAATGTGACACAATGTGCCCTATCACATAGGCACATACGACCAAAATGGGATTCCATAGCCACAGGCGTTTTCGAAAAAGGGATTCCACAAACGGGGTTCCACGAATGGGATTCCGTTTCGATCTTGTCGCCAAAGCTCCAAGGCCATTACTGATCTATGGTCTATCTGTCCTATCATAAGCTTCAACAACAGTCTTGTTCCATTGCGGCCTTGTACCAGTACTATTGGCTAAACTACCATCAATTACTTCCTAGCTGTACCTTCGCTGAAGCTTTCAAAATGTTCCATCTGATTTCCCCTGTATACATATAAGGCATTCCGTAAGTGGCTCAGTCCGTAAAATTTGGATTCCGTGTTTTAACATCGTCCACTCGAGGGTATGTCCCTTCCCTATTAGAAGAATTCAGTTCAACTGGTTGTAGTTCATTAAGTTTAAAATTTATTCAGTTAAATGTTGTTCTGTTCAAAGGTGTTAATATTGGGATATTTTTCAAAAATAGAGTTCATTCAGTTCAAGGGTGTTAATACATTCATTAAAGTTATAGTTCGGAAATAAAGTTCATTCAAACAATTCAAAGGGTGTTTATTTATATTAGATATAAAAAGTTCATTCAGTTGAAAACTTTGTTCAGTTCAAAGGGTTCATTCAAGTTTGTTCAGTTCAAGAAGGTTAATTATATATGTTACAGTCAATGTCTAAAATCAGGCAATGTGTACAGTGACTGAAATAACCAGTCATTGTGTACATTGCCTAACAAGATGATCTTCTCCAGGCACTTTCTGCAGAGACAACAACAGCACCAGACACACCTGAAACTGAGCATGTAGAGGCTATATCAGTAGCAGCAGACTCGCCAAATACATCGTCATCAGAGAATCCAGCCACACCCGAGACACTATCAGTATCAGACAACTTGCCTGAAACTGAGCAGCTAGAGGCACAACATGCCAACATCATATCATGTCGGAAGAGAGCTGCTGATGGTATCATAACACAGGCTGAAAGAATGATGAAGCGCAGTCGCGTTATCAATGTTGCTGCTAGCCCTGGAGACAATGTGAGTGTTCCAATCCCCATGGTTGACCGAGGAAAAGGTGACCCACGCAATATTATGGGTGTGATTCTTGATAGAAATGAAAGTGACATGTACAAGATTGGCGTGAAGGCTGGTGTTCTAAAAGGGCGATATGCAAGGAGTCAATTTGATCTTTGCCCACAAAAACTTTATAGCATGAATGACATTTCAACAGAGACAGAAATTGGACTGAGACAAGCGGTTCAGAAAGAATCTAAATGTGGTGGGCAAGGTTACACAAAGTGTAACTGTTCAAAAAGTGGCAAGCAGTGTGCCACAAACAAGTGTAAATGCTTCAAGTCAGGGGTGCTGTGTAACAGCAGGTGCCACAACAGTGTCAACTGCCAAAACAAAAATTGTTGATTATTGCTATAAACCTGTTTTTTCATACTTTACATATTTACATATTTACTACCATGTTTTAAATCTAATGGAAGGTATTTTCTTTTGTGTGTAATACCTTATGGCTGGTAACTGAAATGTTTAACGTTTTAATCCTATACCCAAGGTTAGTAGCAGATGAGAGTCGTAAAGAAATTTCTCGTATAACACAAATTTTCATTTGTTACTTCCAAAACATAGGCTGTGACTCCTCTTTGGAACGAGCGCGTTACGCTCGTTCCAATGAGGAGTCACAGCCTATGTTTTGGAGGGGGCTCTGAAAGGATACTGTGTCATCAGGTATATCCGGGTGTGTATGTGTGTGTTTTATCACAATCCAAACTTGGACCCAAATTACGTAATATAATGTTTGTATTTGGGTTTGGTTTTAAATTCGGTAGTATATAATTTGGGAGTTTTAAATCTAATGGAACTTCATCTCCTTGCATCATGATACGAAATAAAGTCAATTTATCATTAATGTTGTTCATGGTTTTTTTTATAAAAATTCATGTGAGTCCTGTTAATCAATCAGTCAATCTGTACAATAATTGGGCCAATTAACCAGGCATTGTGTACAATGCCTAGAAATTTCAGTCATTGTATACAATGACTGGGCTTGTTAGGCAATGTACACAATGACTGGTTATTTCAGTCATTGTACACATTGCCTGATTTTAGACATTGACTGTAACATATATACCTTCATTAGGGTTATAGTTCAGAACTTTGTTCAATTTGTTATGGTCAATTCAGTTCGATACCTTCATTGGGTCTTCGTTCACTTCATTCGAACAGTTGTCTTGTATCTGTTCATAAATCAGTTCTGTTCACTTCGATCTTGGCTGTGTTGGATCTTTGTTCACTTTGTTCTGTTCAGTCTGTCAAACTTGTTCGATAAATCCGACTAGTTTGACATTCGTTCAATTTGTTATGTTTACTTCGATCGTGGTTATGTTGGATCTTCGTTCTGTACCTTTATTGTTTTGTAGTGACAGGTTGTATCTGTTCAGAGTCTTGTAGTCATTGTTGAATTGGGTGTTATCAAACCCTTTCCATACCCTCGAGTGGACGATGTTAAAACACGGAATCCAAATTTTACGGACTGGGCCACTTACGGAATGCCTTATATGTATACAGGGGAAATCAGATGGAACATTTTGAAAGCTTCAGCGAAGGTATAGCTAGGAAGTAATTGATGGTAGTTTAGCCAATAGTACTGGTACAAGGCCGCAATGGAACAAGACTGTTGTTGAAGCTTATGATAGGACAGATAGACCATAGATCAGTAATGGCCTTGGAGCTTTGGCGACAAGATGGAAACGGAATCCCATTTGTGGAATCCCGTTTGTGGAATCCCGTTTGTGGAATCCCTTTTTCGACGACAAGATGGAAACGGAATCCCATTTGTGGAATCCCGTTTGTGGAATCCCGTTTGTGGAATCCCTTTTTCGAAAACGCCTGTGGCTATGGAATCCCATTTTGGTCGTATGTGCCTATGTGATAGGGCACATTGTGTCACATTGTGCCTTTTCACATAAGCACATATCGGCACACAAAGCATGTGCTTATGTGCTAGGTCACATTGTGTCACATTGTGCTTTTTCACATAAGCACATATGACAAAAAGGGATTCTCCAGAAGGTATCCTAGATAGGTATCCTCAAATAAAACAATACTAGGCTATAGGTATCCTCAAATACCCGTATGTGCCTATGTGATAGGGCATATTGTGTCACATTGTGCCTTTTCACATAAGCACATATCGGCACATAAAGCATGTGCCTATGTGATAGGGCATATTGTGTCACATTGTGCCTTTTCACATAAGCACATATGGAAAAAAAGGGGTGCCGAAGGTCATATGTTTTTCAAAAAAGGGGTGCTAAAATGGGGGTGCCATTGGATATAGGCTTTTGTTATACACAAGGGAGATAACTGCATTATGGGAAATCAAGCAATCTGATTGGTTAGTTAGATATATGAAACAACAAGAGTACTTTGAATAGGGTCAGAACTAACAAGAATAGACTAGAAATTGCTAAATATAGCAATAATAAGGTATACTGTTCCAGTTGATAGGCTCTTCTACGCTACTGGAGTATACTCTAGAACAAAGGAACAGGGTCAGATAGACGATAACTATTGCATATATAGACAGAAGCAGAGAATTCTGGGTAAATTTGTCCTATAGCACTACGTGCTATTCTTAATAGGGGAAAAACGTCATGGGATAGGGATCCAAAAAGGGGTTCTGGGAGAATTCTAATCCAGAACAGTACCCTTCTACAAAGGAACACACTCCGGTACCCCCTTAGTACTATAGCACTACGTGCTAAGCCGATAAATTGGGGAAATAAAGTCAATTTCGGTGATTTTGGGTGGATTTTGGTGATTTGGAGGGATTGTCGGGTTGTTTGTGGTAATCAGATTTACTCTTCTACAAAGGAACACACCCCCGAACATACCCCTGTCTTGTTAGAAGCCATTGGTAACATAGCAATCACGTGCTACCATAGAAACCAAGATGGCGGCCTCCAGTATACAAAATGGACGACGGAAACACGTATCACCCTAACAACTTGCGCTGCGCATGCGCACTAACACCACGTATCACTATGGGGGTGACGCCACAACATGGCCGCTCACGCGGGTTACCATGACAACACAACATGGCGCCACTACGTCACGTGACTATGACGTCACATGAGATCCCCCGATGAGATCCCCCAACTATTCCCTCAAAGGTACATGACATACTACTCACCAGTCACAATCGTTTGATGTTTGGTATACAGTATCCTTTGGGGGAAGGGGAGGAGCAAAGGAAAGTTGGTTCAAATCAAGTTTTTGTATTAATATTTGGGCTCGCCATGGGAGCCCAAATTTTAACTAAGTTCAATATAAGAAATTACATTTTAAAAATCTTAGTCAGACCCACCAGTCAAAATATGTTGATGTTTGGTATACGTCATCCTTATGGGGGTCAGATTCAAACTTATTCACATTAAGTCTTTGGGTTCACATTTTGAGCGAATTTTAACTAGTCCAATATGAGGAAAAATCTGTTAAAGTCTTTTTCTTCAGACCCACCACTGTCATAATCGTTTGATGTCTGGTATACAGCGTCTTTGGGGTGGGGGTGGGGGGGGGGGGGAGGGAGAAGAAAGTTGGTTCAAATGAAGTTCTTGTAGTAATATTTGAGCTCGCCAGGTTGTTCGCATCAAATCTTTGGATTCACAATTTGGCGAGTCTAAACTTAGTCCAGTATGAGGAAAAATCTATAAAACTTTTCATAACACGCACTGCAGACGACACTTGCAAACAGAATTCTTGAATAACTATTTCTTTTTCAGTTTTGCGTCAAAAACATGACTTATGATCGCTCATTGGGACGAGCTCAATGAGCTCGTTCCAATGAGGGATAATAAGCTATGTTTTTGTGACAAAAAATGAAGAAGCAATGAAAATAGAATGGTGAATTTTGTGAAGTGTGCTGTCCGGTTCTTGCCGTTACATTAGATAAAGTGTTAATGGAAATACTGAATACCCACGTGTTATTTCTATGATAGCAAATAAATCTTAGAAAAATGAATGATACTCAAGTTTACTCTAATTTGAATTCCTGTGTTCATATTTATGTGAGTTGCAGTGATTCTAAATCCTCTCCGCCAAGAAGTATTGGTGTTTTGTCAGGTGAGCGCTTTTGACCCCATGGGGCCGCTTGTTTTATGTTCTGGTCTTTGACGAAATTTAAACCAAGCATCGTGGGCTGCAGACACAAATACACAAGGTCATGATAAGAAAATATTTTTTTTTAGAAAGATACTTTGGTCCTAGCATTTATAATAAGTAACTAAGTAAGTATATCATTATTTCTGTGACATGCGCTTTTTTTTGTTGTGAAGGAAGAGAACTCTATTACATAATTAACCCTTTGAACCCTGGTGGTATCTTCCATGTCAGTTCAACGGCAGCAACTGGAAGAGTCCATATTCATTAATTGGGGTTAGACCAATTAATATTTTCAACGTGCAGCCCTGGGGCTGCACGTTGAAAATATTAATTGGTCTACCCAAATATTCACTCTGCAGCCATCCTACTTAATTAATTTATGATGTATCACGTCCCCCCGCCGACAAAGCGGCCTCTATGGTTCAAAGGGTTGAATCACCCGGCCCACTGGATCTATTTGTCACACCAGGTCTTAAAAATATATTGATATATTCAAGGTTGCGCGCACAACTCTTTCTCTCTCTTGTCCGCCCGCAGGCCCGCCCGCCCGCCCGCCAGCCCGCAAAACGGCGGCCCGCCCGCCCGCCCGCCCGCCCGCCCGCCCGCCCGCCCGCCCGCCCGCACTCTCTCTCTCTCTCATCCCTCCTCTCTCTCTCGTCTGCTGGGATATAATATACTACTCAAAGTTTGCTAAGCACCACATATTTGACACATCATTGTGAAATTTTCTTGTGATACATTTGCGATATTTTTGGTGGATATGATTGAGGAATGTATTGAGATGGTCCCCAGTTTTACATCAGCTCTCTTGATAGGCAGACTTTTCGTGACAGTCATGTAAAGCATGTACCCCTTGATTTTCATGATGTTTTCGTGTACTGTCTACATGTACATGAGATGTGTAGGGCATTCAGTCTTCATTTCAACACAAACCCTTGTGATTTAAGGATTGAATATGGCGAATGCAAATGTAAGAGGACATTTGCTTGAAGCAGAAATGTGGTGTGCTGTAGGGATGGTAGAACAAGGGGCTACCCATCGTCAGGTTGGTGAAGCCCTTGGTGTGCACCATACGGTGATCACCAGAGCCTGGGCAAGATTCCAGCAGTATGGCACACCAGTCAGATGACAGGGTGGTGGCAGAGACAGGGCAAAATCTGCAGCTTAAGACTGGTTTTTGATCATTCAGGCGCGTAGGAACCGCTTTGACACAGCAATCCAGCTTCGCAGTGACCTTCAGAGTGCATCCGGGGTAAATGTGTCGACGCAGACTATCCGGGCAAGGTTGCACGAAGGTGGTCTCCGATCGAGAAGACCATGTATTCGCATTCAGTTGTCCCAGAACCACCGCCAGGCACGATTTGAATGGGCCATGGATCACGTTGGATGGACCAGAAAAGATTGACAACCTGTCCTTTTTACAGATGAGTCAAGGTACTGCCTAGACAACACAGATAGGCGTTCTAGGGTATGGAGAAGACCAGGAGAGCGATTCCATGCAGCCGACATTGCTGAGCATGACCGTTATGGTCTGTGGCGGCATCAGCTGGGGTGGACGTACAGAGCTCTGTGTCCTTGACCGTGGTACATTGACTGCATAGTGGTATATTGATGAGATCATGGATGCCCACATCAGATTGTATGCAGGTGCAGTGGATGATATATTCATTCTGATGGACGATAATGCCCGTCCTCATGTTGCCCATGCTGTCCGGGAGTACCGATAGAGGGAGGGGACTGAGCGTATGGACTGGCCAGCAAGATGCCCTGACCTCAATCCAATCGAACATGTCTGGAATGAGTTGCAGCTTGCAATTTCAGTCCGTCCAGTCCAACCAAGAAGTGTCCAGGAGCTTGGTGCCATGCGGGTCCAAGAATGGAACAACATCCCACAAAGGACCATCTCGAACCTGTTTGGGAGCATGAGAAGGCGTTGTTAAGCTGTAATTAAGAATAATGGGTCCCATACTCGATATTGAACCCATTTCAGTTCGCTACGTCAACTTTTTGGCAAATTTGAAAAATTTCCTCTGTTTCCAATAATATCCATTTTCCATGGTTATCGTATTCAAAAGCTAAAAAAATAATGTCAAACACAAACAAAATCTCATTTTCTGTGCTTAAATCATTAACCCTTTACCTAACCTGAAAAGCAAACGACACTTGCAAAAATAATTCTTGAATAACTATTTTTTTTTCATTTTTTGTCTCAAAAACATAGGTTATGACCCCTCGTTGGAACGAGCTCGACGAGCTCGTTCCAACGAGGGGTCATAACCTATGTTTTTGAGACAAAAAATGAAAAAAATAATGAAAAGTAATTGGCAATTTTTGAGAATAGCGCTGGCCGGTTTTGGCTGTTACGTTAGGTAAAGGGTTAAAGATATAATTAAATATAAACTATATAGAGTTTTCATAACAATATTTCAACTAAAACGTGAAACAGGTACTTGGATATACTTGGTGTTTAGCAAACTTTGAGTAATATATAAAAGGTGTATTGTAAGAAAGATTGGAGAGGATTTGTAATGTATTGATGCCATTGATGCTTCGCCAGACGTGAACTTTCAATTGTAAATATTAATATTTCAATGAATATATATTTTTATCACTTTGTAAATATTACAAATATTCTATTTTGAATTTTTTATTTTATTTTTCTTATTATTATATGTACGAGTTAAAACAGTTTTATTTCACTTAACATTATTTGTCATTTTAAAAGTTCTATAACAGTTCTATTGTCAAAAAGCGATTTGCAACCGGGATGTTACATGCCGAATAACTATAGTAAGAACTTTGCGATCAACATTTATTTACACAATAACTAAATTCCAGTGTACAACAAAATTTGACTCGCACCGATGTCGGATATTCAATACTTCGGGGCGTACTGGCTACTAATTCGCATGGAGCTGGAAACCAAAACTGTGGTCGTGTCTTTTCACAAACATTATATACATACATATATTACATAATTGGTTATGGGCAATCTAGTCTAATATTACTTATTATTTGTGATAGGATTGTTGAATTGATAAATGGAATGATTACCTCTTTAGCGGGCGTTCCTTATGCTATTGTCGCTAATTTCCTGGGCATTAAAACGCGATAAATGTTCAGGTCATCACGTAACGTGCTGGGCTGCTAATGGGTTTTTTTTCTCGTTAGCGCCCGCAGCCCGACACGTCACGTGACCGAATTATCTCCCATTCCCAATCTTCTGTTTCTGCTTTGTAAGTTCGGATGCTGTGCGAGGAAAACAAATCTCACAGAAGTTACTTGAGGTGATTACACCAAATATAACCTATTTACTGAAACATAAGGGACCAAATAGTGATATAATGTGAGTATATTTATGTATCATTCTGTTTTGGAAGCTGCCAAACTCCGATCTTGGATTTTTAACATCGGTTATTTCGTACTTGTTTTCAAAAAAGTTCCAAAAATAAAGTCCGACAACTCATGAATATTCAATTACCTTTGGTTTGTTTTGATCACATAGTATTGTTCGCAAACAGTCGACACGCGTTCATTGTTATTTTGAGGTTACTTGAATTTCCTCCCCTATTAGTGGTAATAATAGAAATAACATGATTCTTGTCGGGCGTTATGGTTTATTAACGACCCTACAGGAATAATTAATAGCCCTTGGCTTCGACTTCGTCTCTGACCGCTAATAAACCCTTGGGCTATTAATCATTTTTGTAGGGCCGTTAATAAACCATAACGCCCGACAAAAATTATGTTATTGGTATATTAGCCCGAGGCTTTCATATGTGGAAGGCTGATCAGAAGGACATGATGTAACTTTATCTAGATAAACATATAGCAAGTCTCACATGTGGTCAAGTTTGTAGTTGTCAGTAACTGATAAGTCTCAATGATATTAATCCTGTGATAATCTCCCCCGGCCTGAAAAATTTGGGCCTCCTGGCACAAAGATTGTGACAGTTTTTGATCATCAAAAAAGGGAAGCGACTTAAATTTAAGGAAAGTGTTACTGGGTTACGTCTATACCACAGGACTGCATGAACTCTCGATGCAATCTTTGTAAAATGCCTAGTGGCAAAGTCTCAGCGGCTATTGTTTGTTTTTCCTTGTTATTGAACTGGACTCTGTAGAATACAACTCCGCCCGTCAGCGAAGGTTGGACTATGTGGCTTATTTCTTCCGCGCATAAAGAATCTTCTCTATTGGAAGCTTTAGTACTAGGCTTTGCTTCCTGAAGAATGGTACTAGCGTCGCACAGAAGTATTTGACTTTTATTGTCTTTCTTTCTGTCTTCTTTCAAATTTGCATTTTGTGTGAAAGAGAGCATTCAGCGAACCTTATGAGGGTTGTCACGGATGTACTGTGCCGCCACCTCATCTAAATCATCTTCATGAACCCAAGTGTTCTTTTTTGGAGGTAGGTTTTCCCATTTTGTTAAATAGTGGTGGCTATGAAATGTCTCTTTATATTTCAGAACCTTTTCTGCAATTCTTTTCGATGTCACTTTAGATGACACTTCACACATTTGGATTTTTGAATCAACAAGACTGTCATTATCAGTGTTGCACTGAATAAATTTACTGGAGGTTTGGTGCCGCACGTTAACATAACAGTCAGTTTTTCTATTGCTAAATATTTGTGTATTTACAGTTATACTCCTGCCCAAATCCTTAATTGAATGTGAGTTTATACTTTCAACTTTCCGATGTTCTGACATAACGTCACATCTTTTGCTGTTTTCTGTTGTTACAGTCTGTTTCCGTTTGTTTTCAAGGAATTCCTCCATCCTTCTCTTGTCTCTCGCAAGTTTCGCACAGGATTTCTTCTTCAGCTGATTTTTCTTCCATGTCAGGGGCAAGCTGGTTTCCTTATCTCCTACCTTCATACTCCATGACAACTTCAAGCCTTCCAGTTCAAGGCTCTTCAGCATCTATTGGACGTTACATGGTATAATGCAGTACATGGTGACAGAAAGTCTCCTCCTGTTTTCTAGGCCAAGCTAAAAAGTCGGCATACCCGGATTCTCCGCCAATTGTCATAAAGCGATTTGCAACCGGGATGTTACATGCCGAATAACTATAGTAAGAACTTTACGATCAACATTTAGTTAAACAATAACTAAATTCCAGTGTACAACAAAACTTGACTCGCATCGGTATCGGATATTCCATACTACGTGGGGTATTGGCTACTAATTCACATAGAGCTGGAAACCAAAACTGCCGTCGTGATGAAATGGTTTTAGCGCGACGAAGTCGTGCAGGGGCACAGTGGGGCAAGCCCCTTTCGACCCCCTTTAACTGTTGGTTAGGTTTTGGCAGTATGTCTGGGCGCGCCAAAGCAGGAAAGTGTTCGGAGTTTAGTGGCGTTTGCTCCGTTTGTGCTTCTTCTTCTTGGAAGGAGGTGGCTGGGGAGAAGAAGGCTTGTTAGCTGTTGTTTCCAAGTTCCTGCGTTTTAGCCATTTGTCGAAGAACGGGTCGCGGATCTTTGCTGCTTCCAAGTGTGCTGGTTTGTTGATGAGGATGTCGTATGTTTCCTTGGCCCATTCCATTTGGGTTGATTTCAGGTATTCCAAATAATCACCCCCAGTTCAGTCAAACTCCAGCTTGAGTTCGCCGAAGCGCTCAATGGCACGCCCATCTAGAAGTTCAATGTAGGCTCCAGGCTAGTATCTCCTTCATCTGCAGTTTCATACTCGGACTCCGAGGTTGGACTGGATTTGAGGCCAGATTGGTTGAGGTTAATAGGAGAGTCGAGTACGGATTGGGCGACTTCCATCTCCTCTGCCTCAACTTCCTGCTTCTCCTCTCCCTCCGACCATTTTGGTGAAGAAGTACGGCTTGGGATTGGTGATACAGGTCTTGGAGGTGAGTTGACAGTGATCACCTTTTCCATCTCCAGATTCCCGGTCTCAGTCCTCTTCCTTTCGAGCCACGCCTCCATTCGCCTGGTGTCCCGGCCTTTGGTTAACGGTGATTTCTTCTTAATTCTCTGTTCCTTTGCCTCTGCTCCGGTTGCTTTAGTTGTTTCAGTGGTGGTTGAAGTACTCAATCCCTTACCCTTCCTCTGGGGTGGACCAGTGCGAGCAGGCCCGCGAAAGGTGCAACCACTCCCAGCGGTGGTCTCATCTTGTACATCACGGTGAGCTGAACGCAGCCACTCTCAACATGGACTTCCCAATTAAGAAGCAGGCTAGGTCCAGCACCGTCAAAGTGCCCTTAATATTTTTCGGCAGGTAATCCATGGCAAATTAGGTGTGCACGCTCTTAAGTCAGAAGTGTGAATTATGATGATAATGACCGGGACACACAAGCGACACAATTATGAACTGCCGTCGTGTTTTTTCACAAACATTATATACATACATATATTACATAATTGGTTATGGGCAATCTATTCTAATATTACTTATTATTTGTGATAGGATTGTTGAATTGATAAATGGAATTAGCCTAAGGCTATTACATGGAAGGCTGATTAGAAGAACATGATGTAACGTTATCTATAAAAAGCAAGTCACACATGTGGTCAAGTTTGTAGATGTCAGTAACTGATAAGTTGTTCTCGTCAGATCACCGAAGTTAAGCAACGTCGAGCGTGGTTAGTAGTTGGATGGGTGACCATTTCAGCGACTGATTCGCGCTCCCGCGTTGTGTCCTTGGGCAAGGCACTTAACCACGATTGCCTACATGGGGCACGATGACGCTGTGTACTAAGGCGTACTGCACGTCGATAGTGCGCATGTCTTCAACCAATCTAACCCTGCCTGTGCCGCGGTGCAGAGTTCAGAGTTACGATGTTGGAGAGCAGACAGCTGCCCGTCGTTGCTCGGTGGTTCTCTCCGGGTACTCCGGCTTCCCCCACCCGTAAAATTGTCACCGACATATGACCCTGGCTGTTAATGTGTCGTTAAACCCTAATAAAAAGAAAACTGATAAGTTTGACATATATTAACCCTGTGATACTATTTCAATAAATACATTATTTTAACAGGATTCATTTGTTGCCTTGGATATCTTTCAATAAACCGCCCATAATTTCAAGAGTTCACAATAGTCGAAACGGACCTTGTGTTTATTCATCAATATCACATCATACAGGATTGTTGATTCTTTCCAGTTCGAATAAAATACGGCATTTGCTAAACCAAAACTGTCTGAAGAGGTAAAAATAATTTTTTTGCCTCAAAAACACAGCTTATGAGGGGTCATAAACTATGTTTCGCGATAAAAATGAAACAATAAAAAGATTTAAGCGGCGGGTTTCGTGGATATGTTAGGACAGGGACGAAGAAATACTTATATTAAGTTTTATTTTCACGTGATGGTGCTGGTGGGGGGGGGGGGGGGGTGGGGGTGGGGGGACCATTTATATTTTCTGAATTTAACCACATTCACACTGATGTCAGATTTTACCTTCCATACGGCCACCTTACAAAAATATTTAACCAATCATAATCCGCCTGACTAAACTTTCGAGGTCCATTCAAACAAGATATGACAATCGGCTGTATCTCAAAACGTCCAAAAAATAAAATCAGTACCGGTGTGTTTACAGAAGAGAACAATAGACTTAAGGCTATAGTCTATATCTAATTAGCAGCGGGTATTTTCTGGGAAGGGTCTATAACCGTGGGGAATCACCGTGGATGTCTGTTGTGTAATTCTCACTGACGTTAGAATGATTCGTAAAGTTTGAGAAGCGCGTCTTTGTTTGCTCCTCAATTTTGACCTCTGATTATCTTCTGAAAATTGATATGGATACCAATGACTTGTACGTATATACAGTACGTGGGGAGTGTATTACCACTAAATCACCTGCAGAGTGGCAATTCCATCCAAGCAATAATTGCGAATTTGTTGCAAAGCATAACAAGCACAAGCAAAGTTCCAGTCAATGGACCTCCGGGTTATACCCGGAGGTCCACTGGCTAAAACATTGCTTGCATTTTTTGCCACATACACAAAATTTGAAAGTGATACGTTGAGTGATAACTATATTCCCCGGGTGATTTAATTACAATCCACTCTCCACGTACTGTCTATATCTTACACAACTCAGTAAACACTGTTCATCGAACACAGACAACCCACCGTCTGTATCTCTGATTGATCTCTGAACGCAGAAACATCTCACGAGTGACCACTAATTAGATATAAACTATAATTTACTATCAAAACAAACTTACCGTGGTGTGAATTTTAGTTTTTCGACGTTTTGAGAACACACCATGACAATCATTATTCCAATACATTTCTCACCTCTTGGGTATAGCAAATTGACTGATAGTTTGAGATTTTCTTTTTCTGGGTGAAGAATTAAATACTACCACCAAAGGCAAAAAACTATTCTATCGAATTATAATACTACTACGCGTAACATTTACAAGTCAGTAGAATATAATGTCAAATATTGTTAGTAATTATGGTTGAATTAAATGATTTTAAAAAAATTTTTCTTCAAGAGAAATAATATAAATGGATTTTCTAACATGAACTTCCACATCCAGTAAATGATCAAATGATATATACACAACATGACTTACTTATCTAGGATAGAAAATTAAATTCGATTTCATAAAAATGTGTTGGTATGCAATGTTCAATTCCAGTTTATTTTAAAATATATACAACTGAGCTTGTGATAACGTGCGTTGAGGACGTTGCTGACTTTTCTTCACAAATAAACACGTTTAAATGTTTATAATATAAAAATATAATATATCTTCATTCTACAGTATACTAGTACATTAACAACATTACATTACAATCTACAAGAACATAACCTAGTATACAGCATGGAAATAGCATAGTCAAAAAAGCTGTCTTCCTGCCATTCCCATAATTTTTTTTATATTAACTCGGTCTGGCATCAGTGTAACAAAAGTTCTTTTCCGATATATGATGTCATGCGCAAGTCGCGTGCAGAATTTAAGTACGCCGTTCGTTTATGTAAGAAACAAGAAAAATCTCTGGAATCACTCTCTTGCCAGAAAACTTAAAAATAATGATTATATTAGATTCTGGAAAGCCGTATCGCGTGGCAAAACCTCCAAACTCGCAGATACTGTGGGAGGGGTCTCGGGTGAATCCGCAATGGCCCAGATGTGGGTGGAACACTTTGAAGGTGTTTTAAATTCTGTGCCTACTAGGCAACATAAAGATGGTATTTTACAAGACCTACAGTCTATCCTAGTTGAACAATATCTGTACGTTGAGTCATTCGAAATTTCTAACTGCATTCAGCAGCTCGAGTCCGGCAAGGCTGGTGGCCCAGACTTATTGTGTGCTGAGCATTTGAAACACTGTGACCAGTCTTTGATTCCACTACTGGTGACACAGGTAAACGCAATCATCACACATGGTTACATTCCACGTGACATGGCAGATGTAGTTCTAATCCCGTTAGTCAAGAATAAGATAGGGAACATCTCCGATAAGGATAATTACCGGCCAGTCGCATTAGCAACAATATTGTCAAAACTGCTAGAGAAAGTAATTCTAAATCGTTGTCTAAATAATTTGATTACAACCGACTGTCAGTTCGGCTTCAAACGAAAACACTCAACTGACAGCTGTATATTTGCACTCAAAGAAATTTTACGCTTTTATGTAGACCATAATACCCTAGTCTTCGTATGTTTCCTGGACGCTAGTAAGGCTTTCGATAGAGTCAACCACGCCACACTCCTGCGTAAACTGATATCACGTGATGTTCCGGTTGCAATCGTACGTCTGTTGCATTGCTGGTTTGGAATCCAGCAATTTTGTGTTAGATGGGGACAGTCCTTTTCCTATAAATTCACAGTAGGTAACGGTGTAAGACAAGGGGGGATTCTTTCCCCCCTTCCTGTTCAACATTTACTTAGACGATCTTAGTAAACGACTAGGTCAAGCTAAAGTTGGATGCTCCCTGAGTAATGCTATTATAAATCATCTTTGCTACGCAGACGATTTATGCTTGATAGCCCCTACTATTAGAGGTCTCCGGATCTTATTGCATATTTGTGAATTATGACCTCGATCTAATTTACAATTCTAAAAAATCAGTTTGTATGTCTTTCATTCCTAAGTGTTTTTCGAAACTCAAATTCCCAAAAGTATATCTTAACAAATCAGAGTTAAAATTTGTAGAACAGTACAAGTATCTTGGGCATGTTATACATACCTCATTGAAAGATGATTTAGATATAGAAAGACAAATCGAGCCATATGTCTCAGGTCTAATCAATTAATCCGAAAATTTTCGAATTGTACTCCATGTGTCAAAACATTTCTGTTTGAGAAATATTTAACTCCCTTATACTGTTGTCACTTGTGGGCCCGGTTCAATCAGAGTAGTATGCGGCGCCTCACCGTATGCTACAACAATGCCAAAAGGCTACTACTTAGATACGACAAATTCTGTAGTGCAAGTAACATGTTTGTGTTAGACAGAGTTCCAATTCTACTTACTCCCAGAAGAAGATTTATTTTTAGTTTTAGAGATAGAATTGCTGCCATGCAGAATGGAATTATCCGATGTTTGATAAACTCAGACCTCGCCTATACGTCACCCCTAGTCAAGTCTTGGAATGACGTCCTGTACTATTGACAATACTGTCTTTAAAATTTATTTTCTCTTAATGGTGTCCTTTGTAATCTCTGTTGACATTTACGCGGCAAGGCCCCGCCGATGCATGTGATCAGCTGGTACTTGCCTTTGTTTTTGTCGTACAGCCAAAGTTACATGTATACCGAGTTTCAACGCCCTATGAGTCAGACATAAATTTGCTCGCTTGTTACGACCCGTAATGTAATAAATGCCCATAATGTAATACCTACCCATAATGTAATACAAAAACGACCCATAATGTAATACGAACCCATAATGTAATAAAAAACGACCCATAATGTAATAAATGTAATAACGTGTAATAAATGTTAGGTACCCATAATGTAATAAATTTTTTTTAAAAATTAGATACAAATTACACTTTTCCAGGCCCGTAATGTAATAAAATTCTAAGTTTGATTTTTGTTTTTTCTCTTTACTCCAGCAGTGCGTTCGGCTACTTCTGACACATCCTACGCCTTCATCAATGCTGCCAATGGCCCCTATGCCGTACACAGTCAGCATGTGTGGGTGTGTTGGGATTATGATGGAGAGTATTCCGGGACCTGGGGCGGGTATACTCTGCTCTGAGTGGCAGGCATTATCCCTCTTCTATTTGTACCACCCGCGCAAACGTCTTCCTCAATAGCCTCTACTGCCCTGCCACAACCATATAGGTCTACCTTACCAGACATTCAGTAAGTTTGATTCCAGGATGGTCATTTATAACTGCAATCATCATATTCGACAGGCTGTTCACTTGCACAAAAGCAATGTAGGTAGCAGGTTCCTACTGTTAATAAATGCAAGTAACTCTGGCCAAAGTTGCTGGGGCAAAGGGTGGAGTGGGTGCCGTGGGATTTGGGAGCACCAAGTCTGGATAGTGGCGCGGAGGGGGGGGGGGGGGGGTAGTGTGGGATACAAGGAAAAGATGGAACAGAAGCAAGACGTTGAGTCAAGCGGCGCAGAGGAATATCGGGAGGCGATATGGTAGGTGTACTGGTATTGGGATAGGGGATATCCTATAGCTCGATGGGATTTGGATTAGGCTACTTTCCTCCAAATTAAGCGTACGATCTATCCTCTGTCTCTCCAGTTTTCACTACCTGAACAAATTAGTCATTTCCCTGTACTGTACTACTATAAGTTTATTTCACACCCACCGCACCTGGAAACCAATGAGCCCGATCCCAGGATGACACTTAATAACGACCACATCATATTCCCGATCCTGTGATAACATGTGTCAAGTAATATTATTAGTCCACCACACGGCCTTCCACTTAAACTACCTATAGTCATGGCAGTTCCTGGCGGTTGGCAGGGACTTCCTGCCAACCGCCTACTCTATCACATCGACTATTCGCGTGTTCATCTCCGCTATTGTGCCATCTTCTCCTAAGTTACACTCAAACAACATGCATAGCTAGACACGAGGAGTAACATGGGCGTATCCGTTTGACCGGGTGTGTGACCTTGACCATCAAACCGGAAACCTTGAACCTGTGTATCGGCTCCTGCTAGGCGACTGTCCTGAAACTTGGTGTGTGGTTCGGGCGCCCAACAATTTCGCCACACCCGATGTCCGTCATGTGTGACCTTGATATTCAAACCGTTGACCTTGAACCTGTATCTCGGTTCATGCTGGGCCGATTTTCGTGAAACTTGGTATGTGGGACTAGTTTAGGACGCTCAATATATATATATATATATATAGAGAGAGAGAGAGAGAGAGAGACCCGAACTACCCCCACATACCAAGTTTCACGCAAATCGGCCCTACATGAGCCGAGATATAGGTTCAAGGTCAACGGTGTGAATATCAATCAAGGTCACACATGACGGGCATCGGGTGTGGCAAAATTGTTGGGCGCCCGAACCACACACCAAGTTTCATAAAAATCGGCCCATACACAGGTTCAAGGTCATCGGATTGATGGTCAAGGTCACACCTCACGGTCAAACGGATATGCCCATGTTACACCTGGTGTTTAGCTACGTATGTTGTTTGAGTATAACCTAGGAGAAGATGGCACAATAGCGGGGGTGAACACGCGAATAGTCGATGTGATAGAGTATGCGGTTGGCAGGAAGTTCCTGCCAACCGCCAGGAACTGTCAGGAAATGTAGGTGGTTTAAGTGGTAGTCCCCACAGCTCAGAAAATGCTGTGGAATGCTTTTCCAATCAACATAATCTCAAGAACCACCAAAACTACTCTCTATTATAAATCTGCATTCGTCCTGTGCATACTATGAGTGATGCCACACCACTGGTGAAATTTATTTGAGAATGCAATCCCCTGAGCTCAATACAAAGAGGCTGCTTTGTACAACCAAGTGATGTGCACATTAACTCGACTCAGTTGCTGGTCACAGCCACAGGTGAACATGACATACTCTTAACGAATCTTCTCGCAAAGGTGGCCTGCGTGGATGATAGCAGTCTACAAGGCGTTTAACTTGCTTCGGTTCATATCAATTGAGGGTGTTCAATCTGTGGTGTGTTGATGTTTTAGAAAAATAACACTGAGAGGAGTTGAAACCATTTCACTCAGGGCTGTCACTATTGAAACTGATACAATTTTTATTGAAAATGTAAGGTCTTTCTTGCATGTGCGAAGTGCAAACTATTTGACTGGAAAGCAGTTGATAATATTACTTGACACATGTGATCACAGGACCGGGAATATGATGTGGTCGTTATTAAGTGTGGTCCTGGGCTCGGGCTCATTGGTTTCAAGGTGCGGAGGGTGCGACATGAACTTATAGTAGTACAGTACAGGGAAATTACTAATTTGTTTAGGTAGTGAAAATTGGAGAGACAGAGGATAGATTGTACGCTTAATTTGGAGCAAAGTAGCCTAATCCAAATCCCATCGAGCTATAGGATACCCCCCATTCCAATACCAGTACACTCACCATATCGCCTCCCGATATTCCTCTGCGCCGGTTGACTCAACGTCTTGCTTCTTTTCTATCTTTTCCTTGTATCCCACACTATACGCCCCCCCCCCCCCCCCACTATCCGGTTATTGTGCACCCAAACCCCACTGCACCCCACTACACCCTCTGCCTCAGCAACTTTGGCCAGAATTGCTTGCCCTTATTAACAGTATAGGAACCTGCTACCCGCATTGCTTTTATGCAAGTGAACAGCCGGTCGAATATGATGATTGCAGTTATAAATGACCATCCTGGAATCAAAATTATTGAATGTCTTGTAAGGTAGACCTATGTGATTGTGGCAGGGCAGTAGAGGCTATCGAGGAAGTCGTTTGCGTGGGTGATACAAATGGAAGAGGGATAATGCCTGCCACTCATAGCAGAGTATACCCGCCCCAGGTCCCGGAATACTCTCTATCGTAATCCCAACACACCCACACATGTTGGCTGTGTACGGCATTGGGGCCATTGGCAGCATTGATGAAGGCGCAGGATGTGTCATAAGTAGCCGAACGCACTGCTGGAGTAAAGAGAAAAAACAAAAATAAAGCTTAGAATTTTATTACATTACGGGCCTGGAAAAGTGTAATTTGTATCTAATTTTTTAAAATTTTTATTACATTATGGGTACCTAACATTTATTACACGTTATTACATTTATTACATTATGGGTCGTTTTTTATTACATTATGGGTTCGTATTACATTATGGGTCGTTTTTGTATTACATTATGGGTAGGTATTACATTATGGGCATTTATTACATTACGGGTCGTAACACTCGCTGTTTATAAATAGTATCGCCATCGTGATTTATCGAATGCAGATTTTCAAGTTATGCCTATGTATCTGTTTTACATTATTATTATTATTTTTTCTTTTCTTTTTTTTTTTTGTTTTTTTTTGTTTTTTTTGTTTTTTTTCTTTGTTCATTATGGACCTTAGTGTCTGAAATAAAAGATTTATTATTATTTTCAACGACAGGAATATTTAATAGTTTGTTTATGAATCATGCGACTAGATGGGATCAATAGGTCATATGCTGGGAGGAGGATGAGATACCAGAGAGTTTTGATAGCTGATACAATCGGGACATGCTGGGTTGTCGCACTTGAAGTTGGAGCTGGAATAAGTACTTAAAATTTTATGCGTTAATGATTTAACATTTATTTCATATTTCTATACAATTGTAGTAAGACTGAGAATTTCGGCGAATGGTTCTATGGCGCATTGTAATTTGATTACGAAATACTTAGGAATTCACGAGAACTTTTCTTTCAATTAATCCATTTGAAAAGTAATGTTTTCGATTTTGAAGTTCTGATAAATATAGTTGTGTAGATTTAACTTGTCACGAAAATGGCGCTGGAAAGTTGATTCTATAAACTATCCCGATACGGGTGTAAACTAGATTCACTGGAGGAGCGGATGGTGGGGTGTAAAATAATGAGCCAATAAAATTCATTTAATTAGCATGTGACGTGCTCAGAAATGGGATAATGCAGCACCTCGAGAGTTTGATCTGAGTGTCACAGATCTCATATTTCAAACCGATTTTGAGTGTAACATGAATCAATAGAATGTATATGCTGTGGGGGAGTGGTGACAACTTTCCCAGCTATGTTGGTTTTATGAGAACAAGGGCACTGGAAGCATCAAAAGGCAAGGTATTAAAAGGGTACTCGACTCGGGGTATGAGTTAAGACCACGAGTTTATCTCGTATCATGTATTGTGATGTGACACTCAATAGTACTGACATTATATATATTTATCATATGACTCGTCCGTTTTGTTCGCTTTAAAACATTTGATATTTTGTTTTCATATTAATCAGTGATAAATAAAGCCTTCTGTCAATTTCATTGGTCAATTTCAAAACTAGACAATTTGATTGGCTGAACAAAATACAACTGGGCCACATTTTCATAATTTGCATAATTAGAGTTGGGAGCTTTCATTGGTCAATTTAAAAACTGGACAATTTGATTGGCTAAACAAAATACAACTCGGTCACATTTGCACAATTTCAGTAGGGAGAATTTACGTTATCTATCCTATTTAGGTGGGTTATATTGTATTAATCTTTTATCTACAAGAAAAACGCCATTCATTTTTTTATATTTTCACTTTTTGCTTCCAAAACATAGGATATAACCCCTCATTGGAACGAGTTCGACGATGAATTTTTTTAGTTATACGAGGATGTTTTTTCCAAGTGCCGTCTGCAACTCAAGTTAGGTGATGGGTTAAAAAGTCATACTAAGCGGCTAATTTTTGCGTGTGTGTGTCATATGATAAATAGAATATGAAATGAGTGTTTTTCTCATATAATATTTATGAAACTCCTCCGGTGTTCCGTTTGGGCTCACCAGGGGCTCGCCAAAACGGAAAATTCTTAGACTCGTTTCATAAATGTTATATGAGAAAAACACTCATTCCATATCCTCTATATATCATACCTCGAGTATAACAAGGCGCCATCTACAATGCTTTCGATCAAGATGTCGCCTTGGTGAATTCAATGGACGATATGAAGCTTTATTACTCTTCCCGAAGATTGTATACCTTCTCTTGTTTAATGATTACCGACAAACCTCAGTCGAGACACTTGATACACCCCAGCCCCCGTCTCAGGACTCTCACTGGAATCCGTGTCAAACCTTTATCAAGTGCGAATCAACATTTCAAAGCGCACACCTGTCGAAAATGTTCTGAAAAAGAACAGTAGGAGAGCGAGTCACATCCCATGCGATTCTTTATTTTGGACATTTGCTTTTTCTACTATTATTTGTCTACCTCTGGAGCTACAACAACCTCCATATCTGTTGCTGAAGCTTTTGACTTTCATGTTGCAACTACTGATCAGTAGCTGCCGAACTGAAAAGTGGGATGGCTCTGTTTTTTAACATTTTGCCTAAAAAACATAGCTGATAACTTCCTCGTTAAAACGTTCCAATCATGGGTCATAGATTTATTTTTTAGTGATTCCGCAATTAATTCTTTTCCAAAAAATCGTCATGGGCAATTTTCATTAATCAAATGGAGGGGACGAAATACATGATCTAAAAATATAAAATATGAGGCGGCTATTGCCCCCACCGTCCCACTCCACCCTCCCGTCTCCACCTCCATTGCTACTAATAGTACATCTGCACTTCCTTCTACTAAAGATGATTGGAGAACAGTGATTTATTTATTTAACCCTTTACCTAACGTAACGGCTAAAACCGGCCAGCGCTATTCTCAAAAATCGCCTATTCATTTTCATTATTTTTTAATTTTTTGTCTCAAAAACATAGGTTATGACCCCTCGTTGGAACGAGCTCGTCGAGCTCGTTCCAACGAGGGGTCATAACCTATGTTTTTGAGACAAAAACAAAATAAAAAAAATAGCTATTCAAGAATTTTTTTTGCAAGTGTCGTCTGCTTTTCATATTAGGTAAAGGGTCAATGCAGTGAAGCAGGCACAGTCTTGGGGCCGTACACAAGCAGTATTTCTATTCAAAGAGACAGGTCTGAAAGAAATTGTCTTTATACAATGGCAGGCTTTAAAACATAAACGTATATGTTAGTGTGGATTCTAATTAGAAGATTGCTGAGCTCTTGTAGTATCTTTAAGTTATTTCCGTCGTTCAAAGTTTAAATATGCAACATGACCTATTCTAATGGGTTTATTGATCGGAATCCTTTAGCGTGTGGGCATTCTGGATGGTTTCCATATTTCAATTCTGAACAACGGAAGTAATGTAAATGGGACTTCGAAAGCTCTCGATGGGCTTTTATAGTCTTTAAATGCAATGACGTGCAAACATGTTTACTGTTGTTATTTTCATTCCAGCTGTCGATTAAAGCCACCTTGCAATTTCACCTACGCAGAAATCGTCATCCTACGGAGCCCGGGAAGTGACACACGTCACTCGTGTAATATTTCGTTTTAATGAAATATTCTTTCAAAATATTGGCATAATATTTCGAAGAAAGTAATATTCCATTTTAACGAAATAATTATTTCGTTCGAACGAAAGGTTATTTCATTTCAACGAAGTCATTATTTCGTTTTATATGAAATAATATTTCATAATAACGAAATAATACTTCGTTCAACCGAAATCAAATAAAAGTGAAGTGTGCCCTTCTCGAGGTAGAGATTAGTAATCTGTTTGTTTTTACAGCTTGGTAATTTGTATTCCTGTTTTGCAGATTAGATGACTGGTTTTACAGATTAGTAATCTGAAAAAAAACCAATCACTAATTTTTATCTTACAATCAACATGTATTTTGTCTGTATTAACTCCGCAACTGTCGTGTATCCGACCCCCTGATACAGATGTTTGTATCAGGGGATTGGAGACAAGCACGTTCCATTTTTTTTTCTTTTTGTTCATCGGTACGAATAAATAGTTCGTTATATATTTGTCTACATTCTTGACTTATCCCCAATATATTGTAAGATAAAATGATTATTACCGGTACCATTATGTGGATGTACAAAATATGTATCCGAGTCTCGCTCCGGGTTCTAAGGGTAGATCACGACTCGTCTTCGACTCGTCGTGATCTGCCCTTAGAACCCGGAGCTCGACTCGGATACATATTTTGTACATCCACATAATGGTATTAATCTCTGTATATTTACATATTATTAGATGACCGCCATTTTCAAATTATTATTATTAAATGGCTGTTCTCACTTTCTTTCTTTATTCTGTGGTACAAGAGGTACATACAAGAGATGCATACATTATAAATGAGTTGTTGGCTGTATATAATTTCATCAATTTGCCGTCATGTTCGGGAGTTGATTCTCTTCTAAGCGGCTTTCATTGTTGACTAATTCTTATTCCGTTACGTTAAGTGCCCTATATACCAATGTATACCGCGTCATGGGAACGTAAAAATTAAGTGTCACGCAGCCATCTCGAACAATTTTTCAATTCTCATCTAACAATTAGGATAAGCGTGAATCACGCTTATCCTAATTGTTAGATGGGAATTAAACAATTGTTCGAGCTGGGCGTACGTCTTACAGGTTGATTTATTACCTGGTAAGTGGCTGTTCATAATCACGAACCCAGTTGTAAAACTAGAGGAAGTGATTGTACCTTCGGAACAATACACAGGATTTTCCTTTGTGTTTATACTGACTGTTCTACTCAGCAAGTCCTAAGGGAGCTCCATACCAAATAAAAATTTGAATTTTTTTCGGTTTCGTGAAATGTTTTGGCAGAAAGGCGTTAATCAACTACCATTTTGTGCCCTTGATTAATAGAGAAGTGTATTACAGTCATTCCCGTGAAAAGTTCAAGTTAATCGCCTCTTCCAGTCCAAAGATATCGGCTCCTGCATATTTGGGCGTTTTTGGACGGTTTTGGCTGGAAAAACATTTTCCGCAATATGCTGATAGTTTTATTTATCAGAACTAATGAATCTAGACATAATAAAGTAAAGAAAAACACAAGAATTTTTTTTTCAATTTTTGGTCACAGGGTCCCGAAGCCATGTTTGACTGCTAGCAGAAGCCAAACGAAGAACAACTCCAATTCCAAAAGATGACAACTGTTCATGTACACTGTGAATTCAACATTTCTAACATCAGAAGCTTTCAAATCATCCCCGTTATTGTGTACTCTGATCCCAAAGTAGCCCAGTCGTAACAAAAATTTTGGACATTTGGTCAAAAATTTCAGTCTGAAGCGGACCGAAAATTTTCAGTGTAGAAAAAAAAAGAATTTTTTGTCTCAAAATTGAACGAAACGCATAAAAACGAAAAAAAAGATTTTCGATTTTTTGGCCGCCATTTTGGATTAACGAAAAATCGAAACGAAATTCTTTCGATTTTTTCTTATAAAGCGGTATTACTGCCTTCAATTTGGATCCCTTTTAGAGGGCTCATTATATTTAAATCTTGATATTTCAATCCAATATGGCCGATTTTCGATATAACTTTCCGTTTTGTGAAAAATTTTGGCAGAAAACATAAAAAATGGAAAAAAATACCGATTATGTTTGTTTTAGACAAGAGTAGTTCTAACAAGTCTGTCGAGGAATTAAGTCGATAGCATTTTTCCTTCATGAGATATTGACCTATGAATGTTTGGGCGTTTTTGGGCGTTTTTGCCCAACAAGAAACATTTTGCCCCAAATACTGATGGTTTTATTTATTAGGACTCATGGCCATCATTGATAGTTTTCATTTATGAGAACTAATGAACCTAGACATAATAAAGTAAAAAAAAACACGAGAAAATTTTTTTCAATTTTTGCTCACAGTGTCCCGAAGCCATGTTTGACTGCTAGCAGAAGCCAAACGAAGAACAACTCAAAATCCAAAAGACGATAACTGTTTATGTACTCTGTGATTTCAACATTTCTAACCTTAGTAGCTGCCAAATCATCCCCGTTGTTGAGTACTGTGACGGCAAAGTAGCCCGGTCGTAACAAAAATTTCCGACTTTTGGTCGAAAATTTTTGTCCAAACCGAAAATTTTTCTGGTGCAAAAAAAAAAATGTTTTCGTCTCCAAATGGCCTGAAACGCATAAATAACCGAAAATAAAAATACGATTTTTCGGCGGCCGTTTTGGATTGTCGGAAATTCGAATCGAAATTTTTTCGATGGTTTTCACAATTCGGTGATAGAGTCTTCATTTCCAAGTCATTTTGGATGGTTCAGCATATCCATGTCCCGAGACTGAGTTAAAAAATGGTCAAATTTTGAAAATTTTTTTCGTTTCGAAAAATGTTTTGGCAGAAAGGTGTTAACTACATACATTTTTGTACCATATGCTGATAGAGGGGTATATTGCGGACATGTCTGCGAAAATTTCAAGTCAATCGCCCTTTCCAGTCCAAAGATATGAGCTGCCGACAATTTTTGTTAAAGGGTTAACAAAAACATTTTCAGAAAAATGGGAATATGGCGAGGGCATACAACTTATGACCCTTTATGAGTACAAAAACTTTAAAAAAAATCGTTCAGAGCGTTTTCGAGAAACAGTGAAA
This sequence comes from Pictodentalium vernedei, assembly GCA_031216915.1. Taxonomy (NCBI): domain Eukaryota; kingdom Metazoa; phylum Mollusca; class Scaphopoda; order Dentaliida; family Dentaliidae; genus Pictodentalium; species Pictodentalium vernedei. The sequence continues at coordinate 19,161,187 of CM062291.1, read as the reverse complement.
ATAAAAGTGTGGAAGAATAATAATAATAACTAGAGGAAGTGATTGTACCTTCGGAACAATACACAGGATTTTCCTTAGTGTTTTTACTGACTGTTCTACTCAGGAAGTCCTAAGGGAGCTCCATACCAAATAAAGTTTGAATTTTTTTCTGTTTTGTGAAATGTTTTGGCAGAAAGATGTTAACCAACTACCATTTTGTGCCCTTGATTAATAGAGAAGTTTATTACAGTCATTCCTGTGAAAAGTTCAAGTCAATTGCCCCTTCCAGTCCAAAGATATCGGCTCCTGCATATTTGAGTGTTTTTGGACGGTTTTGGCTGGAAAAACATTTTCCGCAATATGCAGATAGTTTTATTTATCAGAACTAATGAGTCTAGACATAATAAAGTAAAAAAAACACAAGAAAATTTTTTTCAATTTTCTGGTCACAGTGTCCCGAAGCCATGTTTGAGAGCTAGCAGAAGCCAAATGAAGGACAACTCCAATTCCAAAAGACGATTACTTTTCATGTACACTGTGAATTCAACATTTCAAACCTCAGAAGCTTTCAAATCATCCCCGTTATCGTGTACTCTGACCCCAAAGTAGCCCGGTCGTAACAAAAATTTCGGACATTTGGTCGAAAATTTCAGTCCGTATCAGACCGAAAATTTTCAGTGTAGAAAAAAAAAGAATTTTTCGTCTCAAAATTGAACGAAACGCATCAAAAACGAAGAAAAGGTTTTCGATTTTTTGGCCGCCATTTTGGATTAATAAAAAATTGAAACGAAATTCTTTCAATTTTCCTTATAAAGCGGTATAACTGCCTTCAATTTGGATCCCTGTTAGAGGGCTCATTATATTTAAATTTCGATATTTCAATCCAAAATGGCCGATTTTCGAGATAACTTTCCGTTTTGTGAAAAATTTTGGCCGAAAACATAAAAAATGGAAAAAAATACCGATTATGTTTGTTTTAGACAAGAGTAATTCTGACAAGTCTGTCGAGAAATTAAGTCGATAGCATTTATCCTTCATGAGATATTGCCCAACAAGAAACATTTTCCCCCAAATACTGATGGTTTTATTTATTAGGACTCATGGCCGTCATTGATAGTTTTTATTTATGAGAACTAATGAATCTAGACATAATAAAGTAAAAAAAACACAAGAAATTTTTTTTCAATTTTTGGTCACAGTGTCCTGAAGCCATGTTTGACTGCTAGCAGAAGCCAAAGGAAGAACAAGTCCAATTCCAAAAGACGATAACTGTTCATATGCACTGTGAATTCAACATTTCTAACCTTAGAAGCTTTCAACTCATCCCCGTTGTTGAGTACTGTGACGGCAAAGTAGCCCAGTCGTAACAAAAATTTCTGACTTATAGTCGAAAATTTCAGTCCGTACAGGACCGAAAATTTTCAGTGTAAAACAAAAAAAAAATTTTTTCATCTCAAAATTGAACGAAACGCATAAAAAACCCAAAACATTTTTTTTAGATTTTTTGGCCGCCATTTTGGATTAACGAAAAATCGAAACGAAATTCTTTCGATTTTTCTTATAAAGCGGTTCTACTGCCTTCAATTTGGATCCCTTTTAGAGGGCTCATTATATTTAAATCTCGATATTTCAATCCAAAATGGCCGATTTTCGAGATAACTTTCCGTTTTGTGAAAAGTTTTGGAAGAAAACATAAAAATGGAAAAAAATACCGATTATGTTTGTTTTAGACAAGAGTAATTCTGACAAGTCTGTCGACAAATTAAGTCGATAGCTCCTTTCCTTCATGAGATATTGGCCTGTGAAGGTTTGGGCGTTTTTGGGCACTTTTGCCCAAAAAGAAACATTTTGCCCCAAATAGTGATGGTTTTATTTATTAGGACTCATGGCCGTCATTGATAGTTTTTATTTATGAGAACTAATGAATCTAGACATAATAAAGTAAAAAAAAACATGAAATTTTTTTTCAATTTTTGGTCACAGTGTCCCGAAGCCATGTTTGACTGCTAGCAGAAGCCAAATTAAGAACAACTCCATTTCCAAAAGATGATAACTGTTCATGTACACTGTGACTTCAACATTTCTAACCTTAGAAGCTTTCAAATCGTCCCCCTTGTTGAGTACTGTGATGGCAAAGTAGCCCGGTCGTAACAAAAAAATCCGACTTTTGGTCGAAAATTTCTAAGTCCAAACCGAATTTTTTGCTGGTGCAAAAAAAATTTTGTTTTTCGTCTCCAAATGGCCTGAAACGCATAAATAATCAAAAATAAAAATTCGATTTTTCGGCCGCCATATTGGATTGTCGGAAATTCGAATCGAATTTTTTTCGATAATTTTTACAATTCGGTGATACAATCTTCATTTCTAAGCCATTTTGGATGGTTCAGCATATCCCTGTCCCGAGATTGAGTTCAAAAATGGTCAAATTTTGAAAAAAAATTTCGTTTCGAAAAATGTTTTGGCAGAAAGGTGTTAACTGCATACACTTTTGTACCATAGGCTGATAGAGGGGTGTATTGCTGACATGTCTGAGAAAATTTCAAGTCAATCGCCCTTTCCAGTCCAAAGATATGAGCTGCCGACTATTTTTGTTAAAGGGTTAACTAAAACATTTTCAGAAAAATGTGAATATGACGTTCGGTTACAACTTATGACCCTTTATGAGTACAGAAACTTTAAAAAAAATCGTTCAGAGCGTTTTCGAGGAATAGTGAAAATAAAAGTGTGGAAGAATAATAAAAAAAACTAGAGGAAGTGATTGTACCTTCGGAACAATACACAGGATTTTCCTTAGTGGTTTTAGTCACTGTTCTACTCAGCAAGTTCTAAGGGAGCTCGATACCAAATAAAAATTTGAATTTTTTATGGTTTCGTGAAATGTTTTGGCAGAAAGGTGTTAACCAACTACCATTTTGTGCCCTTGATTATGAGTGAAATGTATTACAGTCATTCCTGTGAAAAGTTCAAGTCAATCGCCCCTTCCAGTCCAAAGATATCGGCTCTCGCATATTTGGGCGTTTTGGGGCGGTTTTGGCTGGAAAACATTTTCCGCAATTTGCAGATAGTTTTATTTATGAGAACTAATGAATCCAGACATAATAAAGTGAAAAAAAAAACCACAAGAAATTATTTTTCAACATTTCTAACCTTAGAAGCTTTCACATCATCCCCGCTGTTGAGTATTTTGACGGCAAAGTAGCCCGGTCGTAACAAAAAGTTCAGACTTTTGGTCGAAAATTTCAAAGTAGAGTAAGTCCAAACCGAAATTTTTTCTGGTGCAAAAAATTTTTTTTTTTCGTCATTCTTCGGTTTTTTCGTCTCAAAATTGAGAAGAACGCAAAAAAACGAATTTTTTATGAGCCTATTAACATACATTGACGCTAGGTGATATAATGGCAAGGTTTTTTTTTTACAGAAACCCTGTTTGATGTAAATGACTGGGGTCTTCTCGTTTGTCTGACAGCCATTGTTCAGGGGAGAAGCGTGATAACTACCATGATATTCGGAAGGTTGTTCTCGGGTTTCGGGGTTAGGACAGAGAAATTTGTGGAGGGGGTAATAGCTAGAGGGCCCTAGACTTCTAGTAAGGACAAAGCCTCCCCGAGAATATTTTGCAAAATTCACTCCTCTTTAAGATTCAATCTGATCAGTTGTAGCATGTGCTGCCCAACATTGGAGAGCATTTGTGAGGGCTCTAAGTTGTGCGAAATTGCATTGGGTCAATTCTCTCCTTTCCTTTTTTTTTGGGGGGGGGGGGTAAACATTTAGAAGACTTGCCCCCCCCCCCCCCCCCTTAATTCCATGGCTACGCTACTAAATCAAAACAGAAGCAATGTCGGCAGCACCTCTATGCAGTACGCCAGCTCCCAGAGGTCGCATCTAATGAAATTCTGTACTGACCGCCAAGGCTCCATACATTGGAACAACCATACCCATTCCAAACTGCGCATTATTACTATGTCGACCTCATTAAATGTCAATGAGTGGACGACATTATCAGTAAATCCACGGCAGCTGTAATTCCCATTCAGAAGTCCAAGACAACTGCTACCATAAATGTTTCAATGAACATTATTTTCGAAGATTTCCAACCGCTTTGGCATCCGACTCTCATGCGTTGAGGCGGAAAGACTACTACATGATAGGCAGTGATGTCGTGGACCCTCACGATTGCAGAAGAAATCAAGAATTCAGAAATCAAAAAACGAGCGCGTAATTGGGTGGGGTCGGGCGTTAGGTTGTGGGGGGGGGGGCTGACAATCATTATGAGCAGGAGTGTTAGTTTAATTTTTCACTCAAAACGTAAAATGACACTGAACGCCTACCCTATATAATCTAAAAAGCATATTTTCTGATTTTTATGTAATACACTCTGCTCTGGGATTTCTAATAAATAATTGGTACCTGGTATTGATGGTTTGGCAGTAACTTCGATTCAGTAAGGTGTGGTGAACCTACACACCGATAAATTACGCTGATTGCATTAGTTGAAATTATGTAGCCTAGCTATATTTAGTGATTTTAGGCACACCGTCTTTGCATTGCCAGTGACAGTGTGTTAACAACGCGAATTCAGGAAACATTGCACAACCTGTAAATATATTACGACGAAATCAATCAGGTTTTCGTAACATATTGGGGCTGTAAATTATTATCCATTTCTATACAATTTGGGATTGCAGTTCCCAGACATATTCGGTATTTAGTTTGTATTATTTTAGGGTGAACAAGCTGGGAAACATAATTGTGTCGATCGCCTTCGTAAATTACTCATGAAATCAGACCCAATTTTTAGCACATTTACCTTCCAGTAAAAAAATCTATTGAGTGTCATGTACTCAGCTTTCCTGTAGTCAAAGATTATATATCGTTGCAAAATGTACATCACTGGCAATGTATGGGAACTGTTCCTTATAAAGTATCGTCTATTGTTTTACATTGCGTTTGTTAATAACAGTAGTAAACACAGCCATTTATTATTGTACTTTCAACTTTCGAGACGCTGATGGAGTCACGTGGTCTTATTACCAAATATGGGATGTGCAGAGACCCGTTCATTAGAGTAGTTTTAGGGGTGGATCGTACATTCATGTAAATTGCTTATTGTTAACTCTGCTCACCCATCTGATGATATAGTTAAAGCCATCTTATGGCGACTTTAGATGTTTAACCTAATCATGTAATTCGATCAGACATGATTCATTCGGGTATACTTAACACTGTGCAGCCGATTATCACGCAAAATACCGTCTGATTTTCTATCCACGGTTCAACTTGTATAATTAATGTTTTTACCCTTTCTTAACTAAAACTTGTTTCCTAATTCAGTGAAACATGTGTCTTTTTCATACTCGTTCATAAAATGGTTAAATTTCCACTACCATAGCAATATTTATTGGGTTATTGTTGTCCCAAACAATGTTCGGTCAGGATACTGACAGAAATAGTTCTTTCTGTCAGCATTACTGAACAAAATACGGGAATCCTGAAAGCAGCATCTTGAGTCAACCAACGTCACGTGTTACGTTATGGAAAGGTATAAAAGGCTGCATCACGGCTGTTCTCTCTCTCAGAGGACCCAACCTCTCACACTGGTCCTCACCCGAAGGTTCAACCGACATCAGACAAAGAGACCATCACGCCGCAACCGGTGACACCTGCCGAGTATCTGAACCTGTTCCTCCTTCAACACGAATAGACATGTCGAAATTAATCATTTACAGCCAATGAGGGTCGAAAGGGGCTTGTTCCCCATACCGTCCCAGCGCGCCTTCGGCGCGTTATACCATTCCATTCTCGCTCTCGCTGGTCTTTGATCAACAAACGCCCTTGAAAGCTAACAAATAAAAATTACCAATACTAAAAGCAAACTAGGCCCCTATCGAAGCTCATGACATTCCTAATGATATTCCTAATTCCTAACAACTTTATACATGGCTTCTGTAAAAACCAACATCAAATATTTGGTAACAACGTGTTCTGACTCACCACTTTCACAAAGGAATGCGTCTTGGTGTGCCAGAACGCTAGAAATGTCTTTCTCTGCTTTTTCGAAACTTCTCGAGGGAAGGAAGTCCACTAGCATTAATGTTGGCAGCTCGCGGCAGAAACCTGCCCCCCCCCCCCCCCCCCCACACCTCCCAGCCAAAACACAAACACGTTCAAATTGCTCTGCGACCCCTGTGGAGTGCATTCAAGTCAGTAAGAGGTAATCGACTGTCAGTACGACGCCATCACATTTTTTATTCGACATAAATTTTAATAACAAAGAAAGTGACAATATTCAGCAGAAATCTAATTTTGTTGTGACATCTGACAATACCGTCGGAATTGCCACCGTCATCAAATTCAATGAGGGCGGGGGAGGGGATGAGTAGCTGGTGTCATATGCCCATAAAAAATAACACACTCTCAGTGTTCTACTTTCCATTTCAGTTTAGGATACAAAATACCACTTGACATTGTGTACAGCATTCGCTAAGTTGAGGTCGCCGGGTGCAAAATGATCAATGTTTTTCAGACGTGTTCCCTGGCTTGGACGCCCGAGTCCATAGAGTCTAATGGGTGTTTGTGTTGGGTGGGGGTTGGGCAGTCGCGTCGGATAGTTTTACGGATGGAGGAAGAGCCTCAACATCCAAGTTCTGAATAACGGCCACTTTAACCCGTATCGTAGTACCGTTTTGTCAGGTGAAAGTGGTGATCGAAAGAAAAAAGTTTGGTTTTGGATAAAAAAATTTCAGTCCAAACCGGACCAAAAAGTTTCCAGGTAAAAAAAAAATTGTTTTCGTCTCAAAATTGAACAAAACACATAAAAAACAAAAACAGAAATTTCCGGATTTTGGTCGAAAATGTCCAAGTCCGAACCGGAGTGGAAGGTCTTCAGCCATCAGAAGCCAAGTGAATAAAACCCTATTCCCATGGGGTGGGGGTAAGGTTTAAAGAGACCGTGAATGTTGCCATTTCAATCACGGCAGCCTTATACGAGTCAAGAACGCCGAGTATTCTCGTGCCAAAAAGAGGGTGTACGGACCGTTGAGATGCCGAGAGTGTACTTTTAGCGACCGCCCGAAGCCAAACACAACAAAATTGAGCTCCCAGACTATGGGGAATCTTTTAACCTATATTCGGGCTACACATTCTCAATCATCGCCACTTTTAACCCACTCCGGTAATACAGTATAATTAGGTCAAAGTACCAGTCTGAAGACCGATTTTTCGTTTTTTGGCGTAGTGTGAAAAAAAAACAAAACATTTTTCGTCTCAAAATTGAACGAAACGCATAAAAAACGAAAAAATTTTTTTTCGATTTTTTGGCCGCCATTTTGGATTAACGAAAAATCGAAACGAAATTCTTTCGATTTTTTTTATAAAGCGGTATTACTGCCTTCAATTTGGATCCCTTTTAGAGGGCTCATTATATTTAAATCTCGATATTTCAATCCAAAATGGCCGATTTTCGAGATAACTTTCCGTTTTGTGAAAAATTTTTGCAGAAAACATAAAAAACAGAAAAAAATACCGATTATGTTTGTCTTAGACAAGAGTAATTCTGACAAGTCTGTCAAGAAATTAAGTCGATAGCTTTTTCCTTCATGATATATTGGCCTATGAAGCTTTGGGCGTTTTTGGGCGTTTTTGCCCAACAAGAAACATTTTACCCCAAATATTGATGGTTTTATTTATTAGGACTCATGGCCGTCATTGATAGTTTTTATTTATGAGAATTAATGAATCTAGGCATAATAAAGTAAAAAAAAAGATAAGAAAATTTTTTTCAATTTTTGGTCACAATGCCCCGAAGCCATGTTTGACTGCTAGCAGAAGCCAAACGAAGAACAAGTCCAATTCCAAAAGAGGATAACTGTTCATGTACACTGTGAATTCAACATTTCTAACATTTCTAACCTTAGAAGCTTTCAAATCATCCCCGTTGTTGAGTAATGTGATGGCAAAGTAGCCCGGTCGTAACAAAAATTTCCGACTTTTGGTCGAAAATTTTCAAGTCCAAACCGAAAATTTTTCTGGAGCAAAAAAAATTTTTTTTTCGTCTCCAAATGGCCCGAAACGCATAAATAACCGAAAATAAAAATTCGATTTTTCGGCCGCCATTTTGGATTAACGAAAAATCGAAACGAAATTCTTTCGATTTTTCTTATAAAGCGGTATTACTGCCTTCAATTTGGATCCCTTTTAGAGGGCTCATTATATTTAAATATCGATATTTCAATCCAAGATGGCCGATTTCCGAGATAACTTTCCGTTTTGTGAAAAATTTTGGCCGAAAACATAAAAAATGGAAAAAAATACCGATTATGTTTGTTTTAGACAAGAGTAATTCTGACAAGTCTGTCAAGAAATTAAGTCGATAGCTTTCTTCCTTCATGAGATATTGGCCTATAAATGTTTGGGCGTTTTTGGGAGTTTTTGCCCAACAAGAAACATTTTGCCCCAAATACTGATGGTTTTATTTATTAGGACTCATGGCCCTCATTGATAGTTTTTATTTATGAGAAATAATGAATCTAGACATAATAAAGTAAAAAAAAACACAAGAAAATTTTTTTCAATTTTTGGTCACAGTGTCCTGAAGCCATGTTTGACTGCTAGCAGAAGCCAAATTAAGAACAACTCCACTTCCAAAAGATGATAGCTGTTTATGTACACTGTGCCTTCAACATTTCTACCCTTAGAAGCTATCAAATCGTCCCCCTTGTTGAGTACTGTGACGGCAAAGTAGCCCGGTCGAAACAAAAATTTCCGACTTTCTAAGTCCAAACCGAAAGTTTTTCTAGTGCAAAAAAAATTTTTTTTTTCGTCTCAAAATGGCCTGAAATGCATAAATAACCGAAAATAAAAATTTGATTTTTCGGCCGCCATTTTGGATTGTCGGAAATTCGAATCGAAATTTTTTCGATGGGTTTTACAATTCGGTGATACAGTCTTCATTTCTAAGCCATTTTAGTTGATTCAGCATATCCCTGTCCCGAGATTGAGTTCAAAAATGGTCAAAATTTGAATTTTTTTTTAGTTTTGAAAAATGTTTTGGCAGAAAGGTGTTAACTACGTACATTTTTGTACCATACGCTGATAGATGGGTGTTTTGCTGACATGTCTGAGAAAATTTCAAGTCAATCGCCCTTTCCAGTCCAAAGATATGAGCTGCCGACTATTTTTGTTAAAGGGTTAACTAAAACATTTTCAGAAAAATGGGAATGTGACGATTAGTTACAACTTATGACCCTTTATGAGTAGAGAAACTTTAAAAAAAATCGTTCAGAGCGTTTTCGAGAAATAGTGAAAATAAAAGTGTGGAAGAATAATAAAAAAAAAAAAAAAAAAAAAAAAAAAAAAAAAAAAAAAAAAAAAATAATCTTTACAATAACAAATAGATTTTCCCTTTAGGAAAATCCAAATTACCATTTCATATCTTTCTTGGGTGGCAACAAGTAAAGATATGTTCCGCGTTTCACGTTGTTCTCTGTATTCAAGTGTAAAGTATGCACAAAGAATACCGTATCATATTTTTGTATATACGAAGCAATCTGCCTTAGTCTTGGTGTATTTGCTTAATAAATCTTATCTTATCTATCTTCCTTGGGTGGCAACAAATGAAAATATATTCCGGTTATTACGTGCAAAATTTGTTCTCAGCTTAGAATTACGAGCATTCAATCATTTATCTCAACATCGCCCTGGTAACAGAGGCAGAGGCGAGTTTGCATACAATATTTACACATCCATTCCTTGATCCGAATCGTTCAAACGCGCTTTTCTCCCTATTTAAGTGTATTCCTTGAAAAATCACCGTATCATATCTCCCTTGGGTGGTAACGAGTAAATGATATGTTCCCCGTTTCACGTTGTTCCCCGTATCCGAGTCTATTACGCGCAAAATAATCGTATCATATCTTCCTTGGGTGGCAACAAGTAAAGATATATTCCGCGTTATTTCGCAACAAGCAAATATGAATTACACACTATAGCTAAAACCTCGCCCTGGTAACAGAGGCAGAGGCAAGTTAGTTCGTATACCGTATTTACACATTCAATCACCTCTTAGGCGGAATCGTTCAATCATCCAAAAGCGCGCCTCCATGTCACCGCCCCAATTCCCAATCCACGCCAATCAGACATCAGTAACGCTAATGAAAAATATTCTCTTTTTATACCTTCCTTGCGTAGTAATAAAGCCAACCACCCACTTGTCTTGGCCCCCACCCACTTTTGCAGCATATATATGCCCCCCCCCCCCCCACTGACCTGTATGCGGCCCCTGCTATAATGTCTACACTGACAATTATAGGCTAGGGTGTCCATGCATCCCCACCCAATCCCCCAATACGCATGGTGTACGCACCCACCTGTACACAATGATCCTAATCTCACGAGAGAAACACGCTATGTTCAACACCAACGGGCCTCTAGGTGTAATTGCTTTTCACACTAATTTTTCTCCCCCCCCCCCCCCCCCCCACTGCATGTGTAACATATGTGTGTTCCGGATGAGATAGCAGGGAGAGACAGATGTATCTCACCCCACCCATGTGACGTTATACATTTATAACGTTATTATGACGTTATGCATATCGTATCAGTTTCTTGCTACCAACTAGGCTAATTCATATTGACGTCATTGGAATGCAGTGTGATCAAAGTTCGCTGCTCTTAAACTCTTCAACCCTCAAGCTGCAACCGTTCCTAATCGATTTCGTGGTGTATATACGTTTGGTATATACATAACTTGTGCATGCTTTTTCCGATGGTGTCACCAGTTTCTCAAAACAACGAATACACAATGAGTTGATTGAATCAGCACGTGACTCCCGATTACCTCTGGCTAACGTAATCGCTGCATGGTGGGGGAGAAAAATCATCCCCGATGAGTCTGAAGGTGGGAATGGGGAAATCTCACCCTCGAGGTAAGATATTTGAACCAGTCCCTCGGCAAGCCTCGGGTCTGGTTCAAATATCTTGCCCCTCGGGTGAGATTTCCCCATCCCACCTCGAGACTCACCGGGGATCATGATAATACGCCACATCCCTGGTCTTCTGCACGGGGAAGCTACACGGAAATGTATACATATATATATACATATTTGTTTCTTTTTTTACTTGGTTCGTACCCTTTCCCAATCACCTTGAAAGCAGCGTTGCTTCTTAATAGCTGTGTTCAATAATGTTAACCAGCAATAAGTCAATGTCGCTCTCCATTCTTACGTGGAATTGTACAGGCATCATGTCTAATGCCTCATACCTCAGCAATATCTTGCATTCTCAGAAAGTGATGTTGTTGGTATAAGTGAGCACTGGCTTCAGATAAAAGATCTTCACTTTCTGAATACTTTACATGCATCGTACTGCGTACACGCCGTTAGCGAATTTTCGCAACGTCTCCCAATGCAAAGGGGTAGGTTTAAAGGTGGAGTTGCATTAGTCTGGAAAAAGGAATTCGACAGTCGTATTTCTACAATAGAGTTGAATGATCGTAGAATTATTGACGTTCAGTTGCAAGTCTCGAGATCGGAATACATATACATTTTAGTACTGAAATGGTTAACCGGATAACCGGTTTGAAACAGGTTACCTACCTAACCGATTAAAAAAACGTCAACCGGTTATCTGAAATATCGATAGTGATCGTCATTTATGGTTAAAACGTAGTAAATCTGCAGCTTCTCCTTTGGGATAGATTACACCTCGACGCAGCGCTGTATATATTGAGAAATAATCGATTTTGGCGTTCAAGACTTTGACTTCGTTAATGATCGGCAATTTCCGTGAGTACTGAGTAACCGCAAAAACTATTCCGTATTATGTATACAAACGAACGTTGTCGAGTACTCGACAACGTTCGTTTGTATACACACTACGGAATAGTTTCGAAGAATACTGTTTACCAATTCCTATAGTTTTCGACCCCAGATTCGGTGAAATAATGGTTACGGTTAACCGGATATTATCCGGCTATAGCTGTCAGTTAGTCGGTTGTGAAAATGAGCCAACCGTTTCAGCCCTAATACATTTTTTCAGATCTACCTTCCGTCCACTAATTATACTATTCAATTCTACAGAGAATACATTGATAAGATCTCTGGTATAATGAATGTATATTCATCTCTAAAAAAAAGTTATAATTATGGGCGATTTTAACGCAGACCTCAACAAGAACAACTCTAGGTGTATCTACTCCTCCCACCTGTTAAGAACACATGGTCTTGTCTCACTATCCCAAACTGATAAGTGTGTGGCTAGAGCAAACACATTTGTCTCATCTACTAGATACGACGGATCAACAATAGATCACATAATTATTTGTAAGTCTGATTTATACGACGATTATGTAGTTGAGATCATCGATGACTGCTCTCTCAACGTATCCAACCACCGACCGGTTCAGGAAAAATTAACCTTTAGTACATGCCAACAACTCCAAAATCTCACTGATATTCTCCCTCCTCCAAAATATAACTGGAAGCGTTTCAGAGATGAGAGCAACCTGCAAGAAAGTTATGTATTGCTGCTGGAAGACTCACTCCCATGCAATAAAATTAAAAATATCGAAGATTTAAATCAGTATTGTGATAAATTTATAGTCGCTCTGGATACTGCAGCCAAAAAGTGTGTTCCTAAAAAAAAGGTTTAGGTCCCATTTGAAGCCCCTCTGGAACAGTACACACCAACCTCTTCACAACACCATGCTTCAACTGAGGAAAAGCTGGATTTCTATGGGTAGACCGACTGATACAAATAACCCACATCTGATTTCTTATAATACAAGTAAGCATATATTCCGCTGTGAATTTCGTAAAAGTTCGATGAAGAACTTACAGGTCATCGACAGCGAAATAGATAAATGCGCTGAGCTGGACCAGGAACGTTTTTAAGCTTTTTAACAAAAAGCGCTCTGACCGTGAAAAATCTGGTGAGCCATTTTCTAAGCACAATGGCAATACTCCAAGAAACCCAGAAGACATATTATCAGCATGGGCAGGTTACTATGAAGAAATATATACCCCACTAGCGGATCCCTCATTTGACAACAATCACTTTATATCTGTTAACGAGTCAGTTGAAGAGAAGCTGAAAGATACGACCCTTAGTAAAATTGACAATGTTCTCTCATTCCCAGTGACGTCATCTGAATTGCTCCAGGTTGTGTCCAGGTGCAGTAAAGGTAAAGCCGCTGGATGGGATAATATCAGCTACAAGCATATCATCTTGGTGGCGAACCCCTAACCATATGCTTGTCACATATCTTAACTAAAGTGTTTACCCTTCAACACATACCCGAGAAGGCCAAAAGAGGTATCATCGTATCCCTCCACAAAGGTAATAACAAACCCAAACATTCGTTAAACAATTTTATCATATGACTCGTCCGTTTTGTTCACTTTAAAACATTTGATATTTTGTTTTCATATTGATCAGTGATAAATAAAGCCTTCCGTCAATTTCATTGGTCAATTTCAAAACTAGACAATTTGATTGGCTGAACAAATTAAACTGGGCCACATTTTCATAATTTGCATAATTAGAGTTGGGAGCTTCCATTGGTCAATTTAAAATTTGATTGGCTAAACAAAATACAACTGGGTGACATTTGTATAATTTCAGTAGGGAGAATTTACGTTATCTGTCCTATTTAGGGTTGGTTGTATTGTATTAATCTTTTACCTGCAAGAAAAACACCATTCATTTTTTTTATATTTTCACTTTTTGCTTCCAAAACATAGGTTATGACCCCTCATTGGAACGAGCTCGACGAGCTCGTTCCAATGAGGGGGTCATGACCTATGTTTTGGAAGCAAAAAATGAAAATATTTAGTTATACGAGGATGTTTTTTCAACTCAAGTTAGGTGATCGGTTAAAAAGTCATACTAAGTGGCTAATTTGTGCGTGTGTGTGTCGTATGATAAATAGAATATAAAATGAGTGTTTTTCTCATATAATATTTATGAAACTCAGCCGAATTTTCCGTCTTGGCTCGCCAGAGGCTCGCCAAAACGTAAAATTCTTAGACTCGTTTCATAAATATTATATGAGAAAAACACTCATTCCATACCCTCTATATAGGGCGATTAGTTTACTTCCCGTCATGTATAGATTATAGAGATGTTAATACTCCGACGAATAGAATTATGCACGCCAAAATTAATCGAAGTTCATCCTCTTCAGCATGGGTTTCAAAAGGGTGTGAGCTGCTTAATGCCTCACACTTCTGAAAGCGGTAATAAGTTATTTGTTTGCTTTTTGGATGTATGGAAGGCATTCGACACAGTTTGGATAAATGGCCTTTTGTATAGATTGATGGATTGATGGAGCGTGGTATAACTGGTCGAATATGGCGAATGCTACATCTTCTGTTATCTGGGGTAACATGTCGCATAAAATTTAAAGATCGCCTATCAGACTGCTTCGAAGCCAAACAAGGAACAAGACAAGCAGGGATTTTATCACCACTTTTCTAAATGCTTTTTCTGAATACCGATCTGGAACAATCTGGTGCAGGCTTGTTGATGTACTCACTGGATTGCTGTGCTCCAACCTTTGCTGATGACATGACTCTGCTTTCTCTAACAGAATCAGGTCTAAAGTGCCTCATCGATATATGCGAAAACTACAGTAAAAATGGCGATATAAATACAATCCTTCCAAAACCAATGTAGTGACTTTTAATGAAACCAAGGCGGAGTTTTCGAGACACTAAAGACATTGGCGCTTAAGTGAATCTCCTATCCCAGAGTTAGAATGTGTTACCCATTTAGGAATCCCTCTTCACAAGCTCTATTTCAATAAGTAGTTCGTGTCAACAATTTGCAATAAAATAAGAAGCACATTCCTAATGTTGTCAAACGCTGGACAATATTCCTTACGCATAACCACACAGCGTCTTTGGTGTCAGAAAAAAATCCAAAATCCATAGATGGTGTCTCAAAACACTACAAGGTCTTCCTGTCAGTACTAAAACAAATTTTGTTCAGAGACTTCTCGGCATGCACGACTTAAACAGCATGATTAATAAACGAAAACTTTCCTTTTTTGGAGCCCTTTGTAATTACAGAGGAAATAAAGAAGCAAAACAAGCTTTCATACTCAGAGTGCACTAGTTTATTATCAAACGTAAATTTAATAATTACTCATTTATAGAAGACATAAATAGAATAGTTCAGCTTTATAACGTCAATGAGTTCATCATATGATTCGTCCGTTTTGTTCACTTTAAAACAGTTGATATTTTGTTTTCATATTAATCAGTGAAAAATAAAGCCTTCCGTCAATTTCATTGGTCAATTCCAAAACTAGACAATTTGATTTACTGAACAAAATGAAACTGGGCCACATTTTCATAATTTGCATAATTAGAGTTGGGAGCTTTCATTGGTCAATTTAAAAAATGGACAATTTGATTGGCTAAACAAAATACAACTGGGCCACATTTGCATAATTTCAGTAGGGAGAATTTACGTTATCTGTCCTATTTAGGGTGGGTTATATTGTATTAATCTTTTACCTACAAGAAAAACGCCATTTATTTTTTTATATTTTCATTTTTTTGCTTCCAAAACATAGGTTATGACCCCTCATTGGAACGAGCTCGACGAGCTCGTTCCAATGAGGGGTCATAACCTATGTTTTGGAAGCAAAAAATGAAAATTTTTAGTTATACGAGGATGTTTTTTCCAAGTGCCGTCTGCAACTCAAGTTAGGTGATGGGTTAAAAATTCATACTAAGTGGCTAATTTGTGCGTGTGTGTGTCATATGATAAACAGAATATGAAATGAGTGTTTTTCCTCATATAATATTTATGAAACTCGTCCGAAATTTCCGTTTGGGCTCGCCAGAGACTCGCCCAAAAGGAAAATTCTTAGACTCGTTTCATAAATATAAAATGAGAAAAACACTCATTCCGTATCCTCTGTATATGTTAGGTTTTAAGAAAGATAATTCATCCCCCCAAAACTCCTCTGGAAACAAATAGTACGATATCAGGTGAACCAAATACATTATAACAAATGGCTTGATCGCCTGAATGACAGTAGTGCATGCAATCGCTTTCCAAGTGTGCATAAAAAGGTTGAGGTGTCATGCCTGTGGAAGACTTGCAGAAAATATTCGGAAAATAAAACAACATTCATTTTAGTTGCTAAACGTCTCACCAGGACGTACCAATCCAATCCCATAGTCTGTACAATGTGCCAATGTCTCGTGTCAGCCATTTTGGCCTGTAGCGGTTTGAACAGTATTCGTAACTCTGTGTGGTACTCAATAAACGACTTGTTAGGCATTCCATGTTACTTGTACGTGGATCAGCTCCGTGAGGAGGCAATTCTGTCTCTATTTTTAAGTTATGTCCCGGAAGATGTTTTAGAATTTGTTGAAGACGTACCAAAGTTCGTTCACTTCTTTGTTACGTCATCAGCAAAGCTATGGAATACATATACAGAAGTAGTGAGCACATTGACTCGACTATGCATCTCTCCAATGATTCGGTCAGCTTCATTCACTCGGAAAATTCGCCATTAGCCACCCTACTCATTTGATTATTTTAACCACATACGTCTGTATATCAAATATCCAGTGAACGACTTGAAAGTCATATCTCTTGGAGAGTTAAATGTTAGAACAATTGCAATTTTTATGTTGCTGCCCTGGTGGCAGCAGCATCAAAACAGTTTTTACTCAGAGAATAGTATTCGGTGTTATTGGAGCCTATGGAGTGTGACAAATAGTCTAAAAGACTACATTAATAATAGTAATAACCACTTAACATAGCCCCCACCCCCTGAATCTCTCATAATGTCTTAACATCTTGTTTCAATAAGAGGATGAGAAAGTCAAACGTTCTTCAGAAGGGTGAAACAGTTTTTACAGCAGCACTCCGCATCCAGAGCGGAAGACAGTGCCATTCGCGACTGTTTCCTCCTCCAGAACTGTATGTTCTTCAATCTATTTTTTTTCTTTTCTTTGTCAGTAGATCTGGAGTCGGACGATCTATTAAACTACCCTACTGTATATATAAACCTGCAGATATAAATTTATGCATTGTCCATGTAATTTTTGTTTCTTTCATTTTTCTTGTTCTTCAATTTTGTTCACAGTTTTTGTTCGTTTTGTTATAAATATATATGCTCTTCGATATCGGAGGAAATAAAGGAATATATATAATCTCAAAATTGCTAATGCTATGGTTTTCGGTTAGAAAATGATGCGGTATCGGTTAACTCATAACCTCAAGTTTTATTCTACTCAGATGGTTTTGCATTCTCTCATACAATTTGGTACCCGTCTCTCCCACGTACACAACTTCATTGCACTTGTCGCAGAGAATCCCATATGCCACATCCCTGGACATGCAGGTGATCTTGCCTATGTAGCAGGCCGTTCCGTTCTTGTCTGCGAATTGTTTTGTTTGGAGCATAAACCCACAGATTGCACAGATTTTCTCGCATCTATCAGAACCAGCCCATTCATTGTTGAACACTTTATTATTCTTGCTATGAACTATAATATCTCCCAAATTTTTCAGTCTTTTGTATGAAATCAGGGGAGGTTTCTCGAATGCCAACTTCATGCGTTTTGAGCGGTGTAAAATGGGCAGCCGCTCTCGTGTTATTTTCCTGATGTCGGGGAGGCATCGCGAGTATATGATCACAAACGAGACTCTTTCGCTGGTTGATTTGTTGGATAGTTTTTTAAGAAACTGTTTACGCTCGACCTGGTCGACCTTTTGTAGTTGTTTGCTTACAGACTTCTCGTCGTAACCTCTGGCATGCAGGTGTTGTTTTATATCATTTTTATGACCTTCATATTCAGCATTATCCGAACAAATTCTTTTTACTCTTGAAGCTATTCCATATGGTATCGATCTTTCAGTGTTGATTGGGTGATCCGACTTTGCGTGCAGGTATTGATGCGTGTCCATGGGTTTGTATATAAACCGGTTTTAAGAAATCCGTCTTCAGTTTTGACTACCGTGTCCAAGAATTCTATCCTATTTTTAGACCACTTAAATAAACTTGTATTCTTGGGTGTATCGTATTTGCCAAAGAATAATATTGTTTCAGAGACTCCAACCCATGCGTCCATACTCCCCAGATATCATCAACGTACCGTACCTGTTCAAGATGGTGTAACTTCGATGCTTTTGACAGTTTCCCATTCACCCATATATGCGTACGCATAATTCATCTCTAGTCGCGAACCTATTGCAACGCCGTCCGTTTGTAAATAATATCTTTCTTTAAATGAAAAACTGTTCTTGTCCAAAACAGTTTCTATTAGTTTAAGACCTATCTCTGTTGGGAATAATTTTCTTTGAGAGTTTTCTAGTGCTTTTTTACATGCTAATATATCTTCATCACGTGGGATACTTGGATATAGTTTTTTGACGTCCATACTATTAGTTACCCCGTGTCTGATCACGTGGTACGGGTTTTTACCTACCCGAAGCCAGCCGTATCCCATTCGGCCGAAAGGCCTCATGGGATACGGCTGGCTTCGGGTAGGTAAAAACCCGTACCACGTGATCAGACACGGGGTAACGAATTTATCTATTGACTTTCCGTTTTAGAAGTACAATCTATTTCATGTGTGAACACACACAGCATGAGATCTTTTATCTTCCATTGTTGAGCCATACAGGTTTCTGTGGAATTTTTGTGCAAAAGAGTTTTTGTGAAAATATGCCGATATGACTAGTATAAAAAAATTATTGAATTTCTTTTTTTTTTTTTTTGCCTCAAAAACATAGCTTATGAACCCCACATTGGAGGGTACTCGACAGGCTCATTCCAATAAGGGGTCATGAGCTATATTTTGGAGATAAAAAATTAAAATATAATACATGTACACTGTAAAACTGGAATGACGATTTTTTGCGAATAGTGCAGGCCGTGATCAGACATGGGATAACAAATTTACATGTATCTATTGACTTCTACGGGGTATGGACAATTTGTAGATTTCGGAACGAAGCTTCCACTGGGTATGGGAAATTTGTCAGTGACTGGGCGGACGTATCGTGGGTTTCAATGAATATGGTCTCATACCATGTAACTATCAACCAATCAAATCAAAAAATTCACTTTAGTCAATAGATAAAGTACATTATGCTGTTTTCAGGGAGTGGTTGGGGTATGCAATCAAGTATGTCCAGGAAATGTGTGGTGTCGCGTATGTAGGATGGTAACGGCTCAACGTGTTGTTTTAATTCAGACTCCATTGCGTCTGCTGTTTTCTCTTGTGGGTGGTTTATTCCCGAAATTATTGTTCTTAAAGGGGCTTCATTTTGGGTTGACCTTTTACTCTTCCAGACTATGACTGCTTAGGTATCGTGTGCGCTAATACGTTTTGTCTATCAGTTTCTTTTTTTCTAGTTTTTTGAGCTAGCTTTTAATCTTGTTTGTTATTTTCTCTGTCAGATTTACAGGTACTTCTTTGTATGTTGTTTAGTCCTCCAACTCCATCAAGATCTCATTTTCATATTTTCCTGCATCCAAAACGGTTATTCCAGACCCTTTATCGGCTGGTCGCACGACTATTGTATTATCATTTAACAACTCTTTCAAAGCCTTCTCTTCCATTTTTGTTATGTTGTTCCGCACGCTTGTTTTATGCCCTTCAAAATATCTTCCAGTACTATCTCTAAATAATGGTCAAGATGTTTATCTATTCCCTCTTTAGGGGCCCACGTGCTGCGCTCTCTAAATTAATGTTTTATATATTCTGAACTTCTACAGATTCGTCATTTTTGGGGGGGTTCTCAGACTTTTTGTCGATAATCTTTTTTGAATAACCCCGGGGATTCAGTTTTGATTCATCCCTACGGAACGTGGAAATATTTTGTGACTATCAGTATTTGTATTTCATTATTTTAGGCCCATTTGTCTTTTTCATACATACAATCATTTGTGCAACCCGAAAATGACAATCATGCAGAAAGAGATAGAAATTTAATTCATTTGTACTCACCAGTTTTTCAGGTTCGAATCGCACCACCTGTAATTTTGACCATACTCACAATACACATGAATCCCTATTCCCATCATATTCATCAAACCTGTTATATCCTCATCTGTTGCCCAGCTCTCAATACTACCATTTGTTTTGGATCTGTTTCTAATGAATCCTGTTACTGGTCCATCTGTATATTTAGACATTATTTTTGCGTGATGTTCCACATAGTCCATTACT
Organism: Pictodentalium vernedei; assembly: GCA_031216915.1. Classification (NCBI taxonomy): domain Eukaryota; kingdom Metazoa; phylum Mollusca; class Scaphopoda; order Dentaliida; family Dentaliidae; genus Pictodentalium; species Pictodentalium vernedei. The sequence continues at coordinate 19,141,013 of CM062291.1, read as the reverse complement.
CATTTCCGTATTACATGATGATATTCCTCATCGACCTTACTGATATTGCTTATGCATCTATAAAAACAATTTCCATCTGCACTGACATTATAAGTTACAGGGCGTTTAGTTGGCAGATACAGTGTCATATACGGCTCAGAGAAAACACGTAAATTTCGAGCTCTGTGGTATATCTAAGGTAAATGTTGTCAAGGACATGTACATGCAACTACAAACAAAAAGATTAACTTGAAGACAACCTGGTTTGTTTAGACATGTCATGAAGGAATTAAGATAGAGAACACCTGGTCATTGTCTATGTATTGCATTGATAAAGGTGATTAAGATATAGGGAATCTTTGTTTATAAGAAAATATGATAGTGTCACATTGTATAGTTATGCAAATAGATCAGAGACAACTGGTAAGTTTGATTACATAATAGATAAAGTTATTATGATCAAGGTCTCGCATGTTCGATTATGTCATAGATAAGATTGTGTCACGTCGCAGGTGTTTGATAACCCGGTACGATCGCGGCGGTGTCTGATTGGTCAAAACAAGTATCCAATGAGAGCAAGGCGGTGTCTGATTGGTCAAACAGTTGTCCAATCAAATCATTCCATATGGCGTTATGTTCCATGGGACCAATAGTTAAGCGTGTTGTAAAATTATCCCACGCGGGCGTTCTCTGATTGGTCAAACAACTGTCCAGTCAGATCCTGCCATGCAGTATTTTCTGCGTGGCAAATAGATGAATGATCCGAAGTGTGACAATAAAAGACAAGCAAGATTGGAAGCTTTTATCATTCTTTCAAAATTATTTGAGCATCTTCTGAACACGTTTATTTCGAGTGAAACACCGAGAAGCTATGGAAAAACTTCAGCTTGTTTCGAGAAATACTAACACCATTTAAATGCCAGCCCACATCAGACGATACACCCAGGATTCAATGACACCTACGAAGACCGGTATTGCCTTAGATGTGTTAGAATGGAAGGAGCTGAAAAAAGTTTTTGATGAAATCGACAGGAGAGTCACCGACCAAGAGATAGAGATGACAGAATCAAGAAAAAGAAAATCAGACACACCCATACCGCATGAAAAGAAGAACCCAACGATTGAACTACGAAACAGGCGCATGAATCACGAAGTGAACAGAACATGGGCGCATCTGATAGAAAGAGAAATACCTGGGATCGCCCAAGAACTTTGCTACGGGTGTTATGTATCTCATGGCAGCCAGATACACCACAATGATGGACATGGAAGAGAGAATTGACAAATCTTTCGACATGGCGCTGGACAGAGTCATTATGGCTAGAGAATATGAAGAACTCAATACCTGAACCACAGATTTGGGAGTATGCACTCATGATTTCCAGTGAACCGGAAAAGTACACCATTCGCACGATGATAGCAGAGAACACAGCCACAAAATGGTGAAGATAAACAAGACGACTACGGAACGACAATAACTACGACAAAACAACCCTTTTAGGGCCAACCAAAACCTTAAAAAGAGAATCTTTATCACACTGCACACGCTGCCCATCCCCCCCCCCCCAAAAGAGTTTAAACCCAATTCTCTTGTTATACTCAATGATTTGATGTTACAAACAGATGAACGCGTCGCGCGTTTGCTTGCACAGCAATCACATCATCGAAACATGATGGTCAAAACAGGTATCCAATGAGAGCAAGGCGGTGTCTGATTGGTCAAACAGTTATCCAATCAGATCATACCACATGGCGGTATTTTCCTTGTGACCAATAGATAAGCGTGTTGTAGTAAACGACTATAAGATGCTCGACTCATAGGTAAGCTGGAAAAGGAATTAACAACTCTGAATATTTTCTCAATAAAATTTATTACAAAAATCATAAAAATCATGTTTTACAAAGTAATTAATTGGTTTTACAATAGTTAAAATGGATTTGCAATTAGATTTACAAATTTACAAGTAATTTTTACAAAGCGAAAATGGTTTTACATTCAGTTAAAATGGTTTTACAATCAGTTAAAATGGATTTACATTCAGTCAAAATGGATTTCCAATCAGTTAAATTGGATTTACATTCAGTCAAAATGGATTTCTAATCAATTAAATTGGATTTACAAGTGATTCACAATTTCACAATAAGTAAGTTTTACAACAATAAGTAGTTTTGCAATAATTTTACAGGTCATCATACAATAAATATATTTAAATGTTCAGCAATTGTTTTTGGCCCTAGAAAGGGCGCAGTTAATTTTTAAATTAAATTATATGTTTTTAAATTAAATTATTGGTTTCTTGTAAACTTTCAAAATTTTATTTTTGAATTTACATTTTTTTCCATTTCTTATATATGAAGTTCAATGTTTTATTTCTTATAATATGAGGTACACTTTTATTTTCTTACATGCAAGAGATGAAAGAAGAAAGAGTGAAAGTTTGCAAATCATTTTTGAAAGTTTGCAAATCATTTTTGAAAGTTTGAAAAAAAATGAAAATTCTAATAAAATTTGAAAGTTTTGTAAATAAGAAACTTTGAAAATATATATAAAATATTGAAAATTTATATTAAAAAGTTGAAAGTTATATGTACTAGGAAATAAATTTTTGTTTCTGAAATTTGTAAAATATATTTTGAAGTTATAAAAAAAATGTTATTTTCCTCAGAAGCGTGCAATTGAGCTCAATTGAAAGGTTATGTTAAGAATATCAGCATCGCAATATCGTCACATTATCGAACCAAACCATAACTGACCGAAGTCATAAAGCCTGAGACAGTGAGAGAACGGTGCCAGAATTGAGATCGAAAGTGTGTCAGTGGGGTTTGAAATGTGTATGGTCGCAAGATAAAAATGAATTGATAGAATCGATACTTGGAGTAGGAGGAGGCGATGAGATAAGAAAGACAACATGAAATAGGAAATGAAAACAAAATATTCTGATTAAAGTGGCAACAGTACGTCGCCTGAGTGCAAGAATGTCCTATGTCCCCTATGGGACATAGGACATTCTACCACTCAGGCGGCGAGTAGTAATAAAAAAGAGAAAAACAAAAAAAAAAGCAGCGATGATCAAACTCGAGAAAGATGGCATAGAAGAAATCCTAGCTAAAATCATAAAAAATTCAAAAAAACAAAATTCAAAAGAATTGTTGCTCACTCCCATAGAGAGAGAGCAGATCATAAAGGGATTTTTCAAAATGTATGATGTTCAGGGTATAAAACACTTTCATCCCAAAAATTTCTTAAACGAGATAAATAGACATAACGCAATGTGTGTTTGAATCAGTGGGTGTTTTACATAATGAGTTGGAATGGCGTAGTCATATTTAGAAATTTGATTAAGCCATTACAACGAGTTATGTAAAACACCCACCGATTTAAACAAACATCGCGTTCTGTGTTTATTACACAACCCATGCATTAAAATTCATTTAAGTAAACAAATTTTAATTCCGATGCTTAAACCCAAAGGTGAAGAGTTTTTTTTCTGAAGCTGTACTGATCAAATGGGTCGATAAGAAATCAAAACAATCTCTTCAGAACCAGTGTTTGTTGAAATTCGTTTAGCTTTTTCTCTTCGGCTGATGCCCATTCACGCCTAACCATTTGGTGGCTATTACTGTTAGTAAAAATATAAGTACAAATTTGTGAAGATTTGCAAAAAAGCTGTGAGAAACATTTTTAAAAGAAGTTCGAAGCCTCTCAAGATGTACCACACACAGCAAGTGCAATCTAAAATATCAAGATGCTGAGTTCTTTCTAGTGTATTTATTTATTTATTGGTGTTTAAGGTCACATACTTATGCGCAATAGCTAATCGTGACCGTGACAGTTTTACGGGTGGAGGAAGCCGGAGTACCCGGAGAGAACCACCGAGCAACGACGAGCAGCTGTCAGCTCTCCAACATCGTAACTCTGGACTCTGCACCGCAGCACAGGCAGGGTTAGATTGGTTGAAGACATGCGCACCATCGACGTGCAGTACGCCTCAGTACACAGCGTCATCGTGCCCCCATGTTGGCAATCGGGGTGAAGTGTCTTGCCCAAGGACACAACGCGGTTGCCGTAGGTGGGATTCGAACCGAGGGCCTCTCGGCTTGCAGCCTGCACCTCTACCAACTGAGCCACCGCGCCCCCCAGTTCTTTCTAGTGATATTCCGCACTATGTCAGGTTATGACAGTCATCTGTTCATGAAGAATCTCGGTAAAGTTGGTGAAGGATATATCAACTGCATTGTGAAGATCAAAGAACAATACATTTCTTTCGCAAAATGGATAGCCGTAGACAAGAATTAGCGAAAAATAGATGGAGAAATGTAGGCAGTCGATATCAAGAGAGAAATACATTTCATAGATAGAGGATATGGAATGAGTGTTTTTCTCATATGACATTTATGAAACGAGTCTAAGAATTTTCCGTTTTGGCGAGCCTCTGGCGAGCCCAAACGGAAAATTGGGACGAGTTTCATAAACATTTTTTGAGAAAAACACTCATTTCATATTCTGTTTATGATATGACACACACACGCACAAATTAGCCACTTAGTATGACTTTTTAACCCATCACCTAACTTGAGCTGCAGATGACACCTGGAAAAAACATCCTCTTATAACTAACAATTTTCATTTTTTGCTTCCAAAACAGAGGTTATGACCCCTCATTGAAACGAGCTCGTCGAGCTCGTTCCAATGAGAGGTTATAATCTATGTTTTGAAAGCAAAAAGTAAAAATATAAAAAAGAATGAATGGCGTTTTTCTTGTAGGTAAAAGATTAATACAATATAACCCACCCAAAATAGGAGAGATAACGTAAATTCTCCCTACTGAAATTATGCAAATGTGTCCCAGTTGTATTTTGTTTAGCCAGTCAAATTGTCCAGTTTTGAAATTGACCAATGAAAGCTCTCAACTCTATGCAAATTATGAAAATGTGGCCCAGTTGTATTTTGTTCAGCCAATCAAATTGTCTAGTTTTGAAATTGACCAATGAAATTGACAGAAGGCTTTATTTATCACTGATTAATATGAAAACAAAATATCAAATGTTTTAAAGTGAACAAAACAGACGAGTCATATGATAAATAGTATTAACTTCAGGTTGACCAGTCTCGAGAAACTAGTTGGCAGTTTAGGGAAGGAGAAATTTTGTGATCACGACCAAACTCTTTCGAGACGAGCGCCAATTGGAGAGCATATTCAGGAAAAGAGTGTATCCTTAGGATTACATGGACGGTTTGCAAAGATTCGATGAGTTGATGCTACAAGATCATTTTTATTTGACTTAAAACAACGCTAACATTTCTGATATCAACCATGAGCACGCTCAAAATGTGTGGAAGATATTCGACATGAAATCCAAGAGTGATTATCATGATCTGTATCTGAAAATTGACGACACCCTTTTCTTGGCAGACGTGTTAGAGTAAATACATAACATATCTACATGCCAATAGTTTATGTGGTTGGGCCATAAGTCCGTTCCCAATGGCAAACTTTAAATGGGCCAAGAATGTGAAGATGGAAAACTGGAGACACTATACCTGTCTTCTGGTGGTGGATCTAGAATATCCTAAAATGTTACACGATCCCCACAACGATTATCCGTTGACACCTGAACAATTAGAAGTGAACAAAGTCAACAAACTCATTCCAAATTTAAATGACAAACATAAATATGCAGCCTACTGCAAAAATGTGAAACTCTGTGAAGATTATAACATAGCATTAGTTGACATACATCACATCATCCGATCCAATAAAGAGCCTTGGATGAAGAATTACATAGATATGAACATGAATTTGAGAATGCAGACCAAGAAAAAATGCTTTAAACTCATGAACAATTCTATGTACAGAAGATCAACGGAAAACATCGAGAAAAGGGTTCGTCTTGTTATGATAGAGAGTCAGACTAGAAAATATGTTTCAAAACAAAACTACAAACATAGAACCATATTTGATGAAAATATAATGGCTGTTCACATTAAACATACGCGTCTGACATTTGACAAACTGTACTATTTGGAACGTGCATCTTAGAGATCAGAAAACAATTGAAGTATGATTTCATCACAAATACATCAAGAGAAAATACTTTTCTAATGCCAAACTGTTGTTCACCAATATGCATAGTGGAGCTTATGAGATAGAGAATGAAGATTTCTACCAAGGCATATCTTAGAATGTCGATGCAGGGTTCGATATATGAGCAATTATCCCAGCAAGCACAAATCTAACATTTCATCGGGTGTGAATATGAAGATGGTGGGAAAATTTAAAGACAGGACGAGAGGAAGACAGATCATGGAACTCATGGGTTTAAAGTGAAACTGTACACTTATCACATAGGGAGGCGATCAAGAAATGTTAAAAGAAATACCGTAAATAACGACATCACCTTTGAAGGTTGTAAAAAATGTATGTTCGAATGTCGATAAGTATACAAATCAATGCACATGATTCAAAACCACAAGAACGATCTCTACATGGAAATAATCAATAAAATTGCATTTTCGACTGATGGTGATAAGACAATCGTGCAATCGGTTGGAATAACCACATTAGTTCACAGTCACTAACGAAGTCGATGATTCCTCAAAATCAAGAAGGAATAGATGAATACACGACATTGCAAATTGATAAGGGCATAGAAAATCTAGAAAATAATGAATAGCAAAGAAAAAAGTAATAAATTCCCTAAAGAAATTAAAATAAAAAAAAATAAAATGTACAATTGGTTTTGACAAAATGGAAAATAAAATATTTCCAGTGTTTGTTTGGGATTTTGCATACAGAGAAGCGTGAAAAGAACTTGGCAACAAAATTATTTGAAGAAATTTTTTCTCAACCTATTTTCTACAACAAAAATATAAAAATTAACAACAAACTATTTTTCAATCAAAGATGGTGCGACAGAGGTATATTTTTTCTTAACGACCTCTTGAGTGAGAGCGGGGGCTTTCTGACTTTTGAAGCCTTCTCTGCAAAATTTGATATCAAAACTCCCTTCACTGTCTTCCAAGGGTTACGAAAGGCGATTTCAAAACGATGGCAAAATGAAATAAACAGTAAAAAAAAATCCGACTTTATTATAAGTCCGTTGATAGAAAAATTACAAGTAACAAAAACCGTAAACAAAACTTTTTACCCATTATTCCTGCAGCATGCGGCCTCGTACCCAGCTCAGTCTCAGAAGAAATGGAACGAGCGTTTGCATCTCAGTCTCGATTGCGATGCTTGGAGACCGATATACAAGAGTCCGTTTTTAATTACTGATGACACCTATCTCCAAACTTTGCAATATAAAATCATACACGGAGCTTTATTTACGAATGCTCGCCTTTTCAAATGTAAATTATCTGAGACTGAGCTGTGTACGTTTTGTTTCAACACTAGAGAGACAGTGCAACATTTATTCTTCGAATGTTCAGTGTCAAAGACAATCCTGTTACAACTTGCACATAGATTGCAGGAGAAATGTGGTATTCTATTACCACTGACACCGCACTTTATCCTCATTGGCTATATTAATAATAATAATAATAATAATAATAATAATAATAATAATAATAATAATAATAATAATAATAATAATAATACACATGAATATACCCTCACCTTAGTAATTCTTATATTTAAAAAGTTCATTTATTCTTGCAAAGTGAGAAAATGTCAGCCTAGCTTCCACGGATTCGTCGAAATACTCCGGCAATACCGTGACATCGAGCTATACTCCCGTCACCTATACTCTAACAAAAAAACGACCAAATAAATACCAGGTGGGAATCTCTAAAAGCCCTATTTTATCCTCCGACTTAACACCACACATCTGGACAATAGCCCTCGATCTCCTGGACAATAGCCCTCGACGTTTTTGTTTTGCTTTTTTTTCTCTCCATTCTCATGAGAAGGCTACATGCAACACAAGTCGGATAAAACAATAACAGTCTTATTTCTGTGCATCGATTAAACTTAGAGTAGAAAAAGTTATATATTATATTCTGTATAAAATGGAATCAATGTACACTCAGAATATATGTATAGATATATGTTTATCACTTTTTATCTGAATAAAAAAATTGAAAAAAAAAAAAAAAAATTATTTGGAATGCATGAGATTTAAGATACGATGTGAAGTGATGAAAGAAATGTTGAAGGAAATAATGAAAGGAAAAATGATTAAATTTCGTAAGACAAATTTGAAGAGACACAACTATGAGGAAATAAAAAAAAAGTTTTTAAAGAAGATAAAATTCACACAACATATAAAAAATAAAATAAAAATAAATTAAAAATAAATTCAAAATAAATTAAAATAAATAAAAAATGGAAAATATCAACATACCGGTAGAAGGTGTTATCTTAATTATGAAACTTCTGTCTAACATTGATCTGTTGGATGTAGTTAAAGCATTGAAGATAATACATTTTGTCTTTTCAATACAAAACTGCGAGATGGTGACAAATGTAGAATGTTGAATCTAGATCATTTTTCGGACAAGGGCACCCATTGGGTGTGTACTGTTGTATAATACCGACCTAAAATATTGGATAATATATTAGGTGAGCTAATATAAATTTTGGTCCCGCCCCCCTTTAATATCAGGAGTGTTAAGTGTTAATATTGTCCTGTTTAGACACAGGTATGTTTTGCATGGTCATGATCAAATATACTCTCCCAAAAAAGAAAGTGTGCATGCTAAAAAATAACACTAAAAAAAGATATATATCATTTTCATTCATGGAAATTTTATTCAATCACAGATGAATCAATTTGTGATCAACACGAGAAATTTCATTACGCTACGACGAATACTCGTGGTGCTATGGAGAGTCAGAGACACTAAGGGTCCAACACAAATGTCACACACTCAATATCTGGTATGACCGCCGTCTGCATCGACTACTGCTGTGCATCTACGCCTCATGGAAGCGAACAAGTTAGCATGGAAGTGGGTTAGGGTAGGGTTAGGTTAGGTTTAGGTTAGGGTTAGGTAGGGTTCGGGTTAGGTTAGATAGGGTTAGGGTTAGGTTATGGTTATGGTTCGGTTAGGTTAGGGTTAGGGTTAGTTTAGGGTTAGGGTTAGGGTTAGGGTTAGGTTTCGGTTAGGCTAACCCTAACCCTAAGCCTACTCTACACCACTGCAGTCGAGCACGACGATGACATAACGTCAAAATCGGACGAATTGCAGGTCTTCGAGGACGTAAGCCGTATTCTCTCAGCCGGTTCATTACTGTTTGAGGATGTATCCGTCTCAGGTTAGGGATGTTCCTGGCTGTCGTTGTTGCTGTTTGTTGCCGGTTCCGGAGATGGATGACACGGATATACCGATCTTGTGCAGGGGTGGTAACTCGGGGTCTCCCGGAGCGGGGTCGGTCTTGAACGTCATCATGTTGTGCTTGTCGATGGACTAGCCTGTCTACAGTGTTACAGTGACAGTTCAAATGCTGGGCAACCTCTCTGTGTGTTCTGCCAGCTCTAATCATACCCAGGGCAAGGAGACGTTGATTCATTGTCAATCTTGGCATGCTAATGTGGAGTCGTTTTAACAGCAGCGCAAGTTTGAATGTGAACGATAGGAAGGCCTTACTTTAGTGTTTAAATACCCAAGGATTCATACTGCTGCACGAATCTTCAGACTCTCCACGTGCAAAACATGCCTTTTCACAAACGTGCAGCACGTCATTTAACGTTAATGCAATTTTAACGGGGAAAGCTGTTTTTGTGTTCAATATAACTTATTCATGAACAGGTTAACACTCTTTACACCTAGGAAATTATTTTTTTGGAGTTTGATCAATTTCTGCAATGCACACTTTCTTTTTTGGGCGAGTATATAATTGAGTTAACGAGGTTGTTTGCTTACGTTCTTAGCTAGAAAATAATGCAGGCTAGCTATTTTTACTGAAGCACAAATCAATACAGTGTAGACTCATTTATTTTGAATTAAATGAACCAACTTCTTTTGAGGCCTCCTTGGGTATGGAGTATTTGAATATATAAAGTCTGTGAGTATAAATTTGATATTTGACGGAAAGATCATCTTGATTCCGGTACCTGGGTAAAGGCATAAATTAGCCATTCCGGGAGATTTAAGGGGGCTATATAAGTAATGAAATTTTGTTTATTTTGAAAATTTTCACGTCTGATATTCCATAAATTCAAATTAAATATACACAAATTGTATATCAAAATGAAGATTGAGATGTACAGAACAGGAAACACATGTGTCATCAACTCATAGAGTCGACCGTAGGCACCACTGGTTCCTGGAAGTCGGCTACCGTATTGGTACCAGAACTGATAATTTAATAATATTTCACGAGAACAACTTGTGGCCAAATATGCTTTACATACCCAAGAACAAAAGTAGGGTATCAAATTTCGCCAAAAAACAGCGACAGGGCTACATGGGGGTAAATTCCAAAACCAACGCTTTTGTTTACATATGAATGTACTTTCGATTTCCGGTCGACGTCATCGGACGAAAAAAGCATCGAAATACAACGCCGTCTGAAATCAAATAATGAGAAAGATCGCCTTAATACAGTATACTATTATTATATCGAGTCTGCACAGTTGCCATATTCAACGCAAGGTATCATGATACCTGTTGAAATTTCTTAGAAACGAGTTTATTATAACATCTATATGTGATTAACAGGTCAATTTGTAGTATTTATTTATTTATTTATTTATTTATTTCTTTATTTATTTATTTATTTATTTATTGGTATTTAAGGTCACATGTTTCTGCACAATGGCTAATCGTGACTGAAACATGGAGAAAAAGTCAAGCTAGTGTAGTCAAACATTTATACCCATGTTGCCCATTTTAGAGGACTTCCACCCCAAGCAATGGTGACTGGGTCCTACTTTCCCAGTAAAACAGAGCTTGTTTACCACAGTAAGCAAGCACTGCTTCACTTTCCAGATTCCCACAGGAAAGGCTCTACAATTAAACCTGTAACTCCTTATTTAACCCTTTACCTAACATGAAAAGCAGACGACACTTGCCAAAAAAATTCTTGAATAACTAATTTTTTTCATTTTTTGTCTCAAAAACATAGGTTATGACCCCTCGTTGGAACGAGCTCATTGAGCTCGTTCCAACGAGGGGTCATAACCTATGTTTTTGAGACAAAAAATGAAAAAATAATGAAAATTAATTGGCGATTTTTGAGAATAGCGCTGGCTGGTTTTGGCCGTTACGTTGGGTAAAGGGTTAACCTGGAAATCTCTTCACTGGTATTGTTTCACATTTGTAAAATAATAAATTTTGATGTCGTCTGCGTTGGGTAAAGGGTTAAAGCAACATGTTGAATATGACTTGCACCAAATTAAAATGACCTGCACCATTTATTTATTTATTGGTGTTTAAGGTCACATACTTCTGCACAATGGCTAATCATGACCACGACAGTTTTACGGGTGGAGGAAGCCAGAGTACCCAGAGAGAACCACCGGGCAACGGCGAGCAACTGTCAGCTCCCCAACATACTAACTCCACACAGGCAGGGTTAGCATTAGTTGAAGACAGGTGCACCATCGATGAGCAGTACGCCTTAGTACACAGCGTCACCGTGCCCCCACGCGGGAATTGGGGGGGGGGGGGGGGGTGAAGTGTCTTGCCCAAGGACACAACGCAGTTGCTGCAGGTGGGATTCGAACCGAGGACCTCTCGGCTTACAGTCTGCACCTCTACCAGCTGAGCCACCACGCCCCATCAATTTGTCGTGATTGTATTGAAAAGTGTTGGTTGTTTGGAAGATATATTTAGGTAACAAAATCCAACAAAACCATATCATGTTACCCCCTTTTTGGAATAAGCTCATTGGGTCACATGATATGGTTTTGTCGGAATATTTTTGAGAAATTAAAAAAAATAACAACAACAAATTCAAGTATTGTGTGCATCATTGAATTGGGTAAGGGGTTGAATGGTAGAGATCTAAATTTTTTTCCGAATACGATTTGTAACGAGTATTTTTTCAAAGATTCCATACTTCCCGTAATAGGAATCATAGTTCAGGAAGATTTTTGTTCATAACTAGTTGATTTGTTACAGTTTGTTGGAAAGTGCCTGCTGACAAAATTAATTGCAACAAAATCATTTTAGTGGATATTGTTTTCCTGCTCCATACCAAGCAACAAGCTAATGCATGTTGTGTAAGGCCTCCAAAGTGGCTTTTGGCACTTTTATTGGAGCTATTATGGAGGCTTCTGGGGCTCAATATGTTGATTATGACAGGGTTTTCCTATTCCCACCATTAATCGGGAAATTAAGTGATATATTTGGAAGTAAGAGGCATGAAAGGTTTAGTACTTGATGTTTAAAAAAAATGTTTTGCAATGTGATATGATTTTTTCAGATACATTTGTTTGGAGTGTTAAGTGTTTGAAAGTGGTTGGAGCCATGATTATTCAAAAAAAGGTTTAAATTTGAACAAAAAAGTAAATGCCACGATTGCCGAAGATACAAGCATACAAGGTAGGTGATACGCACCCCCACCTCCCACCCCATCCCCAGGAACATTTTAATATTTACTTCAACTGGAGCTCCCTCGTGGCCTTTTGGGGATTTCTGTGCATGCTCTGTTCCAGAAAAAAAAACGTGAAAGGGGGTTCTGCCACTCCCCTTCCCAATAACACCTATGAATGCGGGACCTACTGGATGTGCCCTTCCGTTCTCAATATGCCAATACGCCTCTTTTGGTAAAGTACAGGTAATAATGGTTATGTAGGGTTAATTAGGGCCCCGCCGTGAGGCGGACGCCCTATAGTGATCGCTCTGTCCGTGCGTCCGTGCGTCCGGACTGTAATCTTTCTCTCTTAATAGATAAGGTTTTAATATTTGACATGTGGGTATATTATCTCAAGACGATGTGACGCGTACCAAGGTTGCGATGCTTTGACCTTAAACTTTGACCTCAAGGTCAAATTATTCCGTTTTTTTGGTTCTTTTCTGACAAGTTCGTGCCCGGGCTGTAACTTTTTTCCCTTAATAGATAAGGTTTTGATATTTGGTATGTGGGTAGATTATCTCAAGACGATGTGTCGCGTACCACGGTTGCCATGCTTTGACCTTGAACTTTGACCTCAAGGTCAAATGATTCCGAATTCGGGGTTCTTTTCTGACAAGTTCGTGTCCGGGCTGTAACTTTTTTCCCTTAATAGATGGGGTTTTGATATTTGGTATGTGGATAGATTAGCTCAAGATGGCGTGTCGCGTACCAAGGTTGCCATGCTTTGACCTTGAAGTTTGACCTCAAGGTCAAATTATTCAGATTTTTTTTTCTGACAAGTTCGTGTCCGGGCTGTAACTTTTTCCCTTAATAGATAGGGTTTTGATATTTGGTATGTGGGTAGATTATCTCAAGACGATGTGCCGCGTACCAAGGTTGCCATGCTTTGACCTTGAAGTTTGACCTCAAGGTCAAATTAATGAGAATTTGGGTTTTTTTCTGACAAGTTCGTGTCCGGGAAGGGATTTTAATCAGATTTTACCTATTGCTTGAAATATTTTAGTATTACGGTTCACATCAGTTTATACCTAACATCGGTTAGTTGCTGCGGGGCCCGCAGAGATGGATTCCATCTCCGTGATATCTAGTTTGATGTGTTTTGAATAACAGTGCACTTCTCTGTACATTTGCTGAATTATTGCAGTGAAGAGTAACAGTTACTTTTCTTTCTTCTCTGAGAGATAGTACTAGTATATTGGTGTCCAAGAGTAAAATAACCTATGTTACTAATTGATAAACCAGACAAATTTAACAAGTTAATCACTGTCAACTTGATGCATGGGATAAAAGGGGTTTAAGTCAAGTCGGTAAATATATTTCATTTTGTGATCAGCTATGATGTTGCAGTACATTCTACTTACGAGAAGATCATAGTTTCTTTCCAAACCATCACACTGACACACACACGCATCTTTATATGGGGAGATACTCATTTGTCCTTCCATCCTTCATCTAGTGGACTCCTTCAAGTTGACCTTTCGTCCCCTGAGTTCCAGTGTGTTCTATGTGCCTATTGTCACATAGAACATATTGGTTCTCAGGGGACGCTCTGTTGAACTTCCCCAAATCAAACCATCAACAGAAGAACATGGCAGCATTCAGTCATTGAGCACTCCACTCATAACATTTGGTGTGACTCTTTATTCCTTTCAAGAATTAGGAAAAGATTTCTTCAAGTATGTACTTGAATGTTTCCAGAATACAGCTGTTATTTTATTTTAAGGTATTTTATTGTGAAAATATTGTTCTCCTACTCATGCCATAGCAGACTTCTAGGCGGTGCTATCTACCACAATGACATGGGAGCAGTTCTATGGCAAATTTCAGTTTCCACATGTCCTATGTTTCATTCCAAGCATTTGGGTATATAAAGTATTGAGGTGATTAATTTTGGGCCTCTTTTAAACTTTGAAGAAAATAACCTAGAATGTGACCAAAGCTAGGTGGGACGTCCCCCTAAAGTGCTATATAAGTAAGAGAAATATGTTTACTTTAAAATTCCCACCTCTGATATTCTTTAAATTGAAATTAAATATTCACAAATTCTATACCAAAATGAAGGTTGTGATGTATAGAACTTGAAAAACACGGTTCCTGAACGTTTGCTACCGTATTTGTACCAGAACTGATAATAAAATAATATTTCAGGAGAACAACCCGTGACCAGCTTGCATTGTTGGAAGGCCGTAGGTGATGCACGAATGAATGGATAGCATAAACAACACCCCCTCCCAGTACGAAGCAATTGTTCAGGAAATATTCACGTCCAGATATATGCCCCCCCCCCCCCTCCCCATTCACTTGCTATATACAGTCCTAGTCCCTGGTATTCGCGAGTGATCCGAACCCCAGCATTACGTAACCGCCATCAAATTACCGCAGAAATTGGACAGGAGCTGCACCGAGCGACAGATGTACGATCAGTGGCCAGACTATCCGAAATTGTCTACACAGCTGGAATTTGTACGCTCGACGATTCTGAAAAATTCCACATTTGACTAAATGTCACATCGCAGCAAGGCGTAAGTGGTGTGGAGCACAACAGCGATGGGACAATCATCGATGGAGCAAAGTTTTCTGATGAATCGAGGCACACTCTCGACTTCCACGACAGGCGAACCAGAGAGTGGCGGCGGCAGAACGAACGATACCATTACGTAAACGTTAGGCAGCACGATCGTTTTGGTGGTGGATCCTTTATGGTGTGGGGAGGCATAACCATGACAAGCAGAACAGCATTACATGTCATCCCAGGGCGTGTCACAGGGCAGTACTACCGTGACAATATGTTAGCAGCTCATGTGGTGCCATTTGCGCAACGTCACGGCCGTCGATACATTTTCCAAGATGTCAATGCAACAGCACACAGGGCCCGTGTTGCTGTAGAACTCCTCCAGGAGCAGAACATCACTACAATGCCTTGGCCAGCACTAAGTTCAGACCGTTCACCAATCGAGCACGTGTGGGATAATCTTGGGAGACGCCTATGACATCGCAACAGCCTCCTGTCCAGGAACTCGAAACCACATTGCAGGAAGAATGGAATAATATCAGTCAAGCTGATATTGGACATTTGGTGAGGAGTATGCCACGTCGGATCCACGCTTGTATCGCGAACCGAGGAGTATTTACAAAGTATTGAGGTCTTGGACTGAATGTGGTAAATTCTTTGAGTGACCGTCCATATCTTCTACAACTCGTGGAATGTGTGCTTGCAGACACCCAACTATCGCTGAAATCATTCACCAGATGTCACAGGGCAATGCCTCAACTGTCTGTCTCTGGTGAAAATTTAAATATATTTTTTCATATATCTCACTTTAGGAATGAACTGGAATTGAATATCACATACCAACACATTTTTATGAAATCGAATTTATTTTTCTGTACTATACTGAGTCAAATGAAAGTATAATAAACTTTGAGGAGCACTTTGTTTTTAGTATTATCGACTTTAATCCCAAACAAATTATTGTAAATTCATATAACGAATCTAGTTGTATGAATTTGCATAATTTCATGTTCTTACTGTTACCAGCGTCTCGCCAGGACGTCACAATTCAGACATGGGGTGAAATGAAAAGTTCACACATGCAGTCAATAGCGTGTATGTCCACCGTTTGCCTCTTGGATGGCAAGACATCGACGGCGCATGGACCTGATAAGTCTCTGAATGTCACCCTGTGATATTGCGTTCCACTCCTGCCTTAGAACATTACGTAAATCGCCTAACGTCTGAAGATCATGAAGTCGTACCCGACGACAAAATCGTGATTCATCACTAAAAAGAACTGTGCTCCAACGCTGACGTACCCATTCCATTCTGACAGTACGATGATGTTGGGTAAGGATTGGTCCGTGGTATGGACGCCAACTTCGGATGCCGTGTTCAGCTAGTCTGTTGCGGACAGTTTGTGCACTGATTCTCTTGTTAGTTCTACCAGGAGTAATTGCCGCTGTCCTCGTCGTCGGAAGGACCGATCCCGCAAGTGAGACATCCTGATGTGTCGGTCGTGTGCAGGGGTCGTAACTGTTGATCGACCTGATCGCGATCGGTCGGCAGTAGATCCAGTGGTTCTATACCTTCCAATGAGACGGCAAATAGTGGCCACAGTGACTCTGAACTCAGCAGCGAGCTCATCTGGAGGTATCACAGCCTCATGCATACCAATGGCACGCAACCTCTGATTTCCGGTTAACCTTGGCATTTTTTAAAATGTCGGAAGACAAAAACTAGCGTGTTTTCTCAATAACCCAGGCTCTCTAGCACAACATGACACAAAGAAAGTCGACGTAATAAGCCAACAGACCATTCATCCTATACTGCCAATCTAAACCACCAAGGACTATCTCGCAATACCACACTGGACGACCATACATGACCCCCATCCCCACAATACTGTTTGATCTAGCTATAGCAGACACAGGATAATATGAAGGCTCAAGGGCTAATAAAGTACCTACATGGATATATACCGCTACTACCATATCACCCCCCCCCCCCCCCCCCAAACGAGAAGCCCGACGCCCCCGACCCGAATAACATGTCTGATTGAATAGTGGACAACAACAGTGATCAACATCTCTATGACGTCGTTTGCGCATCATGACGTAACGACGTCAATAACAACGTCAACCGTTTCGCGGAGAAAACTTTCAAGAAAAGTCTCACCTTTACCATCAATTTCCACCACTTACCCATACTATATAGCCCTGTGTTTACCTATATCACTATACATACCATAGTATACTATATATGCAGTACGTACACCACTTGTCGGATCTAGCTTCAAGGAGCCGTACTTTTGAACCGGAAAAAGTTGCACCGGCAAAGCTCCGGTTCCCATGGGAATTTAACACTAGCTGCACCGGCAAAGCTCAGGATAATGAGGGACGATTCATACGTGCTATACTACTGTCCCCCTCGCGATCACGTGAAAATAAAAACTTAATATAAGTATTTCTTAGTCCCTTTTCTGACGTATCCACGAGAACCGAATTTTAAATCTTTTTATTGTTTCATTTTTATCACAAAACATAATTTATGATCCCTCACTGGAATGAGCTATGTGTGCTCTTTCCAATGATGGGTCATAAGCTGTGTTTTTGACGCAAAAAATGATTTTTTTACCTCTTCAAACAGTTTTTGTTTTGCAAATGCCGTATTTTATTCGGACTGGAAAGAATCAACAATCCTGTATGATGTGATATTGATGAATAAACACGTGGTCCGTTTCGACTATTGTGCAATCTTGAAATTATGGGCAGTTTATTGAAAAATATCCAAGGCAACAAATGAATCCTGTTAAAATAATATATTTATTGAAATAGAACTGTTATAGAGCTTTAAAAATGACAGAGAATGGTCACTGAAATAAAACTGTTTTAACCATTTCGCTGCTGTGCAATTTGGTAATATCCTGTGCTGAACCATATATTGGAGGAAATGGGGTTAAAGTGAAAAAAAATAAAAGCGCCAATAACGTTCGCATATTTGTAAATTTAAAACTGTTATTATACAGTACGTGGATAGTGTATTATCACTAAATCACCACCTAAGCAATAATTGCAGATTTGTTGCAAACCATAACAAGCATAAGCAAAGTTCCAGCCAATGGACCTCCGGGTTAAACCCGGAGGTCCATTGGCTGAAACATTGTTTGTGATTTTTGTCCATATGTGCAGAATTTGAAAGTGATACTTTGGGTGATATCTCTATTCTACGGGTGATTTTGTTACCATCCATTCTCCACGTACTGTATATTGGAACAACGTTGACTGAGTTCAACAATGTTTCCAAAACTACTCCCAGCCACACTCCATAAGTCTCAAAAGAAAAGACGTCTAGTCGACTTGAATTTAATTCCTATTTAATGGACTGACCATGTAGTCCAAACTTTGCTCCACAGGCCGTTATATAATTTTTGTTTTGTTTTGTCGCCGTGTGGCACAGGACAACAAAAACAATTATATATGTTGGGACAAGTTTGGACTATTGAGTTCGTTCTTGCCTTGGGTATTTCGGAATTTACATAGACGCGAAAAATGGTTGAGATCAAATGGATAATGCCATATCGTCTGTCGCTTGCATTTCGTATAACATGCGTTCTATTGAGAATAACAACGAGCTATGACATCCATTCCCTGTACATGTATGGAGTATCTCCGTACTGTGTACGGTCTTATCGCACAGGCCGTCAACAGTTGGTTCCGTACTCAATATGGACCTGTAGCAGCGAAAGGGTTAACTCGTGCATGTAATAACAATAAGAATAAAATAAAAAAATCAAAATAGAATATTTGTAATATTTAAAAGTGATAAAAATATATATTCATTGAAATAGAACTGTCGTAATATTTACAATTGAAAGTTCATGAACATACACACCTCTTCTGGAGAAGCATCAATGTCATCAACACATTACGAATCCTCTCCAAACTTTCAAACACTGCATCTATTATATTATGTCCCAGCAGAGGAGAGAGCGAGAGGGGAGAAATGAGAGGAGAGAGAGAGAGGGAGAGAGAGGGGGAGAAAGAGAGAGAAGAGATAGCAGAGAGAGGAGAGAAATGAGAGGGGAGAGAGAGGGAGAGAGGGGGAGAAAGAGAGAGAGAGAGAGAGAGAGAGAGAGAGAGAGAGAGAGAGAGAGACAGAGAGAGAGAGAGAGAGAGAGAGAGAGATGTGCGTGCAATCTTGAACATATCTGTATATTTCTAAGACCTGGTGGGTCGGGTCTAGTGGGCCGAGTACTTTGATTACGTAATATTGTATGTACTTTTACTGTACAACATTCTTAAAAAAACTTTATTTTTTCTAATTATGGCATTGTATATTTGTGTCTGCAGTCCACGGTGTTTGGTTTAAATTACCTCAAAGACCAGAACATAAAACAAGCGGCCCCAGGGGATCCGAAGCGCTCACCTGAAAAAACATCAATAACTCTTGAGAGAGAGGATTTAGAATCACTGCAACTCACACAAATATGAACTCAGGAATTCAAATTCGTGTAACTTGTGTATCATTCATTTTTCTAAGATTTGTCTGCTATCGTAGAAATAACACCTGGATATTCAGCATTTCAATTAACACTTTACCATACGTAAGACCCGGGCAGCACATTTCAGAAAATTTTCCATTCTATTTTCATTACTTCTTCATTTTTTTCACAGAAACATAGCGTATTACACCTCATTGGGATCATAAGCTATGTGTATGACACAAAATGAAAAAGAAATAATTATTCAATAATTCTGTTTGCAAGTGTCGTCTGCATTTCGTGTTAGGAAAAGTGTTAACACTGAAACAGGGATATTCTTAGGAAGACGACTTTTTAAGGTTTTCATCAGGACTAAATTAAAATTCGCCAAAATGTGAACCCAAAGACTTGATGTGAACAAGATTGAATCTGACCCTCATTAGGATGGTGTAAGATTTTGACAGGTGATCTGAAGGAAATTTGTAAAAGATTATTTCTTATATTGAACTAAGTTGAAATTTGGGCTCCCATGGCGAACCCAAATATTAGGATATAAGATCTTGATTTGAACCAACTTTCCACTGCCCCCGCCCCTCCCCCAAATTGCTGTATACCAAACATCAGATTGATTGTGACCGGTGAATCACATGGATATTCAGTATTTCCATTAACACTTTATCTAATGTAACGGCAAGAACCGGACAGCACACTTCACAAAATTCACCATTCTATTTTAATTGCTTGTTTATTTTTTGTCACAAAAACATAGCTTATTATCCCTCATTGGAACGAGCTCACTGAGCTCGTTCCAATGAGCGATCATAAGTTATGTTTTTAACACAAAACTGAAAAAGAAATAGTTATTCAAGAATTCTGTTTGCAAGTGTCGTCTGCAGTGCGTGTTATGAAAAGTTTTATAGATTTTTCCTCACACTGGACTAAGTTTAAACTCGCCAAATGATGTGATAGTCGGCTGGGTTTAGCTGAGTGTAGTGATGTGAATGGTTGAGAAAGGTAAATCGACTGTTAGTGTACGAGTAGCCAGATTAAAACCTAGGATTCTGAAAGTTTCTGCGAAGTTGTCGGATTGTTTGTGGTAATTAACAGTATTACGTCCTATCAAGGTTGGAATGAAAAACGAGAATTCCGAAGGAATCCAAACTGGATGACAAATAAACTCCTCATGGCGTAACTAGGTCACGTGACTATGATCGTCACAAAATAGGTGCACAACTAGGTCCCCCAACCTGCACCGAAAAGATTCAAGATATATTGCTTTGGAGTAAACCAGTTCCCGCTTTTAATGTGGGATTTTAGGTCGGCCTGCACCGAAAAGATTCAAGATATATTGCTCAGGAGTAAACCAGTTCACGCTTTTAATGTGGGATTTTAGGTCGGCCTGCACCGAAAAGATTCAAGATATATTGCTTTGGAGTAAACCAGTTGACGCTTTTAATGTGTGATTTTAGGTCGGCGCGTTGAAACTATTAATTTGTCCGCCTCAAAGAATGAAAATCGTTTCTTCCAATTCATTCCATTCAACACATATTGAAAATAAATACCACCAAGTGTGATTGGGTTTTATCTTACAATCAACATGTATTTTGTCTGTATTAACTCCGCAACTGTCGTGTAACCGACCCCCTGATACAGATGTTTGTATCGGGGATCGGATACAAGCACGTTCTTTTCGAGTGAGTTACATTTTTTTTCTTTTTGTTCATCCGTACGAATAAATAGTTCGTTATATATTCGTCTACATTCTTGACTTATCCCCAATATATTGTAAGACAAAATAATTTTTACCATTATTTGGATGCACAAAATATGTATCCGAGTCTCGCTCCGGGTTCTAAGGGTAGATCACGACTCGTCTTCGACTCGTCGTGATCTGCCCTTAGAACCCGGAGCTCGACTTGGATACATAGTTTGTACATCCACAAAATGGTAATAATCTCTATAGAACAGTTTCTTTTGGAAAGCAGAGATGAATGTTTGACTGCTTTTATACACCATTTCAGGTTAAACGTCAAGTACGTATGACAAAAAGCATCAATGTAAAATCAGAAATGGTAACTGGTATATTGATGACACTGGAATTGATGACGGAAAACAATTCTTGATTCAATGCATGAATACACCATTTAAATTTATAATGATTTTTCAAATAGAACGGAACGGTTACAATGAAATCAGTAATTCCATTAAACGTATTGATTCTACTTGTAAAGTTCATTTATTTCCTCATGTTCAGTTATCTGACTCAGACAGTCATACTTTTCTTAGAAACTGGAGCAGGCACTACTCTTTTAGTAATATTTTAAATATTGTGTGGAATGAACAAATGGAAAGTATTTTTTAAAACAAGAACTATTTTTCAGTTTCACTGAGGCTTTTGATCTTTGTCCCAATGTATTGATAAGTGAACAGCATGGGCGGATCGAGAGTGCGAGGGGAGGCCATTTTGTAGCAAACGCATTACCAGAAAGTCAAGTATATCCATTCATTAGCTCACCGAAGGGAGCTTAACTTATTACTTGCCGTCCGTCATCCGTCGTCGTCCGCCGTCCGTCGTGAACTTTACATTAACGACTACTCCTCACAAACTACTGGATCAAATTGAACCAGATTTGGTGTGCATGTTCCCCATCATATGTCAGTTCAAACTTGTACAAAGAAACTTGCCGTACCCACAGGGGGCACCACAAGGGGCATAACTCTCATATAGCACCCATGCATTTCTTTCCAAAATTCAAAAAAATCTTCTTTTTCAGATCCACCAGGCAGAATTCTTTCCTATTTGGTATACATCATCTCTAGGGGAGTCAGATTCAAGTTTGTTAAAATCGGCCCCCTGGATTCATATTTGGGCTCACTATAGAAGCCCAAATTTGAACTTAGTGCATTTCATGCAAATTTCGTAAAAAATCTTCTTCCCCAGATCCAGCAGGCAAAATCTTTTGATATTTGGTATGTAACATTGTGGGGTGGATCTGATTCAAGTTTGTACAAATCGGCCCCCTGGGTTCATATTTGGGCTCAGTATAGGAGCCCGAATTTGAACTGAGTGAATTTCAGGCAAATTTCTTAAAAAATCTTCTTCTCCAGATCCAGCAGGCAGAATCTTTTGATATTTGGTATGCAACATTGTGGGGTGGGTCTAATTCAAGTTTGTACAAATCGGCCCCCTGGGTTTATATTTGGACTCAGTATAGGAGCCAGAATTTGAACTTAGTGCATTTCAGGCAAATTTCTTTAAAAATCTTCTTCTCAAGATCCAGCAGTCGGAATGTTTTGATATTTGGTATGCAGCATCCTCGGGGAGGGGTGGGGGGGGGGGGGGAGATTCAAATTTGTTCAAGCCATGTCCCTAGGTCCATATTTGGGCTCACTATGGGAGCCTGAATGATAACTTAGTAGTTCAAAATGAGGAATTTTCTTTAAAAATCTTCTTCTTCAGATCCAGCAGTCGGAATGTTTTGATATTTGGTATGCAGCATCCTTAGGGGGGTGAGATTCAAATTTGTTCAAGCCATGTCCCTAGGTCCATATTTGGGCTCACTATGGGAGCCCGAATGATAACTTAGTTCAAAATGAGGAATTTTCTTTAAAATTCTTCTTCTTCAGATCTAGCAGCCAGAATGTTTTAATATTTGGTATACAGCATCCTTAGGGGGGTGAGATTCAAATTTGTTCAAGCCATGTCCCCAGGTCCATATTTGGGCTCACTGCTGGAGCTTGAATTGTAACTTAGTTCGAAATGAGGAATTTTCTTAAAAAATCTTTTGTTCAGATCCAGCAGTCGGAATGTGTTTGGTATGTGGTGTGTAGCATCCTTGGGGGGGGGGGGGGGGGGGGGGGGGATTCAAGTTTGTTGAAGCCAAGTCCCTGGGCCCAGATTTGGGCTCCCTGTGGGGGCCCGAATTATAACTTAGTTAATATGAGGAATTTTTCTTTAAAAATCTTCTTCAGATTTAGCAGTCGGAATGTTTTGATATTTGGCATGCAGCATCCTTAGGGGTGAGATTCAAGTTTGTTCAAGCCAAGTCCCTGGGTTCATATTTGGGCTCACTGTGGGAGCCCGAATGATAACTTAGTTCAAAATGAGGAATTTTCTTTAAAAATCTTCTTCAGATCCAGCAGATGAATGCTTTTGATATTTGGTATGCAGCATCCTTAGGTGGATAAGATTCAAGTTTGTTCAAGCCATGCCCCTAGTTACATAAAATTTGTCTCTCATGACTTCATTCCTTTGTAGTGTTGATGAACCATGTCTAACTGAATGTGACCCCAAATACTTCTTTGAACCACTTTGGCCGGTGAGCGATTAAGGCTCATTGGGGCCGCTTGTTTTTATGAACTGGGTTCTCTTCAGACTTTTGCCATTCGCCCACACTCACCGGTGGTAATGTCTATCTATGGGAATCTATGCTAACTACAATGGCAGGGCGTAGCTAAGGGGTGGGGGTGGGGGGGGGGGGGGAATAGCGGTTGTGAAATCCACCTCAATAATTTCCCCTGTCGGGACATTTTGTCAGGATTAGAGTTTAAGATACCAATTCTCTATTGCTCGTATTCATCTACTTTCTTGAAAGAGATTTGACACATGGACTTGTGATATACATACAGTCAGTCATACAAATGGAGGTCTGTGATACTCGATTCGGGCTGTTTGGGGCTCAGTATAACCAATTTGGAGCACAGGTAATAATTTTCCAATAAGTCTGCTTAATGCCTACTGACTAATATTCCAACTACATCATCAACACGATGAACCGTGCCTACCCCGGAAGTGACGTCATGTCACGTGACCAAGTATCGCCATGTTGTGTTGTCATGGTAACCCGCGTGAGTTTTGGGGAGTCGGATAAAAACCCCATTTACGGAATCTCTTATATAGCCTGTCTATAGATATACGTGTTATAGAAGGTAAAGGAAGCAGTCTGACCGAGGTTACTGTCGAGACTGAGACAGATATAGCTAGGAAGTAGTGTTGAAATCAATGGTTGAGACATGGGGCAGAATAAAAGTAGCCAATACTAATGGTACAAGGCCGCAATGACTGCTGTAGAAGCTAATGATAGGACAAATAGACCACAGGCAAGTAGTGGCCTTGAAGCTTTGGAGATAAGATGGAAGCCATTGGTAAGACTACCTGTATAGGAGCTGGATCATAGATTCCTTTAAATACCGAAATGAGGTTAAGAGGGATACAGAATTAGACCCCATTGAGGGATTTCTCATGGCCCTTATGGCCTCATATGATAAAAAAGGGATTCTCCAAAAAGTGTCCTCGATAGGTATCCCCAAATAATACAATACCAAGAGCCATAGGTGTCCTCAAATACCGAAATGAGGCAAAGAGGGATAGTAAATTAGGCCTGATTGAGGAATTTTTCATGGCCCTCATTGCCTCAAACGAAATGAGGTTAAGAGCTATAGTAAATTAGACCTCATTGAGGGATTTTCTCATAGCCCTCATGGCCTCATACGGCAAAAAGGGATTCTTCAGAAAGTATCCTCGATGGGTATCCTTCAATAGTACGTCGCCATGCCTTAGGTATCCTCACATACCCAAATGAGACTAAGAGGAACAGTAAATTGGGCCTCATTGAGGGATCTTTTTCCTGGCCCTCATGGCCAGAAAAGTGAACTGATTGGGTGATCTAGATAAATGAAACAACAAGAGTACTCGGAAGGGGGTCAGAACTAACAAGAACAGGCCAGAAAAAGATAAATAGAGTAATTAAGCAAAGCTGTTCCGCATGATAGGATAGGCTCTTCTACTCTACTGGCGTATACTCCTGGAAAAACGAACATGGTCGGGTATACGAAAACTATTGCATAGATAGACAGAAGCAGAGGATTCTGAAAGAATTCAGAATAGCACAACTTTGGTTGTTTGTGGTAATTCTACGGAAATTACTTTTGTACAAAGGAACACACCCTCCAAACATACCCCCATCCTATTAGAAGCCTTTGGGTCACATAGCAACCACGTGCTAACATAGAAACCAAGATGGCGGCCTTCAGCATACAAAATGGCCGACGGAAACACGTATCACCCTTACAACACGCGCTGCGTATGCGCACTAACACCACGTATCACTATGGGGATGACGTCAAAATAGTCGCCCACGCGGGTTACCATGACAACACAACATGGCGCCACTGGGTCACGTGACATGACGCCACTTCCGTGGTCCTGTCCGGGGTCCTGCCAATAAGGCGCGGGTCATCGCTCTCCTACTACTCTTCTATGAAGCCATGCCCTTAATGATGTAGTTGAGATGACAGTTAATCGGGATTTTCGCCATTAAAGAAGGAACAAATCAGGTTTACACCTCCCCCGATGGGGAACAATCAGTCATTTTGGCGACGCCTTTGTACAAGAGTTAATGTTTTAGCGTAGACAATCAACTGAAAACAGCGTTTGAAAGTGGTGTAAGGGGCAACTGTTTTGATTATGTCGTTTATACGTCGCCCGGAACCATATAAATTATGCTGTCTGGAATCGGCAGATCCAATGAGGGGGTCATGATCTGTGTTTTTTGAGGCAAAAAATGAAAATGTTCAGTTATTTAAGAATTTTCTGGTAAATGGCGTCGACTATTTGGGTTGGGCTATGAGTTAACGGTTATCATGGCTAAATTGTCATCCCAGTTCGAATATTGCGTCATTGAGGTCGATCAGAGAAGAGAAATATTCTTTATTTCGTGAAAATAGAACAGATAAACGTTTCGGCGGGGTAGAGGCCCTGTCCCGATAATTACTACCCAACTATCAGCACAGGGCAGATTTTCGTATTACCAGAAGATGTTTTCCATGCAAAGTCTCAGCTTCACCCTTCACCACCACCGTAATTTTAAACACGGCCTCGCCCTTGATTTATTTTAAAAACAGCAGTTCAGGCTTGGATACAGCACTTCCTCATACTCCCAAACAATCCTTCCTCAGTTAGAACATATAAAATGGATAATCAAACATTTATGACGTGAACCATTTCGGCAATATTCTCTATAATGACTTTGTGAAGAATTAATTTGGATTCAGAATCAGATTCTTTTTTCACGGTACACATACATGTAAAATGGTTACAAATAAACATATTGCACAAATGTAATGAGAAGTATACCGTGGGACGTGGCATAGCCAGATTGGCTGTCTTCCTGCCACCCCCTGGAAGAAGATGGGGTGATTGCAAATAGACTGTGACTGAAAGAATGAACTGAGAGCCAATTATGTGACACATGATGGAGAATGACGATCGAATCATTACTTTTCTGAGATTAGAGTATTAGTGTTTCATTTTCGCCAGCGGAAAGACGGTGATTCAAGGTAGGCAAGAAGCAACCTGCCTATAGGACTCCCTCCACTATTTATCATAACACCCGAGGGCGGCAACAAGTCCCATCGTGAAGTTCGTATCGTTTAGACTGCGACAAAGAGGTTGGTCATGATGTTTGGGCGTGGTGTCTACATTAGCTGCATCATCATCGTAGGATGACGATTGTTATGGTTTATTTGTTTAGACTTTTGTTTGCAAGTTCTTAATTGTATCGATATGGTATTTACATAGCACCACTGTAAGGAGGAAGCTCGACAGGTTGCACAAGACGAGGATTCCAGATTTAGACGTGGAGTAATCCAAGATTTAGAATGAGTAAGATAGTAATCACCAATTAGTGGCGGTGTCAGATTTACGCATTTGGGAGTGTAAAGGGAGGATAGGTTCTGATCCAGAGGATAGGTTTATATTTTAATTTAAGCCTTCATCCAACACGAGTGGCCTAAAAAAATATAGCTTATCGCCACGCATTGGAAAGCGCAATGAGCGTGTCGAATATGAACATTACGTTAGATAAAGGTTTAAAAATAAATACAACGCTCTCAACGTCTGTGTGTGTGGGGGGGGGGGGGGGGGGTGAGCGAGGTGTGTGTGTAGGGGGGGCGCTGTGTGTATGTGGGTGGGTGGGTGGGTGGGGGGGGGGGGTGCAAAGCCTGTTTTATAGCGTAAATATGCCCACCTGCCTAATTTAGCGTCGTCACTGTAAACAGCAAAGTCTCAGTACATTCGTGGTATGTCATTCCGATAAAATCCAATATTATTGTTTGAAAGTTAAATCAGTTGGGAGAAAATATTTCAATCTCACAGATATATTTATGAATTACACCAAGTACATCGTCATTCATCTTGTAGGTTGCAATCCTTGTGCCCGCATCCTGTGAATAAGGCGATAAATTGATGGCTGTCGGAGTATCATCATTTCCTTGATTATCTTGCCAATTGGTATAAGGTAGTGGTCGTTTATTTACCGTCTCCCAGCCTGAACCAAAATTGATTCCATTTATCCAAAACGTATTAGCTTTTACACTGTAGTTAAAATCTGAAAAAAAAGAAATCTGTGATATTTAGTTTTAGTTAGAATGTACGGAAATTCTATTGATAAAACCGCATATGTCCACATATTTCACATCGAATACTGGACTTTATTTTAACCCTTTACCTAACGTAACGGCCAAAACCGGCCAGCGCTATTCTCAAAAATCGCCTATTAATTTTCATTATTTTTTTCATTTTTTGTCTCAAAAACATAGGTTATGACCCCTCGTTGGAACGAGCTCGTTCCAACGAGGGGTCATAACCTATGTTTTTGAGACAAAAAATGAAAAAAATTAGTTATTCAAGAATTATTTTTGCAAGTGTCGTCTGCTTTTCATGTTAGGTAAAGGGTTAAGCCGGGTGTGTGCAGGTTATTTTGTGAACCGGAAGAGTACTCGAATGTTTATAAAAAATTTTAGACTCAAGGTCAGATTTTACTTACAGCTCGTGGAAAGTAGAATATTATCTCCCTTTATATCTGACATGATTAGAAGACGACCAATAACTGAAAATTTTCATTTTTGTGGCTTTAACCCTTCACACAAGGTAACGTCAAAACCGGCCAGCGCTATTCACAAAAATCGCCAATTAATTTTCATTATTTTTCTCTTTTTTGTCTCAAAAACATTGGTTATGACCCCTTTTTGGAAGGAGGTCGTCAAGCTCGTTCCAAAGAGGGGATCATAACCTATGTTTTTGAGACAAAAATGAAAAAAAATTAGTTATTCAGGAATTTTGTTTGCAGGTGTCGTCTGCTTTTCATGTTAGGTAAAGGGTTAAAAACATATCCAAAAGCCACTTATTGGAACAAATCCACCGAGCACGTTCCACTGAGATCTCCTGAGATATGTTTTGTAAGAAACACTGAAAAACAATAAAATTTGAATGGTGTTTTTTGTGATAGCTGGTTCGCATATGCTGGGTCGGATGTGCGGCCGTCACGGATAATCTGTACCTCGAGATAACTGGCTCGGATATGCACCGTCGCGGATACTCTGTACCTTGCGATTATTTGTGTCAATGCACTACTAGGGAAGCAAACCCGAATGGAATGATTCGATATACTCAACACTAAGGTCCAATATCACCGAACTACAAAACAAGGGGCTCGGTATAATTCTGATGGGTGACTTTAATGGCCACGTAGGTAATGATGAAGAAGGCATAGAAGGTGGGGACAATAAAGTCAACAGGAATGGAAGGAAGCTGTTGAACTTCACAAACGAGCTCGGTCTGAAGATGCTGAACAGGGACGCGAGGTGTAAGGGGAAATGGACCTGGGAGAGAAACGACAGAAAATCAAAAATCGACTACATCTTCACAGATATTAATTTATGGAGGGAGGTGATAGGGGTAGAAGTGGATGATGAGGGTAAAATGGAGGTGGATAGTGATCACAACTTGATTACAGTGACGATCAGGGCCAAAACTCTAGTAAAAAGCAACGAAAGCTCTAAGGAGATTTGGGAACTCAAAAAAGATGCTGACTGGGCGAAGTTCAATGAAAAACTGAAACCAAAGCTTGCAACCGTACCCAAGAGGGGCAGTGTCCAGAAGATGGCCGACGTCATAGTTGTGAGCCTGGTGGAGGCAGGAAAGGAAAGTGTAGGAAAGGTCAGGGTTCCAACACGGGAACTTGGGTACAGAGTGAATGAAGAACTGAAAAGGGCCATAAAGGGAAGAAAAGCTAAATGTACTGCATACAACTTAAGGGGGCGGAAAGCAACGAGGCCGCAGTAGCAAAGGAAGAATACCACCAAGCACGAAATAAAGTAAATAAGATTAAAGACGATAATCGGAGAGTACGAAATAGCAGTCATATTAGGACGATAAGAACGACAGGGGGGGGGGGGGGGGGGGGGGGGGGGTCCAGTTCGAACGTATTTTGGAAATGGGTGAATAAACGCAACAAAGGAAGTAACCCACAGAGTATTAAAGTAGATGGCAGAGTTACTGACGAGCAAGATCAAGTCGCATCAGAACTAGTCAAGCACTGGGAAAAGGTAAACGATAAGCGATGGGGCATGGGGAGCCCACCTGAGTGTCCGAATCAGGTCGAGGAAAACCTATCTAACTTCGTGTGCAGCGAAATTAAAACGGAAGAGGTGCGAAAGGTTATATCAAAATTAAGGGATGGAAAAGCGGGAGGAGTGGATGAAATTCCTAACGAGTTTATCAAAAAAGGGGGAGAGGAACTCATGGAAAGCCTAACTGCTCTTTTCAATCTAGCCATAGAAAATCTAAAGGAGTGGAGAGAAAGCAAAGTGACATTTATTCGCAAAAGGGGTTTTGGATAACTATCGAGGGATCTCTGTCAGTTGTAACATTAGAATGGTTTTCTGAAAAGTCCTTTATGGAAGACTAGAGGAGGTGATTGAAGAGAAGGTTTTTTTGGGAGAAATCCAGAATGGCTTCAGGAAGGGAAGGAGAGTAACTGACCATCTTTTCACGCTATCCCAAATGATAGAATCCGCGAAAGCAAAAAAAGAAAAAGATGTTTATGGCCTTTTTGGATGTCAAAAAGGCATACGATAGAGTATGGAGAGAGGGTATGTGGCGCAAGCTGGAGGCTCTGGGCTTAGGAGGCGAGTTTGTTGGAATTATGAAAGCATTATATAAAGATGTACAGAGTGAACTTAGCCTGGGAAACATTACAACAAAACGTGTGCCTATGGAGATAGGTCTAAAACAGGGGTGTATCCTTTCGCCAATCCTGTTTGCATTGTACATCAAAGGTTTAGGAGATGAACTCCTGCGTAGCGACGAGGGGGGTAGCAGTTGGGCACTTGAAGATCCCAGGGCTATTTTTTGACGATATGCTTCTAGTGTCAGAAAGCGAAGAGGGGCTAACGAAAATGCTGGGAATTGTTGGGAAATATGGGAGCAAATGGAGACTCGAACTTAATGAAAGCAAGAGCAAAGTTATACCTGTGGGCCGCAAAGTGGAGAGTGGGTGAGTTCTGCATTCCGGAAGGGAACAGCAAACTTCTCAGTGTAGGAGAGACTAGCGATTACGAGTATTTGGGGGTAAATATAAACATTACAGGAAGAGGCATCTACCGAAACCACACAAATAAATTGATTCTGAAGGGGAAGCGAATCCTCAACCAAATGAAACTTATAGGGAGAAACAGTTTTAATAAGGTTTTCGTGGGGAAAACCATTTGGGAAATGGTGGGGCTGCCAAGTATAACATACGGTACGGAAGTGGTACACCTAAACCAGACGGCCGTAAAGAGCTTGGAAATCATGCAGAACGATGCAGGCCGATTGATAACAGGGTCGAGAAATGCCGCAGCGCTAGAAGCAATCAGGGGTGAGCTTGGGTGGATGAGGATCAAGGACAGGATAGACCTGTTGAAACTCGGTTATCTTAATTATTTGGTAAATCTCCCCGACAGCCGATGGTGTAAAGTAATGGTCCTGAGAATTTTCAACTCAAATATCAAAACGGGGTGGATGGTCCAAGTGAGGGAGCTAGTAGAGAACTACTCATTGGATATCTCGGACCTGGACGTTGGGGCAAACCAGGTTAAAAAAGTCGTCAAAGAAAGGGTCATGAAGGATTGTAACCGTAATTGGCGAGAGGGAGTCAAATCAAAGAGATCTTTGGGTGGCCTGCGTGATAAAGAGAGGCCAGGTTTTGAAGAGTATCTTGATGGCACCTTTGGGGGTCACTGTTGTTCAAGCTGAGGTCGCGATCCCTGGAGCTGAGGGGAAAAATTGGGAAAGACGGTGAAAGAGAGTGCCAGATGTGTAACTTGGGCATGGTGGAGACCCTGGAACACTTTCTTCTAGAATGCCCAAAGTATCAGTCTAAAAGAATGAGATTCACTGGGAGTATAATGGGAAAGTGGGATGGGAGAACGAAGGACATGTGGTTGGGGGAGACTCAAAGGAGAGGGTTAATATGCTAATCGGAGAGATTGGAAAAATGGGGCAAGGAATGTCATCAAGCAGTTCGTCTCCGAGCTTTATGAGGAGAGGAAAAGCGTGGGAATAGGGAGGCAGTTGGGAGTTCAGGGGTAACCATGGCCTTCTCGTCCGAGAACCGCGACAAATCAGCGGCTGGCCAAAGTGTTATTATTATTATTATTACTTAATTTTTGTTTGTTTGGGCCTGTGATCTTTTTACAGCGATATTTTGCATATTATCTGCTATGTGTGTCCTGCCGGTGTCGTGTAACATGGCTCTAAAAGATCTCTGCGCATTACGCATGACGATTAAGAATTTACCCTTTTCATTCATTCGTACCTATAAATTCTGGTACTTCATTCCCAATTTCATTAAAGACAAAGCATTATGAGATTCTTTTTAGATTCAACCGCATTTGTGCCACATTTTTACATATTCTCAGATTTTCGGGTGTTTTAGGTTATTTGTACCTTTCTTAATTTCTTGACGATGATTACTAATTCTCACTTATTTCCTGAATAAGCCTGTTATCAATTAACGCTTTATTTTATCACAAGGAGTTAACGGAAAGTAGCCTTCGGTGAACTCGTGTTGCCTTTGTCACCCCTGTGGTTGTGCTCTCCGTGATTGATGCAATTTTATCCATTTGTGGAAGCGAAAGCTTCTCAGTACGGTGTCCCGGGTACTTGACAAATACATACAGCTTTGTATGTCATTATAGATTGTGTAGAGCTGCGTGTTTAACTCGCTCCAACATGCCTGGCAGCGTTCACCGAACACGGTCCGACAGGTTATCATGAGTCGAGCTCGCAATCTCACAACATATTTTGTATCACGGATCATCATGATCAATTGGAGATGCCTGAGATCTCATGGCGTCTGATTTAGTTGTACATAGTCGTATACAGTACCCGTCTGAGAGTTCATCCTAATCTTGTTACGTTTCTGGAGAACTTGTGCTGAAAGCCTGAAAGAATGTGGAGGAAGTAGTGATTGGATTATATATTGTATATACCCAGTGGCAACATTGTTCGCTGTGGTATACTCCATTAACATCTTTGTTACCCCTTTGACCAGTAAGCTCCCAATTATAACCCCAAAAGATTCTGAACCAATACAGCGATTTATTCATTGACGCCCAACTGTGATGTCCTCTGAATTCCCCCTCTTTGTGCTTTGACGACTTTCGATTCTTCTTTTTAAAGGGGTGTGTGTGTGTGGGGGGGGGGGGGTGGAAGGATGACTAACGAAGGGGGGGGGGGGGTAGCTTCACAACGGTTTCCTCTTTTTATCCTTTTTCCTCTCTCTTTTCTTCACTCCCTAGCCAGTACTAACAATTGATGTAAGTAGGGAGATACGTCCCAACAACACTTTTGCTTGTGTCGCTGAGTGCCATATTGGGAGTCGCATCGATGGGTTATAAGAACCAAATATGTAATAGTTATGTTCGAGCTTTTACCACTGCATTTCTATTTCAAAATCTTACTTTCAAATATATGTTCAATTCGGTACTACATGAAAGCCCCCAAACCATCTTTGAACAATAAGCGACTATTTGTTAGCGTAGGTACATGATCATTCAGCGAATTGGATGACCTGCCGGCAAGGCGAATAGTTACCTGATATATTTGATGAATTGATTTGTAAGGTGGCTTTGCGACTTGTCAGTTGGTCATAGCCAAGTTGTGTGAGTGCATATGTTTTACAAAATCAAACATGTCTCATATGAACGACAAAGAACCTGATCATATTGAAGATACTACAACATATCAGTTGCTGGGCTCGCCACCGAAAGTCCAGCCACATTTAGATATTACACATAAATCTTGTACATATTGTTTATCTTATATTTAACTGTTTTCTGTTTCTTCCATGTATCCTTCAGCTCAACAATTTCTTCTTCTCGATTTACAATTCATTACCATCTATCTTCTAGAACCATCTCGAATATATTTTGCTTTCATTATGAACCCGTGTTGCTAAATGTGATTTTGACTAGCACCTATATCCGAGCAGCAAGTTTTTCATATCACTCACAGATTACAAGCCCAAAGCCCCGAATGTAAACTTCCCACAAAAAAATTCATTTTCAGCCTCCGTGGTAATTCTACTCATTTTCTACTTATCTGTATTATTATTACTGTCGGGTGACATTGAAATAAATCCGGGTCCTAACTCTGTTAATTCCGAGTACGACCAGAACACCGTCAGGTTTCTCCATGTCAACATTCAAAGCTTGAAATCCAAAATCGATCTTGTCCAATGTGAATCTTTACCTCATGACATTCTTGCTCTTACCAAGACTTGGCTACAAAACAATGACTCTACAACAGACTTCATAATTCATGGGTTTTATGAACCATTGCGTTATGACCGCCCAACGAGAGGTGGTGGGGTCGCCTTGTACATTAGAGAGGGCATTTCATTCCGACACAGACCAGACCCTGAGACGCCGAATACTGGATGTTTGTGGGCCGAAGTATTCACAAAACGTAATAGGTCGTTATTGTTCGGGGTATTCTATCGTCCACCCGTCTGCCCTCAAAACACTTGGGATACCACATCATCCTCTATTGAAAGAGCAATGGACACGCGAGTCGGAAACGTAATAGTTACCGCCGATTTTAACGATACCCTGCTGGACCACGCAAGAAGTACATTTTCTGAAATAAGCAGTTATTTTAATCTTAGACAGCTTGTGGGTGAGCCAACATGCTTCACTGAGTCATCTGCCTAGTTGATGGATCTCTTTGCGGTCAGCAGCACAGTCAACGTGGAAACTTGTGAAGTCTAAGAACCGATTATGATCCGCTACCACTACCCAATTGCAGTGGAAGTTGAGCTTTTTGTGCCACGATCCCGTACTTTTAAGAGACGGATATGTCTGTATTCCCAAGGCAACTATGATGCATTAAATGTTGTGCTCTCTCGTGAAGTTTGGAATGCTCTTTTTGATATCTCATGTCTAGATACAATAGTTTCAAAATTCACTGACAATTTACTCGATATTGCATCCGAACATATACCAAACAAATATACTACTTCGAGGTCAAATCAGCCGAAATGGGTACATAACCAAATACGACTATTAATAAAACAAAAAAGAAGGCTATATCGCACAGCCAAACGGACCGGCCATCCGAATGCATTGGTAAAATATAAAACTAAAAGGAATGAAGTTGTATCAGCTATCAGGAAAGCCAAAACTTTATACTTATCCAAAGTTCAGTCCATTCTAAAAAGTAACGAAACCCCAAGTTCATAGTGGTGGAAAACGTTACAAACATTTTTCAGTGGTCGTCGCCAAACAGAGATTCCTTTTATTAATAACATGAATGAAGTATGCACCTCGAATGTCGAAAAAGCCGAAGTGTTTAATGAATACTTTTGTTCAATCTCAACAGTTGACGACTCGAACGTTTCCTTGCCACAAGCCATAGCCCATCCTACACGAACAAGTGATGGTATAAACCCTTCACTGCAGCGAGGTGTACGAAGCACTGCAGTTATTGAAGGTGTCCAAAGCATCGGGTCCTGATCTTGTCAGCCCACATTTTCTGAAAGAATGTAAAGTCTCTCTATGCCAACCACTATCGATTTTATTCAGTATATTGCTAAACAATTCGTATTTTCCTTCATTGTGGAAAAAGGCTAATGTTTCACCAGTTTTGAAAAAATAACCCGCGAACTTAGTCAGTAACTATCGTCCCATACCTCTGATTAGTTGACTTGGTAAAGTCTTTGAAAAATGTATCTTTAAACGACTATGGCAATTCCTGGAAGATTCGAGCGTTCTTAGCCAATTTCAGTCAGGTTTTACACCAGGTGATTCTACGGTCCTCCAGCTATCTGATATATATGATGAATTCTGTAAAGCGTTCGATGAAGGAAAAAAAGTAAGGGTTGTTTTTTTGCGATGTCAGTAAGGCTTTCGGCAAGGTACGGCATTTTGGTCTCGCTCATAAGTTGGAGAGTATTGGTGTCTCGGGTGAATTGTTGCTGTTCTTAAAATCGGACCTCTCAGATAGATCTCAACGCATAGTTGTGGGATCAGAGGCTTCCTCGTGGCACTCTATAAATGCTGGAGTCTCTCAAGGTTCTATACTAGGACCCTTACTATTTCTTATCTCCATAAATGACATAACCGAAAATTTACTCAGTAGCATACGCCTTTTTGCAGATGATATTTCGTTATATCTAATTGTAGAGAATCCAAACCAAGTCTCGAATTTAATTAACCATGATCTAGCTGTAATTGAGCACTGGGCAAAAACATGGTTAGTCGAATTTAATCCCCCAAAAACTGAGAGTATGGTTATATCGCGCAAAACGTACCCAACTGCCCATCAACCCTTATTAATAAGTGGTGCTCAAATAGGTGAAGTCAATTCTCATAAGCACCTAGGAGTTGTACTAAATACAACATGTACTTGGACTAATCACATTGAATATATCTGTTCCAAAGCCTGGTCTCGACTAGACTTGTTGCTGAAACACAAATTCGAGCTTGATAGATATGTTTTAGAAAAGATATACTTTGCCTTTGTCAGACCTTTACTGGAATATGGTGATACTGTTTGGATAATTGCTCGTCAGGACAAGTCGCCGACTTGGAAAAAATTCAGATCGGTGCAGCAAGAATAGTTACAGGGGCAACAATTAGTGCCAGTAAATCTTTATTATACTCCGAAAGAGGCCGAAAACACAAGCCCGTGCAGTTCTTTAAAATGCATCACCACTTAACGCCTCCTCATATTGCCAATAAAGTTCCACCTCTCATATCCTCAATAAACCCATCACTCAATATTCGAACGCGCCCAAATCACAGAGTTCCATTTTGTCGCACACAGTTATACCAATCCTCTTTTATTCCTAATGTAACGGATCAGTGGAATAACCTGCCTTTATCTGTTCGCAAGAATTCGACACTGAGTATTTTTAAGACCTTCTTGATGGCAAACTCCGACCATCATCATTCTACAGTGGAGTGAAATCTCGCACGACTCAAATTAACCACTGTAGATTGCGGTTACACTGCAGCAGCCTTAATACCATTTATATGATAATCATCTCGCACCTAGTCCTTTTTGTCAGTGTGGTGAACTTGAGACTTCAGAACACTTCCTTCTTCATTGTCCATTGTTTCCTAACGCACGCAATAGAACCATCAATTTACTCCCTTTCACTATAGATATTACCACACTTCTTTTTCGCTCAGAATTTTTCAGTAACGAGGAGAACAGTCTAATTTTTTATACATTGCAAGACTTCCTCTTACAGAGTGGCCGGTTCCTCTGACGAGTGATGACATCTGTTTTTTGAAGATGCTTAATCTTCATTAAGAATTCCTCTATCGGTGTCTGCACGATTAGGGCAATGTACCACAAATTTACTATCTAGTTATTGATAGAGTTGCTTAAATTCAAGACCTTATTTTCTATTCAACTTTATCTAAAGACAATGCACCATGTATTCGGGATGGCTTCTTCTTCTTCTCCTTCTTCTTTATTTTACTTCTTCTTGTTACTATCTGACTTCTTTTTATTCATCTATATTTTTATCGGTTAGACCACATCTGACGTATGTGTAGTTTAGACAATCGCATTTATCTCTGGCTAATGGACTGAGCCTTTTTATCGGTTTTTTATCGGTTAGACCACATCTGATTTCACGTATGTGTAGTTTAGACAATCGCGTATATCGCTGGCTAATGGACTGAACCTGTTGGTCAGCTTATTCTAAGAATAAAATTAGTATAAATTGCCTTTTTCAATTTTTTTGATGAGCTGACGGTACGACCCAGCTGCACTTGTTGATGTAAAGAACGCGAGCCATTATGTAGTTGCAGGTGAGTGCGAGTACGCACCTAGAATGCTCACGTAGAATGACGCGGGCCGGTGGTGCGCTTGTCCAAGATCAGAGACTCAACCAGATTCATTGGCCCGCTAGTGCTCACCCCCTTAGGCTGCGATATGCATGTTTCATTTGTTACTTCTGATCATTGCCATCATCTTACGAAAAGTGCTATAAAATGTAGGAGACGACTCACATAAGCCTAAGGCTTCCTGTGGAATCCTAGTTTATCATATGACTCGTCCGTTTTGTTCACTTTAAAACATTTGATATTTTGTTTTCATATTAATCAGTGATAAATAAAGCCTTCCGTCACTTTCATTGGTCAATTTCAAAACTAGGCAATTTGATTGGCTGAACAAAATACAACTGGGCCACATTTTCATAATTTGCATAATTAGAGTTGGGAGCTTTCATTGGTCAATTTCAAAACTGGGCAATTTGATTGGCTAAACAAAATACAACTGGGTCAAATTTGCATAATTTCAGAAGGGAGAATTTACGTTATCTGTCCTATTTAGGGTGGGTTATATTGTATTAATCTTTTACCTACAAGAAAAATGCCATTCATTTTTATATTTTCACTTTTTGCTTCCAAAACATAGGTTATGACCCGTCATTGGAACGAGCTCAACGAGCTCATTCCAATGAGGGGGGTCATAATCTATGTTTTGGAAGCAAAAAATGAAACAATTTTGTTGTACGCGGATGTTTTTTCCAAGTGCCGTCTGTAACTCAAGTTAGGTAATGGGTTAAAAAGTCACACTAAGCGGCTCTTGGGTTGTTAGGTCATTGGTGCCAGACAGGTTAACCACATTAGTTCCTAATCCCGCATCTGCTAGGCGGTTATTACCTTTGCCTTTACTTAGTTTAAATCTAGATGGTTCAGCCAGTGATCGTACATAATATTGGCTGTTCTCGTGATCCAATGGATTAAATCCAATGTGTGTGTGTGTGTGTGTGTGTGTGTGCGTTTGTCTTACCAACTTGACGAGGTAACTAGACAAAAGAGTTTGCGTGTTTCGCCTTACCGAGGTACAAAAGACAAAAGAAACCCTTTACCTCGGTTGTTTTCCCAGAACTGTACCGGCAAAACGAGGTTGAAACCGTTAGTCCACACAAAGGACAGACAATGGGGTACCTCGGTATGTAGGGAAAACAAGACTGTGTGTGTGTGTGTGTGTGTGTGTGTGTGTGTGTGTGTGTGTGTGTGTGTGTGTGTGTGTGTGTGTGTGTGTGTGTGTGTCTGTGTGTGGGTTTGTCTTACCAACTTGACGAGGTAACTAGACAAAAGAGTTTGCGTGTTTCGCCTTACCGAGGTACAAAAGACAAAAGAAACCCTTTACCTCGGTTGTTTTCCCAGAACTGTACCGGCAAAACGAGGTAGAAACCGTTAGTCCACACAAAGGACAAACAATGGGGTACTTCGGTATGTAGGGTAAACAAGACTGTGTGTGTGTGTGTTTGAGGTTAAAACATCGCACTGGCACAGACATTTCCTATTGAAAAGTTTTTTTTCTTTTAATATGCCGCCGAAAAATTGTTTTCATTTACTGAACCCTGATGGGTTTCAAA
The DNA here is from genome assembly GCA_031216915.1 of Pictodentalium vernedei. Classification (NCBI taxonomy): domain Eukaryota; kingdom Metazoa; phylum Mollusca; class Scaphopoda; order Dentaliida; family Dentaliidae; genus Pictodentalium; species Pictodentalium vernedei. Next base: position 19,101,803 of record CM062291.1, on the reverse strand, counting down.
CATGACAAAAATTACATAAAATTGATTTAAACTAAGTGATGAGCTTAGGAACTGGTTAAACTGACTGGCAATAATTGATGTTATTCGTTGATGGGCTCTAATTTAGTCCTTACAAGGATGTTACGCAAGCTTTTGTTTTTCTTATAGGCGATGACAGGTCGAAGATTCCAAGGTTCATTTAATTTAGCATTGGTAAAATTGAATTCATCTTTTAACATTTTTGCTATTTCGATATTCATTCTGTTGTATGTTAAAGTGAAAGGAATGATGGACCTCCTTTCGCAATCGCCCTCTGATATGTTCATACCAAATGGCCAGAGGGTTTGAAGCGTATTGATCCAAAAAGCTTTACGTTTTTTTCTAAATTCATCCGTTTCTTCTAATGTGTCTTTAATTGGTGATTGTTCAATAGGATGGATTTCGAAATCGTCCAAAGAATGGCCAGGAATGTTAAAATGTTGTGCTACTGGGGCATCAGCATTATGTTTTATATCCTGTTTATGTCTAGTAGCACGTTCTCGGAAAGGATTTTGACTTTGACCAACATATTGTTTAAGGTAAATAATGTTTGGTGAATCACAATGGAGGGGGTTACGGATCTGATAATGATTTTTCGTTTGTTCGGAGGAAAATTCCTCTTTCTGATCAGGCATCAAAGTATGCAATCTACATCGAGGCTTTTTGCAATTAAATACCGCGCAACTACCATTCTGCAACGGTCTGTTGTGTTCAATCTTCAGTGGTTCGAAATCAGTAGTTTCAGCTGGACTTTCGCGCTTTTTCAGAGTTTGAGATTTTAAGGTACGCAAAAAGCGCAATGAGTATCCTTTCGATCTGAGGGCGTCAAATAGAGTAGAACAAGCCTCATTGAAATTTACCTTATCACTTGAATTGCGTTGAAAACGAATGAGTTGTGATTTGATGATACCTTTAAAGGTATGTTGAGGATGAAATGATTTTGTGTGCAACAATTGATGTGAATCAGTTGGTTTAAAATATACTTTATAATCTAAATGGCCGGACGCCTGAAATTGCTTGCCTTTAAACACGGTCACATCGAGAAAATCAACAGAATTTTCACTGATAGTAGCTTTTAATTTAATATTTAGATCGTGATTGTTCAAAATTTCTAAAAATTCATCAAAATCTTCTTTTGAATGTTCCCAAATAATAAAAATGTCATCTAAATACCTGAGATATGCAAGAGAATGCTTTGCACATTTGCTTAAGGCATTTTCCTCCCATTCCGCTACATAAATGCTTGCAAAATTAGGACTGAATCTTTTACCCATAGGAAACCCATTATTTGTAGAAAATATTCTCCATTGAATTGAAAGTCATTACCTTTTAAGCTCAGCTCTAAAAGATCCAAAATTTGTTCATCCGGGCGTTTCGCATCCGGATATTTTTCAAATGCATTTTTCACTGATTTAACACCTTTATCAATATGAATGTTCGTATACATACTGTCGATATCCAAAGTAGCCAGAATTGCATTTTTCGATATTTTCAATTTCGAAATTTTTGACAGGAAATCCTGTGTATTTTTTAGATAGCTCGGATGTCTATTTGCTATAGGTTTAAGATGATAATCAATTAATTCCGAGATCGCATAAGATGCCGAATTACAATCTGATACAACTGGCCTCTTGGGTGGAGTTAAGTCATCCGTCCACGAAGAACGGTCCTTGTGGATCTTTGGTAGGATATAAAATTGTCTTGTTTGAGCACTGAGCTTAGCTGTTAAAAATTTCAATTGTTTTTTGGTGATGTGACCTCCGTCGAGGGGAAATTTTAAGATCTTATTGAATTTTTCGATATTACTAGGCCAAATAAGTGAATCTATTTTCTTATAATGTTTAGTATTGCTGAGTTGTCTCATGGCTTCCTTTATATAATTATACCAAGATAGAACAACTACCGAGCCACCTTTGTCGGCTGGTTTAATTACTAATTTCTTATTTTTCGAAGTTTCGTGAGGGCTCTCCGTTCACCAGCTGTTAAATTGTCTTTATCGGAGAGTATGTTCATGCTGAACACCTTTTGGATGATTCGTTTGCTAGCCTCAATAATTTACTACTTCACTATCTGGAGGTGACCAACACCAACCAGATGATTCTGTAAAAGGAAGTTTCCGACCGCTGGAGTTTCTAAAGCGGTCTGCTAATTTCATTTGCCAAAGAAAATTACAGTTGTATGATGGTAAATTTGTTTGGTTACCAGTTTTAGGCTTTGATGCTGGTACAAAAGTTAAACCGCGATCTAAAAGAGAGTTGTTAGGTCATTGGTGCCAGAGAGGTTAACCACATTAGTTCCTAATCCCACATCTGTTAGGCGGCTGTTACCTTTGCCTTTACTTAGTTTAAATTTAGGTGGTTCAACCAGTGATCGTACATAATATTGGCGGTTCTCGTGGTCCAATGGATTAAATCCTGAGCAACATCAAACTTCGCGTCATCAGTGTTTGGTATAACGTTAACGTCCTTCACTTTCCGAATGGTTTCGTTGATGATGCTCAGGGTTCTCCTCTCAGCCCGAGGGAGTTTTTGCGAAAAGTTTAGTTCAGGGAAATAAATGTTTGCTGATCTAAACTTGACCCTGATATCGCTAAGCATATACCGCAACTGCTTAACTACGAGATCAGAATTATCGTTTCGAGAATTCACGCCAATATTTAATAATATTTTTGGGGGACTGGACTGGCCCCTGTGCCCTTTAAACATAGAGCGCAGATGATTGAATTTGGCGCCGGGGTAACACTGCACCTGGATGTCCGGATGGGGATTTCGATCAATGCGTCCTAAATTTGAACTTCCAATCATAAGGATGTTTTTACAAACATCGGGGACAGGAAGAAAATTACAGTTATATGATGGTATATTTGTTTGGTTACCAGTTTTAGCCTCAGGTGCTGGTACAAAAGTTAAGCCGCGATCTAAAAGAGATTTCTCTTGGGTTGTTAGGTCATTGGTGCCAGACAGGTTAACCACATTTGTTCCTAATCCCACATCTGTTAGGCGGCTGTTACCTTTGCCTTTACTTAGTTTAAATCTAGATGGTTCAACCAGTGATCGTACATAATATTGACTGTTCTCGTGATGCAATGGATTAAATCCAATGTGTGTGTGTGTGTGTGTGTGTGTGTGTGTGTGTGTGTGTGTGTGTGTGTGTGTGTGTGTGTGGGTTTGTGTGTGTGTGTGTGTGTGGATTGGATTTCATCCATTCATTCATTCGTTTCTTTCGTTCGTTCGCTCATTCGTTCATTCACCTATTTGTGCATTTTTTGTCGATTCGTTCATTTGTTCGTTCGTTCGTTCGTACGAACTGCCAGTTCACCCAATCCTTCTTTTCACTCACTATACATTGTACCTTTTTATAATCTGTCCACTTGCCAGTCCACATCCCTTTCCGAGAATGGATGCTTTATTACAAATGTCAACCAGGAGCCAATACTATGGAGGTTTTGGGGTTGTATTTTCTGGAATTGTCTTTTCTATCTATTAATATAACTGACTGGAATGAATCATTGGCATTTTGGAAGATGTGGCAATTTGCCAACTGGCAAATTGTCGAGTCTTTGGGAGTGCTAATGTTTCTTTTGAATCCCATTTAGTATCATAGCTAAATCATAACTAAAAAATGCAGTTCTGTGTGGTGCAATTATGGAGGTTTTGTGGTGTTGGCACCTGTTTATTTCGACTCTTTCTTAGAAGCAAATTAATACTGGGTATTGATCAAAGAAATTAGGGGAGCTTTCGAGCTGGTGAATCTGATACCCGGAAAGCATGTTATTGTTAGAAAATTTGTTCTTGTTACCAAAAAACCCAAACCTTCTCAGATATGTACATTTATTCTGCTATTGTTTTCAGTTAACTTTTTGTTTCAGTATAACATGTGCCGATGGGTGTTATGGTGAGATTAGTCTTCAGAAATGTCAACATGGCTAAAATCACAGTTGGCAGTGTGAACTGTCAAGGTCTCTCTTCTGATCCTATTAAACGGCGGGACATCTTCCAACGTTGCAGAAATAAATTTGATATCACTCTGCTTGTTGACACTCAATCTTGTCCTGAGGTATGGAAAAACGAGTAGGGATACGAAGCGGTCTTTTGCTCTTACTCAAGCTCAAGTAGAGGAACAGCAATTCTGTTCAAAAATTCGTTTGGATATTCAATAAACAAGTCAATTGTAGACCCCAGAGGTAATTATATTGTACTCGATATAACCATACAGGAACAAAGATTAACAATATTAGTCGTGTGTGGACCAAATGATGACAAACCGGGCTTCTATAGAAACGTATTTTCTAAAATTGAAGAAATGGGCAACTCCTTAGTTCTAATAGGAAGAGACTGGAATGTACCCCAGAACTATGACATAGATACAATCAACTATAAGCACAGAAATAATGTCAAAGCAAATGAGAAAATTTTACAGTATATGCAAACATGATGTATGGAGGATAGACAATCCCGAATCTAGACGCTATACCCGGAGGAGCCCTGAAAACAAAATGGCTAGATTGGATTACTTTCTTATGTCAAGTGATTTGCACATATTTTTCCAAATGATAGACATATAAATTCGATATAAATCAGACCATAATCCTATAAGTATCGGCCTATCCTTCTTTAACCAGCCCCGGGGGAGAGGTTTTTGGAAGTTCAATAACAGCCTTCTTAATGATCAAGAATACATAAATGTAGTAAAACGGACTATAGCAGAAACAATTGACCGGCACAGTACAACAGCTGTCACTACCAGTAATGTTACTGTCATAGCCGAAAATAATAATAATACTACTACTACTAATAATAATAATATAATAATAATAATAATAATAATAATAATAATAATAATAATAATAATAATAATAATAATAATAGAACAGTTATTGATTTATTGCTAATAATACACGATCAGCTGTTCTCGGAGACTTTGGAACTCATGATAAGAGGGAAAACTATCTCTTATTCTGCAAACTTAAAACGACTTTCCAACAAACGGGAATCTGAAATCGAACAGACACTAAGAATCTTGAACGAGAATCTAGACAAGGGCGACTTATCTGTTATCGAAGAGATCGAATCACTGGAAACAGTACTAAAGTCAATCAGAGATAAGAAGGTACAGGGGATAATTTTTCGATCCAAAGCTAAATGGAAAGTGGAGGGGGAGAAAGCTACGAAATACTTCTGTAATCTGGAAAAAAGACATTATACTGAAAAAATGATTCCCAAAATAATAAAATCCGATTTTACAGAAACAAGTGACTAATATCTGAACAGAAAACCTTTTACCAAAACCCGTATGCATCAAAAATTACATCTGCTGACAAACTTAACCAAGTCGAAAACACATTCTTAAATGCTGAAAACCCATTTCTAAACTTCTTAGAAGATGGAAAAAATTCCCTTGAAGGTCCACACACTAAGACAAAATGCTCCAGCTCCCTAAAACAAATGACAAATAACAAATCTCCAGGCTCAGATGGTTTTACAGCCGAATTTTACAAATTCTTCTGGAACGACATTAGTGGAGCACTGTGGCTCATTGGTAGAATGTTGGACTTCTATGCTAGAGGTCCCGAGTTCGATCCCCGCCCAGGACGACCCGCGTTGTGTCATTGGGCAAGGCACTTTATCCCGTTTGCCTATATGGGGGCACTATGACGCCGTGTACTGAGGCGTACTGCAGGTCAATGGTGCACATGTCTTCAACCACGGTAACCCTGCTTGAATGGAGCTTGAACAGAGTTAGAATGTTGAAGAGTTGACAGTTGCTCGTCGATGCTCGATGGTTCTCTCCGGGCACTCCGGCTTCCTCCACCCGTAAAACTGTCCCGGTCATGATTAGCCATTGTGCATAAGTATGTGACCTTAAACACCAATAAATGAATAAACGAATGACATTAGTATGTATTTATTGAACTCCTTGAATTTTGGTTATTCTGCAAAGGAACTTTCAATCACTCAGCGAACTGGTATCATAACATGTATACCAAACCAAACAAACCGAAAATGTTTTGGAAAAACTGGAAAATAATATCCCTTATAAATGTAGATTTTAAGTTCGGTTCTGCTGCTATAGTCAATCGCGGTGGTTCTGGGACAGTGGAATGCGAATACATGGTCTTCTCGATCGGAGACCACCTTCGTGCAACCTTGCCCGGATAGTCTGCGTCGAAACATTTACCCTGGGTGCATTCTGAAGGTCACTGCGAAGCTGGGTTGCTGTGGCAAAGCGGTTCTGAATGATTAAAAATCGGTCTTAAGCTACAGATGCTGCCCTGTCTCTACCACCACCATGCCGTCTTACTGGTGTGCCACACTGCTGAAATCTTGCCCAGGCTCGGGTTATCTCCGTATGGTGCACACCAAGGGCTTCACCAACCTGACGATGGGTAGCCCTTGCTCCTCCATCCCTACAGCCCGCAGTGGGTAATAAATGCCGATTCGGTATCATTTTGACCATGTACCGTACACGTACACGATGCGTTTACCGTCGTAGGATTCAGTGTTAAATCGCCGATACGTTCGCAAAAAATGTCATTTTTTCATAGTGATCCAGAATCGGCTATTATTTTGAGACTCCCAGATCGCACTTTTAACGTTCAAATACCCGTTGGCGAACGTGTCGAATGTACAAGTTTTCAAAAAAGTGAAAAATGTATGAAATTGTTCATTTTTCCCTTTTTTTTTTTTTTTTCACTTAAAATTTTTGTCGACGTTCCCATCGCGGATTAGACCATCGATCTATCGTTGGTGAACGCGAGCAAAAACGTGTTGCCGTTTCTGTATCATCATCAAAAAGTGGTTTGCCGATTCTGTATCATCCGTGTCTCATCCGTGTCTGTACACAATTTTAACACTGAATCCCTATGGAGGCGTTCACGGAAACCCATTTGTGGATCGACATCAGAAATCGACTTATGTACGACACGTGGAAAGAGGTGATAGCGAACCGGCAAACCCACTGCCACGTTTCCCGAGGAAATAAAAATAGTGATTGATATATATAGGAGAGAAAAAAAAATATAAATAAAATAGTTATTTAAAAAAAATAAATATATCAAATCGAATAGATAATAAAAAAATACGTAAATCATGTGCGCTTCCCAGACTATTAGAGCGAGGTTTCTTTTAAACATGCTGAGGAGAGCCTACGCAATCTGCGTGAACGAAGAACTACGTCCCATCTTGTTAGAATGATGCGTCGGATGTCGGGATCATCTAGACTTCGATCACGAGAATCATTCGTGTCTGACGATGGAAAGGGAAGATATGGTCGTCAAGTATTTCGAACCGGCGTTCGAACGCGTTAGATTCGATGATGTGATCACGCTTTGGAAGAAATTAGTCTTCTGTAAGAATCAAGACAAGCCTACAGTTTCGGAAGAACTGAAATTGGCACGTAGAAGTCTGACTTAAGAAGACAAGGGATGCATCATGAAATTATTGTTCAATGAAGCATACGTCTAAGTTTTCTCGTTGATATGAAATAAGGGAGAATAGAAAATAGAAAATAAATACACACATAAATTTTTTATCTAATATTAGAAAGAAAAAAAAATACGAAAATGAGAAACAGAAGTAAATTGTATCCGACGTTAGATGACGACGAGGATGAGAAGCCGAACGGCGTTTTGCCGACGGCACCATCGCTAGAAGAAAAAGAAAGAGGAGAGAGGTATCGCATCGATCAAATCAATAGAATCCAAGCGTATTTAACTCGAGAGAGAGATTCTCGCCGTTCTCTCAAGAAGAAGTATTCGCGTTTCGTGAAATTCGTCAACGCGATCGACACGACACTCATCACGATTTCCATGGGTTTACACGCGACTGGCATTGGATTGTTGACCATCGGCATTCCGATCGTGTTGACCGTAGAAGGAGTGGCTCTCGCCGCCGGATTGTTTAGCACGCTCGGAAACTTTTTGAGTAGGAAATTATATCTAAAGGCGAGGAAACACGACAAGATTCGCGTCTTGGCCGACTCCAAGATCGACACGATATCCGAAATGATCTCTATGGCGTTGAAAGACGGTAGATATCGGACGGAGAATACTTCACGATATTGGGTGAGAAAACGAAATACGAAGCCATGAAAGAAGCCGTGAGAATCAAGACTCGTCAGATCATCAAAAAAGAGATGAAGGATTCTCTCGTGGAAAAGGGAAGAAAAGAGGCTAGGGAGGAATTCAGTAAGATGATAGAACTCAAGAGCAGCGATGAAAAACAAAATATATATAATAAAAACAGAATTTAAAAAAAAAATATTAAATTTATATATAAAATAAAAACGAAATTTATTTAAATAACTCTTAAAAATGTATTGCGTAAAGTGTAAGAGAGTTACCGAGACGAGTAATTCCCGAGAAGTACGAACTATAAACGATAGACAGATGCTTCGCGGAATTTGCGACGTGTGTGGTTCCATCAAGACTCGATTCGTCAAAAAAAAAAGAACGCGAGCAAAGGTAAAGGCATCATGAATAAAATGATCAATAATCTACCTTTCGAAATGCATCTGCCTGGTCACAGTTTCACAGGACCCGGAACGAAATTGAACAAGAGACTCAACGCCGATCTGACTCCTAAATCTTGGAGCAAACCTGTGAATAGGGTGGACGCGACCGCGTATGATCACGATCTGTACTACGCCGGACATCCCGACACCAAGACTTGCAACGACGTCTGCGATAAAAACATGTTGGGGAAATTGAGAGGCATATCGAATCCGACCAGGAGAGAGAAGATAGAACGTTTGCTGGTCGGCAATCTGATCGGTGCGAAACGTCGATTCGGATGGGGCGTTCAAAAAAAAAGCGCATCTGAAAAGAAGAAGATACGATTATTGACGAGCGAATTGGCCGAGGAGTTACACAAACCCATCGTGCGTAAATTTCGAAAGAGAAGGGTGTTCGTGAAGGGTTTGGATGATATTTGGTCTGCCGACTTGGTCGACATGAGATCGTTTTCGAGGTGGAACGAGGGTGTCAAATATCTATTGACGGTCATCAACGTGTTTTCCAAATACGGTTGGATCAGAGCTTTGAAGAATAAATCGGGACCTTGCGTCGTCGAGGCTCTGAAGAGCGTGTTCGACTCGTCTTCTCGAAAACCGAGTAAATTGTGGGTGCATAAAGGAAAGGAATTCTACAACAAGCACGTTCATCGATTGGTCGACCTGTACTCGATCGAAAACGAAGAGAAAGCCAGCATGGTGGAACGTTGGAATCGAACGATGAAGGAAAAGATGCACAGATACTTCACGGCGAATTCGACCAAGAAATACATATACGCTCTGAATGGTCTGGTCAAAGATTACAACAACACGCGACACAGATCGATCAAGATGACTCCCGTGGAAGCTAGCGATCCTCGAAATGAAAAACGGGTCTACGCGAATCTATATCCTGAAAGATCTAAGATTAGGAAGAAGTCTAGAACGCCGAAATTTGCGGTCGGTGATCGAGTGAGAATCTACGCTTATAAGAAGCACTTCGAAAAGGGTTATACTCCTCGATGGACCTCGGAAATCTTCGTGATAATCAAAATATTTCACACCGATCCGGTGACTTACGAAATCGAAGCTTTGGATGGAGAAGAGATCATCGGAAAGTTTTACGAACAACAATTACAGAAGACAAGGTTTTGATAAAGAAAACAAATTTCTTTTATTTACACTCTTTTACATTTTCTTGTTTACACACATATATATATAGGAGAGAAAAATAATAATAAAAAAAATAATTAAAACTATTTTTAGATAAAAAAAGCAAGCTAATTAATAAACAAAAAAACCCCAAAATTCTTTAAAAATGACAAATATACTAGATATAGCACAAAGCATAGTGAAAGATGAAAGTATTCAAGAATATGAGGTTCACGAATACGAACCGGTGACCGGAATGAGTTTGAACAATACGGGAGAGATAAGAATCAACATCGAAACTCAAGATCTATTCGTCCATCCTAGCGAGAGTTACATAGTGGTGCAGGGATGTCTCACCAAGGAAGATGGGAGCGACTATGCCGACGACGACACGGTTACTCTAGCCAATAATGGCATCATGCATCTATTCAGTAATATAAAATACATGCTATCCGGACATGAGATAGAATCTGTGTTTCATCCCGGTCAGGCCACCACGATGTTCGGACTCTTGACGTATCCTGATGATTTTTCGAAATCCAGAGGACTTAATCACTTGTGGGTGAAAGACACCGCATGCCCTGCTAGCGCCGGCGCCGCCGCGATATTCAACTACGTCGTCAAGACGTCCAGACCTAAAGGAACGTTTTCGTTCAGGATACCTTTGAAACACATCTTTGGATTTGCGGACGATTACAACAAGATCATGTACGGATTCAAACACAATCTGACGTTGATTCGAAAAGGAAACGACGACGCAATAGTGAGACTCACTGTGACCGATGCGGATAAGATAACTCTACATAAGATATCGTGGTTCGTTCCGCACGTGGAGCCTTCGATCGTGGAAAAAGCGCATCTCTACAAGATCATAGAATCCAAGAGTAAATTACCCGTGGGATTTAGAATGAGACAGTGCGACACGGCTAGCATTCCTCTCTCCACGAATCACTTCGATTGGAGATTGATGGTGAAATCCGCTTCCGAGAGACCGCGTTTCATCATGGTTGCATTTCAGATCGATAGGGACGGGTCTCAGGAAAAGAATGCATCGCTGTTCGATCACTGCCATTTGAGAAACATGCAAGTGTTTCTGAACGCCACGAGATATCCAGCAATCGATTACAATGCGTCGTTCGACAAGAACGATTTCTGCAGACTGTACGGCGATGACGCTGATTTTAGAAAGAAGTATCATGGTCTAGACGAATTGATGAGCAACCCTAACATATCTCCCGGCGAATACAAGTCGATGTATCCCATGTTCGTATTCGACGTCAGTAAACAGAGTGAACGACTCAAGAGTAGCGTCTTAGATATTCAGATCAAGATGCAATTCGATAGGAACATGCCAAGAAAAACTGAAGCCTTCGCCCTGGTCCTGTCAGACAGAGAATTACAATTCGAATCGGATGGAAATAAGATGGCGATCATTCGATGAGAGATGTGTGTGAAAAAAAATAAAAACAAAAATAATGAGTAATTATTAAAAAAAAAAACAAAAAAAAAAAATAAATAAAGTAATGAGATCTAGAGAGATTGAACATCTTTTTAAATCTCATTACTTTTTTTTGTTTTTAATAATCACACATTATTTTTTTTAATTCATTATTTTCCACGCGTTCACTGTTTGTTCAAAGGAACAAGTGCGATCAGTAGACTCACCACGGAAGTGGTGGCTTCAGGATTATTGGTTTTCGTAATGAAATTAATCCTGTCTCCGGCATTCACTTTGAGAGGCGTGTCGAACGTGCTAACATTCGCGTGTTGATTCTCAGTCTTTTCGATGCTGTATCTCTTATCACTCCATTCACCATGAGACTGACAACCGCTCTGTTATTCAAATCCGAGGAAGCCAGACTCATTCGAAGGATTTCACCTCCCAACGTCATGGGATATCTCACCTGACCATGTTTCGATCCACTACGTCCATTTCCGAAAGACCACTCAGCTTTTCCTTCATCTAAGGTGCCGGCCTCCTCGGCCCACACGGTGATCAATTGTCTAGCATATTTGACTTTCTCCGCCCCCGAAATCAGGGTGCAGGCATCCGTCATGTTCACGGGATCCGGTAGATTCGTGAGCGCGTGTCCACCCATGTCTAGTTTACCTTCCATGATGTCGCCCTTTCTCCATACCGAGTTGTTGTCCACGTACTTCCTGCTGACTGTGCTGGAATCGAATTCGGGATCGTGACTGAGTCCGAATAAATTCTCACCGTTCATATCGATACCACCCTCCATGGTTCCGCCAGATTGTTTGTTCAGGTAGAGATTGTCCACTTGCGATTCTATGTATTCTTGTGATCGTATCACGGCAGAATCTACGTAGCCCTTGTTGACCACGGTTGAGTCCGCATCCGTGTAGTTGACCTTCAACACATTCAATATCTTATTGAATCCCGCATTCAGATCCGATTTTATTTCTCGTCTGTCAGACTTTCTCTGTTCTAGATCTACATAGTGTTTGGTCGCCACGTCCTTGGGGTTCGTGGGAGTGGCCACGTTCATTATCTTGTTAGAATTGGCATTCAATTCCGAGTGCATCGTTTTCTGAACGTATCTATTTCTCAGGTGTTCGCTGAATCTCGCGTGAGAGTCGTCCGCGTATTTCTTGTTCGAGGCATCCGTGGGATCTATTGGATTTGCGATGTTCACAAATGTTTAGATTTCAGATCGAGATCGTCAGTCATGGTTTTATCCACATAATTATCTAGCATGATTCGTTCGAAATGGGAGTTCCCCCTGTCGACGTATTTTTTAGTCGCAGCATCTGCGAGATCTATCGGCTCGGGAAGATTGTAGAGCTTCTTATCGTTCATGTTCAAAGGTTCCTCTCGAGGTTCATATCTCCAAACGTAATGTTCGTCCAAGTTGGCAATGTCGTAACCATCGTCGACTTCGAGCATCTTCCTCTTCTTTCTTAGGTTGACTTTTTCGTCGTCACTTCTACCAAATTTATCGAATGGCATGTTGTTTTGAGATTTTTTGTTTTTTTAAAAAAATATATTTCAAAACGCAGTTTATTAAAAAATGAATTTTTTATTTTTATTTTTCGTTTTTATTCGATTAAAAATTTTTAAAATAATTTTTTTATCTTTATATACTATAAAAAAAATCTCTCTCTAATGTAAATCATTGAGAATGTCTTGAAACCGATCTCCTTCAGACCATCTCTTGAGAATGTAGAGACACAGGTTACCGCAAAACACTTGATCTGGTGATTGCACTCATTCCATGTTGTAACGAACCATCAATTTGTTGAAATAGTTCTTTATTTCTTTCGGCGGCGTGATTCCGTAGCTGTCGAAATAATAATTCTTCTTCCCGTTCTTGAACCACGCCACCCAGTGAGTGCCTTCACCCGATAAATCGTCTAGATTTAAAATTCCGCATTCCGATTGTCGAGGTCTTCTCTTCAGCAAGGCATCTCTGGAAAACACGCCTAGAAAATCTTTGATTTTTAAATCCTTTGCAGCATTCGACAGATCGATGTTGGATAGGGGTTCGTTAGGTAAGATGACACCTTCTATGGACATCTCTATTTTCTTATTCATAAATGCGTATATATTTTTTTAAATTTTTTTTTTATTTTATTTATTTATTTTATTATAATTCACTAAAATGACGTTATTTTTTTAAAAAAAATTTTCTTTTTCTTTTAAAACTAACTCTCTCGATGTCTCTATCGATTTCCATAATCTCGAATCTGTCTAATTCCTCTTGATTTTCTGGAATCCTATCATCCTTACTCATATCTGGAATCCTATCATCCTTACTCATATCTGGAATCCTATCATCCACATTCATATCATCTCTAATTAGATCCGCAATCCAATGTCCACGTGCCAAAGTGCTTATTTTATCATCTAACATGAATCTCTTATCGTCATCAGCTGTCAGCGAAATCTTGTTGACTATTTTGGTATACAAGTCGTGATTATTGCTTCGAATCGATTTCATAGTCTTATACACTGGACCACTTCCTAACAGACAATCTTTGTACTCTTGGAAAGAGATGTTTTTCTTCACCACACATGCTTTAACCCCTTTGCACTTCTTGATCTCTTCATCTTCTAGACGATAAGCATACAGTTTGGATCTCAAGCCTACGAATTCAACGATTTGTTTACCGCCGCTCTCGTCCTTAAATTTACCCAACACCTTCTTGTTGTCGTTCGATTGAATGTTGGACGGGTGATTGATGGGATAATTGCTCATGTCGAACCATGCGGCCACGTCCGGAGATATATCTTGGTAGACGTCTTTCGTCTCTATCTCGAAAACTAAACTGTCCGTGTCGGTGAACAGTAGTTTGGCTTTATCACCAAATTTTCGTTTGACGTAATCGTAGTGAAACTCGTACATCAATCGCTTGCTGATATCTAAGATGATCGGTCTGAGATAATATGGTTTGTCGAACTTCAGGTGGATCTTTTGCATGTGAACGCCCACTAGATTTTCGTCGAATATGGTTCGGTGTTTGTAATTGGGTTTCGCCACTAGTTTTTTAGCTCTTTTCTCAGATGTGACGAGTCGAACGTCGGTTCTTTTCCTGATGTTTTCCATCTATTTACCGTACACGCAGTTGTTCATGAGTTTGAAGAAATCTTTTTTGAAATCGTTCTGAAATCGTGTTGAGATCGATGTATTTTTTCATCCAAGGCTCTTCGTTGAATCGAATGATGTGATGTATGTCGACTAATTTCATCCCATAATCGATGTATTGTTTCAAATTCTCACTGTAAACGACGTAGTTACGTTTGTTAAATAAATTGGGAACGAATTTTTCCTCGTCTCTTTCATTCGGTTCCATTCGTTTGGGAGCCAGCGGATAATCGTTGTGTAGATCGTGTAATTCTTCCGGATAGTTCAAATCGACTTCTAAAATGCAAGGATAGTCTCTCCATTTTTGCATCTCTTCCTGTTCTGTCACCCATTCGAAATTTCCAATCGGTAAAGGATGACTCATAGCCCAACCATACAGATTATTAGCATCCCAATACTGTATGTATTTATTCAACCGTTTCAAATCGAAACCTTCTTTCATGTAGGGATTGTTAGCTTCAGAATATCTGTGAGAGATCATCGAGACGGCACCTCTCGCAACTCTTTCGAACATGAGCAACATATTCACATCGGATAATAATTCCGATTGGATTTCGGTGGTCTTCAACAGAGTGTCCCACGCCAGACCGGGTGCGGTGAAATACCAAGCGGGATCCAGATCGTAATTTCGACAACAGACGTCTCGAAAATTTTCGAACACGTCTGCCAAGAGCAGAACGTCAGTCTTCAGATAGAGAACGTGATAATCTCTCATGGTTTTCATATCGAATGATTTCCACACGTTTTTGGCGTGTTCGTAATTCTCGTCGGAAATGTCGGATTCGTATAATTTCGAATAAAAATCTTCTTTCGAAGGTAGTGCGGTGTCTTCGAATCTCTTTAGATCGTTCATGTAATCATAAGGATAGACTCCTTTCCTCAACATGACATCTACTCGTTCTCCGAAATGTTTGCTCGTGATTTTAAATTTATCCTTGCTCATGTTATCGACTAATTTTTCCAGAGCGGTCAACATGAATTTAAAACTGTCAATGAAACGTATGCTTCTACGAATGGATTTCGTTTTTTCTTTCTATGTCTCTCCGTCGATTACTCTTTTTTTCTCCATGAGCTTCCAGTTCGTGAAGGAAATGTATCTTTCTTCGCTGTTCGCGATGCAATTTAATTCTTCATGGAAAGTGCTGAGATTTTTCACAAACAGATGACTGTCATAACCCGAGAGATTGTGAAATATCACCGGATAGTAAACAGCATCTCAATATTTTAAATTACACTTGCTGTGAGCCGGACCGCGATACAGACCCGTGTAATAATCGTGTTCTCTGACCTTCTTATTTTCCTCCGAATTCTCATCGAACGATTGTCTGCATATGTGACATTCGGTGGCTCTGTTATTTTCGTCCTGCTGCTCTCGCATGATGATCATTTCGCCGGAGTTTTGAATTTGTTGTATAACATTTGAATTTTTGCTTCTAATTCTTCCACAAACCTTTGGGCCACGTCGTCGCCTTCGCACTGTTTCGTGTAGGTGAAGGGACCCATGCCGTGTGGCGAGTTGAAAGCACATTTCATGTAAATGCAATAGCCCGAAGGTATGTGTTTTTGATATCTTTCAATGTAACTTTGAAAAGTGTTGGGTTGACAGGAACTCATTTTCGCGGTGAAACATTCGGAATCAGCGTACACGACGAATGGTACTTTTAACCTTCTATTGTGATTTTCAAATTTCACGATGGTGTTAGGTTTGGGCATTTCGACGGCGACACCTTGATTTTTGTTGCAATATTTCTGATGTTTCGCTAATGATTTTTCACTGTGAAACACGTTCATGCTGTTGCAAAATAAACATATCTTATGTTCATGTTTATTATTTTGTCTCGACAGTAATCGGCTCTGATTTTTAACCCAACAATAATGATGATTGTCACCATTTGAAATCAATAATAAAATAATCGTCTTTTCTCTTTTGAGATACGAAGTCTGTCTGAGAAGATAGATCATTCATTTTTCATCGTCATATCCCAAGACGTTCCCCGCTACGTTGGGATTTTGAGCCTCGAAACGTTTGATGTGTTTTAACTCTGTTGGAAAAGTCACTCCGGTCCAATCAAGATTTTTAGAAGTCTCCTCGTAACAAGAAACTCTATCGGAATTAATTTTAACAGGGTATAAAGCGGAGGTGACTGCCCATTTAAAACACTGATCATCTTTATTACTCACGTTGACCACATATTGTTTTTTAGCTAAGAAATACGGTAACTTCACGTAAGAAGACCCTTTCAATGAATCGTTTTCAGTTATATGAATTTCGAGTTTCAACACCTCATCGAATGTCCAATTACTACCGTCATATTGATAATTCGCGAGAGACGTCAACATCTTGTCTTTCATCTTTTCGAAAACGTCTGATAAATCTGAACCTCGAAATACGGGTTCGACGTTAGATCTGAAATATGCATTTTTTACGATGCTCTCGCCAGACTTCACGTCAATTTTATTCATCACGCAATGGAGTATCATCTTAATTTTTAGTCCCACATTCATGTGTTTGCGAAACAAATCCAATACTTTTTTCTTCACCCATTCCATGAACAATTTCGGATTGATTTTCTTGAACGCGGGAACCACGTCGAAAGTTTTAAAAACTTTCCCGTTCTAGAGCTTCGATTGGAATAGTTCTGTGACGAGTCATGCTACATATTCTTCCCCTTTCCCTTCGTTCATTGCTTGTTGAATTTCGCTCGATATATCTCGTTTGTCTAGAATCTGAAGTGCATCACTCGTTTTCGTTTTAGTTTTTCTTTTCTTTTCTTTTAAAACTTGAAGTTTTTCAACGGCTTTTCGTTTAGTCGTCTTCTTATTTTTCACAATCGAAACGTTTTTGTTTTTTTTCGATGTCGGCATTTCGATTCCTTTTACCATCTTTTTCTTCTTCTCATTTTTCACAGCCGATGCATTTTCTGATGTCGTTGCTATCGACATTTCATTTGCCTTTTCAGCGTTTCGCAAATATTCCTGTATGACTTCAATTTTTTTTTATTTAGTTCTATGATTTCTGAAATGTGGAATTTTTAATAGTTTACAAATCTCGTTTAACTGAGGTACGGTTTTCTCATTTAAAATTTCCATTTTTTTATCTGTTTGCTCCATTTGTAAGAATATTTTTTTTTTTTTCGAATTTTGTATTAAAATAATTTGTTAAAAAGTTTTGTTTTTTACTCTTTATATATAAAAAAGATTTTTTTTTAATTTCAATTTTTTCTTTAATGTGAAAAATGTTTTTTTATTCAAAACAATTTATGATCGCTTTTATTTCTTGTTCGCAAAACGAACACGTTTTCTCGTCTCTAGAATAACATTCCTTACAATAACACAAATGTGCACATGGTAGGAAACAAAACATTTGAGGATTTGTTTTCGCAAAGCAGACACGTGTTTATATCACTCGACTCCTTCTCAATAGATGATGATGATAACTCGTCTGCTTCTTTTAAGAATCGAATCAAATCTTCTAAAGTCAAGAATTGAGATAACGTCTTGTTTGCGTGATTCAATGTATTGTACAATTGTTCCTTCATGTATCCGGATTGTAAAATACCTCTTAATAAACTCTCGTTTTTATTTCTTTCCCATTCTTCATCTTCAATTTTATTCAATCCTAATGTCTGGATCTTCTTCAAATAATCGCAATGACCTTTAGTATTATTTATGTGTTCTATCAAAGGTCTGTCGTGAGGTTCCCAAATCATTAAATGTATGTTGCAACAAAAACATTTAACTCTGTCACTTTTACCCACATAAATGAAACCCGCAGCAGCTAAATCTTCGGGTTTTTGAGCAAGATGCGAAGGACAATTTTTAAACATTTGAAGTCTTGCACGTTCTAAACTATAATTCGGATGTTCGGACTTGATCATTGTTTTTACCTCAAAATTGGGTTTGTAAGAATATTTTTTTCGAATTTTGTATTTAATGATAATTTGTTAAAAAGTTTTAAAATTGAGATGTTAAATTTAACTTTCTATTTATATATATAAAGAGAAAAAAAAAACTTTTACAAAAAAAATTTTCACATTAAAGAAAATTAAAAATTAGAAAACTTTTTTTTTATTTATATATAAAGAGCAAAAAAAAAACTTTTTTAACAAATTATTATTTAAATATAAAATTTAAAATAGACATTATTTGCAAGAATTCATAAAACAAAAAAAACAAATAATCATACATGACAACAACACCTAAAAGATGCGAATTGAAATTGAAACAAGTCGAAATGTGTAAGAAATTCGGTTTTAAAATCTATAGATTACAACGACACGATCGAATCGAACGAGGTCGAGATGAAGGGCTTAGAGCACAAATATGACAAATATCACATGCCATTGAAATTGGACGAAGCCACGCTCGATTTGTTTTACGAGTACCAAAGCGATCTACAGAAAATCGTCATCGCCAAAGATCGAGAATTCGACAAGGACGATTTGACGTTGTTCTATGGAAGTTATATATATCCAAATATCTCTCTCGAACTCGTGAACAAATCAGGTGGTGAGAGCGAGTTCACCGATGTAAAAAAACTCAAAAAAGTAAAGATAAACATTCAACACATTTTCGAAAAAGGAGAAGAAACGAGTGTCAACATGCTAATAACGGACTTGGAAATATAAACAATAGAGAAATTGATTTTTAGCGAAGAAGAAGGAAAAAAAAAAGTAATGAGATCATCTTTAGATCTCATTACTTTTTTTTTGTTTTTTTGTTTTCCTTCTTCACTATTACCCATATATTATAATAACGTTTCCTTTTTTCTTAAATTTCAGCGTTGATTCTTCTTTTCTTTTTTTCTTTTTTTTGTGATATGCTACGTTTTTATAACAACACATTTGTTTATCCGAATCATAATTATGAACGAATGGTGTGCATCTCTTGGTAACACTTGCATCATTACCATTCTCTTCAGAAGGTAGTGGTGACGGTGGAAAGCGTCTCATTCTTTTCAATTTCAACCATCTATCCCGATCTTTATTTAACTCTTTTATCAGTTCTTTCCTTAGATATCCATCATTAATGTCTAATTGTTTTTCCACATCTTTTTCCCACACTATCTTGCGATATTCATCCTTAGCGTCTAATTGTTTTTCCACCTTTTTATCCATTTTATATATTATTTTATACTTTCTATGATTTATATTTTATATAATTATATAATTTTTTTATATTATAATAACATATTAAAAATCGGTATATTCTTAAATGGCGAATTCTCACCAAACAACAAACCCTTGCCGAGTTGCACAATGTTCCGTTCTCTCTTCAGATAGAGACCGTTTCCACTCAAAGAGTTGTCACCTCTAACGGGTTCTAGATACAATCCTTTACCGCTGTCGCCTACGTGGACGCGACACACGGCTCCTCCCTTCTTCAAAAACAGTCCGCTGCCACCCATTAATTTCTCAACTGCCGAACTCGCGAGTCCCGTGAGAGCTCCCACGCCGAGAGTCTTTCCGAGAAAGGGTAATGATTTTGCGGCGAAGGGTAATGCTTTTGCGGTGATTCCTGCCAATAGCAGTAGGAAACCGCCTTTCATTCTCAAATTGTATCTTAATTGAGCGGGACTCAATCTCACCGTCAACCCTCTTCCATTACGAATCGCTTTCTCCATCCTTTTGATTTGACTTCTGGTCCAGGCGATCGAATCCTGAACGCCTCTCGTCAGATCTTCGTGAGTGAATTTGAATCTCACCGCCTCGCCTCGAGTTGTTAACGCTCTCTTAAGTTTCTTCCTCTGTCCTGCGGATATGTTCACGTTTTTAATCACGTATTCTGTCATAATTCTTTTTTTAAAATATATTTTCTTCAATTGTTTTCTTGTTTTAATGATAATTATATATATTAAATAATTTTTGTAAAATTAATATTGCGTTTATTTTATTTTTGTTATTTATATATATATACACAATATTTTTTTTGCTTTTATATTTCTCTTATGTGAAATCGGATCGTCACCCTCTCTCCGCGAAGATCTAACAGTTCACCATTTTGATCCGTCAACGTGGTTTCGAGACTATACAACGTGTCTAAAATCACTGGTAGATAAACTAAATTTCGAGGTCGCTCCACGATCTTATAACCCGGTGACACGTTTGGAAAGAGGGAATAGATCGTCGGTTGAGCACTACCATTCACGTAGCTTCCAGCAATCACATCCACGTTCACCAGAATGCTATTGACTGCGAGAATGTCGACCGTATTTTCAGATGCCGCATGGTCTCGATACATCTTTTGATCGAATCCCAACATCTTGCCTATAGAATCGTCCGTGTTGAAATCCACTCGAAAATTATCTTCCAAATCCAACATCATTTGTAAGGTATTAGGATTCGAGGCGAGTCTGATCTTGTTGCTTCCCTTTCCATCCGTCTTCATTCGCGTCTGAATGTAATTGTTCAAATCGTCTATGTCGTAACTTCCTTTAGGAATTCGAATCTCCAACCAATCCACTCCGAACGAGTTATTCTTTTCGGTGACGTTGGGAAAGGAATAATAAGTCTCCAGATTCACCAACCCCATTTCATATCTTTTCTCTCTATTCAATTCGATGGAAGGTTCGAATTTCGTCGCGAATCGAATCGAATCGCCACTCACCACGATTTGAATGGATTGTTTTGCAGCTGTATTTCGGCTATCCGTTCTAACAATTCTCCTTGTTCGAACATTATATTTTAATTTTATTTTTATTTTTTCAAAACTAATTATTTGAAGATTTATTATTTTCTAATTTTTTTTTATTTTCACGCTCTATCTTATTATCATCAGAAACATAAAACTTGTCGAATCCGCACCGATATTTTCCACGATTAAATTCGCTAGTCAAATCGATCACGACGAAATTGCAAAGTCCTCCATCCCAAACCCTCTTGCAGAATCTCCTGAATTCCGCCACGCTCATGTCGTTTGCGACGTGATCGCCGTAGATGTGATTGAGATTCTTGAGATCTTGGCGAAAGAGACATAGAAAATTAGCGTTCTCCCTTATCGTCTGTCTGGGCAATCGAAAATAATTCTGCGACAGGTAGAAACAGTCCACGTTGCTGTGTCGACCCCTAACGTAATACGATTCGCATCGGTTCTGTCTCTCCAAAAGCAGATCGTCGAAAATCGTGAGATTCTTATCTTCCGATTTCAATTCTCTAGGCTCCGGAACGTCGCTAGCGTTCTCATAAAATCGACACTCCACGTTCGAAGATGCATTTCTCTTCATCAATTCCATCGCCGCACCGACCAAAATGGTCGAAAGAGGAGCTTCACTTTTGTCGAATTCCTCCCTACTGTCAAAGATTCTGGCTATGACGTCCTTGGGCAATCTACGATCCATGCACTCTCGAAGCAATCTGTATTCGGGTTGAAACAAGCTCTTGCCAAACACAAATAAATCTGTCGTAATCCAACCAGTCGGGTCGGGACAACAGATTTATCAACAGATTGGTCTTTCCACAATTCGATTTTCCCACTATCAAGCCTCTTATGCTTTTGGGAAAGAACTCGTTATTCGACCTCTTGGTCGCGGCGTCGTTCCAAGACATATCTTTAATGTTCATCTTTGTTTTATTTTGTTTGTTTGTTATTTTAGATTCTTTCAAACACAATTTTTATGTTTTTTTCAAACTCAGTTGTTTTAATATTATTATTTATTTATATTACACCGTCGCGAGTTCTCTTCAATCCGGATCCACTCGTCATTTTGGCTAAATCTTGTATGTGTACCACAGCATCCTTAAAATCTTTCCAACTTTTCGGCGTTCGCTCTAACGCAACTCGTTTCGCCGGTGGACTGATCAACTTGTCGATCAACGCGTCGGCTGCCCTCTTGCCAGCCAAAGAAGCTATCCTACCACTGGCTTCGGAAGCGGCTTTCTTACCAGCATCCAAAGCCGTCTTCTTACCGACCTCAAACGCGGTCGATGCGAGTTTTCTACCCGCATCGCTCGTGAACGCTCGCATTATAGAATCGACGATGCCAGAACCGCCTTGAACGTAAGTTCTGACGTATCCCATGTTCTTTATCACCAACATATTTTTATTTTATAATATATTTTGTTTTTTCACTGGTAAAATCGTTTGTTGTTTAAATACTTTTATTATTCTAGTGTAAAAATTTACTGTTTTTATTAGTTTATATACTTTTGTTTGTTTGTTTGTTTCTCTCTACTTATTATACATCAATCGTTCAATTCGTTCATCCTTTTATAATGGTTTTTATTCAAAACCTTCTGTCTTAACAATTCGTCACATATGCTAACTATCTCATTATGTAATCCTGTGTTACCAGCGCGTCTACTCGCCATCAACAATCTCAATCTCTGAGACAGAGCGTCAGAATCGCTCGGAAGAAAAGTGGTTTTCACCCCTTTACCAGTCACCGATTCGACGAACTTCTTGTTCATATCCCATATGGGTTTCACCACTTTCGTCCACTTGTAACCTCTGTTGGCTTTGGGTCTAGTCTCTCTGGCATCGTTATTTCACAGCATGGCGTGGGTCTGAACCAGAATGTCGCGTAATTGTCAAAATCCTGTTCCGTGTAATCTCCAGGCTTGTCGAAAAGGAGCAATTTGCGCAGTCCATCGGTTATTTTATACTTATTCGAACCGACAATTAAATCTTCATCATCCATTTCCACTTCTGTGTCGCCTACAAAAGTTCTACCCTCAGAATCCTTATAAATTCCATACAACAGATCTCTCTTACCGCCATCCTCGGACGACGCGACGCTATCAGTGGTGATAGTCGAAGCTGTATCGTCGCTCACGTCGGGTTGAATCCCTGGGGGAACGTAATCCGGTGTAGATTGAAAGGAAAACTGTTTCGTAAAACTACCGGGCAACGAACCCATTCTCAAAGAACTCTCTTTTATGGGTCTCAATTCTTCGACTATCTCCTTCTTGCTTCGCTCTTGAACATCCGTCGCGGGTTTAAATATTTTTGTGGCTTCGCGTCTGAGTTCCATCTCTCCGAGACGTCTGCTTCTGTCAGCCGATTGAATGCTCTTCTTGGCACGTTCATATTCGTTTAAAATATGATCTCGACGTTTAGCATCCATCTGTAAAAACATTTTTCGTTTTTAAATTATTAATGTTCCTTTGAGTATGCTAATGTGTTATTTATTATTTTCAAAATTAAATGTATAATTATTTTTTTTTTATGTTTTAAGTAAATAAAAATCTTCTGTCTTTAATATAATAACTAAAAAAATTCATATCTCAACTCAGTGTTGAACTGGGAAAACTTGAAAAGTTTGAAAGTTTAAGCACATGACAAACCGGTTTCAGATTTAACGCATTTGAGAGTAATTTACGTTTGTTAAAAGGAATTTCATTCATATCTCAAAACCATTCACTCAATGTTGAATTGTGAAAACTTTGAAAAAGTTAAAAGATTTTAGCACATAAAGAAACCGGTTTCTAATTTAACGTTAAAAGGATTTCATTCACACCTCCCAACATTATCACGAATATATTGAAAATTTTCCACTCAAACCTAATTGAGTGGAAAAAATGCGTATTATCTATTATTAAAACGATCCATTGAAACGAAAAACCTTCATTCACACCACAACAAAAATATGAGTGTCAATTACGAACTATTTATTTATTTGATGAAACATTCCATAAAGTGTTTTATTAAAATTTACTTCACAACACCAAAAACAAAAACTGACACTCATGTTTATAGTCGACTCTTTTGAACGAAAACCTTTCATTCAGACACCAGAAACAAAAACTGACACTCATCTTTATAGTCGACTCTTTTGAACGAAAACCTTTCATTCACACCAGAAACAGAAAAAACTGACACTCATATTTATAGTCGACTCTTTTGAACAAAAACCTTCATTCACGCTAGAAACAAAAAAACTTACACTCATATTTATAGTCGACTCTTTTGAACGAAAACCTTTCATTCACACCAAAAACAAAAACTGACACTCATGTTTATAGTCGACTCTTTTGAACGAAAACCTTTCATTCACTCTAGAAACAAAAACTGACACTCATGTTTATAGTCGACTCTTTTGAACGAAAACCTTCATTCACGCCAGAACAAAAACATGAGTGTCAGTTTTTACTCTCATCGTGGCAGTGGGTTTGCCGGTTCAGTAGCACCTCTTTCCACGTGTCGTACATAAGTCGATTTCTGATGTAGATCCACAAATGGGTTTCCATGTACGCCTCCATAGGGATTCAGTGTTAAAATCGTGTACAGACACGGATGAGACACGGATGATACAGAATCGGCAAACCACTTTTTGATGATGATACAGAAAGGGCAACACGTTTTTTGCTCGCGTTCACCAACGATAGATCGATGGTCTAATCCGCGATGGGAACGTCGACAAAAATTTTAAGTAAAAAAAAAAAAAAAAAAAAAAAAGTGAAAAATTACAATTTCATACCTTTTTCACTTTTTTGAAAACTTGTACATTCGACACGTTCGCCAGCGGGTATTTGAACGTTAAAAGTGCGATCTAGGAGTCTCAAAATAATAGCCGATTCTGGATCACTATGAAAAAAATGACATTTTTTGCGAACGTATCGGCGATTTAACACTGAATCCTACGATGGTAAACGCATCGTGTACGTGTACGTGTACGGTACATGGTCAAAGTGATACCGAATCGGCATTTATTACCTACTGCCCGCCACATTTCTGCTTCAGACAAATGTCTTCTTACATTTGCGTTTGCCATATTCAATCATTAAATCACAAGGGTTTGTATTGAAATGAAGATTGAATACCCTACACATGTCATGTACATGTTGACAGTACACAAAAGCATCATGAAAATCAAGGGGTACATGCTTTCCATGACTGTCACAAAAAGTCTGCCTGTCAAGAGAGCTAATGTAATCACTGGGGACCATCTCAATGCATTCCTCAATCATATCCACCCAAAATATCGCAAATATGTCACAAGCAAATATTTGACACATCATTGTGAAAATGATGTGTCAAATATTTGGTGCTTAGAAAACTTTGAGTAATATATAACAACCTCAATCAGATGGGAAAAACTGAAAAACCTCTGTGTGACTGGTCATTCAGAAATCTGACACTTATTGGGAAAACGGTAATTATTAAAACCCTTGCTATCCCAATGCTAATACACTTCTTGAGAGTTCTCCCAGATCCACCTCAAGATATTATATGTAGACTACAGACTCTCTTTTACAAGTCTCTTTGGTCGGGCAAAAACAAAAAAGTGAAACGCTGAACATTAATCAGTTTGATAGAATATGGAGGACTTAAATTCCCGGATATAAAAACGTACAGCTACTCTCTAAAAGTTGGCTGGATAAAAAGGCTTTTAGACCAAGGCACACTGGCACCCTGGAACACTTTGGTTTTAGGCGCTTTTGAAAATCAAGGCGCCTACAAAATTTGGTATTTATACAAGGAAGGACTTCTAAAGGTTGGAGAAAAAATTAAATACCTTCTGGAAGAATGTAGTATACATATGGCCCATACTAGATACAAATGCTACCTCAGCCCCTGAAGATATTCTGTGTGAACCATTATTTTATAATGAAAAATAAAAATCAATTATCGACCCTAATTCCCCTAAAATATGGTGTAGAAAGGATATCTTTTTTATCTCTTAAGTGAGCAAGGAGGCTTTTTAAGCTTCCCTCTTTTTTCAAGGAAGTACAACCTCGAGACGCCCTTCACAGTTTAACAAGGAATGATTAATGCACTACCAAAGCCGTGGAAAGAAGCAATAAAAGAGACGTGTAGAATCCCAACTATAAGAAAGGAATACTTTGAATTATTGAATTTGTCGAAGAAAACGTGCCAAACTTTCTACCCCATCTTTTAAAGTTAGCTGCTGCGAGACCTTATGAATCCCAGAAAAAGTGGGAAGAGTCCTTGGGTATCGACCTCCAACCGTCAGACTGGGAGTCAATATACAAGGGTTCTTTTACTATTAGTGATGACCCTTACCTTCAAAGCCCCCAATACAAAATATTGCACAGATCGATTTATACCAACTCCAAACTACTTAAGAGTAAGCTGTCTGAAACGGAACTATGTACCTTCTGCGGCAGTACAAAAGAAACTCTGTTGCATCTATTTTTCGAATGCAGTCATTCTAAGACGATACTCGTGAACCTTCAGTTAGTTATTTAGTTATTGGTGTTTTAAGGTCACATATTTCTGCACGATGACTAATCATGACCACGATAGTTTTACGAGTGGAGGACGCCGGAGTCCCCGGAGAGAACCACCGAGCGACGGCGAGCAACTGTCAGCTCCCCAACATACTAACTCCACACAAGCAGGGTTAGCATTGCTTGAAGACAGGTGCACCATCGACGTGCAGTACGCCTTAGTACACAGCGTCACCGTGCCCCTACGTGGGCTATGTGTACTAAGGCGTACTGCACGTGAACCTTCAAGATAAATTGCGAATTAATTGTGCTCTGTCCTTCCCTCTTATTCCACAGTATGTGCTTCTAGGTTTCCCAAACCAGGAAGTACTGTCAGCAGCTGCTAATCTGTGTGTACTACTTTTCAAACAAATCATTTATTCTTGCAAGGTGAGGTGGTGTACACCTGTGTTCAAAAGCTTCCTGGAGCAGATAAAAGTATACCGTACATTAGAATTAATATCCGTTCATAAATATTCGTCAAAACAACCAAAGTGCATTCAAGAGAGATGTGAGCAACTACAAGACTTGCTTGGTATACAGCTTCCTCTAAATGGGACGAGAGGGGAAGCCTAGTCGAATCCACGGTTCCCATTAGTATCATCTCTTAGGCCCAATTCTTCCCCTATATTTTGAGACCTTATAGTAACGACAGTACACACTGATCATCACCCTCTTTTTAGACACTAGTATAATCTCCTCAAAACACCCAGAACTCATCAGAGAAACCAGAAATTATGTATTATTTTATGTACATTATATATATATATATATATATATATATATATATATATATATATATATATATATATATATATATATATATATATACACTTCATCAAATATTTTATATAACTTCGTCAAATTGCCGTCATGCTCGGAAGTTTACTTCCTTCTAAGCGGCTTTCATTTTTGACTAATACTTATTCCGTTACGTTAAGTACCGTACCAATGTGTATCGCGTCATAGGAACGTAAAATTTAGCGTCACGCTGATCCTAATTGTTGAATGGGAATTATAAAATCAAGAACCCGTCTATAAAATCGCCGATGCATATCTTCCTTGGGTGGCAACAAGTAAAGCGCATTACACGTTGTTCACTGTTTTTAATTGTAAATTATGGACAAACAAGACCGTATCATATCTTCCTTAGGTGGTAACGAGTGGAGATATATTCCGCGTTATTGCGCGCATCTGAGAACAAAAAATGCGCGCAATAACGCGGAATATATCTCCACTCGTTACCACCTAAGGAAGATATGATACGGTCTTGTTTGTCCATAATTTACAATTAAAAACAGTGAACAACGTGTAATGCGGAACATATCTTTACTTGTTGCCACCCAAGGAAGATATGCATCGGCGATTTTATAGACGGGTTCTTGATTTTATAATTCCCATTCAACAATTAGGATCAGCGTGACGCTAAATTTTACGTTCCTATGACGCGATACACATTGGTACGGTACTTAACGTAACGGAATAAGTATTAGTCAAAAATGAAAGCCGCTTAGAAGGAAGTAAACTTCCGAGCATGACGGCAATTTGACGAAGTTATATATATATATATATATATATTATATTGTTTGTCAATAAGACAAACCTTGTAAAAAACGTTTTTTGTACATAAATGCTGAAATTAAAAAATATTAAAAAAAATATATGTATATTTTGTTTATGCAAGTTTGTTATGTTGCGAATTATTGGATATTGCTGTTCGAGATGGAACAAGTTTTGAATTATAAATTAGGTAATGTTCATTCTTTCCCCAACACATCAAATCGCACGTATACGCGTTCAGTCAAATGCAAAAAATATTTTGCCTATATAAGTTTGCTCTGTTGCAAATTGCTGAAGGGTGCCTATGGGCAGTCTCCAATAGTTTGAGAAAGAACAGTGTTTGAACAACAAATTAGGTACTGTTCATTCTTTCCCCAATGCATCAAATGTGCACGTGCACGAGTTCAGCTAAACGTAAAACAAAATATTTTGTTTATATAAGTTTGTTCTATTGCAAATTATTGGAGAGTGCCTGTGGGCAGTCCCCGATAGTTTGAGATGGGACAGACTTTGAATAACAAATTAGGTAATGTTCATTGCCCTACTCAACTTTAGGCTTTACATGTCTATGTAAAGGCGTGGGATGTATATGCTTGTGATTGTAATTAATGAGTGTACAACCGAAACCGAACCATTAATAACTTTTCCGTATGTTCATGCCATCACCTACAAACACATAAATATGTGTAACCAGTGCCACAACAAAAGCCAGCATTTTCCAAGCTCATGTTTCATATTGTGCAGAAATATGTGACCTTAAACACCAATAAATAAATAAATATAAGACAAATAATGAAGTATTATCTGCATGGAATGGGTAGTCCCCAGTGAACCATCTCAACTATTCTCTGTCCTGGCTGTAACTGTAATTGTAGCTGTAGTCATAGGATAAATAATGAAGTGTTATCTGCCTGAAATGGGTAGTCCCCCAGTCACCACCTCAGCTATTCTCTTTATTGGCTGCAACTGTAATTGTAACTGTAGTTATAAGATAAATAATGAAGTATTATCTCCCTGAAATGGATAGTCTCCCAGCCACCACCTCACCTATTATTTGTCTTGGCTGTAACTGTAATTGTAACTGTAATTGTAAGATAAAACATTTCTCCTTGACCTGAACTTGCTCTGATGTAAAATGTAAATGTATGTTTAAAAGGAAGTGTTGATGTCAATTGGGGGCTCTATAAAGACCCCCCCCCCCCCCCTCTGTCTCACTTTAGCCATTTCCCTTTCATTTAAAATTGTTCGTGACTGTAACTTCCAGGGAAAATGGTGAATGTGGTGTCCTGTCCCGCCCTTGCCATTGTGGCAACTGCTAATATTTGTTTATCTAATGGGAGGGTTTTGTTGATACAGTGTGGATACTATAAAGGATTGCATAATCCCCGACTTCACCGTGGAATACTTCCTTCTTATTTTACACTATTTTCTCCCTCTTCCTCTCTGTGTGTATGTGGTGCCATGACAGACAGACAATAGATCTAAATTTATGGGAATATTCTTCATCCATTTTGTATTTGGGAAGATGGGAAAATGGTATTCACCTGGCCTATTCATGGCTGCTGCGAAGCAGCCATGGCTGGATTTTATGATGTTTTTTTTTCTTTTCTCTTCCTCTTGTATGCTGGCTCAATGGAACAATTAGCTTCAAGTATTTTCGGATGGGTAGTATACACATTATGTACTTACAACGGAAAATAGCGAAGCAGCCATGGCTGGAGTTGATAATGTGTTTTTTCTCTCTTCCTCTTGTATGCTGGCTCAATGGAACAATTAGCTTCAAGTATTTTCGGATGGGTAGTATATACATTAAGTACTTACAACGGAAAATAGAAGGGATCTCCACCAGATCTAGTCATGGCTGTTGTGTAGCAGCCATGACGGGATTTGATGAGGATTCGTTTTTTTGATTAATTTAATTTATTATTTGTTTTATTTTTTTCTTCTTCCTTGAAGTCGGGCCCCCAAAAATAGTAAACACTAAATATTATTTCTGCAGCTGCAATGATTGCTTCTGTTGTTGGATAAGTTGCCCATCATCAACTTTATGACAGAACTATTCATTGAAGGAGAGTATATATTAACTCTGAAGCGTGTAGTTTTTACGAAATATTTCTGTCAGATCTGGTCATGACTGCTGCGAAGCATAAAGGGATATGATAACGGGTTTTCGTTACTCTTTTTTTTATTATTCAGTCTTTCTTCACTTATCTCTCTATAATCAATGAAAGATGCCCGACAGAAGGAAAGAAAGGAAGTAAATTCTTCACCGAATCCGGTAAACTGTTGTAAAAGAGAATGGGAATTGGCAATAGGTTGAGATAGAAGACAAATGAATCAAATAAAATATCGGGGGATCAAAATTTATCTATTGACTAAAGTGAATTTTTTGATTTGATTGGTTGATAGATACGTGGTATGAGACCATATTCATTGAAACCCACGATACGTCCGCCCAGCCACTGACAAATTTCCCATACCCAGTGGAAGCCTCGTTCCGAAATCTACAAATTGTCCATACCCCGTAGAGGACGCGTCATTCCAGTTTTACAGTGTACATGTATTATATTTTAATTTTTTATCTCCATAATATAGCTCATGACCCCTTATTGGAATGAGCTTGTCGAGTATCCTCCAATGTGGGGTTCATAAGCTATGTTTTTGAGACAAAAAAAGAAAAAAAGAAATTCAATAATTTTTTTCTACTAGTCACATCGGCATATTTTCACAAAAACTCTTTTGCACAAAAATTCCACAGAAACCTGTATGGCTCAACAATGGAAGATAAAAGATCTCATGCTGTGCGTGTTCACACATGAAATAGATTGTACTTCTAAAACGGAAAGTCAATAGATAAATTAGTTACCCCGTGTCTGATCACGTGGTACGGGTTTTTACCTACTCGAAGCCAGCCGTATCCCATGAGGCCTTGGGCCTTGGGCCTCACGGGATACGGCTGGCTTCGGGTAGGTAAAAACCCGTACCACGTGATCAGACACGGGGTAACTAATAATATCGGGGGATCAAAATAAATCGCATTGATTTGATTGGCTAATATCACCATAATCAATGTTAGAATCAAATTGTCCGTTAGTACTCCGAGCACTAATTGGTTGGGTTGGGGTGATGGGGTGGGTACGCGGGAGGGGGTCGTTAACTTGACGGAGGCAATTATAAAACTGGATGTTGTTATACGCACAAGTCGGTGATGATCTACCAGCTTACATATCAGACTGCACATCGCTCCCTGAACTCAATGTCCCCCATGGGCACTCTCCAATGGTTTTTAGCAGAAAGGGTTTTGAATAACAAATTTAGACCTCCAAAAATCTAGCCCTCAAGCAGTTAAAAAGGACCACTGTTGTTTCCTTCTGTTCAGGAGAGCAACAAGACATCGACACGACATCCGTGCTCGAAACTTTGTACTTCCAGACGTGGTCCAATTTAATAGACCGGGGCATTCGGTGTCTAAAATACACCTGGAACTTAATTAAGCGCCCCCGGAAATGGTTCACAGTAAAGTTGCTGTTACTGATTATTATGTTTTAATGATTGTTATGGCTTGCAGTACATTTCATCTGGTGAAACATGATGTTTCTGGTTGATAGCGTACCCGATACCCAACCACCTTGTCAACGTGAAGCATGCTTCCCATGAATGTCACAAAAACACTATAATCAACATGCAATATCCGCGTACAAATCAAGAAAATTTGTCACGTTTTTCATCAATAAATGTTGACATGGCAAGGAGGAGAATGTCACGGGCACAACGATGGCAAATCGTTGGCATGCATGCAGCAGGCATGCCATTTGAAGCTATTGGAAGCTATAGTCATTCTGTAACCAGCAGACCTGTCCGACAAAATCAACAAGCCAACGATATTAAGGACCGATCAAAGCCTAGACAACTTCAAAAGACCTCTCCTCGGGAGAATCGGAGTCTGGTACGCCTCTTTTGGCGTGATCCCTTTTCTTCAAGTAGGGTTTTGAAACGCTTTTGGCTCCCCAACAGGCATTTGTGCAACAGAACTGTCCTAAACCGTCTCAGAGCACTGGGTATGGGGCCCAGAAGGTTCATCAAGCGTCCAGCTCTGTCCGATCAGGATCAAAGACGCTTGGAGTGGTGTGTGGAACGACAACAGTGGAATCACAGAACGTGGAGGAGAGTCCATTGGTCAGACGAGAGTAGGTCCCAGCGTCACGTCACAGATGGTCACATGAGAGTGTGGGGCCATAGAAATAGCGCTTACATGCCCAGAAACACCAGACCTACTGTTCTTTATCTTGGAGGATCAGTAATGATCTGGGGATACATCTCTCATGATTGTAAACTTGATATGGTGACTGTAGATGAGAATCTCAATGGTAAACAGTACATCCGGGACATTCTCGATCTAGTTGTCGTGCCTTATTTCGACAACCACCCACGTGCTACTCGCCCTGTTTTCATCGACGGGAATGCAAGGCCACGTCATCCCCATTCTGTGAGAGCATTCCTTCAGAACAACGTGATTACAACACTACCTTGTCCTGCAACGAGCCCCGATTTTAATCCCCCAGCACACATCTTGGACTTTCTTGGACGTCGTGAATAATCAAGGGATCCGCCTGTACAGAATTTGGAAGCTGCATTGCACGAGGAGTGGCAGCAGTTGATTCTGGACCGTATCAGAAGACTCAGTGTTAGCATTAGGAGAGTTCAGGCTGTCAACCTGGCCCGTGGTGGAGACACTCGCTACTGACATCAGACACTGCTTTTCTCTTTTTCTCTTCAGGAGATCACAAGTTACATTTTTATCGGTAATTACTGACATTGTTTCATCATGGACCGATCCAGCACCAAACTTGTTGAGAGAAAATTTTTTCCATCAAAAACATCAGTGACAGATATATGTAATTTGCGCCATTACAATACTGCATATTTTCATCATTGTGTTGTCTTTCATTTGTCAATAGACCATTCTTTCCACAAACAATCACTTTTGGCCATCTGACAAATAGCATGAAAGTAATAACAGTTTCTTTCAACACTACTGCGAAAAAACAGGGGATGCTTAATTGAGTTCCAGGTGTTTATAAGAATTCAGGTTTTGAGGGTGAATTTACATAATTTGTCAAAATGGAGAATCGCTGAACAGGAATCGATTAATGAATTTGATGAGTAGTATATAACTTGGGGTCACCAGGACAGAAGCCCCCAGACCCCCGTATTTCGTCTCCAAGGGCTATTAGGATGGATCTCCATAAACATCCCCAACTGGGTTGCCATGGAAAAAGGTTTGGTTGTCTGTTTGTTATTTTTACTACCAATGATTATACATTTCATATGAGTTTAATTACACATCTAGATAACCAAGTCAAATAATGTAGCTCTTTTATCCGTATTATTTATAAATCGCATTCCTCACATAACTGGGGAACACTAGTGCAACTCAGGAAATTTGCATCTGACTGATCTTATTGAATAAATACACACATAAATTTATCAGATGGAAATAAGAGAAGATAATTTATGAGATGAAATAAGCTTTAAATTGACTTGAATAATAACGATTAATGATTGTACAACACTTAAATATAGACAGACTTTCACATTTAATTTTATTTCCATTTAGAGAAATATATTCCCTTAGTAATATATTTATATAGCGACTCACTATATTTGCTCGAATCAGAATGAGACTTTCGGCAAGTGATTTGAAATAGATAAACATAAATATAAGGCTGTCATGGAAAGGCTAGCCAAGGCCGAGCATCTTGAGAAGAAAATAACTAACAAATTGCTCTTGGCTGAGATTAAACATCAGCTCTCCATAATGAAACGTAAGAGAGTTCAAAGAGCCGGGGCTGTTGAGATGGAAAATCTTAATAAAAAAGTGAAAGACTAAGAACGAGAGCTAAGATCCGTCAGAGGACAGCTGATAAACTTAAAAATAGGAGAACCAAACTCAAGTTAAGAGGAGAGAAACTCCAGCAAAGAAGGAACATATTATTCCCTCCACAACAGCCTAATACCACCCTATTAGAACATGCTCTGAAAGGTTATGCCAAGTCATACAATGTTTCATTTACGAATAGCGCAAGTTTGATTGAACAACTCAGCAACAGTTCTACAGTCATATGTGAAACCCTATCTCACAAGCTGAGGCAGGTGAAGGGGTTGAAGGCCGTAATCACCATTAAAATACTGTTTAGCAAGCCAGCTGGTGCTGATGAAATCACATACAAGACTGCATATTTCACAAACAAGGCTGTCCCCATTATAAATGAGCATGAAGTGTCCCAAATTGTTCATACCGCTAATAATCAAATTCAGGAGAAATGCGATAGGTGGTTGGGTGAGGGATCAGGATTGGTCATTAATGGTATACTCAGTCACTGGTTGAATATTAACATTTACCAACCATTAGGTGGTTCCTCATACATTCAACTACATCCAGAGCTGCGAAATTCAAAAATGGCATCATCACAATCAAAAATGAAAATGACAATGAGTGCTTCAGATAGTGTCACTTAGCTCATAAGCATCCAGCACCTCGCCACGCTGAAAGAGTTACTCACTACAACAAACCCAAACTTATTCAAACACTGAACTATAGAGGTGTCAGTTTCCCAGTAAAGACAAAGGATTACAAAAGAGTTGAACTACAAAACAAAATTTGTACCAGTGTGTTTGGGTATGAGAAGGGGCAAACCTATCCTATCTATGTAAGCAATGAACAATTCGAGGACTGCATGGATTTGCTTCTCATAACCCACGGTGAAAACCAACACTATTGCTTGATCAAGGATTTCAACAGTTTCGTGTTCAAACAAACCAAACATAGAGAGGGGAAGCATTTCTGCAGGTATTGCCTACAGTGCTTCTCACCACAGGAAGTTCTTCAGAAACACAAGCCCTTGTGTCTGAAGATCAATGGAAGACAGGCTGTAAAGATGCCTCCAGAGAACTCCACGGAGAAGTTTTCCGACTTCTATAAGCAGTCATCATCTATGCAGACTTCGAATCCCTCATCGAGAATATTGATGGCTGTGATACCAGTGGTAAGAAGTCCTACACTAAATCTTTACAGAAACATATACCATGTGGCTATGGCTACAAGGTTGTTTGCTATCATGATGATGGTTTCAGCAAGCCAACACAACTCTATAGAGGAAAAAAACGCTGCATACAAGTTTCTCCAGGCACTGGTACAAGAAGCCAGTTACTGCACTGGAATTAGAAACACTCACTTCAATAAGCCTCTTAAAATGTCAGAAGATGAGCAACTCTTTCAAGCAGCTACACACTGCCACATATGCTGTGGTAAATTAGGCACCTCAGACGACGAGATACCCGTAAGAGACCATTGTCACATCACAGGCAAGTTCAGAGGAGCTGCTCACAATGTATGCAATATCAAGTACAGGCTGACTGATAAAATTCCAGTGATGTTCCACAATTTGAGGGGTTACGACAGCCATATATTACTCCAGGAGATGGGTAAGTTTGTAAAGGAGAACCCATATGTGGTAAATAAAGGTTGAGAGATCGTCCACAAAGAGATGAATCTAAATGTTATCCCTAATAACATGGAAAAATACATGGCACTCATGATGGGTCAGCATCTTGTGTTTGTAGACAGATTCCAGTTCATGAGTTCATCCTTAGACAATCTGACTGATTTCCCTATTCTCCAGAAGGAATGTCCAAACCACTATGAACTGCTTACCATGAAAGGTGTCTATCCCTATGACTTCATGGACTGTTGGGAAAAATTCGAGATGACCACCTTATCACCAAAAGAAGCTTTCTACAGTCAGCTGAATGATGAAGGTATTTCAGATGAAGACTACCTCAGGGCAAAGGATGTTTTGGGGCAAGTGCGGCATTGAAAACATGGGTCAGCATCATGACCTGTACATCACAAATGATGTGCTTCTCCTTGCAGATGTGTTCGAAAGTTTCAGAAAAACATGCCTTCAGTATCACAAGCTCGATCCAGCCCACTACTTCACCAGTCCCGCGCTTTCTTGGGATGCTGCACTCAAGATGACTGGCACTGAACTGGATCTGATGAGTGACGCTGATACGTATCAATTCATTGAGAAAGGCATGAGAGGTGGTGTAAGCTATATTGCTAAGAGATATACCAAAGTAAACAACAGGTATCTATCAGACTGTGACCCATCTTAGCCTTCGAAATACATAATGTATCTAGATGCAAATAACCTGTATGAATACCCAGAGGAGATTAATGATCTGCACAATGACTATCCACTGGCACCAGAGCAGATTAATGTGAAGCAGGATATGCTATCGCCTTACTGTAAGTCCCTCGAGAAGAATATTAAAGTAGGCGAGGTTCTCAAGCTGATACCAACGGCTACTAAGAGGACGTATATACTCCACTATAGGAACTTGCAGTTGTATATCTCCTTGGGGTTGAAGCTCACAAAAATTCATAGAATCTTTGAGTTTAACCAGTCTCCGTGGCTTAACCCTTTACCTAACGTAACGACCAAAACCGGCCAGCGCTATTCTCAAAAATCGCCAATTAATTTTCATTCTTTTTTTCATTTTTTGTCTCAAAAACATAGGTTATGACCCCTCGTTGGAACGAGCTCGTCGAGCTCGTTCCAACGAGGGGTCATAACCTATGTTTTTGAGACAAAAAATGAAAAAAATTAGTTATTCAAGAATTATTTTTGCAAGTGTCGTCTGCTTTTCATGTTAGGTAAAGGGTTAAAGAGTATATTGACTTCAGCACTTCAAAGAGAACTGCTGCAAAGAATAACTTCTTCAAATTGATGAACAACATTGTGTTCGGTAAGACTATGGAGAATCTCAGGAAGAGGGTTGATATGAAACTTATTGTACGTGAAGAAAAGCTGAGAAATCTAGTCAGCAAGCCGACCTTCGTCTCATCAAAGATTATCAATGAGGATCTTGTTGTAGTACATAAGGTCAAGTCGTGTATCTTTCTGAATAAGCCAGCATATGTTGGACTGAGCATCCTAGACCTGAGCAAGACACTGATGTATGACTTCCATTACAACTACATCAAGAAGAAATACGAGCACAAAGCCAATCTAGTATTCACAGACACTGACAGCCTGACATATGAGATACAAACAGAAGATGTGTATGCTTACCTGTGGAAGGATAATCATCTCTTTGACAACTCATGATACTCACCATCTTCTCCATTCTATGACCCCACCAACAAGAAGGTCATAGGCAAAATGAAAGATGAGGCTGGAGGCGTGCCACTCACTGAGCATGTGGGACTGAGGTCTAAGATGTATAGCTACACTATGGCTGATGGAGGCGGTGATAAGAAGGACAAGGGTGTGAAGAAAGGTGTTATCAAAAAGGATATCATCGCTGCATTGAGGTGATCCGGGGCGTCTCTTTGGGGGGGGGGGGGGTCGGATCTGGATCGCTGCCCGTGGCAGCTCATGTAGTTCGGCGATCTGGCCTCCTCATCTTGAGGTGGTGCTGCGGCCCGGATCACTCCACTGAGGCGATGATATGTATGTACATAATATTCTTTTTCAGAAATGAAACGCTATTTGCGCGCGTGCGTGCCTGCGTGCGTGTGGGTATGTGGGTGGAGGGGGGGGGGGGGGTTATTGTGATCGTGAGGGGGTGCGTAAGAAGTCCACTGCCGTCGGTAGCTTTGATATATATACCTTTTTCAGTTTTACAGAAGCATTCTTAAAGCTATTTACGATTTCTAGGTGAATAGGATGCTGTATACAATATTTCCAATATCGTGTTGTACACACTTTATCCGCAGAATACAAGGGTCTACGCAAAACATGCGGGGTGTTGTGTGTTTGCGCGAGTGTGTATACTTTTTTGTGTGCACCTTTTTGTGGTATGCATTCGAGGGGGGGGGGGGGGGGGCGTGCTCACACAAACACACAGAGCGTTGCAAATGTTCATCGCTGTTGGTACCTGTAATATATTTATATTCACTCTGCATGGAGTCATTTTCAAACATTTTTATGCTTTGTGCGTAAATAATGTACTGTACTTAATATTCACTACAATGCGGTGTAGGCCTACGAGAAAATGTTCAGAGCAGTAGGAAGCGTTGTTACAATATTCTTCTTGGCTTCAAAAAATCTCGATACACGTAACGTAAGACTCAGAGGTGCTGTTTGTTACTTGATCCATTTAAAATTGTTCTTTCTTGTTTACCACAAACAGAATATCCGCCCACCCCATATGATAAGCTGATGCCGTCATGTGATAATTGCCCAGTCCTTGGAACTTGCCCGAGAACCTGCCCCGAGATCAGCTGCATCGCTATGACAACAGAGCATGAACTGTACTGGTGAACGCTTTTAAGTAGTTTAACTTGTGGTAACGACACTGTTGGTTCATACCGTAAGATGATTTTTCCCTTTATAAAAACGAGATACCCTTCAACGAATAAGTGGTTCAAAGACTTCGATAAGAGTTTCGTCCAAAATCTTTCTCCAGCAATTCTAAAACCGGACTAACACCCTTAACCCATTTTAATCCTGTTGGTATCTTCCATATCCATTCAATGACAGCAATTGGAAGAATCCGTATCCATTATTTAGGATTAGTCCAGTTATTATTTTCAACGTGCAACCCTTATTCCTATAAAACCATGGCTGTCTAAACCCGATTTTATACCCGTCTGCAGTCTTATCAGAGCTTCGGAGTGAATAAATGAAAATCAGAAATGCCTGGACTTGTAACTTCCAGTCATTACTCGACTGAATGTTCTGAAAGTGGTGAATTTAATTCTGAAACTCTGGCTATCTAAACTTGAGTTCTTGCTCGTATGTAGGTCTGTTGAGTCAAGGAAGAGGATAATGAGCCGGAATATCAATGAGCAAATATATAAACAGATGTGTTTATATCTGTCTTCATTCATCTACCATGGTTGCTGAAAGTGTCAGTGCCCCCCCCCCCCCCCCCGCAAAGAAACTCCTTCATTTTTCCATGTTCAGTTATCGAATGCGCCGATAAACCGTAAAAAAATCACTCGTATTTATTTTTAATTGATTCACTCAGTCACCCATTCTGTGGATGGATGTATGGATACATCGACAGTTGTGGATGAGTGGTGGAATGGGCGAGTGATTGAATGAATTATTGAACGGGTTTCATAAGTTATCATAGAACTTACATCCATCTGTTCATTCAGATGACCTCTATACTAGACAGATATCTCACCACCTTTACTAAACTATTCTTCTCCTCCAAAGTCTAATATCAGATAATTAATACCATAAAATTTGTATATATGTTCCAGTTTATGTTTTTGTATTTATTTTGTTCTATATATTTAACCATTCCTACACTCCTCTTGAGTCTGATCGAATCATATAGAATTGTATTTACGTTTGTGTACAATGATCTACAAATGCATTCTCCTCCGGATGTGCAACTTCGACTTAGCGAGCCCCCTTGTTGTAATGTCGTCAGATAATATTTCATTGGATGAGATCCAGAAAAATCTGAACTGTGATTTAAAATCGATTTTAAATGATAGGGCGCGTGAGACATCAGCTAACAATGGCTTGTCCTTAGATGTTCTAACAAACAAGTGTAAATACTATCTAGCCGACGAAATGCCCCCTAATTTTAATCTCCAGCATGAAGAGTTCTCGATTCTTCACCTAAACTGTCAAAGTCTCAAGGCTCACTGGGATTCTTTTAATGAGTTGCTGTCCAAACACAAGGTTTTTTACCACATATCACTAAGTCGACTAGAGTAACGCAGCACTCCGCTACATTAATCGATCACATATTTACAAACAACGTTCTATCTACATCCCTGTCCGGCATAATCATCATAGACGTTTCTGATCACTTCGCCACCTTTCACATTGAAAGAGGCCAGAAAACTTATGACACTCCATCAACAACCGCAAAGCGTAAATTTAATCCAGACAGTACAGCTACTTTAAAACAATTTTGACTGAAAGTGACGTTTCCCCCCGTGCTCCAGACTAACTGTCCGAATGTTGCATACAACCCTTTTATGTACATATACCAATGCGCTTTCGAGAAGGCCTTTCCTCTAAAAAATATTCGGTTAAAAAAAAAGTTCGTAAAACAAAATCCCTGGATGACGAAGGGGCTCCTAACCTCATCAAATAATAAATCTAAA
The DNA here is from genome assembly GCA_031216915.1 of Pictodentalium vernedei. Lineage (NCBI taxonomy): Eukaryota > Metazoa > Mollusca > Scaphopoda > Dentaliida > Dentaliidae > Pictodentalium > Pictodentalium vernedei. The sequence goes on along the minus strand of CM062291.1, from coordinate 19,061,670 downwards.
TTTTATAACAAAAAACTGAGATACCCAAATGAGCAGAATATTAGAAAATATAAAAACTACTGTAAAATATTTAACAAAATTAAAAAACAAAGTAAAGCAATGTACTACTCTAACACACTATCAGAAAATGCAGGTAATTTATGCAGAACGTGGCAAATTATTAATGATGCTCTACTTAGAACAAACCATACAGCCACAGCCACATTGCCGCAATCCTTCCTAATAGAAAATAATAAAGAAATAGATGATCCAGCGGAAATAGTACAGGAATTCAACGACTTTTTCGCGAGTATAGGGACTTTATGGACAGTAAAGAACCAAACAGTTTTTTCATAACGCCAACATCTGAATACGAGCTATATTCTGTTATTCATTCACTTAAGCCTAAAAATAGTGAGGATTGTGACGGCATCACCACTAACCTCCTGAAACACTCAATTAATGTAATAGCTCATCCCCTGGCCCACATCATTAATATGTCCTTTATCCGCGGTATTGTCCCTGATAGGATGAAGATAGCAAGAGTTTTTCCGATTTTTAAAAGTGGAGACGAACACGTATTTAATAATTATAGACCGATAAGTATTTTACCAGGCTTTTCTAAAGTATTAGAAAAGCTCATGTGAAACAGAATCATGAAATATCCCGAAACGTCGCATATCTTATATCACCATCAATACGGATTTCGGAAAAAGCATTCTACCATACATTTAGTAATGCAATTACTGAAAATTATAGGTTCTCAAATAACAAGGACAGTAAAAACAACACACTAGCAGCATTTCTTGACCTCTCCAAGGCATTCGACACAATAAACCACAACATATTGATAACAAAAATGGAAAAGTATGCATTCAGAGGCATCAGTAACAAGAGATTTAAAAGATATCTTTCGAATAGATCGCAATATGTTCAATATGGCGATCAAAAGTCTGAACTCACCGAATTAGCAGGTGGGGTCCCATAAGGTTCAGTTCTTGGTCCAGCCTTATTCTTATTATATATAAATGACATCAGTCGTTCTACAACTCTTGATCTCTTGTCATTTGCGAATGACACAGCTGCCCATGTCTCATTCCCTAATACCAAATCCATAGATACCCATTTAACCATGAACTCAGTAATCTATATGAGTGGTGTTCGGCAAATCAACTCGCTCTGAACGCCAACAAAACAAAATACATTATCATTAATCCAAACCATAAAACTAAAAATTGCATTCACCCTGATATTTTCATGAATGGTCAAAAATTAAAAAAGGTGGGTTTAAATGAAGAAGATAAATCTCTAAATTGTTTAGGTATTCATATTGATGAACACTTATCTTATCAAACTCATATATCAAAAATTTGTTCTAAGATTTGATGTGCAAATTATACTTTGAACAGAGCAAAAAAACTAACTACCACAACATGTCATAAAGATGCTCTATTACTCTTTGGTCCACTGCCACTTGGTATACGGCATTCAAATATGGGGAAACTCAAGAGGAATCAATAAATTACAAAGAATACAGAAACGTTCACTTCGAATATTAAACAACAACAAGTATAATTCCCATGCAGACCCATTGTTCATAAAAGATAAAATATTGAAGGTCACCGACTTGTACAAACTACATGCCTGTTTATTTATGTTTGATTGGAAAAATGGAAAACTTCCAGAATCTTTCGAACATTATTTTACTTCTCCAATCCCTCAATCACACATAAGTACAAGGCAATCAGGACTGGTACGTATCAACAAAACCCGAACAAAGGCTTTAGATAGGCTGCACTCATATGCCTTTCCGAACATCTGGAACGAACTGGACCCAGAAGTGCGAAACATAGAAAATAGAAAAGAATTTAAAGAGAAGTTAAGAACAAAACTTCTGTCCACATATCAAGAAAGCTATCAGCGTGACAACCCAAACTGTCCTGACTGTTACACTCCACAGTAAGGGTTACACTCCACACCGATAACCGAAATAACTTAAGAGTCCCAAACTGTTGACACATCGAGGACTTATTTCGTATAATAGTGTGTCCATTATGTTTATCTTGACTGATGAACAATACTTGAACTGTGGCATATTTGTCTTCTAAAGTCAACCCTTTTTTTAACTTGGAAACTCGTCCATCTACAGAAATAGACTAATAGGGTACGTCAAAGTTGCAGTTCTACTAGCTACTCACGAGTATCCATACAAGTAGATCTTTCTATCAAAGATCAATGCACAGAGCACGTAGTCAGTGTTGGAGTTAAATGTATTACGGGAGTGACAGGTAGACAGCCAATCTGGCTATGTCATCTCACAACGGTATAGACTGAATATCATTTTCTAGTTATCTATTTGTATCTTATAGTCCAATATGTAATTGTCTGTAAACTATACCGTTAAATAAAAAAAATATCTATATCACACATGAAAACTACAAGGAAAACTGTTCCAACAGCTTCAACTCCATCACAAGATGAAAACTATTCAATCTCAAAAGCACCAGCTTCACTCCTATGAAATGAACAAGATCAGCCTGAGCTGCTTTGATGACAAGCGATACATACTGGACGATGAAGTGCGCACACTGGCTTATGGGCATTACAAGTGTATATAATTCCTTATTAGAGATATGTGTATGTATGTATATAAAATGGACCCAGTTCTTCTTTCAGAGTTTATTAAGAATTTGCAAGTCGAAGCTTGCTCAATAGCGAGGGATGATAAATGTAAAGGATGTGGTGATGAGATGATTATCGATGACTATCAGAGGGTATGTAAGGGGTGTGGGTGGATAGACACTAATAATCAAGAAGTTGCCCTAGAATACAGTGAGAGCTACATTAGAAAGCCAAGCTGAATTGGGATTTTACCCCACCTAACATTCACAAACACCTTCCCAACAAAGACCAAAAATATCTCAACTACATATGCTTTAAGCTGACTGGTGAGAAACTATTTATAGAGTTGTGTCATGGAGAGTTGCTAAAGAGAATGTTTTCCAGGTGTTATGGTGAATATTATAATTTAGAGAGAAAAAGACCATGCGCTTTACTTATTTTGTAAGTCGTAGTTGATTGCTGCGAAGCTCTGAGCTGTATCAAACCATTCATATACACCCCATTTAAACCGAGTAATGATGTATACAACAAACTGAAGGATGTCTGTACTAACTAATTTCTACAAGCAAGTTCAGGGATGGGGGTGGGGGGGGGGGGTGGGGATCTCTTATAATAACCCTAGCGGTGATGAGTATTTAATCAAACACCCCTTTCGGTGTCTCATCAGTGGAGCTTCAGGTGGTAGTAAAACCAATGTTTTGCAAAATCTGATTGACAAGCTGATCTGCTCTGAAAGATTTTACTTATTCGTTAAGTTGAGGGGTTTTGACCCTTTATATGATGAGATACTAGTACCTAAGCTACAAGCCGTTGAAGAAAAACAAGGTGTGCCCATTCTAATGGAATACACTTGTGATTTGGCTGACCTTCCTGAGGTAAACGTCTACCGAGATTGACAGTGGCTATCAGAATTTGATGGTGTTTGATGACATGCTGGATGAGGATACCAAAGGCTTGAAGAAAATCTCTGCCTAGTTTAGTAAAATGAGGAAGAAAACTTGCACTCTTGTCTTCATTGGACAGGACTATTTCCAAAGACCGAAACCGATCAGAAGGAACTGTAAGCTCTTCGTATTCATCGGGAACACATCAAGAAAAGACTTGCAGCAGATTCATTAAGATTTAGCAAGGGAGATGGATTTTGAAACCTTTAAATGTATGCTTCGAGAAGCCACTGCTGATCAATCTGATCTAGTAATTGACACCATGCACCCAGAGGCTAAATGTAGGAGAAATTTTACCCAGGTTTGGTCTCCTGTGTGATACTACCCAGTGGGAGAGATTATACATCAAAATAGGAGGAGAGCTAAAAGCAAGACATACCTTATTTTCTTGTGTAAAACTAACCAGTGAGCAAGATTATACATCAAAATAGGAGGCGAGCTAAGACCTTGTGCAAAACTAACCAGTAGGCAACAACATATAGGGATTTTAATCGCAGCATATAGTATAGCATGATTATGCCTTTCAAAGATATTGACTACAAGATGCTTAACCAGTCTAGAGAGCTGAAGAGTGCGCTAAAGAAAAATATAGCAGTGAGTGATAAGTCTATGGACTCTTCCCTAAACCCCAGTGAAAAATAGCCACAGTTGAGCTAGTTATAGGTAAGACCCTTCAGCCAAAAATTCATTCAATCAATGAGCTGATCAGCCAGCAAAAAGTCTGGCTCCATTTTTAGCTGAGATAGATGCTTTGAAAGACGAAATCCGCAATCAAACTACGGTTCTGGATGAACAACATCAGTTACTAACCCCGCCAACAGCCATACTGGCAATAGATGGGCCAGAACCTGGAATAGATCTTTATGAGCGCTTCCATATAGCAGAGAGTGATAAGGATTATTACGATGAGAAGAATCTTACGAATGAGAATGATTTAGCAAGAGACAATGACCAAAACAGTATTCAGCAATCCCTTCAGCGACTCTCAAGGCTTTCGAAGATGTTAGGAGCTCAGAAAAGTGGAATCAAACGAAGACATCATCCCGCTCAGCAAGACATGGATAGACTTACCACTAGTGAGCAAGAATTGGCATCTACAGGCAAATACAGGAACGTATTGAAGAGACTACAGACAACAGGGAAGGGACTACCCATAGGATATAACACTATCCTACTAAAAAGATAAAAAAACACAATATTTTATCTGTGAGATATGCCAAAGAGCCCAATAAAATGGTGCCCGCTTTTGGAGCTAAACGGGTGACCAACAGTGTAAAAGATGTGGTGCTAAAACCAACTGCTAAGCCACATCCAAACCTGACAGCTGGTGAGAAGGAATTTCTGGACAAAGTCTACATGAATGCAGGGCAAAGGCTATCCTCTTCTCAGTCTAAAGCAATCAGAGGTTCTGAGGTCTTCACCTCAATGAAGGGGATAATTGAGAGAATCCAAGTGCTGCTGGGGGAACTAGCAGCGGGCAATACATCAATACAACTAAAGAATGAACTGGCTGATTTGCTATGGCACCAAACTCTGACCAATATGGGTTTGGAAGAAGAAAAACGATGAAAGGAAGGGGAATCAAAATCCTGCTATGGGTTTAGTCAGAACTATATAAATAATCAAACATGGACTACCAAGAGCTTGCTAATTTGTTTGACGAAGAAATCAGTTTGCCTAAATATTCACACAAAAGGTTGATCAAAATACATCCCACTCAGAATGCTATTGGTGATAATGGAAACGGCTTGACTAATGCTATTAACTATAATTGTAAGACTGTATCGGACAAGCTGGTGAATTATGGTGATGGATATATCCTGATCAGTGCTACGGCTTCTAGAACTGATCTTGCTCCTAAGACTGTGACACCCAAAGGTTCGTTTGCTTTCATCAATCAAGCAGTTGTAATAATTAATGGAGCCGAGCTGGATAATTCTAGGCTGAATTTTATCAGTGTTCCCATTCTTAACAGTTTGGAATACTCCAATGACTATGTAAGGGTGGCGGCACAGTATTGTTTTAGTAAGGACACATCAGAAAACTATGAGAACAATACTGGGCATAATACCAGAAAGGGGCAAATCCTTAACCCTCGCAACAATCAAATACAATTCAGTGTGAAAATCCCTTTGTCCTACATATCGGTGTTCTTCATGTCATTAGATTTTCCTTTGATTAATCAAGTGTTTGAGTTTGATATCACGTACAGAACTGACAATGCGTTGTTAAGAGATGATGACAATGCTGTTGATTGTACTATTAACTCTGCAGTTATTTATCTTCCAAGGGTTGAGCTATCCAGGGGATACAAGGAGCAACTGTTCAAGAGAATGCAAGGGGGATCTATGACAAAAACTCTTGTATGGAACCGTCTTCAGTATCCGGCAGAAATTGCTGGTGCCAATAGCCACCAAGACATACAGTTGGAGGCTTCATTAAATGTAATGAGAAAATTGTATTGTGTAGGCGTACCGACAGCGAGATGGAATAACCAGCAGTACATTGAGAGCACGTCAAACACATCAATCACAGCCATGAACATTGTCATAGATAGTGAGGACTTTTTCCCACATCATATCCAAAACGATATTGAAGCATGTGAAGTGGTGGCTGAGAATTTCAATATGGGAGAAAAGGATAAAAATACAGGCACAATACTTGACTACAATGATTGGTTAGCAGTTCACAGGTATCATGTGTTTGACCTGTCAAGGCAGAAGGTATTTGAGAGCGACCGCAGGAAGGATCATACAATTAGATTTAGAGGGAAATTGTCGAATAACTCCAGACTGTTGTTCTTCATAGCTAGAGAAAAACAGACTACATTTAACTTTACAAATCCCTCCGCAACCATGACTGTTTAATCTGAGCATTATTATAACCATGTATAAACCAGTTGAATTTGCTTTAACAGAAAGCCAAATTGAAAAACTTAGAAAAGGGAAACGAAATGGAGTGGCTATCACCTTGAAGTTATCCTCACAGAAAACTTGTGGTCAGCACCAGCTGTACTTGACAGAAAGGCAAATCAAGAAACTTCAGAAAGCGCATGGAGCTGTCAGAATAACGTTCTCCAAAACACAGATGGGCACAGAAGGGAGGCTTTCTTGGAGCTATTTTGAACGTTGCGATGACTCTGCTTGCCAACGTTTTGCCTGTGCTGGGCACACTGGGGCTCAGTGCGGCAACAGGGGCAATATCAGGAGCTTCACATAAAGCTACTACTGGAAATGGTGTAATACCTCTCTTCTTCACGAGAAAGGACACAAATGATCTTTTGGGTATTGTGAAAAAGCTGGAGGAAAAAGGTATGCTACCCTCAAACACCTGCCAAAAGTGTATGTTTTCCATTTCAAAACAGGAAGGAGGGTTCATTGGCACTCTGATAGCGTCACGCGTTGGCAGCCCTTTACCTACACTTTTACGTGGTAAAAGTTTAAGAAGAGCAGGGCGTGGAAGAGGGTTGAGGAGGGCGGGACAACTGAAAAAAGATGAAGACTCCCCTTACAAGCCTTCATTTTTTGAACTACTATGAAGGAAATGACTACTTTGGGGGTGTGTTTGCAAGAGATAACCTGCCGAAACTAGAGGAATTGTTTTACATATTGAATTTAGATAACCAGGAGGGACCTGGCACTCATCGGGTAGTCGTCTTCAACGTAGGTTCTGGTTGTATTTACTTTGAGGATTTCGGAGTTTACCCACCAGAAGAGGTTTTGGATAGGATGAGACAGACTAGAAAGCAAATGGTTTAAAACTCCTATAGAATCCAAGATATCAACTCACTCAACTGCGGCTTCTTCTGCATGTATGTAATTGATGAGTTGCTTTAAAAAGTCGTTTTATTGATATACTAACCAACTTCAGCCCAAGCGATTACAAGAAAAATGATAAATTAATCAACGCATATATATATAAAATAAAATGAACTCATACTGTGTTAAGTGTAAGAGACCCACGCCCACTGTCAGTGTTCAAGTTGTAAGAACTAAGAATGGAAAGAATCTGGCCAAAGGTGTCTGTAGTGTGTGTGGTAGCAGAAAAAGCAAGTTTGTGTCTCTCAAAGAAGGACAGGGACTGCTAGGAAAAGCGTTGGGGATTGGTAAAGTACCTATCTTGGGTGATATTCCTTTGTTGGGCACTCTGTTTTAATACTAGTTACAATATATGATGAATGATTCTGTAATCAACAGGTTTGTGAATAATCTCCCATTTGAGATGCATTTATGGGACCCTATCGTGGGGACATATTCGGCGGCTGGTCCTGGCACTAAGCATAAGGCTCGTCTTGAAAGGCATTTACAAACAGGGGACACAGGCCACATATTCAAGAATGAATTAGATAGAGCTTGCTTTTACCATGATGCCGCTTACGGTGAATATAAAGATATAGCTAACAGGCACATTACTGATAAAAAACTAATAGATGAGACTATTAAAATAAACAATGACACCAGTTTAGACGGCTATCAGAGAACACTTGCAGCTACTGTTTATAAAGTCTTTGAGAAGAAGATTCAATTGGGCCAAGGTTTAAACAGAACAGATAGAATTATGCTGAAAAAGATTTATTACGTTCCATCACGGGGATTTTCTTCAATAGCTGAACTATCCCGAAGAACTGGCATAAAAACTGGGGATGTCCTTAGCTGGTTACAGGGACTTATACCAAACACAAGCCTTATAAAAGTAAGCATCCCACTAGAAGAGTGATGGTGAGGGGTGTTGATGAACAATTTCAAGTCGACTTGGTTGATATGAGGAGTCTTTCGGCTGCTAACAAAAACACAAACTACATTCTAACAGTTATAGACTTATTTAGTAAATATGCATGGGCACTCCCTATCAAAAAGAAGACGGGAAAAGAGACATCACAAGCATTCAACAAAATATTTAAACAACGAAAGCCCAAAAAGTTGCAGACAGACAAGGGTACAGAGTTCATTAATAGGGAGACTCAAGAGTTGTTAAAAAAGCTTGGTATCCACTGGTTTGCTACAGAAAATGAAACCAAAGCTCAGATTGTTCAGAGGTTTAATAAAACTTTAAAGGACAGAATGTTCAGGTATTTCACTGCTAACAAGACTAAGAACTGGCTTGTTGTATTGCCTAAGCTTATTGAGAATTACAACACCACCTACCACAGATCGATCAAGGTGACACCCATAGAAGTCAGTAAAAAGAAAAATGAGGCTGTGGTTTGGGAAAATGTACACGGAGATATGCCTCCAACAACTCGAGGGTTGTTGAAAGTTGGGAACAAAGTAAGAACCGTCAAACTGAGAGGCAAGTTCGAGAAGGGTTATGCAGCAAATTATACGGATGAGGTCTTTGCTATAAGTCAAGTACTTCCAACAGTCCCACCAACTTACATGATAGTGGATGCTAATGGGGATATTGTGGAGTGTTCATTCCACAAAAAGGAGATGTCTAAATTTAGCCAGGATTAATAATATATGTACAATGAATGTATTTGTGTTTATACCACAATAGTGGGAAACTAATGAAAAAGATGGTTCAGATCAATATGCTACCAAGTCAGAACTGCTTAACTGTGTGCAAAAAGAGGCTGATGGTTCAGTTGATCTGAAGAGTAGGAGGTTGTCTGGATTAGCACTGCCTGCCAAACCTGGATATGCGACACATAAGCAGTATGTGAACAAAAGCTTGCGGAAAGAGTAGCGAAAGGGTGGTAGTGTTATGGAGGGTGCTATAAACATGAATTATAACAAATTACTAAATCTGCCACAACCTACTAAAGATGGAGATGCTGTACCGAAAAGTTATGTTGATGCTGAAGCCCGTTTGAAGTTAGGTGGTGCTATGTCAGGCCCTTAGATATGGGCGACAATAAAATAACTAATATTGTTGCACCTCAAGAGCCTAAGGATGCGGTCAGTAAGGAATACCTCCAACAATCACTTTCAAAACCAATGGTATGCATAACAGCTGAAGCTGTTGGAAAAATTCAAGCAGCTTCAGCTCCTTTGGAGCAAAACCATATTACGCAACTTCAAATAAAGCAGACAATGGTAAACATGGAGTAGCGATATCTGCATCTGGTAGAATTAAATATTTCACAGTATGCTCAACCGACACTAGTGGTAAATCTGTTAAAAGACACAATGGTCTTAGTGTTTCTATAGCGATTAATGGTATTGTGAATGTCGATTCTCGGTGTACAGCAACAATCCAAGAGGGTAACAGGACAGCAGTTAAACAATTTCTTCCTCCATTGTCAGTAAATGCTGGTGATAGAATAAACTTCTACAACAGAAATGATAGTGACTTTAGCCTAACCACGATAGCGTCTGTCTTCATAGAACTGAATATGTAGTTTTCGTCTGTCTTATTATATATTGAAGAGTATCATGGAAGAAAAACAGAGGTTATATCCCGAAGTCCCGAGTGCTCCACTAAGTGGGGATGATTACCGGCTTCAGAGACTTAGTGAGATCGAGCAGCTGTTGAAAAATGAGGTAAATATTAGAGAAGGATTGTATAAGAAATACAAAAGGGTTTTGAATGCTTTACAGGCTGTTGATAGTGATTGTCTCAGTCTCGGCATGGGTTCTACAGCTACCAGTCTTGGACTTTTAGCTACTGGAGTGGGTGCCCTTCTTGCTTTACCATTGCAGGGTGTAGGTGTTGCTACAGGGGCGTTAGGTGTGATTGGGAAGGTAGCAGAGAGGAAGATTAATTAGTACTAAGATTAAAAAACATGATGAAATAAAAGTCTTGGCAAAATCAAAACTCGGTACAATAGCTGTGAGGGTTGCTAGCGCTTTCGAGGATGGGTGCGTAACAGACGAGGAATTTAGAAACATCACTAATGAACAAAAGCAGTATCTGGAAATGAAGAAAGCAATACAGAAATAGGCTGTACCTGCAAAGTTAACTGGGGCACAAAAAAGAAATTGTGCAGGATGCCCTCCAGAGTATGTTAAAAAGTGACAAATCGCAGTAAAGGTTACAAAGAAATATAGCTGTCAGCCGCCGCCATACATGTAAAAATGATAAATGAGCTAATTCCAGCTCAAAACTATACAGGATTTGAAGAGAGAGTAATCGCAGTGTACACCGACGAGAAGGCTGTCTTGTAGCGATTTGGGGGGTCTTTGAAGGGGGCATTACACACAACTGCAGGTCTGATTCACAAGGCTTCTAGCAGGTTCTGAATAAGAGGATGGTGTAATACGTTCAGTATATAAAGCAACTGTTCTGATCAGTTGTTAATTTTTAGTCACATTGTTTATATTACTGGGTGTGTGGACTGTCATTTAAAAAAATAATAGGAGAAATATGGCAGGCGAAAGTATAAAACATATTGCATTATTTTCAACTGATGCGACTGAACAAGCTTCATACAGAATTTTATCCGATGAAAATAAGAGAAAGGAGTTTATTTCGACATTAAGAGAACTTGCTACCATATTGGAAACCCCACTTACAAAAAGCAAAAAGTAAAAGGTTGAGAAGAGGAACAGTATACCATCAGTTAAAACTGTGTTTGAAAAATGTGTGATACTACAGACACGTAGCAAACTACTTGAGTATGATCAAATGGAGTTCAAGAACCGAGACATTACCTGGGAGGTGACACTAGACTTTGAAATAAATTTCCGAGAGATGACAATAAGAGAATTGAAAATAGAACATTCTAAAATCATTGCTCTTGAAAATTCTATCCAAAATGTGGATCTTGTTATCAAGTACTATCGCGGAGTGCTATATCTTGCAGCTTACAAAGAGGCCGTGGCAAGAAACTACAAAAAATGGTTCCGCGAGGAACTCGGTGTTGTGTACACAACAGCTTTACGTACAGGACATTCGCCCTTCTAATAAAGAAATGCCCTCGATTACTGATATGTGGTCTGTCATTTTTCCAGCTGCTGAAACACAACAAACGACTACAGAATTTCCGTAGTACCGAGAATGAAGGACTGAAAGAGAAGCTTAGCCTGGAACTCAATATCGGTGTACATGGCCAGGCTGTAGATGTCGTGCCATGTGATGATGTCAAAATTCCAAGGGCAGAATTCAACACAGATCCTGATATTGTATACAATGACTTCTTTCATGGCCCAGCCGTGGATTACATGGACAATGATCCAGAAGGAGAGAAACTGAATGTCTGGATGAGCGAGTTGTGTAAGAACGAAGAAATAAATAACACTATATTTCAACAAAGTGAAACTGAGCAAATGGGAGATGATATTGCCAACGAGGTTGAAAGGTTAAAAATAAACAGTGAGCACAAATAAATATGAATTTCTCATAAACTCTAAATTGTTTTATTACCATTACTCTACATGAAGCCCTGGGGCGTGGCGGGTCCAACAAGGTGACTCAGCATCTCTCAAGGCTAATGCATTTGATCTCGCAAATTGGACAGCTTATCCAATTCCCATTCACCCCAATTCGGACCGGGGTGAGTGTATGTTGCCTAGGACTCTGTTTCTTTTGACGTCCTTTGTGAGTTGAATTGTGTAAACGTCACGGCGTACTCTGGGTCTCTGTTTTTGGCGAACATTATGAGTTGTATTGTGTAAACGTCACGGCGTACTCTGGGTCTCTGGCGTTTCTTGTGAGTTGTATTGTCTTGAATCCGATGATGGCGCAATCCGAAAGCTAGTTCGATATAAATTAATTTATTGGTATGTTATGGTATTACTAGTACTATCACTCCACTATGTATATATAACCAGGGTATACTGAGCTATTGCATTAACATACTGTAGTACGAGAGGTCATCCTCCAGAATATAAATATGCATATGTTAAGTTAATGGTAACACTGTACTAAATATTTGGTTGAGAGTTATCTGTCTTGAAATGTTGATATGATGCAGTATTCGAAAATAAGGCGCCTAAAAGAAAACGTACTGCTTGAGAAAACTGTTGAAGCATTTTATTAGGTTTTGACATCAATGCTGAATAGTCCTCAAGAAAAGGGAGATTCTCTAATTTCTGGGCCTAAAAATGCAGGTAACTCTTTATACATTTTAGTTGGAAATAACCAGAAAAAAATTCAAAAGTTCAAGGTGGTACCCCCCCCCCCCCCCGCACCTCCATTTCCTGTCCAGAGAAGGTTGTGTAAAGGACTACTTTATGTAAGTATATTCAATATCTAATGTTTGTGTAGTGTAGTTGCAAAACCCGAAATTTCAGAGGAACTCAGAAGAAATTGGTGAAAAACGATTTTTGTACCAATCGACGTAGAAAATCTTCGGGAACAACATATCCAAAATTCCACCCGAATCCATCTTGGGGAAGATTTTTGAGAGGCAAATACTTTGGGACGGAAGATATGAATTTTGCCGATGGGATAGGTGTGGTTGTTGTTGCTTTGTTTTATCAACCATTATACACAACACCACATCATTCTTTTTGATATCTTTAAAAAGGTTTTTATTGTTTTACTTGGAATATATTGACACTTCACCCTACACTCCAAAAATGTTAACCCTACCCACACCACATCCCATGCCATACTCTCCAATAATTTTAACCCCACCCACACCACATCCCATGTCGTACACTCCAAGAATTTTAACCACACCCACACCACATCCCACTCCAAGAATTGTAACCCCACCCAAGCCACATCCCATGCCGTACACTCCAAGAACTTTAACCCCACCCACACCACATCCCATGCCATACACTCCAAGAATTTTAACCCCACCCACACCACACGCCATGCCGTACATTCCAAGAATTTTAACCCCACCCACACCACATTCCATGCCGTACACTCCAAGAATTTTAACCCACCCAAACCACATTCCATGCCGTACACTCCAAGAATTTTAACCCCACCCACACCACATCCCATGCTGTACACTTCAAGAATTTTAACCACACCCACACCACATTCTCGTGCCGTCTAGTCAAATTTAACTATAGTGTAGTCGTAGAACAATTTTACTCCGAAGAAATATAGTGAAAAACGATTTTGGTGCCCGAGATAAGCTCTCGGGAATAACATATCCAAAATTCAACAAAATCCACTTTGTTCAAAATTACGGGGTAACATACTTTCCAAGATGGCCGCCAATACAGCCTCCAGAAACGGTCAGTTTCAATGTCGACATCTCCACAAAACGGCAACAACAGACGTCTCAAATGAATAAGAATAATTATTAACCCTTTGAACTCTAGTGGTATCTTCCACGCCAGTTCAATTGCAGCAATTAGAAGAGTCCATATTCATTATTTGGGGTAGACCAATCAATATTTTCAACGTGCAGTCCCGAGGATGCACGTTGAAAATATTGATTGGTCTACCCCACCCATTTACTTAACAGCCATCCTATATAATGACATTATGACGTATCATGTTCCTGGTCGGAAAAACGGGCGCTAGGGTTCAAAGGGTTAATATTCTCCGAAGTTACAGTCTACATATCACTCTACTGTGTAGACATGAATAGAAACACCAACATCCAAAGTGGCTGCCAAGATGGCCGCCAAAATCACCGTAAAAATACACTAATGTTGTAAAAAACCCACGAGATCTAACGTATTGATATCTGTGGAATATAATACTGAATCTTAGCTCGTTCCTATTGCAGTCCTAGCATAAAGCAAACTGCGGCAATAGAGAATGCAAAATATAGTTCAGATACATCACATTCTAATAAAAAGTTTATAATGGCTCCCTAACTTGGAAACGTGTGGCATATTAAATACAAAAATTGACACTCACTATTAAATTATGTTTTGAAATAAATGGAAGCAAAATTAAAGTTCTCAGTGCATTCTCAAAAAACAACCATTAAATTCAAAGTGATTATACGTTTAGTCATTTTCTACATCATCATCCTCAAAGGTGAGCATTGTGGCAACCTTCACATCTACAATCCCCGCAGCTGCTCACACAATTCAGACCACTTTTTCGGCATGAGCATGAGTTTGTTCCGTGCTACTATTATAAGCCATGGTATGGCCCTCCTAAAAAGGATTCTGGGGGAAATCCGAACCAGAAAAACTACTCTAGTTCAATTGAACTTACCCCTGAAGGCCTTCTCGGTACCTAAGGGCCTCTCGGTACCATGGTATGGTGGTCCTGGAGGAAATCCGTGTCAAATAAAGTAAAGTTCGGTTGTTTGGAGTGGATTTGGGTGATTTGGAGGGATTGTCGGGTTGTTTGTGGTAATTTTACGAATCGGGAAATTGCACCTGTTAAATCGAACACACCCTCCTATAAGAAGGTTTTAGGTCACATAACAACTACGTGCTACCATAGAAACCAAGATGGCGGCAGGAGGAATGTACGAAGAGTTCTGGCTCACTTTAATCGTGTGGGCTAGAAATTTAGGTGAGCCAGAAAAGTTGAGTTATTTTTGGAAATACCCAAATGTTTTTTGGAAAAAAACTAATTTTTCTTTAAAAACCCTAATTTTTCTTGTAAAAAAGTTGATTTTCCAAAAATAACTAAATTTTTCCGGAAAATGTTTAAATTCGCGCATTTCTGGCTCACTTTCGACGGAATTTGCTGAAAATGTCTAAAAAATTCCCGGTTTCACAAATTCACTTTTTTGATAAATTTAACACTGATTTTCCTATTGGGGTGAATTTTTCGACATGCCCGGAATGGGATGTTGCACGATTGTGACCGGCGACAGATTAGCACTGAGATTCCCATTGGGAAGAATTCCGAAAAGACAGTGTTTTTTCGGTTTTTGAGTTGGGAAAAATACGCTTTCCAACGTCGATTCCCACAGTAAAAGACTATGGTTCGATCGACTTGAATTAAAAAATTATTGAGCCCGTAAACCTTGATCCGGGACGTGGATTTCCCACAGGAAAAGATGACGGTTCGATCGAGGTGAATTCAAAGATTAAGATGGTAAACTCGACTGTTTGAGATCAAGCGCGCAAGTCTGAGAATTGTTAGATTAGCTGGATAACGATCTGGAGGGATTGGGGGAGGAAGAGGACCGTGATTGTGAAAAACAATATGTATGTAATATATTATTATTATTATGAGATGAGTGATGAAAAAAAATTGACCGTTTAAAAAAATACATATATATATATATAAAACAACATTAAAAAAAAATAAGAATACAAAAAAAAATAACTTTTTTTATTAAAGAAAAAAAGTAATAAATAAATAAAACAATGTTTCTACACATCAGAGATTCGAAGTGAAGGGACGAGCAGGTTCGCAAATTAATACGGAGTAAGGAGAATATTCAGGCACAGAACAGGGCTAGGCGATTGGGAGAGACGGTGTTGAGATGAGAGACGACCAAGTTGTTCAGACCCGTCACCAAGGTTCAGGAACGAGCCAGGAAAGAGATCATCGAGGAATTGAGACCCATAAAAGAAGGTTCTCAGAGGATGGCTTCTCACCCCAGTAGTTTTACGTCGAGAACTTTGTCCAATTACACTCCGATGAAAATAGAGGCCGATCCAAGTAGTATCGGTAGTTTTACACTGAGAACTTTGTCCGAATACTCTCCGGTGAGAATCTAGACCGATCCAAGTAGCGGCGATAGCGAGATCGATCAAAGTAGCATCGCTAGCGATGCTTCGAGCATTGTTAGTAGTGGAATAGTGAAAGATCCTATGTACGGATTTCGTCGTGATCGTGACAAAACGTTCGTGGGTGACACAGAAGTATCGTTTGAAGATAGCTATTTGACCATCGATTCGAACAGGTACGGAATGATCGACGGACGGTATACTCTGCTCGCTCAACAGAGACCGGCAGATTTCACTAAGGAGGATTACCAAAATTATGGAGACATTTTGATTCAGACTCATGCAATGAAGAACAACGATCCCAAAAAAACGAGACCGAAGGATAGGACAGGTTGAGATTGTTGATGGCCAGCAGGGAGGCCGGTAACACTGGAGTGGATAGTGAGAGAGTGCGACGAATTATTGAGGCAGAAGGTGTTGACTAGAAAGGATTATAAAGAGTTAAAGAATCATTTGAAATAATAAAATAGTAAGAGAAAAGAAAAGAAAAATATTAAGTAAATAAAAAAATATATATATTCAAAAATGATAAAAGAAACCGAAAAAAAAATGTTAATGATAAATAACAAGGGATATGCTAGATCTTACGCCCACGGTGGATCGGGCATCGTGGATCCGTTGATGCGATTTTCAACTCGTAAATTCACTGGCGATGCCGCGAAACAGATCGCCTCGAGCACTCTCAAAATTGGAAAGAAGACGGCGATCGATGTGGGTAAGAAAGCGGCGAGCGGTAGAATAGCTTCAGAAGCTGGCAAGAGAGGTGCCGACGCATTGATTAATAAATTGATAACTCTGCCACCTGCCAAACGATCGAGAATCGAACCGAGAAGTTGGCGAGACTTCTATGATGATGTCATACCGATACAAGACTTAGCTAAAATGATGAAAGGATCGGGATTGAACATGATTTATAAATAAAAAACTTTTTTATAAATAATATATATAAAAATAGGAATTAAAATAAAAAAAAAATAGTTCAAAACTGAATTTAAAACATAGTTAAAAAAAAAAATGGAGAAAAAATGGATATCAAAGACATGTCTTGGGATGACATGACAACCAAGAGGTTGAATGACGAGTTCTTTGCCAAGAGCATAAGAGGTCTGATAGTGGGAAAATCGAATTGCGGAAAGACCAATCTCTTGATGAATCTATTGTTGCGACCCAGCTGGTTGGATTACACAGTTTATTCATTTTCGCCAAGAGTTTCTTTCAACTGGAATACAGATTGCTTTGAGAGTGCATGAATCGTAAATTACCCAAGGACGTGATGTTGGGAATCTTCGACAATCGAGACGTATTCGAAGGACACAAGACTTCGAATATATTGGAAGGGGCGGCGAGAGAATTGACTAGGAGAAACGCCGAGTGTTCGAATGTGGAATGTATGTTTTACGAGAACGCTGACGATGTTCCCGGTCCCAGACAGTTGAAGTCGGAGAATAAGAATCTCATGATCTTCCACGATCTGCTGTTGGAGAGACGGAATCGATGCGAATCGTATTACGTTCGAGGACGTCACAGCAACGTGGATTGTTTCTATCTGTCTCAGAATTATTTTCGACTGCCCAGACAGACGATAAGCGAGAATGCTAATTTTCTGTGTCTCTTTCATCAGGATCTCAAGAATCTCAATCACATCTATGGAGATCACGTGGCCAATGACATGAGTAGGGAAGAATTCAGGAGATTTTGTAAGAACGTGTGGGACAAAGGACTTCACAATTTCGTGGTGATTGATTTGACTAGCCAATTTAACAACGGAAAATATCGAAGTGGATTCGACGATTTTTTTTATATTTCCTATAATAATAGAGAAGAAAATTAAAAAAAGAAGAAAAAATATCGATAAAACATAAAATATATATAAATAATAAATAATCAAAAAAAATGTCAGAACATCTATTTGAACAGATAATCGAGAATACGGCTGCGAAACAGTCCTTTCAAATCATAGTGAGTCACGACACGACTCGATTAATGACAAAATTCGAACCTTCCATCGAATTGGAGAAGGAAAAGAGATACGAGATGGCGTTGGTTAATCTTAAGACTTACTATTCGTTTCCCAACGTCACCGAAAAGAATAACGTGTTCAAGTATTCCAATGGTGTGGATTGGTTCGAGATACGAATTCCCAAACAGAGTTATGGCATAGATGATCTGAACCATCGCATCTAGATGAGACTGAAGACCGCCAGTCATGGAAGCAAGATGATAAGACTCGCTCCCAATACGTGTACTCTACAGATGATACTAGACTTGGGAGATAATTTTTGAGTGGAGAAGATTCAATCGGCAAGATGTTGGTATTCGATCAAAAGATTATCAAGGTCATGCCGCGTCCGAAAATATGGTCGACATTCTTGCAGTCAGTAGCATTTTAGTGAATGTCAATGTGATTGGTGGAAGTTACTTTGACGGTAGCACTCAGCCTACGATCTACTTGTTCTTTTTGGACGTTTCACTGGGTTACAAGATCGTGGAACGACCTCAAAATCTCGTCTATCTACCCGTGATCCTGGATACATTGTATGGCATCAAAACCACATTGACGGATCAGAACGGCGATCTGCTAGATCTTCGTGGAGAGAGAGTGACTATACGATTTCACATCAGAGAGATATGAAAAAAAAAAAAATAATAACAAATAATTTGAAAAATAATATCTTAAAAAAATTTTTTTTTTTTTTTTAAAGAGGTTTTAAGTTTTTATTTTATATATTATATAAGAAATAAAAAAAGAAACTTATAATATTAATAATTAAAAAAAAATATATAATCAAATCAAAAAAAAAAATAAAATAAGAGTCGATACATAATTAAAAACATGAACATATCCAAAGGACAGAAAGCTAAACTTCACAGAGCATTGAGAAATCGAGGCGAGGCCGTTAGATTTAAATTCAGTCTTCAAGATCTGGAGAGTGGTGGTCGCGATTGGATCGCCTGGACTAAAACTCAAATCAAAAGGATGGAGAAAGTGATTCATAATCGAAAAGGGATGACGGTGAGGCTGAGCCCCACTCAATTGGAATATAATCTGAGTTGAAAGGTGGTTTCTTACCGCTATTGGCGTGACTTGCCGCCAAAGCATTACTTATTCTCATGAAGACAGTGTTGCCAACTCTGGGTGTGGGAGCTCTCTGGAGGGAGGACAGTTTTTAAGAAGAGGGGAAACGGACTGTTCTCAAAGAAGGGAGGAGCCGCGTGTCACATAAACATCAAAGGTAAAGGATTGTATCTAGAACCCATGAGAAAGGGTGATGGAGATGCTTTCCACATTGATGGTCTCTATCTGAAGACCGGAGAGAATGTGGACCCGATTGGTGAAGGTTTGTTGTTTGGTCCAAATTCCCCATTTAAAAATATACCCCTTTTGAATATGTTATTATAAAAACAACAATTAAAAAAAAATAACAATAAAAAAAATGAAACAAAAGGAGAGAAAACATCTTCCAACAGACGTGTTAACAAAACATTCATTTTACGAAAAGCTTTTAGTTTTTTCTAAACATTTACATCAGTATATATTAGAAAGAATTCAATTGAAACAAATCATACATGACGCATGTTTAAACTTGTATGGAATGTTGTTTTCATTAATATTGTTATTCATATTCTTAAATCCAAGCTATTTCGAAACTATCGAAACGAAGTGTTCGAATGAAAAAAATGTGTCTTACCAAGATTATCACATGATTATAGATATCCTAGATCATTTAAAATACGAAGTTAAACTTGTAGAACATTACAATTACGCGAAATATTATTACAGTATTTATTGCAATAAAAACGTAGTTAATCTCTTCAATCGTGATGACGATGAAAATATTGAAACATCAATTCGCACGTGTTTCGAATTTATATGCAGATTACACTCGTTCATGTCAAATAGATCGTGGATCGAATTTGCTAAAAGGTTAAAAATCATTATCGATTATTACCCATATCATTCTAACGATGACGATGATGATGAAAAAAAAATTAGTTCTATCGAAATACGAAAAGCATAAAATCCTTCTTTCACAAAAAATGCCATCTCTTTCCTATAATAATACATGTGATCATAATAGACGAGAAGTATTCATTCATTCAGTTGATGATGTGAAGAATAGAATGTGTTGTTATAAAAAACGTAATATATAAAAAGAAAAAGAAACTTAAATAATAGAAAAAAATAGTAGAAAAAAAAGAGAACAGAATTTTTTTTATATATATATAATAATGATTATGAGGAAAACAAATGATTCCATGGAATCGAGAGCTTGGTTTTTTCGAAGGGTGCTGTGTAGAGCTTACGCGATCTGCGTGAATGAACAACTTCCTCGCATCTTGCATGAAAGATGCCTCAGCTGTCGGGAGGAGAGATATTGTCACCACGTTAATCATTTGTGTCTTACGATGGAATGGGAAGACCACATCACCACGTATTTCATGTCCGCATTGGAATACGTCCAACACAATGACATGATCGAATGTTGGCAGTAATTCATATCTTGCATCAGAGAACCCGGACCCACTAATTCAGAAGAGTTGAAGTTAGTGCATCAAGGTCTCACCACCGAAGACAGGGGACGCATTTTGGAATTTTTGTTGAAAAGGATGTGACCACTAAATTTTCTTTTTTTCGTTAAATAATAAGGGATGAAAATAAAAACAAATACATAAAAAATAAAAGATATAAAAAATAAATAAAACAAAAAATGGAACTTCGAAGTAAAAAAATCTATCCATCGTTAGAGAAGTTGAACACTGAGCCCACAACACCTTATCTATCATCACCACCACCGCTAGAACAAGAAGAAAGTGACGATGTGGCACAGAAGTATTGAATTGAACAAATCAATAGAATTCAATTGTATCTGATGCGAGAGAGAGAGATTCTAGTCATTCGCTCAATAAGAAATATTCGAGATTAGAGAAATTTGTGAATGGTGTAGATTTGTCTCTCATCGCAGCCTCTATGGGTTTGAATGTTGCCAGAATCAGTCTATTTTTGGCCACCGTCATTGCTCTTCCGGTCATGTTAGCCGTAGAAGGATAGGCTTTGACTGTCACATTCATTAGTACGATCGGAAATTTAATCACTAAGAAATTATCTGTACAGGTCAGGATGCATGAAAACATCAGTGTTTTAGCCAATGAAAAGATCGACACCATGTTGGATAAGATTTCCCTAGCATTGAAAGACGGTAGGATTTCGGACCTCGAATTCCTCGGACATATTGAACGAAAAACAAAAATGCGAAGTCATGAAAGCGAATATAAGAGTCACGAGTCATCAGATCATCAAGGAACAAATGAAGGATTCTCTTGTGGAAAAAGGTAGGGAAGAAGTGAGACAATCGTTTCGTAAATTGTTGGAACCCAAAAAGATTCTGGAAGCAATCGATTAAAAAATATATATATATATATAAAAGAAAAATAAAAAAAAATTAAATTATAAATATAAATTAAAAAAATATGAAAAATAAATAATTAAATATATATGAAAAAAAAACACAACAAATGTATTGTGTCAAATGCATTGAGTTACCGATATGGTTAACATTAAAAAAGTATTGACAAAAATAATAGACCCATGCTTCGTGGAATGTGTAAAATGTGTGGCGTGACCAATACACAATTCGTGAAACGTGGTGCCGGTCTGACGAATAAATTGATTAATAATCTACCCATCAAAATGCATCTTCCAGGACATCAGTTCATGGGACCGGGCACAAAATTAAATAAGAAATTGATCCGACTCCAAAATCTTGGAGCAAACCCATTAATAGGGTGGATTTGGCTGCTTACACTCACGATCTGTGCTATGCGCAAACATCCCAACATCGAGACTCATAATCGAATCTGCGATAAAAACATGTTGACGCAAATGAAAAATATACCAAATCCCACTGGGAGAGAGAGACTCAAACATTCGCTGGTCGGTAAAGTGATCGGTACCAAACATCGATTCGGATGGGGGGGGGGGGGGAGGGTCATAAAAAAGTGTCCAGAAAAAGTATTAACAAATGCATTGGCAAACGAACTACACAATCCCTTCATGCGTAAATTTCGAAGGTTATTCGTGTAGGGTTTGGATCAGATCTGGTCAGCCAATCTGGTTGACATGAAATCGGTTTCGAGACGGAACAAGGGCGTTAAATACATACTGACAGTCATCGACGTGTTTTCGAAATACGGATGGATGAGACATCTGAAGAGCATATTTGCATCGTCTTCTCGAAAACCAGATAAATAGTGGGTGGACAAGGGGAAGGAATTTTACAACATTCACGTTCATACGTTGGCCGACCTCTATTTCGTCAAAAACAAAAGGAAAGCTAACGTGACTGAACGTTGGAATAGAACCATGAGGGAAAAAATGTACAAGTATTTCACAGCCAATAAGACCAAGAAATATATCGACGTCCAAGACGAACTGGTCAAAGAATACAACAACAAACAACACAGGTCGATCAAAATGACACCCGCGGAAGCTAACGATGCTCGAAACGAAAAACACGTCTTCACGAATCTCTATCCCGAAATGATTAATATCAAGAAGGTGTCCAGACCACCGAAATTTGCAGTCAGCGATCGAGTGAGAAGCACTTCTTATAAGTCACTCTTCACGAAAGGTTACACTCCTCGATGGACCGAGGAAATCTTTAAGATCGGTAGAATATTTTATGCAGATCCAGTGACTTACCAAATAGAAGCATTAAAGGATGACGAAGATGGCAGCAGAGAAATCATTGGAACATTTTACGAACAAGAATTGCAGAAGACGGCGTTTTATAAAAAAACCCAACCCTTCACTTTTTACACATATATAGTAAGGCAAAAAAAAAAAAAAATAAAAAAAAGCAAACAAATTAACACAAAAACAGGACAAATATATTAGACATAACCGAAGGTCTATTGAGAGACGAAAGCATTCAAGAATACGAAGTTCATGAGTACGAACCCGTGACTGGAACCAGTCTGAACAATGCCGGTGAGATAAGAATCAACGTCAAGACTAAAGATCTGCTCCTCCACCCCAGCAAAAGTTACATAGGGATACAGGGACGTCTCTCCAAGGAAGATGGAAGCGATTACTCCAATGATGACGTGGTCAGTCTAGTCAATAATGGCATGATGCATCTGCTGAGTAATATAAAATACATGCTCTCGGGACAAGAGATAAAATCCGTGCTTCATCCCGGACAAGCCAGCACAATCTATGGACTCTTGACGTATCCGGACGATTTTTCGAAATCTAAAGGACTCAATTAATTATGGGTGAAAGACACCATTGCAGACATGAGTGCAGCTAATACCGGTGCTGCCATGAGATTCGACAACGTCACGAAGACGTCGAGACCCAGAGGAACGTTTTCTTTCAGGATACCTCTGAAACACATATTCGGATTCACAGAAGATTATAAGATTCTCTACGGATTCAAACACAAAGGAAATGATGAAGCTATCATGAGACCCACCGCGACTGATGCGGGTCAGATAATCTGAACAAGATATCTTGGTTCGTTTTGCATGTGCTGCCTTTGGTTGTGGAGAAAGTACGTCTCTACAAGATCACAGAATTGAAGAGTAAATTACCGGTGGGATTTAGAATGAGACAGTGCAACACGGCTAGTATTCCATCGTCCATCAATCACTTTGATTGACTTTGAAATCTGCTTTTGAAAGACCGCGATTTATCGTAGTGGCACTTCAGACTGATAGGGATGGGTCTCAAGAGAAAAATCCTTCCCTGTTCGATCATTGTCACTTGAGAAACATGCAGGTATTTCTAAACGACACGAGATACCTAGCCATCGATTATAACACCTCTTTCAATAAGAACGATTTCTGCAGGCTATACGCCGATGCCGCCGATTTCAGAAAGAAATATCGTCGACTGGACGAATTGATGAGTAATCCTAACTTCACTCCCACCGAATACAAATTGATATATCCCCTGTTCGTATTCGATGTTAGTAAACAGAGTGAGTGACTCAAGTGTAGCATCTTAGACATTCAGATCAAGATGCAATTTGACAGGAACATGTCTAAGAGAACCGAGGCTTTTGCCCTAGTCCTGTCAGACAGAGTGTTAGAATTCGAATTGGATGGACAAACAATGTCCATCGTTCGATTAAAAAATAACAATAATTAAAAAAAAATTAAAATACCAAAAAAAGTAATAAATAAAATAATTAAACCACCCCCCCCCCAAAAAAAAAGAAAACCGAGGCTTTTGCCCTAGTCCTGTCAAACAGAGTGTTAGAATTCGAATTGGATGGACAAACAATGTCCATCGTTTGATTAAAAAATAATAATAATTAAAAAAAAATTAAAATACCAAAAAAAGTAATAAATAAAATAATTAAACCACCCCCCCCCCCCCCAAAAAAAAAACCGAGGCTTTTGCCCTAGTCCTGTCAGACAGAGTGTTAGAATTCGAATTGGATGGACAAACAATGTCCATCGTTCGATTAAAAAATAATAATAATTAAAAAAAAATTAAAATACCAAAAAAAGTAATAAATAAAATAATTAAACCACCCCCCCCCCCCAAAAAAAAATATAATTGGATTTTAAGAAATTGAATATTCAATCGCTTAAAATCCAATTGTATTTGTATTTTTTATTTTGAGTTGTCTCCCCTACATCACAAAAGTGATTATATGTATTTTTAATTTTTGTTTTCACTGTTCATTCAGAGGATCGAGTTTGATGAACAGAGAGACCACGGAAGTGGCAGCTTCTGGATTATTGATTTTCATCTTGAAATTGATCCTATCCCCCATCTGCACATTGAGAGGAGTACTGAAGACGCTAGTGTTCGAGTGTTGCTCCTTGCTGTTCCTCTTATCGGTTTCCACACCGTTCACCACGAGATTGATGACTGCTCTATTGCTCAAGTCCGTAGAAGCCAGAGTCATTCGAACAATCTCACCTCCCGCCGGGATGGGATATCCTATCAGACCATGCAGCGATCCGTTACCTCCGTTTCTGAAGGACCATTCGGCTTTTTCCGCTTCTAACGCGCAGCTCTCCTCGGCCCAGACGGTGATCAATGGTCTAGTGTATTTTGATGGAGATCAGAGTGCAGGCATCCAGCATGTGCACGGGTAGATTCGTTAGTGCGTGTCCTCCCATGTCCAGTTGGCCTTCCATGATATCACCCTTTCTCCAGACCGTAGTTTCGTCCAAGTACTGTCTGCTGACTGCGCTGGAAACGAATTCCGGTTCGTCGTCGAGACCAAATAGAGTGTAACCAGCCATGTCGATGCCGGCTTCCATGGTTCCTCCAGATTGTTTGTTCAGATACAATTCGTCGACTTGAGATCCCAGATAGTATTGAAAATCCTGTAGGGTGGAATCCACGTAGCCTTTGTTGACCACTGTCGAATCTTCATCCGCATCATCGATATGGGACAGACTCAATATCTTGTCGAATCCCGCATCCAGATCCGATTTCATTTCTAGCTCATCTTTCTCAGTTCCAAGTCTACGTATTGTTTGGTCACTGCATCGTTAGGATTTGTGGGATTGGGCATGTTAATTATCTTGTTAGAATTCGCATTCAATTCAGACTGCATCACTTTAAGAATGTAGTGATCTCTCAGATGTTTACAGAATCTCGCGTGATCATCGTCCGCATATCTTTTAGTGGCGAAATCAGTCAAATCTCTAGGATCTGCTACATTCACCACTCGTTTAGATTTCAAGTCAAGATCGTCCATCATGTCTTTATTCACGTAATTATCTCTTATCATCTGCCTGAAATTTTCTTCTCTATCGATGTATTTTTTTAGTCGTGGCATCTGACAGATTGATTGGTTTGGGAAGATTGTAGATTTTCTTATTGTTTAAGTTTAAAGATTCTTCTCGAGGTTCGTATCTCCAGATGTATCATTCGTCCAAGTTGGCAATGTCCACCAAAAACGTCCACCGTTTTTCTTTTCTTTATAGAGGGACCTTCATTATTATCAGGGTGACCAAATTTATCAACTGTCACGTTTGTTTTGTTTTGTTATTATTTAATATTTTTATTTTAATTATAACTTTTTCTTTTTTTTATATTCTTTATTTATATATCTATATCAATTTATTTTCTTTCCCCTCCTTTAATGTAAATCGTTGAGAATATCCTGAAAGTGATCTCCTTCCGACCATCTCTTGAGAACGTAGAGGTACAGGTGACTGCAAAACTCTCGATCTGGCGCTTGCACTCATTCGGTATTGCAAATAACTGGCGTTAAATAGTTCCTTATTTCTATCAGTGGCTATTGAAATAATAATTTTTATTCCGATTCAAAAACCACGCGACCCATATTTGCCCTCACTTCCGATATCGTCCAGATTTAAAGTTCCATATTCATTCCAAATTGTCTTTTCTCCTCGTTAAGGCATGTCTAGAAAACACACCTCGAAAATGTTTGATTTTCAAATCCTTTGCCGCTTTCAACAGATCAATGTTGGATAGGGGTTCGCTGGGTTCAGACGACACCTTCTATGGATATGTGTTTTGTTTTCTTATTCATAAATATTATTTTTTTTTATTAATTATTTTTTTTATTCTTTTTTTTAATTTATAACTCGCAAGTTTTTTTTTAAACTTACAACATTTCGATGTCTTCAGTCATACTACATTCATCCTCTCGATTTTGTTGTTGGAATAATGTCGAAGTGCGAAAGTATGTATTTTATCCTCATATATAATTCTCTTATCATCGTCAGCTATCAACACAATCTTATTGATTTCTTTGGTGTACATCTCATTCTTTTCGCTTTGAATCGCAGTCATCTTTTTATACACCATCGAACCTTTGAAAAGACACTTTTTATACTCATTGAAAACGATGTTTTTATTCGCCACACATGCTTGAACGCCTTTACATCTCTTGATCTCTTAACCGTCGAGGAGATAAACGTACAATTTTGCTCTCAAACCCACGAATTCGGTGATCTGTCTTCCACTACTCTTGTCTTTGAATTTACCAAACACCTTTTTATTTTAGCATCTGGTGCTATGTCCTCGTAAACATCTCTAGTCTCTATCTCGTAAGCCAGACTGTCCGTGTCAGTGAACAATAGTTTAGCTTTCAAATCGAATTTGGATTTGACGTAATCATAGTGAAACTCATACATCAACTGCTTGATGATGTCTAAGATGATCTCTCTGATATAACAAGGTTTGTCGAACTTCAGATGCGTCTTTTGCATGTGTACGGCCACTAGAGTTTCCTCAAATATGATTCTATGTTGATAATTAGGTTTTGAGATTAATTTTCTAGACCTCTCTTCAGATGTGACGAGTCAAACGTTGGTTCTATTCCTAATGTTTTCCAGAGATTTCCCATACACGCAATTGTTCAGGAGTTTGAAGAAATCTTTTTTGAAGTCGCCCTCGGCCTGCATTCTTAAATTCATTTTGAGATCGATGTATTTTTTCATCCAAGGCTCCTCGTCGAATCGAAGCATTTGATGTACATCGATTAATCTCATCCTGCGATCGATGTAACATTTCAGATTTTCACAATAGACCACGTACTTGCGTTTGTGATTGAAACTGGGAATGAGTTTTTCGATGCCGTTCACTTCCATTCGTTCGGGAGCCAGCCGATAATCGTTGTACAGATTGTGTAGCGTTTCCGGATAGTCCAAATCGACCTCTAGAATACAAAGATAATGTCTCCATTTTTGTTTCGACCCATTGGAAATTTCCGATCAGTAAAGGATGACTCATGGCCCAACCATACAAATTATTAGCACCCCAATACTGTATGTATTTACTCATTTTTTCCGAATCGAAGTCTTTTCCCATGTGAGAATTATTAGCTTTAGCATATCTGGTGTATGATTGAGACGCCACCCATCACGGCCTTTTCAAACATGAGCAACATGTCGACGTCCATTAATAATTCCAATCGGACTTTGGTTGTCTTCAAAAGAGCAGCCCAAGCATGTCCGGGTGCCATTAAATACCAAGTCGGATCTAGTTTGTTATATCAATGACACACTCGTGGAAAATTTTCGAACACGTCGGCCAAGAGAAGCACATTGGTTTTCAGATAGAGGTCTTGATAATGTCTCATGGATTTCATGTCGAATAATCTCCACACTTTTTGTGTGTATTCGTAATCGTCGTGGGAAATGTGGGACTGGTATAATTTTGAATAAAAATCTTCTTTAGGAGGTAGAGCAACGGCATCGATATTCTCGGGATCACTCATGTAATCATAAGGATAGACACCTTTCTTCAACATGACGTCCATTAATTGTTGTCAATCATCAAAATGTTTACTCGTGATTTTAAATTTATCCCTATTCAAACTGTTGACTAATTTTTCCAAACTGGCCAACATGAATTTATAACTGTCGATGAAACGCATCTCTCTATGGATGGGAATCAATCCATCGTCGACTATCTTTTTATCAACAACCTTCCATTTAGTGAAGGTAATGCATTTTTCGTCACTTTACGCTATGCAGCTCAACTCTCCATCGCTGACACCCATATTTTTCACGAACAGGTGACTGTCGTAGACTGAGAGATTGTGAAATATTACCGGAGAGAAATTAGCATTTCGAAATATTAAATTACATTTGTTGTGAGCAGCACCACGAAACAGACCTGTGTAGTGATTGTGATCGCTAACTTTTTTATTACGGTCAGACTCATTATCAAATGGTTGTCTATAGATGTGACATTCAGTGGTTTCCTTGTATTCTCGCTGTTGCTGTGGAGTGATGATCATGTCTGTAGATTTTTAAAAATTTTTGCATAATTCTTGAATTTTCGATTCTAACTCTTCCACGAATTTTTGAGCCACGTCGTCATCATCTGAATGTTTAGTGTTGACAAATGGACCTGACGATTCTTAATCATCGAAAGAACATTTCACGTAATTACAATAGCCTGAAGGTACGTGCTTCTGATGTTTTTCGGTATAACTCCTTCGCTCTTCGGGCTGGCAAGAATTCATTTTTGTGGTGAAACATTCGAAATCGGCATAGACTATGAATGGAGGTTCTAATCTTCTTTTGTAATTGAAAAAGTTCTTGTAAGCGTTAGATTTAGGCATTTCAATGGCAACGTTTGGATTTTCGTTTCAATATTCTTGATGACGCATCAACGATTCTTGACAAGGGAATGAATTCATGCAGTTGAGACAGAAGAATCTCTCGCCATTATGTTTAGTAATCTACTTCGACAACAATTTACTCATATTTTTAATCCAACAATAAGGTTGATTGTCACTCTTGGAAATAATAACAAATTAACAATCTTTTCTCTCAATTTGTGCGAAGTCAGTCTGAGAGGATAGACTATTCGTTTTTCATTGTCGCATCCCAAGACGTTCACGACCACAGTGGGATTTAACCTTTCGAAATGCTCGATGTCTTCCAACCGCGTCGGGAAAGGCACTCCCGTCCAATCGAGATTTTTACAAGTCTCCACGTACTTGGAAACTCTATCAACATTCTTTTCTACGGGTTATAAGGCCGATGTGATCGCCCATTTGAAACACTCGCTATCATCTTTATTTTTCACGTTAATCACGGCATGTTTATTATATACGAAATAAAGCAATTGTATATAGGAAGACGTTCTCAAAGGATCGTGTTTGTCCACGTGAATCTCAAGATTCAATACCTTCTCGAACATCCAACCACTTCCCTTGAGATGATAATGAGCCATAGATTCCAACATCTTGTCTTTCATTACTTCGTAAACATCGGATAATTCATAAACAAAAATAAACACAGTCTCGTTTTTAGATTGGAAATAGGCATCTTCCACCATGCTCTCACCCGTGTTCGCGTCGACCCTTTTCATCAGACAATGCAAAATCATTATAATTTTTAGACCTTATCTAGATGTTCTCAAAATACATCCAACACTCCACCCTTCGTCCGTTCCATGAACGATTCAGGATTAAAATATCCTTTCATGGCGGTATCTCGTTCTATCGGAATCAACGATTTCTCTTACGTTTTGAATACGATTCCCTCTATCACATCGTGTCCCTTTTTTCCTTCAGCGCTCTCATGACTGCATCCATCGATTTTTGTAACGATTCGTCATCTCGAACCGCATCGCTTTTCATTTTTTTTCATTCTCTTTCGAAACCTGCTGGTCCGCTTTTGGCTTAACAGTTTTCTTCTTAGTTTCCACAGCCGTTTGTCTATGTTGTTTCGTCACTACTGCCTTCTCATTTTTTTCATAATTCGAGTTTTTGTTGCTGTTGTAGATCTTTCGTCCACTCCCTTTCCATCAAGAAAATGGTCGATGCATTCCCCTTTTTTCACGTGTTTAACACCTTTCAAATTCAATCACTGACGTACTTTGGCTTGTAATTTCACCAGTGGTAGATCATAGGTCCCCTCACGCATAACTCCAATTAATTGTCCTTTGGTTCTGTAACAGCTGTAATTTTTAATTTCTAGATTTCTACAGTACTTTTTCAACTTGGATACGGTAGACGAATATAACGTTTCCACGTCAGACGTTGTTGTTCTTGGCATTTTTTTTATGTTAAAACTTCTTATTTAATATATATACTTCTCAAAGTTTGCTAAGCACCAAGTATGTACAACTACCTGTTTTACGTTTTAGTTGAAATATTGTTATGAAAAGTGTATATATTTTTTATTTAATTATATCTTTAATGATTTAAGTACAGAAATTAAGATTTTATTTGTGTTTGACATTATTTTTAGCCTTTGAATACGATAACCATGTAAAATGGATATTATTGGTAAAAGAGAAAAATTTTTCAAATTTGCCAAAAAGTTGACGGAGCGAACTGATATGGGTTCAATATCAGGTATGAGCCCCATTATTGTTAATGACAGCTTGACAATGCCTTCTCATGCTCCCAATCAGGTTCCAGATGGTCCTTTGTGGGATGTTGTTCCGTTCTTTGACCAGCATGGCACCAAGCTCCTGGACACTTCTTGGATGGACTGGACGGACTGAAATTGCAAGCTGCAACTCATTCCAGACATGTTCTATTGGATTGAGGTCATGGGATCTTGCTGGCCAGTCCATACGCTCAATCCCCTTCCTCTGCCAGTACTAGTACTCCCAGATAGCATGGGCTATATGAGGACGGGCATTATCGTCCATCAGAATGAATCCATCACCCACTGCACCTGCATACAATCTGACGTGGGCATCCAGGATCTTATCGATATACCGCTATGCAGCCAGAGCTCTGTACGTCCATCCCAGCTGATGCCACCCCAGACCATGATTGACCCTCCACCATAGCGGTCATGCTCAACAATGTTGGCTGCATGGAATCGCTGTCCTGGTCTTATGCATACCCTGGAACGCCTCTGTGTGTTGACTAGGCAGTACCTTGACTCATCTGTAAAAAGGACAGGTCGCCAATCTTCTGTGGTCCATCCAAGGTGATCATGGCCAATTCATATCGTGCCTGGTGGTGGTTCTGGGACAGCTGAATGCGAATACATGGTCTTCTTGATTGGAGACCACCTTCGTGCAACCTTGCCCGGATAGTCTGCATTGAAACATATTCCCCGGATGCATTCTCAAGGTCACTCCCCAAGCTGGGTTGCTGTGTCAAAGCGCTTCCTACAGGCCTGAATGATAAAAAACGGTCTTCATCTGCAGATGTTGCCCTGTCTCTGCCACCACCATATCGTCTAACTGGTGTGCCATACTGCTGAAATCTTGCCCAGGCCCTGGTGATCACTGTATGGTGCACACCAATGGCTTCACCAACCTGACGATAGGTAGCCCCTTGTTCCACCATCCATACAGCCCGCTCATTTCTGCTTCAGACAAATGTTTTCTTACATTTGCATTCACCATATTCAATCATTAAATCACAAGGGTTTGTGTTGAAATGAAGACTGAATATCCTACACGTGTCACGTACATGTAGACAGTACACGAAAACATCATGAAAATTAAGAGGTGCATGCTTTCTATGACTGTCACGAAAAGTTTGCCTGTCAAGAGGGCTAATGTAAACACTGGGGACCATCTCAATACATTCCTCAATCATACCCTCCAAACATATCACAAATGTGTCACAAGAAAATTTAACAATGATGTATCAAATATGTGGTGCTTAGCAAACTTTGAGTAGTATACATATTATTTTATGTTTTGTTTAAAAAATCTTTTTGGGGAATTTTTAAACTTCTTATTTTAAGGTATATTTTTTTTAATGAAAAACACCAATTTTTTTTTTTAAATGAAATTCAATTTTTTTTAACACAAAAAACATTTAACACAGAAAAATTAAGATGGATAGGTACATCACATCTGAACTAATCGTTTATACCTTCACCTAAAAAAAAACAACATTTGATGACTAGTCCCATCAGTAAAAATAAAAACAACAAAATAATTGTTTACCATAGAAAACCAGTACTACCTCGCTTTCTCAATTCATTCCAATCAGAGGTGAACAGAGTTACACGCATCGAGAAAGACACACTCGCCCCAGATTTGTATATATTAAAATAAGATCTATCTACTTTGCATTTTCGCTTCATTCAGTAATGATTGTAGATGTTTTAAAACGTGGTTAAATTTTATAGTGCACACATCAATGTAAGGAAAACATCCGGTTATTTTATTATTCAAAAATGAATAGTCTAAGTGGTGAAAGCAATCACGCTCTATTGAAATATTAATCGAGTGAGTGTGAAAACATACACACATTCCTCAAGATAAAAAAAAAATGAAAATGCACTTTTAATGGGGTTTTTTCGAGTCGTGATTTAAAAATCTATCTATAATGAACTTCATAATTTTACGTCCGTGACAAGAATATTCATTGTAAAAGTATTCTATCCTCATTGATAGACCACTGGAATATCAAATTCACCCCCTCAAACGTTCGTCTTTCTCCAGGGATTAAATTCAATTTGTGAATTAGTTGTTCAGAAATATTCGGATATATGTTACTTCCATAGAACAGTGATAAATCGTCTGGGTTGAATTTTTCTATCTTCCCTGATAGGGTTGTCAACAGATCGTCTTAATATTCATACATTAAATCTAGAGCAATTTCGTTCAGTCTCAAAGGTAAAATATATATCTCATATTCCTCTGTCAATCCACCAGTCTCCACATCTAATCTATAAATTTTAGTGTCGAACTTTGAATATCTTTCGATCCTCTTCAATTTTAATGAGGATTTAGGTGTGGAGGATTTCATGCCTGATTATTGTTTTTGTCGTCATTTTGTTGGAAATTTTGTTTTATAAAAATATTAAATTTTGTGTTTTTTTTTAAATGATAATAATTATTAATTGTAAAAATATTTTTTTTATTTTTGTTTCTTATATATATATATATAAAAAACAAAATAACAACTTTTACAGTTTTTTTTCTTTAATGACAAAAACAAGCATGTAATGGTCGCGCCTACAATTTTTATTTTTTTAAACAGTCAATTTTTTTTTATCACTCATCCCGCAACGCGTCATAATAATAATATATTACATACATTTTTTTTTTTTAATTGCGATCCTCCTCCTCTCCAATCCCTCCAGATCGTCGTCCAGCTAATCTAACAATTCTCAGACTCGCGGGCTCGATCTCAAGCTGTCAAGTTTACCGCCTCAATCTTCGAATTTACCAAGATCAAACCGTTGTCTTTTCCTGTGGGAAATCCACGTCCTAGATCGAGTTTTACTGGCTCAATTTTTGAATTCACCTTGATCGAACCATCGTCTTTTACTTTGGGAATCGACGTTCGATCGCGTATTTTTCCCAATTCAAAAACCAAAAAACACTGTCTTTTCGAAATTGTTTTCAATGGGAATCTCAGTGCTAATCTGTCGCTGTTCACAATCATAGAAAATCCCATTCCAGGCATGTCGAAAAAATTCACCCCAATGGGAAAATCAGTGTTAAATTTATCAAAAACGTGAATTTGTGAAACCGGGAATTTTTTAGACATTTTCGACAAATTCCGTCGAAAGTGAGCCAGAAATGTTCGAATTTAAACATTTTCCGGGAAAAACCGAGGGTTTTAGGGGAAAAATTGAGTTATTTTTGGAAAAATCAACTTTTTTACCAGAAAAATTAGGGTTTTTCCAAAAAAATTGTTTTTTCCCCCCCAAAATTGGGTTTTTTCCAAAAATAACTCAACTTTTCTGACTTACCTAAATTTCTGGCTCACACGATTGAAGTGAGCCAGAACTTTCCGTACATACCTACTGGCGGCCTCCAGTATACAAAATGGATGATGGAAACACGTATCACCCTAACAACATGCGCTGCACATGCGCACTCACATCACGTATCACTATGGGAATGATGTAACAATATGGCCGATCACACAGGTTACCATGACAACACAACATGGCGTCATTAGGTCACGTAACTATGACACCACTTCCTAGGTCCGGCAAATCGGCCACGTTTCATCGCTCTCCTACTACTCTCAGCGAAGTAAAGTCCCGCCATCAACAACAATGAGTGAATTGCAGTGTGGTTCTTAGGCTTCAATAGATTCTGCCATGACCTGTGCCAGATGAGGTTCCGTGTGTTTTCTCATAGCATTGTCCTAAAAGTGCCAGATGAGGTTCCGTGTGTTTTCTCATAGCATTGTCCTAAAAGTGCCAGATGAGGTTCCGTGTGTTTTCTCATAGCATTGTCCTAAAAGTGCCAGATGAGGTTCCGTGTGTTTTCTCATAGCATTGTCCTAAAAGTGCCAGATGAGGTTCCGTGTGTTTTCTCATAGCATTGTCCTAAAAGTGCCAGATGAGGTTCCGTGTGTTTTCTCATAGCATTGTCCTAAAACGTGAGGTAGGTCTTGGGGTGAGCTCAAATGCAAAGTATTCAGCCATATTGTCTTCCCTTAAAACAATAAAAACCTTTTCAGAGATCTCAATGAAACAGAATGATGTGGTCTTGTGTATAATGTCTATTGCCCCTATATCCCGATAAATTCTGTCTTTTGATTGGTCAGAATGTCTAATAAAACAAAACAATAATCACATGAATACGTGGTATCATCGGCATTTTCCACTCCAAAACAGACCCCCATTTCAATTGCCGATAGAAATTGTTCCCCAAGATGGATTTTGGACTTGTTATTTCCGAGAGCTACCTGTGTTAAATGGCACCAAAATAGTTTTTTATCAATTTCCTCCGGTTAAAATCGTTCGGAGACTAGCACTAATTATAATGGTCGCCCATGGGAAAATATTTATGCAGAGTTGGCACATATAACATATTACCTCCCTTGTTACGCGCACTGAAAGACAATCTCCCTATATGGCCATTCCTTGATATAACTTGATACTGACAACACGTCTAATATGGACTAGTTTCTGTAAGCTTGTGGTATTGTTAAAATTGAGTGAATGACCTGGATATATTATTTTATCCATTTTACAACACTACCACCCTACATTCTGTTCAGGGCGCATCGAACCTTCCAGCTTTTGTCGCCCTCCTCCATGATATGAGCTGAGCTACTGGACCCTCTCTATTCACGTTTCCTGAATTCGGCCATGGTATGATTAAACATTATTTTGATTAAATTATTACACGAGAATGGAATTAACTTATTTATTGAAGGTGTGATGCTTGCATACTGATAATATCTTACTTGCAATGATAGTTGTGTTCAGAAAACTCCATTCTTCCTCATCATTCACTGTTGCCAGTTCCAATCCTTTTAAATTACATAAGATTGCAGCTTGAACATATATTTTTTTGTCGGTTGATATGTCATAACACGCCCCTCCATCTCTACAAAATATGTTCTCACCCTCTGGAACCTGGTCTAAATAGAAATAAATCATTCGTTTAGAATATGCTCCATCCAATGTAATTGGTTGTGGTTGTTGGATATGGAGTATTCCCTTGGAACTTGTTCATAGGAAACTGTTTCTTATTCCTTAATGTAACACGAAAAAAAAGAAATTTGCAAAAAAGAAAAAAAAAATCTACAATATCAAACAAATTTCAATTTTTGTCTCAAAACGCAGCTTATGATTTGTACATCGGTTTTTAAACCCTTATACTGTTACCCATTTTTGAATTGAAGTCTTCCAAATGGAATCTGGACGTTTCGTACTTTGGACTTTTCGTACTCCAGACGTTTCATATCCACTTGGACCTTTCGTACCCGAATTTCGGGATGTTTCGTACATTAGATTTGACCTTTCGTACCCGAATTTCGGGACGTTTCGTACATTAGATTTTACATTTCGTACCCGAATTTCGGGACGTTTCGTACATTAGATTTGACATTTCGTACCCGAATTTCGGGACGTTTCGTACATTAGATTTGACATTTCGTACCCGAATTTCGGGACGTTTCGTACATTAGATTTGACATTTCGTACCCGAATTTCGGGACGTTTCGAACATTAGATTTGACATTTCGTACCCGAATTTCGGGACGTTTCGTACATTAGATTTGACATTTCGTACCCGAATTTCGGGACGTTTCGTACATTAGATTTGACATTTCGTACCCGAATTTCGGGACGTTTCGTACATTAGATTTGACATTTCGTACCCGAATTTCGGGACGTTTCGTACATTAGATTTGACATTTCGTACCCGAATTTCGGGATATTTCGTACATTAGATTTGACATTTCGTACCCGAATTTCGGGACATTTCGTGTATTGGATTTGACATTTCGTACCCGAATTTCGGGACGTTTCGTACATTAGATTTGACATTTCGTACACATTTTTTGAAAGATCGGTAAGCATGTATGGACGTTTCGTGTCCCAAAATCTGAAAATTATTTTGGGGTACGAAACGTGGGAACATGTTTACTGAATTTACAACTGTTGGGTACGGAACTAAAGTGTTTTTTGGTTTTGGGGTGCGAAAATGTGGTTACAAACCCAGTTTAAAGTTGAAGAAAATACAGCGAGCATGGGATATGATTTAAATATAAAATTTAAAACACACTTTCGCGAAATATGACTACGCCATTCCAACTCGTTATTTAAAACACCCACCGATTCAAACACACATCGCGTTCTGTCTATTTATGATGGCGAATACATTTTACTCAGTTTTCTCAATAATTGGTGTCGATACATGCATCCCAGAGTGTAAATAATTGGCCCTGTAAAATAAAATTCTTTTTCTGTGGTATCTTTGTAGTTTTTTTTAACACCAGTTTAATGTTAATGGCTGTCATAAAACTCTCCTCAAAAAGTAGTGGTACCAAAACATATAAAGGCATGCTATCTGATTTGGATAGATAGATAGATATTTTATTCAGTATACTAAGCAAATACAAAACTGACAAATGTGTGTAAATCTACAATATCCAATGTACAATAGTAAAACACATACACAATCAGAAATAATATTGATGTTTAAAATGTATACTGGCAGGGAAAGGCATAGCCAGATTGGCTGTCTTTCTGCCTTTCCAAAAAAAAGGAAAAAAGAGTAAGACAGAATAAGAAGATAAAGGCGTGGAGAAACAAGGCATGTACAGCATTGTGCTTTCTCAGTACTTTTTAAATTAACCTTTTGCCGTGTCCAATGTACTAACGTCCATTATAACATCTGAGTGTGTGCACGTGATGGCCAGACTTCAAGGACAAACAGGCGCCGCTGAAATGGCCC
Source organism: Pictodentalium vernedei (assembly GCA_031216915.1). NCBI lineage: Eukaryota > Metazoa > Mollusca > Scaphopoda > Dentaliida > Dentaliidae > Pictodentalium > Pictodentalium vernedei. The sequence continues at coordinate 19,024,036 of CM062291.1, read as the reverse complement.
CATTCAAACACAAATTGCCTTTCAACAGGCTAATATAATCGTGTATATGTTTGACAGGAATCAAGTCAAGAGACTGCTTTGGACGTTCTCCAGACTGATTAAGGCCAAGAACGGCAATGCACAAAGGACAGTCTAACAAAAAAAAAAACATCCACTGTGTATTATATCCTAATTATCCACTAAGAAATAACAGACACTGGACTGGATCGTCGAGGCTGCACATAAAAAAGGTAGGACGAGACAGCACAGTCGGGACAATACGGATTTGAGCAGGAGATGTTATTCTCGTAAGAGGAAATAAATTTGGCTGTTAACTTGCTGTTGAATTTTACTCTGTTGTTAAGTTTCAGAAGGTCAATGTCTAATTCGTTCCATAATGTAGGGAATGAAAAGACTGGGAAGGTATTAAGCATTTGGTTCTCGTGCTATTGGTAGTGACTTGTTTGGCGAGTTTTCATAAAGGTTTCGTTGTTCACGGTTGAAAAACATTCATCAAATGATTCTGGCAGACTTCCATTGTGCCAATGAAACAAGAACAGGGAAGCATTAATTTATATAAATCTTTAATCTTCAGTATGTTATCTTTAATAAATAAGGGGTCAGTATGGGCATTATATTTTTGGTTGTTCATAATTCTTATTGATCGCTTCTGCAATTTACAGAGACGATTACAGGCTTTTGAGCACCCCCCCCCCCTCCCACCCCCCATAATGGAATTCTATAAATCAAATGGCTTTCGTAAGTGAGAAATATAGAGTTTTTATGACTTTGTGTGGGAGAACTTTCTTTACTTTGTTGAGGGTCTAATTAGCGAGAGCAACTTTCGAGAAAATATGCGATATTTGAGCCTTATAGGAAAGACTCTCATCAAGATTTATACCGAGGAATTTGAGACATTTTTCAGTCTCATTATAACCAACTCTTTCAATAACTTGATTGTTTATCCGTATTTGATGGAATGTGATATTCTTGTCCTTGTGTTAGGGGTTAAGTATAATGTGTTTCATTTTCTTGGTGTTTAGTACTAAGTGGTTAGCAGAACACCAATCAAATATTTTTTAAAGTTCTTCATTAAAGTCCAAGACTAGAGGGTTTATAACCGCACCGGATTTGTATACCGAGTTGTCATCTGCAAAAGATTTGAGGTTCAACTTTGTTGACTTATGTATGTCGTTTATATATATGAGAAAGAGTATAGGGCCGAGGATACAACCTTGAGGAACTCCACATGTTAGTTCAGCTAGACCAGATTTACTGTCTTCAAGGGAGACATATTGGGTCCTACTGTGGAGATAGCTCTTAAGCCAGTTATTTGCATGACCTCTTATCCCATAGTAGTCCAGTTTTTTAATTAATATTTCATGACTTATGGTATCGAAAGCTTTAGAGAGATCCAGAAACAGGGCTATCGTACTATCTTTACTGTCTTTATTGTTCTCGAGAGCTCTATATTTTAGCAGGTGCATAGTCGGATGTAAAGTACTATGCCCTTTCCTTAACCCATATTGGTGTTGGTAAAGAATATCACATTTATTGTAATGGAAGTATCGTTAGTAAAGACTGACTCGTTTTTGTGAAATTTCCCTGGCCTTAATACATAAACTCTTTAGTGACATTTGAACTCTGTCGAAACCACGTGACAGTTTCATGTATAAGGCGGTGCGCGTTTCCCGCCAGACCTTTTGATTGAGTGCAGTCTAGAGAGAAGGTTCAGTGTTTCGCGTCGTTATTATTCAGTGTGTTAAAGGTTTCTTTGTATAATAAATCAATAATTTATAACAGGACATTCGACCATTAAAGGAATCAGGTAATCATCAGTATTCATTATAAATCTCTACAATCTGTCTCCTCAGATAGCGCGGCTTTGCCCCGTATTTCCCCTGACTCCTTTACCAAAAATAACCCATGTAACAACGGAGTTAATCCGTTACATTACTTAGAAATTTTACTTTAGAAAGTCTCACAGACATGAGTTTTTCAAGGATTTTTGGAAAATACGGGAAGAATGATGATCGGCCTGTAGTTTGTAAACTCCTTTTCGTCTCCCGATTTAAAGACAGGTATTACTTTAGGAATTTCCATCCTATCCGCAACTTTCCGCTTACTGAAAGAAGTATTCATAATATGTGCAAGTGGAGCCGCAAACAAGTTTATTGAGTGTTTAAGGATGGTGGACGAAAGATTTTCATAATCTTGACTTAACTTAGGTCTCATGGCATTTACTATCCTTGGATTTGTAATTAACCCTTTACCCAACGTAACGGCCAAAACCGGCCAGCGCTATTCTCAAAAACAGCCAATTAATTTTCATTATCTTTTCATTTTTTGTCTCAAAAACATAGGTTATGACCCCTCGTTGGAACGAGCTCGTCAAGCTCGTTCCAACGAGGGGTCATAACCTATGTTTTTGAGACAAAAAATGAAAAAAATCAGTTATTCAAGAATTTATTTTGCAAGTGTCGTCTGCTTTCCATGTTACGTAAAGGGTTAAGGCGGGTTGACGAATAAGTATAATAATGATGAATAACCAATCAGACTGATCACACTGTTTTATCGAAACAAAAAAAACGTGTTATTACAACATATATTCCAATATCTGTGTAGTGAAAAGTGACGAACTAGTAACAACCAGGTAATAATAAATGAATGAGCAAACGAGGAAACAAATGAATAAATATACAGTCGAATATTATTTATTAAATAAACATCTAATATTGGATGCAAAATGTTCATTTATGTTAACAAATCTGAAAATAAATTAAGGTACGAAACACACACCGACAGGGTACGCAACGTCCATGGATGTTTTAAGCAATAATAATGGTTGGGTACGAATAGTCTAATCTTTGGTACGAAACGCCCAGAAATGCTGGTACGAAACGACCAAAGATTTCTGTACGAAACGTCCAAGTGGGTACGAAACGTCCAGAGTGCGAAACGTCCAAAATGCGAAACGTCCAGAATCAAAAAGTTTTCATTTCAGTTGAAGGGAAAAAACTTCAAATCGGTCTTGTTCAATAATAAAGAAAGATATGTTTCTTTCGGTTTCTTCAATTACTACCTTTATCAAGGTTTTCGACACTGGAATACCGTTAGGAGATTATATAATGGAACAAAACTCAATACACTGAATGGGCATCGGCGGCGTACGGGACAATACTACCTGCTTTCAGAAGAAGATAGTACAGTCCGTACACCTGCTGAAACACAGTGTAACTAATTGTATACCTGAGGTAGATTTACAAAACTGCGATTTTGGTTAGCGGCGCCACCACATTGTTAGCTTCCAAGTGTTCCCACACACCCCAAAAATGGATCCAGGGTCCCCATACGTTTGCACTAGTTCTAATACTCGCAAGGTTCACCCATGCTTTCCGTTCCTTTTTGCCGGGTCTGCGCTCGACATCCCCATATATCCGCACACAAATCTCCACATACACTACTACACTAATCCCCGCATACACATACAGCCCAGCATTATCCCAATATTGGCTCCATGTCAGCTTTCTTTTTGTGAGTCATAATGGACCTATTCTATTGACAGAGCATCCAATCCACCGTGTGCTTTGGAAAGGACCGCCCGGAATGGCATATGCCCCGCCCCTAGCCCTATAGCCTGCTTATCGGCTTTGGAAAAATATTCCCACAAGCCAGCATTCTTGATCTCTACCCCGTCCACATTGGCCTTCGGGTATCTATCCTAGAACATCGGGTTTTTAGGTGTTCTACTGATGGGCCCTCTAGACCTCGCCAGATACGCACAACTCTGCTAGGCCTCATTCCATTGAGTCACTTTGGATACGCCATTCCCACCTGGTAAGAGAGTATTAACTTGACTGGTGTGCTCTATAGTACCAAACGCAGGTGTCTATATAGAATAACTATCTGGTACGTCTGCTATGCTAGCATCAGATGTTGCCACACATTCCACTGGGTCCTAAAGCCCCCTCCCACTAAGCCACTTCCCACCTGGTCCACAATTATCCCCACAAAACCGATTGAAAAGAAAGATGGGCAACCGAGGAATACAAAGTAAAGCAAGAAAAAAGTTAGCTAGAACTGTGGCAGTCCACACGTTATTCCAAAGCATGGGTATTTGAGCCCAGAAGGCAGTCTCTGCCTATCTACTCCTAGAGAATTATACGGCAACAACCAACTCTCCGACATAATCCAAAGTGGACTATCTGGCAGGACATTTAGACGACCCCCAATCTTCGCTACGTAGCCCGTAGAGGGTGTTTCAACCATTGCTATCTAGCTATTGGTTATCTGTGGCGAGAAGTGCCTTCGCCAGCATGTGCAAAACATTTTGCATGACTGGTCCCGAAGGATCTGCAAAGCACGTTGTCTCCTGCATTTCAATTGCGACCCAAGGAAGCATGGCTAAAAGGAAAACTGAGACGTATGCAGGTACATGCACACAAACACTTTCCACTCCGTCCCGAATGCAAACAACACCTACGGAAGCGCCATTTCGTAAACAATCCCCTGTGTCGAGAAAAACACGAAGAGCACGGCAAGAGAAGAATGGTGCCACCTGTCGACGTGTGAATCGGCAGCTTTGTTTGCTGCGAATGTGCGTGTAACTAAATACCAATGAAGGATCTCCCAGCGACTCTATACCAGTTTTCAATAGACATTTGCTTGCCGACGGGTACGGAATATATCCAGTCAACTACACGCAGGACTTCACTTGCTTGCTAGATCGAAAGTATCTGATGGAGTTTCTCCAAATTGAAAAATGCAACGGGATGCATGAGGATTTGGCAGGTGCAATGCGAATAGAAACACGTGGTATTGTGATCAACACCACGTCTACTGGAAAGCAAGTTTCTACATTTGTAACAGGTGAATAGATAAGTGCGGGAGCCGGACTTCGAACCGTCGACCTCACAAAGCGCCCGATTTTCCACAAGACTAAGAGATCCAAACCAACCAGGCTGGTTGGAAAATGGCCTTAATACCGCGACCGTTACACAACTCTCCCCTTCTTTTGAGATTCACCCACCGTGAATCTCACCCCACATTCCACCTCAGAGCGGTCGAAGCATCCACCATGCTTCACCACAGTGTACACACCGCCACCTACTGCTGAGGATCGGACGAGCCCCCAAATGTAACAGGAAGAGAGATAAGTGCGGGAGCCGGGGTTTGAACCGTCGACATCCAACACACAAAGCGACCGATTTACCACAAGAGTAAGAGATCCACACCAACCATGCTGGTTGGTAAATAACCTTTATACCTCGACCGCTACACATTGGCGAGAACGTGCACCGGGGTACACAGCGAGAACAAAGTTCCACAACAAGGTGGTTTCGAATTTCGAGTTAGGGGAAGTGTGAAAACCGATAGCAGGGCGTCTGGCATACTACGCAGACTGGAACATCTCTACGAATGCCGAAACCGAGACTTTTTGGCAACAACAACCGAAAAGGTTGTACCAGAGACTTTGGACCTGGTTTCGGAGAAAGAACACTTTGCAGTCCAACCACCCTCCAAGCAGTTTGATAATCTAGCGTCGAATGTAGATATCGCTCTTTAGTTCTATCCGACCGCGCACAAGGGGAGATCTTTGTTCTATCCGACCGCCTACAAGGGGAGATCTTGGTTCTATCCGACCGCCTACAAGGGGAGATCTTGGTTCTATCCGACTGCCTACAAGGGGAGATCTTGGTTCTATCCGACCGCCTACAAGGGGAGATCTTGGTTCTATCCGACCGCCTACAAGGGGAGATCTTTGTTCTATTGCTCTATCCGACCGCCTACAAGGGGGGATCTTTAGTTCTATCTGACCGCCTACAAGGGGGATCTTTGTTCTATCCGACCGCCTATAAGGGGGGATCTTTGTTCTATCCGACCGCCTACAAGGGGAGATCTTGGTTCTATCCGACCGCCTACAAGGGGGGATCTTGGTTCTATCCGACCGCCTATAAGGGGAGATCTTTGTTCTATCAGACCGCCTACAAGGGGAGATCTTTGTTCTATCCGACCGCCTACAAGGGGATATCTTTAGTTCTATCCGGTCGCCTACAAGGGAAGATCGTTGTTCTATCCGACCGCCTACAAGGGGAGATCTTTGTTCTATCCGACCGCTTACAGGGGGAGATCTTTGTTCCATCCGATCGCCTACAAGGGGGATCTTTGTTCTATCCGACCGCCTATAAGGGGGGATCTTTGTTCTATCCGACCGCCTACAAGGGGAGATCTTGGTTCTATCCGACCGCCTACAAGGGGGGATCTTGGTTCTATCCGACCGCCTATAAGGGGAGATCTTTGTTCTATCAGACCGCCTACAAGGGGAGATCTTTGTTCTATCCGACCGCCTACAAGGGGATATCTTTAGTTCTATCCGGCCGCCTACAAGGGGAGATCGTTGTTCTATCCGACCGCCTACAAGGGAAGATCTTTGTTCTATCCGACCGCTTACAGGGGGAGATCTTTGTTCCATCCGATCGCCTACAAGGGGAGCTCTTTGTTCTATTCGACCGCCTACAAGGAGAGATCTTTGTTCTATCCGACCGCCTATAAGGGGAGATCTTTGTTCTATCCGACCGCATACAAGGGGAGATATTTGTTCTATCCGACCGCCAACAAGGTGAGATCTTTGTTCTATCCGGCCGCCTATAAGGGGAGATCTTTGTTCTATCCGACCGCCTACAAGAGGAGATTTTTGTAGGCTACAGACGCCAGTGGAAAGAGCAATAGAATGGTTTGCGGCAGACTTTGGGTTCCGTACATGCCCATCTTCTGCGTAGTAGATATTCTAGTTGCAAAAAAACCGGGATAGAACCGACCCCTCTGCGATGGTACGTTAACACAAACTGGACGTCATTCAGGCTGGACATACCTGCAGAAGAAGTGTCATGCAATCGGAGTAGAAAAATCGACGCATCAGTAGGCAGAGATCCTACAGATAGTAGCTTTACGCCAAATATCCCCTTTCTCTGCAATGGACCGCAAAAAGTATGTACGAGAGATATATGTGGATAGAGCCAAACTTGGAGAAGAGTAAAACCATCTCGAAGTGATGGAAGAAGAAAGTGGAAAGACTGTCTAAGAGGTTGTACATGTGTGACCGGGGGAGCATGTCACGTAGATACATCGCACCGGAGATTTCACGTTAAGATTGGAAAACAAAAAGTCTTTACGCTGTAATATAAATTTAATAACGATTCACTCTGACTCAGGTTTCCAAACTCAATCTTGCACTTCTTTACAATCGACCCTGCAAACGCAGCTTTACAAACAATTCACAAACTTGTATAAATACAAGCCTTAACCACACGACTGAATAAAACAACTTGATTAAACAATAGTTATGACAAAAGGTTGTGGAAATTTGCTTTACCAAATGTGTAAATTGTCCGAATAGAAGTTGCTTTAATCGGTATTCACAGTGCTAGTTAATTAAATGACGCTGACCGTGAGATCCCGCGATACAAGGAAAGAAATCAGAAAAGATAGCAGACCCCCCCCCCCCCCCCCCCCCCCCCCCCGTCCACCACAACACTATTTAAGGGTACAGGCCGTACAAATATTCCACAGAAGCTGTGCTACACGGAGAAGACAACACCCGCTGTCTTTGAGCTAATCGAGTCCTAGAAAATGTCTCAAGAACTCTGCCCACACATTCGAAAAGGCAACAGAAAAGTTCGATTGAACGACGAGCAGGCGTCCAGTGGTAGAATTTTTTTTTCAATGATTCCCCTGTAACCTTACAATTAAAAATGTTACAAACCCATGTAATAATAATAATAACACTTTGGAGGGTCGCAGATGATTTGTCGCGGTTCTCAGGTGAGAAGCCATGATTAGCCCTGTGTCTCAAATGCCTCCTTATCCCACGCCTCATCCCCCCCCCCCCCCCCAACACTTTGAGATGAACTTTGATGACATCCCGTACTTCATTCTTCCCAATCTCTCCGATAAGCATACTAACCTCTCCTTTGTGTCACCCTCTAACCACACGTCCTTCATTCTACCATCTCACTTCTCCATCATAATCCGGGTGAACTTATTATGTTCGTCTGGTATTTTGGACATTCTAATAGAAAGTGTTCCACGGTCTCCACTATGCCTAAATTACACTCCTTTTCAGTATCTTTTCCAGTTTTTCCCCTAAGCCCCAGCGACCCCGACCTCATCTTGAAAAACACGGACACACAATGGAGCCAGCAAGGTACTCTTCATAACCTGTCTTCTCTTTATCACACATGCCACACAAAAACCTCTTTGCTTTGACCCCCGCTCTTGCCAATTCAGATTACAATCCGCCATGACACTTTCTCTGACGATTTGTTTACCCTGGGTTGCGCCAACTTCTATGTCCGAGCTCTCCATTGAAAGGTTCTCTATTAACTACCTCCCTTAGTCTATCCACCCTGTCTTTATATTTGAATTTCAAATATTCTGGAACATTAATTAAGACAATCGGCTGTCGGTGAGATTTACCAACTAGCTAAGATAGCAGAGTTACATTAAGTCTATCCTGCCCTCAGTCCTCATCCACCCAAGCTCACCCATTCTTACTTCTAATGCTGTGGCATTAATCGACCCTGTTATCCATCGGCCTGAATCGTTCTGCAGAACTTTGAAGCCATTTGGTTTAGAGGTATCACTCCCGTACCATTATGTTATACTCTGTACACCCACCATTTCCCAAATTGTATTTCCCACGAAAACCTTAATGAAGATGTTTCTTCCTGTCAGTTTCATTTGATTAAGGATTCGCCTCCCCTTCACAGTTCGATTATTAACCTGTGTCCATATCCAAACCAACAGGGAGTATTTCGATTCAGTTGTCAAAAGTTAGCTCAAGTATCTATATTTTTCTTCCAGGTGTTCTGTAGATATATATATATATTGTTTTAGGGCTGTACAGATGTGATTTTTAATAAAAGATAGTTATATTAGTGTTTTGTTTAGTTTCTTTATCGGATATCAGTGGCGTGTTCCCTATCTTCGCGCGGGTCATTTTGGGTGTTTTGTTTGTTTTGTTTACGAGTTCGACCGCTTTTTAACATTCAAGCTTCTCATTCTAAGTTTGGCTATGGATGGTAAGTGTTTCGTGACGCGAGAAGCTCAGACCAGCAGGGCAGAGACTGTTAGTATAGGTGTCTAGGTGGGGGGAGTGGTTGAGGCCAGCACAGGGGGTGCTACTGCTAGTGAGTTACCAACGGACGGCCAGCGGTCGGATGTGTGTAGGCACTGCCATATGGTGTATGTGGATGGGTGTGAGCTGGGGGAGTTGGGGATGTGTGCCATCTGCGTAGAGATAATGCATTTGTTAGAGGCATATGTAAAGTTGGAGAAAGAGGTGCAGGTGGTGAGGGGGAAACTGGGGAGGGCAGGAAAGTCTGGTGTTACCCCAGTTAGGGTGGCATTCGATAGGGGATGGAAGGTGGTGGGTAGTAGGAAACGGACTTTTGACGTGGATAGTGGGTCGTTTGGGAATAGGAAGGTGCGTCGGGTTGAGGGTAGAGGAGAAGTAGGGGCTAGAGTGTCAAATTCCCAGGCTAGTAGTGTGAGTCGGGGGGCGAAAAGGCGTATTCTTATAGAATCAGATAGTGAGGGAGATAGCGATGACCATGTAGAGTCTGTCAGGGCAGGAGTCAGGGGGAAGGTTAGGAAGGTGGTAAACGAGGACAAGGTGGCTTGTAGTGGGAGTGGGCAGAAGGTGGGGTGCAGTGTCCAAAATAGATTCAGTGTGTTAGGTAATTTCGAGAATTCTGAGGAGCAGGTTGGGTCTGAAGAGGTGGAGGTAGGCATGGGGGTTAGTGTGGCGAAGTGCAAGATTGCGAGCCGGCCCAGTAAGGACAGAGGTGGTAACGGGGGTAGTAGGGGTAGTAGGACGGGAAAGAGGACAGGAAAGGACAGGAAGAGGCAGCTGGTGGTTGCAGGGAGTAGTATAGTGCAGGGGTTGGATAGGGTGGTGTGTGGGCCCGACAGTGTCAACAGGACCAATTTGTGCTTTCCGGGGGCTAGGGTGGAGGACCTAAGGGACAGAGTGGATGGATTAGTAAAGGGGTCAGGCCCAGACCCAGTGGTTGTTGTACACGTGGGGACCAACAACATCAGGGAGAGAAAATCAGTTCAGCTTATTGAGACTTACAAGGACTCGATAACTCAACTGAAAGCCAAGAATGCACAGGTAGTGGTTTCGGGGCTTCTCCCAGTACTAGGTGGTGGGGGCGAGTGTAATTCGCGGATCATTGGGACCAACGAGGAACTGGAAGAATATTGTAAGGAACTTGGGATACCATTTGTAGAAAATTGGGGATCGTTTTGGGGCAGAAATGACCTATATGGAAGGGATGGTCTCCATCTTAGCCCAAGGGGTACAGAGGTTTTAGGAAGAAATATGTTGCAGGTGGTGGAGCCTTTTTGGTATAGGGAGGGGGGGGGGGGTCAGTGAAGGGGGGAATAATCACAGAAATTGTGTCACGAACCATAGGTGTAAAAAATGGGACAAGGGGGATAAGGAAAAGGGACCAAAAATCCAAATCAATAGGAATAGCTTCCCAAGGAAAGAACAGGTACACAAAGTGGGATATACAAACATACAGGGACTAGATAATAAAGGGACCAGTAGGCGGAAGCCAATCAACCTTGACACCCTGAAAGTGGGTTATAGCAACATCCAGGGTCTCCACCGCAAAGTAAGTGAAATTGCTACATTGATTGAGGCAGAGGAGTTTGGCGTCATGGGCTTAAGCGAAACGTGGGTAAGACACGAGGAGCGGGTAGACCAAGTAAGGGGGTACGTATGGATAGATGTAGGGCGAACGGAAGGCCAGAAAAAAGGGGGAGGGGTAGGCATGTACATTAAAGAGGATTTAAAACCATCGCTGATCACAGACCTGGAAAACATCAGCACCCCGGCTGAGGTATCGAAAGAAATTGGATGGGTAAGGATCAGTCTGAAAAACAAAAGTATTGCCCTTGGGGTTGTGTATTGTGCGGTGGAGGGAAGCAAACCCGAATGGAATGATTCGATATACTCAACACTGGGGTCCAATATCACCGAATTACAAAACAAGGGGCTCGGTATAATTCTGATGAGTGACTTTAATGGCCACATAGGTAATGATGAAGAAGGCATAGAGGGTGGGGACAATAAAGTCAACAGGAATGGAAGGAAGCTGTTGAACTTCACAAACGAGCTCGGTCTGAAGATTCTGAACAGGGATGCGAGGTGTAAGGGGAAATGGACCTGGGAGAGGAACGACAGAAAATCAATAATCGACTACATCCTCACAGATATTAATTTATGGCGGGAGGTGATAGGGGTAGAAGTGGATGATGAGGGTAAAATGGAGGTGGATAGTGATCACAACTTGATTACAGTGACGATCAGGGCCAAAAATCTAGTCAAAAGCAAAGGAAGCTCTAAGGAGATTTGGGAACTCAAAAAAGATGCTGACTGGGCGAAGTTCAATGAAAAACTGAAACCAAAGCTTGCAACCGTACCCAAGAGGGGCAGTGTCCAGAAGATGGCCGACGTCATAGTTGCGAGCCTGGTGGAGGCAGGAAAGGAAAGTGTAGGAAAGGTCAGGGTGCCAACACGGGAACTTGGGTACAGAGTGAACGAAGAACTGAAAAGGGCCATAAAGGGAAGAAAAGCTAAATGTGCTGCATACAGGAGAAGTAGAAAACTTAAGGGGGCGGAAAGCAATGAGGCCACAGTTGCTAAGGAAGAATACCACCAAGCACGAAATAAAGTAAATAAGATTAAAGACGATAATCGGAGAGTACGAAATAGCAGTCTTATTAGGACGATAAGAACGACAGGGGGATCGAGTTCGAACGTATTTTGGAAATGGGTGAATAAACGTAACAAAGGAAGTAACCCACAGTATTAAAGTAGATGGCAGAGTTACAGACGAGCAAGATCAAGTCGCATCAGAACTAGTCAAGCACTGGGAAAGGGTAAACGATAAGCGATGGGGCACGGGGAGCCCACCAGAGTGTCCGAATCAGGTCGAGGAAAACCTATCGAGCTTCGTGTGCAGCGAAATTAAAACGGAGGAGGTGCGAAAGGTGATATCAAAATTAAGGGATGGAAAAGCGGGAGGAGTGGATGAAATTCCTAACGAGTTTATCAAAAAAGGGGGAGAGGAACTCGTGAAAAGCCTCACTGCCATATTCAATCTAGCCATAGAAAATCAAGAGGTCCCAAAGGAGTGGAGAGAAAGTAAAGTGACATTTATTCACAAAAAGGGGGAAAAAGACGTTTTGGATAACTATCGAGGGATCTCTGTCAGTAGCAACATTGGAAAGGTTTTCTGTAAAGTCCTGTATGGGAGACTAGAGGAGGTGATTGAGGAGAAGGGTTTTTTGGGAGAAATCCAGAAAGGCTTCAGGAAGGGAAGGAGAGTTACTGACCATCTTTTCACACTATCCCAAATGATAGAATCCGCGAAAGCAAAAAAGAAAAAGATGTTTATGGCCTTTTTGGATATCAAAAAGGCATACGATAGAGTATGGAGGGAGGGTATGTGGCGCAAGCTGGAGGCTATGGGCTTAGGAGGCGAGTTTGTTGGAATTATGAAAGCATTATATAAAGATGTACAGAGTGAACTTAGCCTGGGGAACATTACAACAAAACGTGTGCCTATGGAGATAGGCCTAAAACAGGGGTGTATCCTTTCGCCGATCCTGTTTGCATTTTACATCAAAAGTTTAGGAGATGAACTCCTGCGTAGCGAGGAGGGGGTAGCAGTTGGGGACTTGAAGATCCCAGGGCTATTTTTTTGCAGACGATATGGTTCTTGTGTCAGAAAGCGAAGAGGGGCTAACGAAAATGCTGGAAATTGTTGGGAAATATGGGAGCAAATGGAGACTCGAACTTAATGAAAGCAAGAGCAAAATTATACCTGTGGGCCGCAAAGTGGACCCCACTCGAAGGTGGAGAGTGGGTGAGTTCAGCATTCCGGAAGGGAGCAGCAAACTTCTGAGTGTGGGAGAGACAGGTGATTACGAGTATTTGGGGGTAAATATAAACATTACAGGAAGAGGCATCTACCAGAACCACACAAATAAATTGATTCTGAAGGGGAAGCGAATCCTTAACCAAATGAAACTTATAGGGAGAAACAGTTTCAATAAGGTTTTCGTGGGGAAAACCATTTGGGAAATGGTGGGCTGCCAAGTATAACATACAGAACGGAAGTGGTACCCCTAAACCAGACAGCCGTAAAGAGCTTGGAAATCCTGCAGAACGATGCAGGCCGATGGATAACGGGGTCGAGTAATGCCGCAGCGCTAGAAGCAATCAGGGGTGAGCTTGGGTGGATGAGGATCAAGGACAGGATAGACCTGTTGAAGCTCGGTTATCTTAATTATTTGGTAAATCTCCCCGACAGCCGATGGTGTAAAGTAATGTTCCTGAGAATTTTCAACTCAAATATCAAAACGGGGTGGATGGTCCAAGTGAGGGAGCTAGTAGAGAACTACTCATTGGAGATCTCGGACCTGGACGTTGGGGCAAACCAGGGTAAAAAAATCGTCAGAGAAAGGGTCATGGAGGATTGTAACCGTAATTGGCGAGAGGGGGTCAAATCAAAGAGGTCTTTGGGTGACCTGCGTGATAAAGAGAAGCCAGGTTTTGAAGAGTACCTTGATGGCACCTTTGGGGGGTCACTGTTGTTCAAGCTGAGGTCGCGATCCCTGGAGCTGAGGGGAAAAATTGGGAAAGACGGTGAAATGGAGTGCCCGATGTGTAACTTGGACATGGTGGAGACCCTGGAACACTTCCTTCTAGAATGCCCAAAGTATCAGCCTAAAAGAATGAGATTCACTGGGAGTATAATGGGGAAGTGGGATGGGAGAATGAAGGACATGTGGTTAGGGGGAGACTCAAAGGAGAGGGTTAATATGCTAATCGGAGAGATTGGGAAGAATGGGACAAGGGATATTATCAAGCAGTTCGTCTCCGAGTGTTGGGAGGAGAGGAGAAGCGTGGGAATAGGGAGGCAGTTGGGAGTACAGGGGTAACCATGGCCTTCTCGTCCGAGAACCGCGACAAATCAGCGGCTGGCCAAAGTGTTATTATTATTATTATTCATGTGGTTTCTGTAAATGCCTCTTCTCGTAGTGTTTATATTTACCCCTAAATACTCGTAGTCACATGTCTTTCCTACACTAAGAAGTTGGCTGCCATCTTCCGGAATACAGACCTTCCTCACTCTCCATTCTCGAGTAAGTCCCACTTTACAACCCAAGGGTATAAATTTGCTTTTTCTTTCATTTAGCTCTAGTCTTCATTTGTTCCCATATCTCGCAACAGTTTCGAACATTTTCTCTTGCCCCTTCGCTTTCTGACACTAGTACCACTTGCTCTGGGATCTTCAGGCGCCCAACTGATACCCCTTCGTCGCTACGCGTGAGTTCACTTCCCAAACCTATGATGTGCAATGCAAAAAGAATTGGCGAAAGGATACCCCCCCCCCCCTTTAGGCCTACCTCCATAGGCACACGTTTTTGTTGATATGCAACCCAGGCTAAGTTCACTTTGTACATCTTCATATAATGCTCTCAAAATTCCTACAAACTCACTTCCCAAACTTACGCCACATACCTCCCTTCATACCATATCATATGCCTTTTTCACATCCAAAAAAGCCATAGGCATCTTTTTCTTTTTCGGCTTTTTGCAGATTCTGTTATTTGAGTCAGTGTGAAAAGATGGTCAGTGACACTCCTTCCCTTCCTATAGCCATTCTGGGTCTCTTCCACAAACCTTTTATCTTCAGTCACATTCTCTGATCTCACATGCAGGATTTCGCAGAAATCTTTTCCAACGTTACTACTGACAGAAAGTGCCCGATAATTGCCCAATACATCCTTTCCCCCTTGTTGTGTATAAACGTAACCTTCCCTTTCTCTCCTTTCTTTTGGAACTTCTTGTTTCTCTATGGCTAAATTGAATAGGGTCGTTGAGCTTTTATACAGTTGTCTTGTTTCTTAATGGCTAAATTGAATAGGGTCGTTGAGCTTTTATTCAGTTTCTCTCCCCCATTTTCAGGAACTCTTCAAGAATTTCGTCCATCTCTTTCGCTTTTACGTTCCTTAATTATGAAACCACCTTTTGTACCTCCTCGGTTTTTATTTTGCTGCACACAAAGTTCCATAAATATTCCTCCACCTCAATGTGGCATTGCGGTCGGTTCCTCATGCTCCATAGCATGTCGTTTACCTTTTCCCAGTGCTTGACTAGTTCTGATGCGATTTGGTCTTGATAGTCTGTATCTCTGCCATCTACTTTAATACTCTGTGAATTACGTCATTTTTATGTTCATTGACTCGCCCCCCCCCCCCCCCCCCCCCCACCCTGTCATTCTTATCGTCCCAGTAAGATTGCAGTTTCACACTCTCTGGTTATCATCTTTAATTCTATTTACTTTATTTCGTACTTTTTGGTATTCTTCGTTTGCAACCCTGGCCGCGTTGTTTTCCACCCCTTTGAGTTTTTTACGCAGCACATTTAACTTTTCTGCCCTTTATGGCCTTTTTCAGTTCGTCATTCACTCTGAACCCAAGTTCCCACTTGGCACCCTAATCGTTCCTGTACTTTCTTCCTCCCCTGCTCCACTAGGCTCACAACTATGGCATCTGCCATTTCCTGGACATTAGCCTCCCTGTGTACATGTAACACAAGCCTTTACTGTTTACACCTGATTTGAACAAAAGAGTAAAATGCCCCCCCCCCCCCCCTCCTCCACTGGTAAGTTCTTGATGGGGATGTTTTTTATGTAAGACGCACAGACTGATTACGACACACAAGTGCAAACACGCACAATATGGTAGTACGATGCCTGGTGGAATTCACAGTTAGCTTAAATGATTCACCAGTGAAGACATAAGTGTGGCTGATATGAACTGCCAATTCTCATCAACCACACCCACACCCACATCGATGAACCACTCCAACTATATATTGAAGTGGATAAATTTTTATAAAAAACCCTGGTTTAAGGGTTTATTGTCTCATGAAATAAATACTGTGGATATGTAGATATGTCCCGATACCAACCGCAATACCTTGCAGTGATTAGTCAATGCCTCGTTGATTTTATTTTATGTCGCCGGGCACGCGCATATGTCTACTGTCAGCGAGTCTTATGTCCACTGTCAAAGAAAGCATCTCGTTGCCATGAGCAACGGTTCATCGCAATATCTTTTTTCACTTGAAATCAACTGAGACAAATACATTTAACTGAAGTAAAATACACACAAAAGTACCGTTATTACGTACAAAAAGATTAGTTATGTAAACATGGGAAATTATTTATGAAACCGATTAGATTATAAGGTCTCTTTTCATTAATTTACTGTAACACAAACTGAAACGAATCGATAGCATCTCGCCCCGTTGATTGCGTACGTAAACATCGAATAAAGATTTCTTTCCCATTTCAATTTTACTTGTTTAAGAACGGGACATATACTTTATTCTGTTTGTTGACAGGGGATATGGTCTCACGTTCCCTGCATGAAACATGTATTCAACCTCGGCTGACACCTCGGGTGAATATAAATTTCATGCAGGGAACGTGAGACCATGTCCCCTGTCAACACACAGAATAACTTATAATGTCAACACCTGAACTCTTTACACATGTAGTTTACCATATCTATATTTTCAAAAATGCTCCACTTCAATCGTAGATTCACAAATTCCACAATTGATCAATTTACTGAGCCATGACCCTTTGGGTATGCATATATGGCAGCACCTTAACCCTTTGGGGATAGAGTTTTCCATATTTATATTTTGTAGATATTGTGTTTACCTTGTCTATATTTCCAGTTGGGCAAGCCATATCTGAAATTCCCGTTAGTCCAAATGATCATCAATGAAGACCTGGCTGATGCGAACTGATAATTCACACCAACCACATCCATGCCCTTATGGTCATCTCAACTACAAATTGAAATGAATAGATTTTATGACCCTCCTCCCTAGTTCATGTGAGTATAAATTGCCGTGAACTTTTATAAATGCACCTCACACGACAGTAAATCAATTGAAACAAGCCAGACTGTTCATTACTTTCATAAAGTTCTAATGTGAAGTTTGCTGGCTAACTAATATAAGTGAGTCAGTGACACATGGACCTACATGTATTTGCACGGATACCCCACGACCAAATTAATTAAATGACAGCCACTGTTTTAAATTGCTCATATAACCACATTACATGGATAATCCGCTATTATAGGGCTTCTTAACCCACCCACTGTAAGTAAGAGTATTTCTGATTTGGTCAAAAGGATAACGGATTTCATCTTTCAAATAGATATATGTGATAATATTAGAGCTCATGGAATATTAAGTCATTCTTTGTTAATGCGTGTCAGTTGTGATTCTAACTCTGGATAAACTATGAATACAATAAACATAAATAGGTTTTAAAGGGGAGAAGAAAAAAAAATTGAAAAAGAATAAATTAAAATTAAAAAAATTAAACACATGAATATTTTTTGCAACACCTTAACCGTTTCGAGGTACAAAATACTGTAGCTTATTTGACGGGTTTTACTCACAGATATGATATGGTTTCCCATAATGCACGATTGAAAAGTGTTCAGATGACCCTTTTGATATTTTCTACAGTATATTATTCGATCAACATATTTTATGATCATCTAACCCTTCCTTCTGTTATTAAGCCTAATCATTTAAAATGGCAACGACTCTAGGTACATCAAAGGATAAACATTTGTTTTTGGTGACAGTAGCTGACGTTTATTTCAAAATTATTTCATTAAATGTGTGTCACTGAATATTTCGCAATCTTTTCGTTATCGGGGGCTATTTCCTGAAGCCGACACTATTGCATTGTCACGTAATCGTAGGCTTTGTTTTCTGAAGCCATTGTTTGTTTCTCGTTCTCTGTAATTGCATTTTGTAGGATTTTAGGATCATACAATAAAAAGAATATTCAACTTGACCCCAATTCATATCGGAATTTAGAAACTAAAGCTAGATCCAGACTTAATTTATGGAACTGGTTTTGTATTTTTTTTTTATATAAACTGCGGAATCTACATTTTTCATCGCAAGGCCATCATCGCGAAGTTGGACCATCATTATAAAATAGAGCAGGGTTTTGTGAGACATAAATGTACAAGGGCACGTCATGTAAACTTTTCTTCTTTGTGTATGAGTCTGAGGTCAAATATCCAGGCAAAGGAAAAATGATCGTCCATATTCTTTGTGGGTAATTGTTAGGCACACAGTTCAACCGCTAACCCAATCTGTGTAGGCCCGATCTGATATCTTGGAAAAAGAAAAAATTCCAAAGCAATGAAGTGGGCTTCAAATTATTAACAAAAAGGGATAACATTTTCTTGTAGTTATCCATCAACTTAATTTTATTACATTATATGTTTATTCATTTTATTTTAATAGTTAATTGACACTTTTTCCGTAAAATGTGTGAAAGAAATTATAACTAAGCATTAAACAGGAAGACCCACGAAGAGTGTTTTCAGTGGCTCTCGCAAACATGAGAAATTTTTTCAGAGTCGCCTGTTGTTTTTCAAATTTGTACTCCAATATCCCCCAAAATGATTAAAGATACAAACACGAGTTATAGCACAACGAAACAACCTGACAGGTCGTCCCATGGGTTCCAATGTGTTCTATGTGCCAGTAGGCACATATAATACATTGTAACTCAGGGGACGAGGAGTAAACCTCCATTGTATGCGTTTTTTAGCTAAAAGCTCCCACTCTGTGTGCAGTTCTAGCTGAATAATGGTAGTTTTCTGTTTATTGAACCTAAAATATAATACCTTTATAACGATGGCATCCAAAGTCTCCTGTTATTATACTTAGGCCGTATAATGTTGAAAACGGACACAAATGGCGTGTCCGTGATAAAGTTTCTTGCCATATACCTGGACAAAAACCTTAAATATAAGTTTCACATCTCTAATATATGTACCAAAGTATCGAGAGCACTTTATGTAATGAACAAGGCAAAACACATCCTACCATACTCTGCCCTTAAAACTCTGTACTTTTCACTAATACACAGTCACCTGCAATACGGAATTGAAATATGGGGTCATAGTAATGCCGCTCCCAGATTATTCTCACTTCAAAAGCGAGCAATCCGCCTGATTAATAATAAAAAATATAATTGCCACACTGATCCGCTGTTTAAAAAGTGTAAAATATTAAAACTGAAAGACCTCTACAAGATGAAGGTATCCTTATTTATGTTTGACTGGCACCACTCTAATTTACCAAAAACGTTTGAAAACTTCTTTAATATTAATATTTATCTCATAACCATAGAGTATAACAACCGTTGTATATACTTGAAGTATATACAACTGGTGTTGTATATAATTATAATTTATGCGAACGACCTCTGACCTCTTTCAATTCCATTTTCATTCATTCATTCATGAAACATCGTTATATCACAGTGCAGGTTTTAATTGTACGCTTATTGCACTTTGTCAAAATCCTCTGATGGTGTCATTTCTTATTTATTTTGCTTCAATAAAGGCAACCTAAAATTTTGCTTCAAAACATTGTAGAAATTACTTGAATGTTAATAGTAATTAGTATGCGGCGACTGCGAACTATTTATAGTCACGGCCTCGATTAAAAGTACTCGCGGAACTGCGCTAATTAAAAGTTCGTCTGCTCTACCTGAAAAAAAAAACACTTCGTAAAAATTGTAAACAAACGCAAAATTATTTGATATATTGGGACTACAGCATAAAACACGGAAGAAAACTGGAACTATGTCAAAAAAGAATAACTCTACTGAAACACCGTTTTGTTACTGTTAATAAAATAGTTGAAATTTATTTTGTTCCAGCGCAGTTACATGATGCAAGAAGTGCAATCGCACTTTACAATCGCCGTCATCGATTTTGTAATGTAAGGGACACAACTCTATGCGTATTGTCCTATTTCTTTTGTCTCGTAGACTGGTTTTCTTTGGAAGCCCGTGGGAAGCATATATAAGTCGGGTAGACGCACGAGACGGGTGTCTGTTTGTTATCAGATAAAAACAATAAACATATAGTGTGTTTTTATATCTGTGTTATACAACTCCTTGAAATATGGTTTATTTTTTCTCGGCGAAGCCTCGAAAAAATAAACCATATTTCAACTCGTTGTATAACACAGATATAAAAACACACTATATGTTTATTGTCTATATATCCAACGGGCATGGAATCAAGGCAAGTAGGCCTGTTGCAGTGTGGTAAACCAAGGACCAGTTTTTCGGCTCAGTTACCAAAGTACGCTTTTCCGAAAGTTTGGAATGAGCTCGATAGAACTTTAAGAGAAACTTCCACTAGAGGATCATTCAAGAAGAAACTTTTCATGACAATTTTAAATTCATACTCTTCAAGCGTAACTTGCAGTAATCCCTACTGTAACGATTGTAGACGCCAATGAATGTTGGATCAATGATAAGGTCAGGTGCCTTCCATGACTTATTTATTGATCTATTTGTATCTCATCTACCCATTTATTCTTCTATCCTATTATCCCAATCCCATTATTCTTATCCCATCATCCCGTTACATATAAGGAACTGTTTAAGGTTCAACATAGTTATTATAATTATTTTCTATAGAACCAGAGAGCTTCTTCTGACACATTCTCAACACATTTATGTTTACGTTACTGGAGATAGCAGGTAGACGGCCAATCTGGCCATGCTTTCTCCCAACCAAATATAATTAATTACCTACATTTACAGATTTTCACAACTATTGTACTATAATATTCTGTTGAATAAACTTTACTTTACTTTACTTTAATGGTCAAATGCGTGGCATACTTGGTGAGGTGACCTGTAGGTTTTAAGTTTTTTTAGAAAATAAGATAAAACCTGCGACTTATTACGGGGTTTTGTGATACTAACAGCTGACAAGTCCACACTCGGCTATATATACACAACCGGAAAAATTAGACTCATAAACGAGAGAAGGGGAGCGCGTGGTGGAGAGAGTATCTTGACGTCCAGTCTGTGGCACTATTCCTAGTCTTAGAAACGTGAAAACGACATTTCTGTGATTTCTGAGTGGCAGTTTTGTCTTCAAATATATGCAATACAGTCTAATCGACGATCGCCCAATCGGTTCAGTGTTGATTTGTTCCCTTGAACTTCAACATGGTTTTACGTCCGCCACATTTCTCTGTAATGATCGTCATAGATTTTATTTGGAAACGCACCAAAGATGCCTGCTAAGTTCTCTGAATAACTCAGTTAACTAATCGACTTTTCATTACTGTAGTTTGTAAGTACAAAAGGGACGGGGGCGCGGTGGCTCAATGATAGACTGTTGGACTTCTATGCTTGAGGTTCCGAGTTCCTTTTCCGTCCGGGACGACCCGCGTTGTGGTCTTGTACAAGGCACTTTATCCCGTTTGCTTATAGGGGGGGGGGGGGGGGGCGGGTACGATGGCGCCGTGTTATAAGGCGTACTGCACGTCGATGGTGCACATGTCTTCAGCCGCTGTAACTCTGCTTGGGCGGAGCTTGAGCAGAGTTAGAATGTTGAGGCGCTGACAGTTGCTCGTCGTTGCTCGGTTGTTCTCCCCGGCTTCCTCCACCCGTAAAACTGTCATGGTCAGGATTGGCCATTGTGCATAAGTATGTGACCTTAAACACCAATAAATTAATAAATTAAAGGGACAATAAAACTCCAATTTGAAAACAAAAACAAGTTGGAAATTCGACAAAACGATATTTTTCGTTAAGCTTCAAATATCATTCGTAAGAAAGCGTTCATGTCGATTGAATAAATTAACCCTTTTTCCAACGCAGACGATATCAAAATTTATGATTTGAAATATTCTTTTTTCAAAATTTTCAAAATATTTTAACAAAACCATATCATGTGAGCTCGTTCCAATGAGGTGTAACATGATATAGTTTTGTTGTAATTTTCTGAAATTTAATATTTTTTCACTTGCTGATTTTGCATTTTACGAGGGCGGATGCCTCCGATTCGTTAGGTAAAGGGTTAACTCAAAGATAAAGGTGAGAATTTATTGTTTTTCTAAAAAAGGCAGGCCCCACTTATTCACGGGAAAGTCCGCGCGATGTCATTTTCCTTATTCGTCGAAATTAGCTTTCTGACAAGGAGAAATGTGAAGTTTGTGTACATGTGTTTCCATTTATAGCGTGTCAGTCCATGCAATCTATTTCGGATGACGTTGTCGATACACTTACTGTGTGATTTAATTGGAAGCACAACTGTGCTTTAATTAAAGCAATACAACGTTTTTGATCTATTAATATCCAATAATTGCTACAATAATATACAGTTGGTTTTACTGGTGACATTCATTCGGACGGCAGTGAAGCAAAAATTAGAAGCCGCGTGTATTCATCATGTACTATTTACATACGAACATTTTCGGGCTACTTCGTTTATATCTTCACAATGTAATGTCTGCTGAAAAATCGTCTGCATTAAAGTTTGTTGTCTCTTTTTCTCGGTGAATTCTGTCTTTTGATTGGTCAGAATGCCTTGGACAAAAACCCATGGCAAAGGGTGCGCCCAACATCTAAGGTATATGAGAGTGTACACCCAGGGTATATGGACACGCAAAATATCGGGGTGTATGGTTTAAATGAAAGCTTTTCGCTCTCGGTCGCCTCGATATAAAAATCGAACGAAAAAACCCGAGAATAGTCACAAATATTATAAGATTTCCGACAATTCGATGATATTTTGCTGTTATAAATTAACTAGTCGAGCAATTAAATGAAACAACTTGAGAAAAATAAAATAAGAGCAAATATCGTCAGTAGGCACATAGAACACATTGGTACTCAGGAGACGATATGTCAACAAAATACTGTTTACTCGTTTTCTTAATGACCCAAGGGATGTAACTCTATCTGTTGTCTTCTGCGTTTGTAAAAACAAAACAATAATTCACGAATTTGGTCCAACTGACTGCGGACCGTGAGAAATGCGTCCACAAATTTGTTTCCACTATATTTCTATTGTGTTTCAAATGGGACAAAAAACGCTATCTCCGCCAATATGTATCGTATGTGGAGATTTAATACCAGAATGTTTCATTTAAATACCTCGCCTGCGGATCTCTGTCTAAAATCCGACATCCCGGCTTTTAAATCTTCATGTACCATACATGTTGGCGGAGATAACTTATAATAACTACCGATTTAAGTAATTTTGCGTTGTTTCTGATGGCTTACACTTTGCATGCGGTGGTTTTTAAATGCTGTTTTACATACAAGCAAAATCTTAGAGTTGATATTTTTTTCAAATTAACGGGTTATTGTCCCTTTAGGCATCGGACTGTTGTTCTGATACCTTGTCAATTACAAAGGAACCCGCTATTTTGTCCTAATTATATTTTTTTTTACCAGCCCTCACGATATCAAAATTTATTCTATTTATTGTTTTACAAATTTAAAAAAAAATGTCGCTTTGCCGGCGAGTTGTGATCCCATTTTTGGACACCACCGAGAATCTGATGCAAATCACAGGACATGCACGTTATCATGATAATTCATTCGTCTAACAATTCTGTCTCATAAACAGATTAAATCTTAAATTATTAATACAGTTTTGGGGCACAATGTTGGGCGAGAAAAAGTTTTAAAGAAAAACACCTACTTTATGGAACTATATTGTTGTGCACTTTTACAAACAACGAGTAACGCGGTCACCGCGGTATTCAAAGTTGTGTTGTCAAATTATTATTCACTTTCGGTGTCACTTCCTTTGATGATTCGCTTGAATTTACGAGTGTGTGACGTAGGCACATCCTCAAGAACCGGTTAGGTTAGGTGTAATATTGAATTGTGCAGTTTCTATTTATTGTGTGTGTGTGTGTGTGGGGGGGGGGGGGGTCATTGGCTATTAATAGTTCTGTCGCTAACTGTGAGGAATTTTGTTTTGTTCTGAAACGCACATAAATATATATTCATGCGCCTGTTATGATAGCCCGTGGCGTTACCGGAAACGAGTCGTCTATATGATAAGGAATCAGAATGAGTCGTCTATATAATACGGAATCGAAACACATTATGTGATACGCACCGTTTCTGGTTTCAGACCAAAATCTATATCATTGTTAGATCAAAAACCATATCACGTGACCCCTCACTGGAATTCACTGTTCCAATGAGAGGTCCACTTGATATGGTTTTGTTGAAATAGGGCAATATCTTTTACTGGTCAATGTCAAATTGCGTAGTGAGAGGCGGTCGAATCGTTATATAAAGGGTTAACGAGTTTGGATGAAAACAGCTAGACACTATATAGAAATCCCTCCACAAGGGACGCTTATATTCACTAGTTTTCTGATGCAACACCTAATCACGCGACAACCAGTCAGCAGAAAATTCAAGGAAAGGTCTTTGACGTGGCAGTCGCCATTGTTGGACTCTTGTACTGCCATGCAGATTTCCGGTCAGTCTGCATTTAGTCCATGGAACTTTTACAACAAAATAGTATTCTGCCGGGTGCCTGTTAACCGGCAGAATGTCTCGGTGGAATGGACAATTTGCAACTCAGCGTCAGGTGATGTCTGGTGATGTTCCACCAGGTGCATGTGATTTGTTGATAGATTTAACAATAACATCCCAGAAAGTTCTGCAGAATGTTATTATACTTTCCATCAACAAATCCCACAATATTAGTGTGTGTTGACAAATTGGCCTACCAAGCTATGCCTAATATTGTCAACAGAACATCTGGCGTCCACTCCTGTGTGGGAACTAAAAGTACTATTATACTCTGATCGCCAGTTAATACAATTCCATGTAATTTAGCTTCTAATAAATCTGTTAATAAAATTCGAGTCCAATTTACCAAATAGAAATTGTCTGTGAATTCTATCACGACCCTATCATCTCACTAAAACACTTAAAATAGTTTAAAAGAGCTGTATCTCTCTCTCTCTCTCTCTCTCTCTCTCTCTCTCTCTCTCTCTCTCTCTCTCTTTCTCTCTCGAGCTTAATTAACCCCTAACTCATAAAATGGGAGAGTATACCCCCTTCGTTGTTTCTCCGGGATATGAGGAGGGATTTAAAAAAATTCAACTTTTCTCTTTAGGACAACGAGCACTAAAAGATCGGACAATTTCAAGTCCGTTGAATGAAATTTAGTTTATACACAGAACGACACACGCGTGTGAATGGGTTAATCGATATGGCACGAGTGCCATATCAATTAACCCATTCACATGCGTGTCGTTCTGTGTTTATTACACGCCTTCACGTGTATAAAAACAATGATTGGAAGGACACTCAGCGATTCATTTGACAACTATGAACAAAAACAACACATTTTATCGCCAACCAAATCTGCGAGGGAAACCTGTGTTACTATTTCGTCTCCGTGTTACTATTTTGTGCCTAAAGGCAAATAGAACACATTGGAACTTCAGGGGATGATTTTCACTTATCGCAAGAGATTCAAACTGTAATTGCGTTGCACGATTTGTAAAAAAAATCCAGTGAAATTTCGCTTCTATTTAAAAATAGTCTGTCAACGATTTCAATTCCTCACATATGTGCGGAACAGATTTTCATTTTCCGCATAGTTTAGTGTTGCTGTTGATGGGAATTACATAGAACAGGCGTGTAGTTTTTCATTTTTGCCTCAAAAACATAGGTTATGACCCCTCATTGGAACGAGCTTGACAAAAAATGAAAATAAGAATAATAATTAATTGGCGATTTTTGAGAATCGCGCTGGCCGGTTTTAACCGTTACGTTAGGTAAAGGGTAACTCATTTTAATGAAATTTTGACACGAATAGTCTTAACTTTGAAGTGACATAAGTATATCAATAATTTCGATAAACTGAAAAAGTTACGTACAGCAATCTCCATTTTTGTTGTTGTTGTACAGTATACTAAAATTTCATAGAAATCCTACATATTTCAATTTTTGACCCTATGATCCGATTGATGTCACCTGAGAGTTCAACCACAAAGGTTGGAAATTGTTTTCGACGGCGCCATATTTTTGATATAGTTTTTTTGCGGAGATTTGCGGAGATTGTATTCCAAGATTCATTTGCAAAATATCGAAAGGCCAAGGCTCAAAATGAGGTTGAAAATAAAAGGTATAGATCATGTATTATAGCCTAAATCATACTTTGCAAATCAGTGGCGGCGGGAGGCCCTTGGGTGCCCCTTGCCAATTATGATGGGGCCCTCGGACACAGGACGCACCGGGCGGACCATGGGCGGCCCGGTGTGAGAAAATTATGGATGAAAAACGCCAAATCCTTCACTCTAGAGAGGAGAATTCAGTTGTCTATTACCCCTTTACCAAACGAATCGGCCGCATCCGCCCGCGTAATATGCAAATTCAGTAGTTGAAAAAATATTATTTTTCAAAAATTTTTAACAAAACCATATCATGTGACCCCTCGTTGGAACGAGCTCGTCGAGCTCGTTCCAACGAGGGTTCACATGATATGATTTTGTTGAAATTTTTTGAAAAATTTAAAACATGATATTTAAAATAATAAATTTTGATATTGTCTGCGTTCGGTAAAGGGTTAAAGGAAGAATCCCACATTTCACTTGCAATATCGAGCTCTGTGCATGAATGTCTGGGTTTTCTGTGGAGATATAGATTACGCTTGATTTTTTTACTAGCTGTCATCGTGTATTACTTTCGGTTTACTGTAAACGGAGACTACGGAACGGCGTGTTAATGAAAAACTCAACTCCAGCTCGCGGAGAAATTTCATTTATGCACATTGAACCTGTAAATTATTAACTTCTCTGCGGGACCCAATTTTTTCAAGAGGGGCCCCCAAAAAACCCTACAAATTTCTTTTTCCTTTGAGCCCTTGGGGCCCTCCTGGAGCCCGGGGTCCCTGGCTATTGGCCACCCAGTTCCTATGGACCGTCCGCCACTGTTGCAAATGCGGCGGAAGGAAAACTGTAACCCGAAGCACCAAAAAAAAAAAGAAGTTCCACCCTAAAAATTTGATTACTGTGCAAAACCCAAAGCATGCGTTTAATCCGGTTATCGATGAAATTTGCTCTTTTAGCGCAGTTTGCCATTAATTTGCTTTTTTAGCGCAGTTTGTCATTAATTTGCTTTTTTAGCGCAGTTTGCCATTAATTTGCTTTTTTAGCGCAGTTTGCCATTAATTTGCTTTTTTAGCGCAGTTTGCCATTAATTTGCTTTTTTTAGCGCAGTTTATCATTAATTTGCTTTTTTAGCGCAGTTTGTCATTAATTTGCTTTTTTTGCGCAGTTTGTCATTAATTTGCTTTTTTAGCGCAGTTTGCTATTAATTTGCTTTTTTAGCGCAGTTTGCCATTAATTTGCTTTTTTAGCGCAGTTTGTCATTAATTTGCTTTTTTAGCGCAGTTTGTCATTAATTTGCTTTTTTAGCGCAGTTTGTCATTAATTTCGACGCACAACAAATAATCTCTTCACAATTATAATCAGTAATTATACGTTTCACAAGTACCAAACTTTTTTAAAAAGTTTTACACTGGAAAATTGATTTCCGTGAAAGACACAAAGCATGCGCTTGTGCACGCATGGCAGTATTGACTATTATACACCGAAAGCGGTGCAAATGATTCTATAAATTTTGGGTTTTTTTCAGTACAGTTTGCCATTTACCAACAAACAAACAAACAAATTATATTCAGTGTTTGTATTTTCATTTTAGACAATGGTCTCCCTAAGCTTTTAATTGTCTTTGTTCGACATCACGGGCCAACTTGAAGGTATCATATTGCGTGAAGTTGTATTTAAAATGGACGATGCGATTACTCGTGTTGCGTACCTGAAAAAGACAGGAACTTGTTGATTTTTGCTCCTTCGATGTCTGTTATAATGTCTCCTCCCGATGAATACCAATTGTGAATAAGACTGAATGTTTTGCAAGACGCGGGACACACAAGAGGAGGTGTACATGTCTGGAACGCTTTACAATCTTTGTCATTAGCGCACATGTTCGCACATCCAGGCTTACTGGTACCGTTTGTAGACTTCAATAGTCCTTTGGTGTGATCCTTATGGTCATCAAACTCATACGTCTTCATCATGAATTGTCGAAATGTGGGAGTTGTGGACACATTTCCCGGTAAACACAGAAATAACAACACCAAGCCACAGCAAGCGTTCCATAAACAGCTCATACTTGGAGGGTGGAACAATAACAGACTGTGCGACTTGAAGCTGCAAGATGAAATGTGTATCGCGAAGTCCCCTTTTAAAGCACAGCATTGGGATCGATTATTTTTTTGCTATTAGCACCTTAAATATACACGGTCATGCAAAGATAATATGATAATTAATGTCTCGCAGACATTAACCTTTTACTGTATATCTAATATCTTTAACTGGTAGAGTGCTAGAAGCCACTATCAGGGCTTTAATATGATGAGCAGGACCCCAGCCTGAAGGTGTCATATTCTGTGGATGTGCTTCACATTATCTTAGAAGCGAAATTACTTAGTCTATATAGGTTTGCCTTGTTACAATTTATGGGAGAGTGCCTCTTGGCACTCTCCCATAAATTGTAACAAGGCAAAGACACATGAACAAATTTTGATAACCAAAAATAACTTAGCACTCTACCAGTTAACCACACCAATTCTGTCTATGTTTCTGAATATAAAAAAGGGGTGGTTGCTTGGATGTCTCACTTCCCCGATCCTGGCGGAATTCGCTGCAGTTGGATTCACAAGTGGCCAGGGACGTCGAATCACGGGTGTGTGTGTGTGGGGGGGGGGGGGGGGGGGGCAGAGGGGCATCCATCCTCCCTGCCTTTGCACCACGGGGCGAGGGGACAGACAATGCCCTTCCTAGTCGAGCTCGTTCCAACGAGGGTTCACATGATATGATTTTGTTGAAATTTTTTGAAAAATTTAAAACATGATATTTAAAATAATAAATTTTGATATTGTCTGCGTTCGGTAAAGGGTTAAAGGAAGAATCCCACATTTCACTTGCAATATCGAGCTCTGTGCATGAATGTCTGGGTTTTCTGTGGAGATATAGATTACGCTTGATTTTTTTACTAGCTGTCATCGTGTATTACTTTCGGTTTACTGTAAGCGGAGACTACGGAACGGCGTGTTAATGAAAAACTCAACTCCAGCTCGCGGAGAAATTTCATTTATGCACATTGAACCTGTAAATTATTAACTTCTCTGCGGGGCCCAATTTTTTCAAGAGGGGCCCCCAAAAAACCCTACAAATTTCTTTTTCCTTTGAGCCCTTGGGGCCCTCCTGGAGCCCGGGGTCCCTGGCTATTGGCCACCCAGTTCCTATGGACCGTCCGCCACTGTTGCAAATGCGGCGGAAGGAAAACTGTAACCCGAAGCACCAAAAAAAAAAAGAAGTTCCACCCTAAAAATTTGATTACTGTGCAAAACCCAAAGCATGCGTTTAATCCGGTTATCGATGAAATTTGCTCTTTTAGCGCAGTTTGCCATTAATTTGCTTTTTTAGCGCAGTTTGTCATTAATTTGCTTTTTTAGCGCAGTTTGCCATTAATTTGCTTTTTTAGCGCAGTTTGCCATTAATTTGCTTTTTTAGCGCAGTTTGCCATTAATTTGCTTTTTTTAGCGCAGTTTATCATTAATTTGCTTTTTTAGCGCAGTTTGTCATTAATTTGCTTTTTTTGCGCAGTTTGTCATTAATTTGCTTTTTTAGCGCAGTTTGCTATTAATTTGCTTTTTTAGCGCAGTTTGCCATTAATTTGCTTTTTTAGCGCAGTTTGTCATTAATTTGCTTTTTTAGCGCAGTTTGTCATTAATTTGCTTTTTTAGCGCAGTTTGTCATTAATTTCGACGCACAACAAATAATCTCTTCACAATTATAATCAGTAATTATACGTTTCACAAGTACCAAACTTTTTTAAAAAGTTTTACACTGGAAAATTGATTTCCGTGAAAGACACAAAGCATGCGCTTGTGCACGCATGGCAGTATTGACTATTATACACCGAAAGCGGTGCAAATGATTCTATAAATTTTGGGTTTTTTTCAGTACAGTTTGCCATTTACCAACAAACAAACAAACAAATTATATTCAGTGTTTGTATTTTCATTTTAGACAATGGTCTCCCTAAGCTTTTAATTGTCTTTGTTCGACATCACGGGCCAACTTGAAGGTATCATATTGCGTGAAGTTGTATTTAAAATGGACGATGCGATTACTCGTGTTGCGTACCTGAAAAAGACAGGAACTTGTTGATTTTTGCTCCTTCGATGTCTGTTATAATGTCTCCTCCCGATGAATACCAATTGTGAATAAGACTGAATGTTTTGCAAGACGCGGGACACACAAGAGGAGGTGTACATGTCTGGAACGCTTTACAATCTTTGTCATTAGCGCACATGTTCGCACATCCAGGCTTACTGGTACCGTTTGTAGACTTCAATAGTCCTTTGGTGTGATCCTTATGGTCATCAAACTCATACGTCTTCATCATGAATTGTCGAAATGTGGGAGTTGTGGACACATTTCCCGGTAAACACAGAAATAACAACACCAAGCCACAGCAAGCGTTCCATAAACAGCTCATACTTGGAGGGTGGAACAATAACAGACTGTGCGACTTGAAGCTGCAAGATGAAATGTGTATCGCGAAGTCCCCTTTTAAAGCACAGCATTGGGATCGATTATTTTTTTGCTATTAGCACCTTAAATATACACGGTCATGCAAAGATAATATGATAATTAATGTCTCGCAGACATTAACCTTTTACTGTATATCTAATATCTTTAACTGGTAGAGTGCTAGAAGCCACTATCAGGGCTTTAATATGATGAGCAGGACCCCAGCCTGAAGGTGTCATATTCTGTGGATGTGCTTCACATTATCTTAGAAGCGAAATTACTTAGTCTATATAGGTTTGCCTTGTTACAATTTATGGGAGAGTGCCTCTTGGCACTCTCCCATAAATTGTAACAAGGCAAAGACACATGAACAAATTTTGATAACCAAAAATAACTTAGCACTCTACCAGTTAACCACACCAATTCTGTCTATGTTTCTGAATATAAAAAAGGGGTGGTTGCTTGGATGTCTCACTTCCCCGATCCTGGCGGAATTCGCTGCAGTTGGATTCACAAGTGGCCAGGGACGTCGAATCACGGGTGTGTGTGTGTGTGGGGGGGGGGGGGGGGGCAGAGGGGCATCCATCCTCCCTGCCTTTGCACCACGGGGCGAGGGGACAGACAATGCCCTTCCTAGGTTCGTCACTGAATTTTTTTCAATAATTCATTCTCGAAGTAAGGCTAAAATACACCCCAAATCCGTTCTGCGACCTTTCAAACTTCAATGGGGAAGCTGGGAGAGTTTGGGAAGGGGTACCACCCCACCGATGGAAGGGGGACACATCCTCTCAAATATTCCCATCTCAGGCTTTCGTCTTTCGGGACATGCATGCTTCGGCATGTTATGGCGGGGCTGACAGGGTGAACAAATGCCCCTTTTCCCAGGGTTTGACCTCTCCCTCTGCCCTGAAGTGCTTCTACCGCCTCTGCAAGTGGCAGTTGGGAAGTTCTCACTCCTCACTCAAGGTATGTGTGTGTGTGAGAGAGGGGGAGGCCGGGTTGTGAATGGTTTTCTTAAAAGTTGGATGTAAGGCTCCGGGGGTGGGCGGTACAGTTGGAAATTCGTAGATGGCACAGATTTTGTTTTGGTGGGATCTTATTTTTTCAGTTCTATTCAAGCATTAAATTTACGCGTAATAGACAAGGGAATGGTGAAAAACAACGGTATTAACCCTTTATCTAACATGAAAAGCAGACGACACTTGCAAATAAAATTCTTGAATAACTAATTTTTTCATTTTTTGTCTCAAAAACGTAGGTTATGACCCTCATTGGAACGAGCTCGATGAGCTCGTTCCAAAGAGGGGTCATAACCTATGTTTTTGAGGCTAAAAATGAAAAAAATAATGAAAATTAATTGGCGATTTTTGTGAATAGCGCTGGTGAGGTTTCGTCGTTACGTTGGGTAAAGGGTTAAATAAAACAGAGGAAACGGTAATTTGAAGGATGCCATACCCATTACTATACCGTTCCGAATCGGTGTGACGCAGGTGCGACCGAAGAACTAAGGCAGTCAGTCGTCGCATTTTGCTGAAACTGCCGCAATCCTTCGGCCGCACCAGCGATAGATACCCTGCTACGCCTCTGTCCATACGGAGTATCCCACTTGAAACGATACAATCATATTTACCCACAATCAAATTAGTTGTTAGATACATCACTTCGTTTTGGTTCTTTCTGAACAGTGACGAATGCAGTATATACTTCTGAATCGTGTTTCAGAGATGTTCGAAAGTTATTAAATTATTTTTTGTCTGTTTAGTGGCAAATGGTCGGGACAGCGTTACTTCACAGGGGTCGTCAATATAATGCCCCCTCCCCCAAGAACCCGTGCCATTTCTTGCATATGTGACTGGGGACGGGGACGGGGGCGATATTCAAATCTCCATCTCTTTGACATTTGAACTATTGTTATAACATTACATCTATTTATTTATTGGTGTTTAAGGTCACATACTTATGCACAATGGCTAATCATGACCGTGACAGTTTTACGGGTGGAGGAAACCGGAGTACCCGGAGAGAACCACCGAGCAACGACGAGCAGCTGTCAGCTCCTCAACATCGTAACTCCGCACCGCAGAACAGGCAAGGTTAGATTGTTTGAAGACATGCGTACCATCGACGTGCAGTACGCCTTAGTACACGGCGTCATCGTGCCCCCATATGGACAATCGGGGTTAAGTGCCTTCCCCAAGGCCACAACGCGGGAGTCCGAATCGATCGCTCAGACGGTCACCAATCCGACGACTAACCGGGCTCGACGTTGCTTAACTTTCGGTGATCTGACGAGAACCGATTACCGC
Organism: Pictodentalium vernedei; assembly: GCA_031216915.1. Classification (NCBI taxonomy): domain Eukaryota; kingdom Metazoa; phylum Mollusca; class Scaphopoda; order Dentaliida; family Dentaliidae; genus Pictodentalium; species Pictodentalium vernedei. The sequence continues at coordinate 18,991,144 of CM062291.1, read as the reverse complement.
AACGCCACCGCCCCCCCCCCCCAACATCACATAATGATAATAAAAGATCACCTTTTTGAACTTATGCTTTTTTTAATTAATTATTTTATTCTATTTTCGGTTGGGGTGTCTTTTTATCAAAATTTAAATATGTAAATTAAGGGAGATCCGAATCGTTAATTATACAGTCAAGTACTCTAAAGAAGCGGGTTTTGCTAAGCTGTAAATTTAACCTATCGATAGAAACATGTTCTGCTCTTTTGGGGTCTTCATTCGTCAATTATAAACTATTTGTTTGTCAGATGTTGGATCACCTGTCTTTCGAACTTTTGGGTTTTTTGTGACAACTTGAATGATAACATTATTAAAATTCTGACGGTAAACGTTTCTGTATTGAATTAACAGGGCCCTGCGAATCACACATTTTCGAATCGAATCACGTTTATTATTCGAAAACGAATCGAACCTAAAATCGATTCAGTGGCGCCTTGAAGATGACCAATGTGTGTTGGAGTATTATAAATCTGATTTGTTCCGACTGTGATGTCTCACGTCCCGACTGATAAGATAATCCAACTACATCATCAAGGCATGCCTTCTACCGATGTCTCACGTCCCGACTGATAAGATAATCCAACTACATCATCAGGGCATGCCTTCTACCGATGTCTCACGTCCCGACTGATAAGATAATCCAACTACATCATCAAGGCATGCCTTCTACCGATGTCTCACGTCCCGACTGATAAGATAATCCAACTACATCATCAAGGCATGCCTTCTACTGATGTCTCACGTCCCGACTGATAAGATAATCCAACTACATCATCAAGGCATGCCTTCTACCGATGTCTCACGTCCCGACTGATAAGATAATCCAACTACATCATCAAGGCATGCCTTCTACCGATGTCTCACGTCCCGACTGATAAGATAATCCAACTACATCATCAAGGCATGCCTTCTACCGATGTCTCACGTCCCGACTGATAAGATAATCCAACTACATCATCAAGGCATGCCTTCTACCGATGTCTCACGTCCCGACTGATAAGATAATCCAACTACATCATCAAGGCATGCCTTCTACTGATGTCTCACGTCCCGACTGATAAGATAATCCAACTACATCATCAAGGCATGCCTTCGTAGAAGGCATGCCTTGATGATGTAGTTGGAATATTACCCTGTAAGGATTATAGTTCATCGTCGACATTGCTTCGAAACCTTAAATTTGCATTTAACAATGGTAGGGACTTATGATATTGAAATTAGTATTGCTGGTGGCATGAGTAGAGATGTTATTTATGTTTACCTACCGGAAGTTACACTCAGTATTTTTATTTGAACATTATTTATGTATGATTTTCATCTGAACTAGACGATTTTCGATCTATACGTAGTTGTGAGACGATGAAGATGACTGATACCAAGCCATATTGTTATGAAGATGACTGATACCAAGCCATATTGTTGTGAGGCGATGAAGATGACTGATACCAAGCCATATTGTTGTGAGACGATGAAGATGACTGATACCAAGCCATATTGTTGTGAGACGATGTAGATGACTGATACCAAGCCATATTCTTGTGAGATGATGTAGATGACTGATACCAAGCCATATTGTTATGAAGATGACTGATACCAAGCCATATTGTTGTGAGACGATGAAGATGACTGATACCAAGCCATATTGTTGTGAGACGACGAAGATGACTGATACCAAGCCATATTGTTGTGAGACGATGAAGATGACTGATATCAAGCCATATTGTTATGAAGATGACTGATACCAAGCCATATTGTTGTGAGACGATGAAGATGACTGATACGAAGCCATATTGTTGTGAGACGATGAAGATGACTGATACCAAGCTATATTGTTGTGAGACGATGAAGATGACTGATACCAAGCCATATTGTTATGAAGATGACTGATACCAAGCCATATTGTTGTGAGACGATGAAGATGACTGATACCAAGCCATATTGTTATGAAGATGACTGATACCAAGCCATATTGTTATGAAGATGACTGATACCAAGCCATATTGTTATGAAGATGACTGATACCAAGCCATATTGTTGTGAGACGATGAAGATGACTGATACGAAGCCATATTGTTGTGAGACGATGAAGATGACTGATACCAAGCTATATTGTTGTGAGACGATGAAGATGACTGATACCAAGCTATATTGTTGTGAGACGATGAAGATGACTGATACCAAGCCATATTGTTGTGAGACGATGAAGATGACTGATACCAAGCCATATTGTTGTGAGACGATGAAGATGACTGATACCAAGCTATATTGTTGTGAGACGATGAAGATGACTGATACCAAGCCATATTGTTGTGAGACGATGAAGATGACTGATACCAAGCCATATTGTTATGAAGATGACTGATACCAAGCCATATTGTTGTGAGACGATGAAGATGACTGATACCAAGCCATATTGTTGTGAGACGATGAAGATGACTGATACCAAGCTATATTGTTGTGAGACGATGAAGATGACTGATACCAAGCCATATTGTTATGAAGATGACTGATACCAAGCCATATTGTTGTGAGACGATGAAGATGACTGATACCAAGCCATATTGTTGTGAGACGATGAAGATGACTGATACCAAGCCATATTGTTGTGAGACGATGAAGATGACTGGTACCAAGCCATATTGTTGTGAGACGATGAAGATGACTGATACCAAGCCATATTGTTGTGAGACGATGAAGATGACTGATACCAAGCCATATTGTTGTGAGACGATGAAGATGACTGATACCAAGCCATATTGTTGTGAGACGATGAAGATGACTGATACCAAGCCATATTGTTGTGAGACGATGAAGATGACTGATACCAAGCTATATTGTTGTGAGACGATGAAGATGACTGATACCAAGCCATATTGTTGTGAGACGATGAAGATGACTGAGACCAAGCCATATTGTTGTGAGACGATGAAGATGACTGATACCAAGCTATATTGTTGTGAGACGATGAAGATGACTGATACCAAGCCATATTGTTATGAAGATGACTGATACCAAGCCATATTGTTGTGAGACGATGAAGATGACTGATACCAAGCCATATTGTTGTGAGACGATGAAGATGACTGATACCAAGCCATATTGTTGTGAGACGATGAAGATGACTGATACCAAGCCATATTGTTGTGAGACGATGAAGATGACTGATACCAAGCCATATTGTTATGAAGATGACTGATACCAAGCCATATTGTTGTGAGACGATGAAGATGACTGATACCAAACCAAGCCATATTGTTGTGAGACGATGAAGATGACTGATACCAAGCTATATTGTTGTGAGACGATGAAGATGACTGATACCAAGCCACATTGTTGTGAGACGATGAAGATGACTGATACCAAGCTATATTGTTGTGAGACGATGAAGATGATTGATACCAAGCCATATTGTTGTGAGACGATGAAGGTGACTGATACCAAGCCATATTGTTGTGAGACGATGAAGATGACTGATACCAAGCTATATTATTGTGAGACGATGAAGATGACTGATACCAAGCCATATTGTTATGAAGATGACTGATACCAAGCCATATTGTTGTGAGATGATGAAGATGACTGATACCAAGCCATATTGTTGTGAGACGATGAAGATGACTGATACCAAGCCATATTGTTGTGAGACGATGAAGATGACTGATACCAAGCCATATTGTTATGAAGATGACTGATACCAAGCCATATTGTTGTGAGACGATGAAGATGACTGATACCAAGCCATATTGTTGTGAGACGATGAAGATGACTGATACCAAGCCATATTGTTGTGAGACGATGAAGATGACTGATACCAAGCCATATTGTTATGAAGATGACTGATACCAAGCCATATTGTTGTGAGACGATGAAGATGACTGATACCAAGCCATATTGTTGTGAGACGATGAAGATGACCGATACCAAGCCATATTGTTATGAGACGATGAAGATGACTGATACCAAGCCATATTGTTGTGAGACGATGAAAATGACTGATACCAAGCCATATTGTTGTGAGACGATGAAGATGACTGATACCAAGGTGAGACGATGAAAATGACTGATACCAAGCCATATTGTTGTGAGACGATGAAGATGACTGATACCAAGCTATATTGTTGTGAGACGATGAAAATGACTGATACCAAGCCATATTGTTGTGAGACGATGAAGATGACTGATACCAAGGTGAGACGATGAAGATGACTGATACCAAGCCATATTGTTGTGAGACGATGAAGATGACTGATACCAAGCTATATTGTTGTGAGACGATGAAGATGACTGATACCAAGCCATATTGTTGTGAGACGATGAAGATGACTGATACCAAGCTATATTGTTGTGAGACGATGAAGATGACTGATACCAAGCCATATTGTTGTGAGACGATGAAGATGACTGATACAAAGCCATATTGTTGTGAGACGATGAAGATGACTGATACCAAGCCATATTGTTGTGAGACGATGAAGATGACTGATACCAAGCCATATTGTTGTGAGACGATGAAAATGACTGATACCAAGCCATATTGTTGTGAGACGATGAAGATGACTGATACCAAGCTATATTGTTGTGAGACGATGAAGATGACTGATACCAAGCCGTATTGTTGTGAGACGATGAAGATGACTGATACCAAGCCATATTGTTGTGAGACGATGAAGATGACTGATACCAAGCCATATTGTTGTGAGACGATGAGGATGACTGATACCAAGCTATATTGTTGTGAGACGATGAAGATGACTGATACCAAGCCATATTGTTGTGAGACGATGAAGATGACTGATACCAAGCTATATTGTTGTGAGACGATGAAGATGACTGATACCAAGCTATATTGTTATGAAAAAGATTCGAGAAGAAACGAATCGGACAGGCGATTTCGAATCGAACCGAATATCTACTTAACATTCGAAATCGAAACGTATCTTCGCAGGGCTCTATTCATTAAGGACAAATTATAGACCAATGGACGTGTTTGATATTCATTAAGGACAAATTATAGACCAATGGACGTGTTTGATAAGTATTCAAATATTACTCTTCGGTGAACATTTCGTCTTTGTCCTTGAACCTTTCGTCAGAGGGATTTGTCTAACTAATAAAGGATTTTTAATGGGTCACGATTTCATGTCAAATCGTAACGAATCTAAGATTCTTTTTATCACAAAATTTATGATTTCTCATTTTACGTAACGTTATGACTAAATCTGGCCGGCACTGTTCACAAAAATTATTATTTGTTTCCAATTTTTACCTTAAAACATAGCTCAAGTTCGTTCCAATGAGAAGTAAAAAGCTATGTTTTCGAGACAAAAATGAAAATATTAAGTTATTTAGGCAATGTCTTCTGCAAATATCGTCTTCTTTATTGAACCAGGAAAATAGTTAATGAAATTTAAGAGAAGATTAATTCAATTCTACTTCCAAAACCAACTCACTCAGAACATTACGACGTCGACGTTAACGTCTGACGTCATTTCCCACTTAGACTTGTAAAGATATTTTTGTTATTAAATTCGACATTCACCTATTTATTTATTTACTGGGGTTTAACGATACTTTTAAGAGCCAGGGTCACCTCGTGTCAGACAGTTTTACGGATGGAGGGAGCCGGAGAGAACTACCGAGTAAAGATAAGCAATTGTCAGACTCCCCAACGTACTAAATCCACACAAGCAGGGTTAGCATTGGTTGAAGACAAGTGCACCGTCGACATACAGTACGCCTTAGGACCCGTCACCATGCCCCAACGCGGGCAATCGGTATCAAGTGCCTTGTCCGAGGACACAACTCAGTGATCCCTGGTGGGGATCGAACTGTGGACCTTTTGGTTTGAAGTTCAATGCTGTAACCATTGAGCCACCGCTTTCCCAATGAGCATTTAATGGTGATTTTTTTGTCTTAGTTTCGATATATCTTATCCAGGCCTGGCATTCTTAAAAATGCAGTAGGGCTAAAAATCGCTCTCCTCACATGGCCTAGGAGAGCGATTAGCTATCTTCAAGATTACAAAAACTGAAAGAGGCGAAATGAAGTTGTATTATTAATGAATTTTGTCTAGTGGGCTTTGTACATTTTATTTGGTGCTGCTAACCAGGTAGTCTCTGTGAGACGGCTACACTCCCCCTCCCACACCTCCGGGCCTTGAAGGCCCGGAGGTGTGGGAGAGGCGGTGTGGTCATTTTTCAGAGACCACTAACAAAGCAGAGATCTGAGAACCTGTGGGTTTTAGGAACAGGCTGTTGTGGTAATCATTATTTTCTAAGGTTAGGAGGGCTATTTTTCGCCCTCCCCATTTTTTTTAAGACGAACAGTAGGCGAGCGAATAAATCGCTCTCCTAAAAATGCCAGGCCTGTAAACTTCAATTTAAACTCGAGAGTTTAAACATACCACATACAACTCCCAAATCACAGTGACAAACATACTTCTAAAAATTGTATTCCCAAAGCATAATTAATATGACTTATTCGCCTTCCTCAATTTTTTTAAGGCGAGCAGTAGGGGAGCGAATAAATCGCTCTCCTGAAAATGCCAGGCCTGATTTATTTTATCCATGAAATATATCAATTCGCTGAAAAGTATAATAATGTCTAGATTCGATGGAGAACGAGACCTGTAGAACCCTGCGGATATTCGGCATTCGAAATGATATCCGATTCGACAGCAGATTTCGATTCGAATTCGATTCGACAATCTATGCCGAAAATCTATCGAATATCACCGATTATCCTTGCAATCTGAACTCTGTTGGAACGCACCGGATATCGGCGAGAGGAACATGGAGGAAAGAGTGTTTTAAAAATAGGCACACATCTGGTTAGAACGGATTCCATCTTACCCAACTCCACATTCAGTGTCGGCGACGAGTTTATTCGTCGCTCGTACTTCCCGATATATCCGTCGCCAGCACATGGAATAGGGAGTACGGGCCAATATGTTTATATTCCGAACTAGAACACGATGTTTTTTCCCGGTGGCGCTACCGGTAACCAATCTAATAAAGTTCATTCGATATTCAATTCACGAATAGTAAGCGGTATTCGATTCGGTATCCGATTCGATAGGATTCGAATATTCCCAGAGCTCTAGACACTGGTGTTTCGAACACAGTAACACCGGTGCCAAGTACTTACACGGAATAACCCTCCCCCTCTCCCCCAATCTTCTTTGCTGTCTCGGTCCGAAAAAGAATTTAGCCGCTCACACATTTTACCTTTTATTGCAAGTCGCACAAAACTGATCGTCCTCTATGATAATCCTGAGTACTTGCAACATTTCTCGTGTTATGTTGATTTGGGGAGCAGGAAAAATGATATGATGTAGCTTTAGTAATGTAGTTTGTTAAATGAACCACCAGAAATAGTCCACTAAAGTAATTCGCAAAATTCAACATGGAGCAACTTGCGCCCATCTGTCTGTCTGTCTCGTTTTCGGGCAGGGGTGTAAACGTATAAACGCCAACATTCTGGTTAATATGTGCTTCAATTCGTTACGTGATGGGTCAAAGACTGATAAATCTTCAATCGCACAAGAAACAGGAAGTTTATATTGTTACATGCAAGTCGGTAATTATGAGTTTCGATCGGTTCATTATTTTCAAAATGTGAACACTATAAGATGTAATATCGTTAATGTGGTTGCAATATAAACCTCGTTCATAATATAAAAAATAATAAAGGAATCTAATATAAGTAAATGGAGTGGCTTAAAGGGTACATTTGAATGGTTTTTCCCTTTCTTTCAGAATACATTGTTCAGAGTTCCATTATCGTGTTCACTAAGTCATCGATCGGAGTTTCCTCAGTTTCTGAACAAATCCGTCACGAAAAACGTTCCACCACGCACACTGCGTTCACATGAATGTCATTGCTTTTAATTCTCCATTGTCCAAAGGAATGCAACAGGCTTTCTGGAGGTTGATAATTGGAGTAAATGAGGGTTCATCTTCTCAAGTTCTGGCAGGATATTGACGTGGATATAAATACTTGATTAACCCCTTTGATACACAGTTTATATGGAGTCATTTAACCATTATAAAAGCCAAGACTAACAATTTTTGTTCGCTCAAGATGATAACTGTTGAGTGTTTTTTTTTTTTCACGAATCATTATTGGGTCGGTGGGGATGGGATATGGGACACTAGTTTTTATAACTCATTTTTATTCACAAATACCGAAACAAAGGGAAGCAATATAATCCGCGATAACATATCAACCTCCACTACTGCACACTAAAAACTAAAGTGTTAAAACTGACACTTTCAGGGTGTTAAACCCATTCCAGCTCTTAGGGTTTGATTTTAACACTCACAGTGCAATGTTTTGCGCACTTAGACATTACAATCGTCAGACATCTGAAGCTTGAATGGATGGCACTTCCCACACACTAAAGACTGAAGTGTTAAAACTGACACTTTCAAGGTGTTAAACCCATTCTAACTCCGATGGTTTGATTTTAACACTCAAAGTGCAATGCTTTGAGCACTTAGACATTACAATCGTCAGACATCTGAAACTTGAATGGATGGCACTTCCCATGTGTCTAGCATTGGTGGTTCTTCCAGAATCGTCCATAATTTGATTTGCGCTTGGTTGGTACATAATTAAAAGGACACAACGCAGATGACGCGGATCAGGCTCGAGAGTTCGAGCCTGATCCGCGTCATCTGCGTTGTTTCCTTTTAAGTGTCGCGACATTACACTTGTCAAGTGGTATTATTGTAACACCTGTCAAGTTCTGGGATATCTACACTTGAACAAAGTGCTAGTTCAGCACTTAGTAAGTGTTAAATACAGCACTTCAAGTGTAGTGTTTAACACTTTAGTTTTTAGCGTGCATGTGTCTAGCATTGGTGGTTCTTCCAGAATCGTCCATAATTTAATTTGCGCTTGGTGGGTACATAATTAAAAGGACACAACGCAGATGAGGCGAATCAGGCTCCAGAGTTCGAGCCTGATCCGCGTCATCTGCGTTGTTTCATTTTAAGTGTCGCGACATTACACTTGTCAAGTGGTATTATTGTAACACCTGTCAAGTTCTGGGATATCTACACTTGAACAAAGTGCTAGTTCAGCACTTAGTAAGTGTTAAATACAGCACTTCAAGTGTAGTGTTTAACACTTTAGTTTTTAGCGTGCATGTGTCTAGCATTGGTGGTTCTTCCAGAATCGTCCATAATTTAATTTGCGCTTGGTGGGTACATAATTAAAAGGACACAACGCAGATGAGGCGAATCAGGCTCCAGAGTTCGAGCCTGATCCGCGTCATCTGCGTTGTTTCATTTTAAGTGTCGCGACATTACACTTGTCAAGTGGTATTATTGTAACACCTGTCAAGTTCTGGGATATCTACACTTGAACAAAGTGCTAGTTCAGCACTTAGTAAGTGTTAAATACAGCACTTCAAGTATAGTTTTTAACACTTTAGTTTTTAGCGTGTGGAGGTAGTGAAAGTCCATATCGTCTCCTGAGTGCTAGAATGTTCTATTCCCATAGGACATAGAACATTCTAGCACTCAGGCGAAGATGTGTTACCTGCATAATACCGAACCCATGGATACAGCTATGGCCCCGGCAAAAAAAAAACCGCCGGATGCAACACTGATCTTCAAGTTTCACAAATGTTCTATGGGAAGTACCCCAGACGGTACCGACGAGTGTGAGACTCCTCACTCTCGTGCTCGTCCCAAACTCACCGCTACTCACGCCGGGTGACGTTTCCCATCATGACTCATGATTAACTCTTAGAAGCCGGGGAATTTACTTATTTACTGGAGTACCCGGAGAGAACCACCGAGCAACGGCGAGCAATTGTCAGCTCCCCAACATACTAACTCCACACAAGCAGGATTAGCATTGGTTGAAGACAGGTGCATCATCGACGTGCAGTACGCCTTAGTGCACAGCGCCACCGTGCCCCCACGTGGTCAATGGGGTGAAGTGTCTTGCCCAAGGACACAAAGCGGCTGCAGCAGGTGGGATTCGAACCGAGGACCTTCGGCTTGCAGCCTACACCTCTACCTACTGAGCCACCCTCCCCCAGCCGGGGAATCAGATGGAATTTATTGAACATGACATACCGCGAAAAACTTACAGTAAAGCAGGTGCTTCTAGTCAAGTGTCGTCTGCCTATTCAGAAGACGACACCTGACTAGAAGCACCTGCTCAGGGCTTATTCTCCCCCGGCCCAAAGATGGCTGAACCGTCACAGCCAGATTACTCGCCGTATTACATCACAGGCAAGAAAACTCGACTCCCAGCTTCTAAGAGTTAAAAAGTGGTGCCCCCTACACAGAATGCTAGATCAGCCACTGCGCAGTATATATATCCTTATTTTTTGTGTCACCATCATGTTATTTTTTCCTTTATGATCACCTAACCAGTTTGAGGATTTGGGGCATCTTGTTTTGGGGTTTATGGGGGCTCCACATTTCAATCATACGTCCTTGATGCAAGGCATCATCCGACGCGCGTAGCGGGCAGTTGGAGCGACACGAGAATGAATGTCCTACTCTTATCGGTGGAACCTGGGAAAATATGTTTTGAAAAATGGAAGGTCAGTTGGTCCTCCAAATGGCTTCTTTGCACATGTCCATAATGTTTTCCAGCCAAAATATTCTAGCAATTTTATATAGATTCATTTCAATTTGACATACGTCTCATATGAAACTCACACAGGGGTAATGGCTGTATGTACTGGGTGCGGGTATTTTTCGTGAACCAATAATTACTATACCCTGGCACCCATGCTTATGAAAAAAACTGAGTTGCATAAATGGGGAAAAACTCCGGGTCGACCATTCTAGCACGTGACTTCGACTGTCAATAACGATCGGCAGTTATATGATGACGACATTCGGCCAAACAATGATGACAGTTTGCGGCCACCACGTATGTAATAAATAGTAGATTTTGGCGATTATCGGAGCTATAATAATCGATTTGGCCAACCCGAAAGAATTTTAATATGTAGCGACAAGTCTATTTCATTCAGTGAGAACGATCTCAGCGAGACCACGCACCGCAGTGAGACCACGCACCGCAGCGAGACCACGCACAGTGGCAAGAGAACATCAGAGAGACTGACTGGAATTCGCGTTGTTGCACGTGCAATTTCTGTGTAATTTCTGTCTACTTCTCCCCCATCTCTCGCGTTCCTCCTTCTTCTTGATCTATCTTTTTGTGGCTATGCCTTTTCCCGCAAGTGTACAATTATGTAAAAAAATATATTTGAAATACCAATATTGCAAATATGTATACATTGCTGTATTTTCGTATACAATATGGATGGCACTTCCCATGTGTCTAGCATTGGTGGTTCTTCCAGAATCGTCCATAATTTGATTTGCGCTTGGTTGGTACATAATTAAAAGGACACAACGCAGATGACGCGAATCAGGCTCGAGAGTTCGAGCCTGATCCGCGTCATCTGCGTTGTTTCCTTTTAAGTGTCGCGACATTACACTTGTCAAGTGGTATTATTGTAACACCTGTCAAGTTCTGGGATATCTACACTTGAACAAAGTGCTAGTTCAGCACTTAGTAAGTGTTAAATACAGCACTTCAAGTGAAGTTTTTAACACTTTAGTTTTTAGCGTGCATGTGTCTAGCATTGGTGGTTCTTCCAGAATCGTCCATAATTTAATTTGCGCTTGGTGGGTACATAATTAAAAGGACACAACGCAGATGGCGCGGATCAGGCTCGAGAGTTCGAGCCTGATCCGCGTCATCTGCGTTGTTTCATTTTAAGTGTCGCGACATTACACTTGTCAAGTGGTATTATTGTAACACCTGTCAAGTTCTGGGATATCTACACTTGAACAAAGTGCTAGTTCAGCACTTAGTAAGTGTTAAATACAGCACTTCAAGTGTAGTTTTTAACACTTTAGTTTTTAGCGTGCATGTGTCTAGCATTGGTGGTTCTTCCAGAATCGTCCATAATTTAATTTGCGCTTGGTGGGTACATAATTAAAAGGACCCAACGCAGATGAGGCGAATCAGGCTCCAGAGTTCGAGCCTGATCCGCGTCATCTGCGTTGTTTCATTTTAAGTGTCGCGACATTACACTTGTCAAGTGGTATTATTGTAACACCTGTCAAGTTCTGGGATATCTACGCTTGAACAAAGTGCTAGTTCAGCACTTAGTAAGTGTTAAATACAGCACTTCAAGTGTAGTTTTTAACACTTTAGTTTTTAGCGCGCATGTGTCTAGCATTGGTGGTTCTTCCAGAATCGTCCATAATTTAATTTGCGCTTGGTGGGTACATAATTAAAAGGACACAACGCAGATGAGGCGAATCAGGCTCCAGAGTTCGAGCCTGATCCGCGTCATCTGCGTTGTTTCATTTTAAGTGTCGCGACATTACACTTGTCAAGTGGTATTATTGTAACACCTGTCAAGTTCTGGGATATCTACACTTGAACAAAGTGCTAGTTCAGCACTTAGTAAGTGTTAAATAGAGCACTTCAAGTGTAGTTTTTAACACTTTAGTTTTTAGCGTGTGGAGGTAGTGAAAGTCCATATCGTCACCTGAGTGCTAGAATGTTCTATTCCGATAGGACATAGAACATTCTAGCACTCAGGCGAAGATGTGTTACCTGCATAATACCGAACCCATGGATACAGCTATGGCCCCGGCAAAAAAAAAAAAACCGCCGGATGCAACACTGATCTTCAAGTTTCACAAATGTTCTATGGGAAGTACCCCAGACGGTACCGACGAGTGCGGGACTCCTCACTCTCGTGCTCGTCCCAAACTCACCGCTACTCACGCCGGGTGACGTTTCCCATCATGACTCATGATTAACTCTTAGAAGCCGGGGAATTTGCTTATTTACTGGAGTACCCGGAGAGAACCACCGAGCAACGGCGAGCAACTGTCAGCTCTCCAACATACTAACTCCACACAAGCAGGATTAGCATTGGTTGAAGACAGGTGCACCATCTACGTGCAGTACGCCTTAGTGCACAGCGCCACCGTGCCCCCACGTGGTCAATGGGGTGAAGTGTCTTGCCCAAGGACACAAAGCGGCTGCAGCAGGTGGGATTCGAACCGAGGACCTTCGGCTTGCAGCCTGCACCTCTGCCTACTGAGCCACCGCGCCCCCAGCCGGGGAATCAGATGGAATTTATTGAACATGACATACCGCGAAAAACTTACAGTAAAGCAGGTGCTTCTAGTCAAGTGTCGTCTGCCTATTCAGGCAGACGACACTTGACTAGAAACACCTGCTCAGGGCTTATTCTCCCCCGGCCCAAAGATGGCTGAACCGTCACAGCCAGATTATTCGCCGTATTACATCACAGGCAAGAAAACTCGACTCCCAGCTTCTAAGAGTTAAAAAGTGGTGCCCCCTACACAGAATGCTTGATCCGCCACTGCGCAGTATATATATCCTTATTTTTTGTGTCACCATCATGTTATTTTTTCCTTTATGATCACCTAACCAGTTTGAGGATTTGGGGCATCTTGTTTTGGGGTTTATGGGGGCTCCACATTTCAATCATACGTCCTTGATGCAAGGCATCATCCGACGCGCGTAGCGGGCAGTTGGAGCGACACGAGAATGAATGTCCTACTCTTATCGGTGGAACCTGGGAAAATATGTTTTGAAAAATGGAAGGTCAGTTGGTCCTCCACATGGCTTCTTTGCACATGTCCATAATGTTTTCCAGCCAAAATATTCTAGCAATTTTATATAGATTCATTTCAATTTGACATACGTCTCATATGAAACTCACACAGGGGTAATGGCTGTATGTGTTGGGTGCGGGTATTTTTCGTGAACCAATAATTATTATACCCTGGCACCCATGCTTATGAAAAAAACTGAGTTGCATAAATAGGGAAAAACTCCGGGTCGACCATTCTAGCACGTGACTTTGACTGTCAATAACGATCGGCAGTTATATGATGACGACATTCGGCCAAACAATGATGACAGTTTGCGGCCACCACGTATGTAATAAATAGTAGCTTTTGGCGATTATCGGAGCTATAATAATCGATTTGGCCAACCCGAAAGAATTTGAATATGTAGCGACAAGTCTATTTCATTCAGTGAGAACGGTCTCAGCGAGACCACGCACCGCAGTGAGACCACGCACCGCAGCGAGTCCACGCACAGTGGCAAGAGAACATCAGAGAGACTGACGGGAATTCGCGATGTTGCACGTGCAATTTATGTGTAATTTCTGTTTACTTCTCCCCCATCTCTCGCGTTCCTCCTTCTTCTTGATCTATCTTTTTGTGGCTATGCCTTTTCCCGCAAGTGTACAATTATTTAAAAAATATATTTGAAATACCAATATTGCAAATATGTATACATTGCTGTATTTTCGTATACAATATGTCAGTATCAATAACAAGGCACAAAGAAGCTGCAGAAGCTCGATGAAAGTAGGGGGTACATACCTGTTTACTTCAAACGACATTTTCAACGGGAAGAAATTCCAAACAAGGTGGCGAAGAAACAGTAAGTACAGGAGAAAACATACAGAGAGCGAGAGAGTTTTGACCAGTTTTGGGGCAATTCTTCTTAACCCTTCACCCAACGTAACGGCCAAAACCGGCCTGCGCTATTCTCAAAAATCGCCAATTAGTTTTCATTATCTTTTCATTTTTCGTCTCCAAAACATAGGTTATGACCCCTCTTTGGAACGAGCTCGTCGAGCTCGTTCCAAAGAGGGGTCATAACCTATGTTTTGGAGACAAAAAATGAAAAATATAGTTAATCAAGAATTTGTTTGGTTTGCAAGTGTCGTCTGCTTTTCATGTTAGGTAAAGGGTTAAATATTTCGAAAGGAAACATTCTCCCTAAACATTTGTCAAGGACAGATACAGATTGTTGTATTGAACGATCCCCCTATGTGAGTAACATGTATTAGCTTCACTGATGGGGAATAAAAATAAAATCATTTGTGGACTGAATTGGAAGCGCATCTGCGCTAGCGAATGGGCAAAATTAAACGTCGTTGATGCCTGAGAATGAGCAAATTTCATAAAATGTGAATGAACTAGAATCTTCAGAAAACTTCCCCAGACGTGTATCAACTGTTTCAGACTATTTCATTTGTAACGTAATTTTTAGGTTTGGAATTATTTATTCCGACGATTGCACAAGGTGACAATTCTTGTTTCCAGTTTGACGCCTGATGATAAAACGCTCCCAGGACAAAACATCATAAACAAGCATGAAAATAAATAGTTTATCATAACCCGTTATCAGGTTACACTTTATAACATGCTGGTAAGCTCGTCAACATGTTACACTTTATAACATGCTGGTAAGCTCGTTAACAGGTTACACTTTATAACATGCTGGTAAGCTCGTTAACAGGTTACACTTTATAACATACTGGTAAGCTCGTTATCAGGTTACACTTTATAACATGCTGGTAAGCTCGTTATCAGATTACACTTTATAACATGCTGGTAAGCTCGTTATCAGGTTACACTTTATAACATGCTGTTAAGCTCGTTAACAGGTTACATTTTATAACATGCTGGTAAGCTCGTTATCAGGTTACACTTTATAACATGCTGGTAAGCTCGTTATCAGGTTACACTTTATAACATGCTGGTAAGCTCGTTAACAGGTTACACTTTATAACATGCTGGTAAGCTCGTTATCAGGTTACACTTTATAACATGCTGGTAAGCTCGTTAACAGGTTACACTTTATAACATGCTGGTAAGCTCGTTAACAGGTTACACTTTATAACATGCTGGTAAGCTCGTTATCAGGTTACACTTTATAACATGCTGGTAAGCCCGTTATCAGGTTACACTTTATAACATGCTGGTAAGCTCGTTATCAGGTTACACTTTATAACATGCTGGTAAGCTCGTTATCAGGTTACACTTTATAACATGCTGGTAAGCTCGTTATCAGGTTACACTTTATAACATGCTGGTAAGCTCGTTATCAGGTTACACTTTATAACATGCTGTTAAGCTCGTTAACAGGTTACATTTTATAACATGCTGGTAAGCTCGTTATCAGGTTACACTTTATAACATGCTGGTAAGCTCGTTATCAGGTTACACTTTATAACATGCTGGTAAGCTCGTTAACAGGTTACACTTTATAACATGCTGGTAAGCTCGTTATCAGGTTACACTTTATAACATGCTGGTAAGCTCGTTAACAGGTTACACTTTATAACATGCTGGTAAGCTCGTTAACAGGTTACACTTTATAACATGCTGGTAAGCTCGTTATCAGGTTACACTTTATAACATGCTGGTAAGCCCGTTATCAGGTTACACTTTATAACATGCTGGTAAGCTCGTTATCAGGTTACACTTTATAACATGCTGGTAAGCTCGTTATCAGGTTACACTTTATAACATGCTGGTAAGCTCGTTATCAGGTTACACTTTATAACATTCTGGTAAGCTCGTTATCAGGTTACACTTTATAACATGCTGGTAAGCTCGTTATCAGGTTACACTTCATAACATGCTGGTAAGCTCGTTAACAGGTTACACTTTATAACATGCCGGTAAGCTCGTTATCAGGTTACACTTTATAACATGCTGGTAAGCTCGTTAACAGGTTACACTTTATAACATGCTGGTAAGCTCGTTAACAGGTTACAGTTTATAACATGCTAGTAAGCTCGTTATCAGGTTACACTTTATAACATGCTGGTAAGCTCGTTAACAGGTTACACTTTATAACATGCTGGTAAGCCCGTTATCAGGTTACACTTTATAACATGCTGGTAAGCTCGTTATCAGGTTACACTTTATAACATGCTGGTAAGCTCGTTAACAGGTTACACTTTATAACATGCTGGTAAGCTCGTTATCAGGTTACACTTTATAACATGCTGGTAAGCTCGTTATCAGGTTACACTTTATAACATGCTGGTAAGCTCGTTAACAGGTTACACTTTATAACATGCTGGTAAGCTTGTTATCAGGTTACACTTTATAACATGCTAGTAAGCTAAAGGAAACAATTTTGTGATGCTTTTCTGCCTTTTCCGATGTTACTACTTCAGCCATGCTGTTTACGTCTTAACGGAATTTAAACAAACAACAACTAACGCACGATCTCGCCAGAGCGAGATCGCGCGTTAGTTTTTGCTATATATTTTAACCAAAATTCTGATAGATGTCGACAGTTAACCACTTTATTCATACTAATGGATGGACCCCTATTACACATGTTTTTTAGATAGGTGGCATTTCGAGTTACCTCTCTTGAACCATAGAACACACTGAATCATAAAGTGTTTTACCAACACCTATCTTAAGGTACACTTGCCGATTCTCGGAAAATAACGCAAAATATTGCCACCAAATATGTCCATTTATTTATCTTGGATAGAAATACGCATACCTGTCGAGTTTAAAATCAATCGACCCTGTAGAGGCTGAGGACATAGGGCTCGTCACGACAAACAAAAACAACAAACAGAAACGACAAATAGATTAACTCAAATTACGGAAACATGTGGATGCAATGCGTAACCTTTGAGTCGAATTATTCCGAATTATTTATTGATTTATCGGTGCTTAACGCCACATCGGCAGCCAAGGCAGCTATATTACGAAAGATTGTCAAGTTTGCCTGGCAGACACGCGTCATATTGAATTTAACCCTTTGAACCCCAGTGACCCTTTTCCGGCCCAAAAGCATGATACGTCATAATTTTATTAAGTAGGATGGCTGCTGGGTGAATGTGTGGGATAGACCAGCCAGGGGGCTGCACGTTGAAAATATTAATTGGTCTACCCCCAAATAATGAATGCAGACTCTTCCAACTGCTGCAATTGAACTGACATGGACGATACCACAAGGTTTTAAAGGGTTAATTTATGTTGTATTATTCTGTCCTGTAACCGGAAGTTCGTTCGCGTATTTTGTAATCGTTCATGGGTAATTCCCAGGACTGCCAAAAAGTCAGGACATCCTGTGGACAAAATAATCAACACGATTCACAGTTTAGCTTGGTTTTAGCAGTCATGCTATACTTAAACAGAAAAAGCCTAAGCTTCAAGGGAACTAATTCTGGATATAACTGGGGAAAGCTGAAGTCGAGAGCACCTGTCTTGCAAAACCCATATATTCAGTAAAAGGACATCATGACAATAATGAGTTCCCGGCTGTCTCCTTTATTCCTAATATTGGTCAAGCCTTTTACGAATAAGCAAACCACATTGTGTGGTGTCAAGTAAACGATAAACTAACAGGGCAGTCTTGGGCTAGTGGCTGTTTTTGAACCATAAAATTAGCATCCTACCATAGACATAGTTTTGAATTTGAATTTTCTTTATTCACTCATTAGACCACGTTTGTGGTACAAGAAGTACATACAATAATTGCATACATTTTGAGTTGGTGGTTGTGTTTATATGTATTAACAAAAAATGGCGGAGATGCTGCAAACATTTTCTGGAGCGTGATATGATTATAATATAAATATTAATGGTATGTGCTCCAATACCAGCGCGCATTTTCTCAATAGCCCAAGAAAAAATCACGTCACACACATATTATTAGTTACACAGTTTGTTGGTGGCCTAATATGGTATATACGATGTCAGTTAATTTCATATTGGACGAGAGCGAAGCTCGAGACCAACATGGAATTAACTGACGCCATATACCATATTAGGCCACCAACAAACTGTGTAACGAATATATCTGTGTAATGCATCGACTGCTGCATCGATGCACAGAACTAATAACAACAGCGATCAAAATTAAATGAGAGAATTCTCACAATGTGTTCAAGTGTCTTTGCCTTGTTACAATTTATGGGAGAGTGCCGACAGGCACTCTCCCATATATTGTAACAAGACAAATTCATACATACCAAGCAGTTTCATTTCGAAGATAACATGACACACATCCACAGAATATGAAGCATTTTAAGTTGTCTAACCTGCACTTCAGACCAAATATGGGCTTCCAACACTCAATCTTTCAACTTGAAGCGTTTATCGGCTGCCGCTATTTTGAATAATCAATGAACAAAGGGGAGATTACCCATAGCTGTCAGCGTATAGTTATGTTGACAGGCAGTATATGGTTTCAAATGCAGTCGATATGTGACGCCTTTGAACCAATGAAATTCCCAGATACTTGTAGGAGGTAAGATATATATATATATATATAAAAAAGAAAAAATCATCAAAAATCATCAAAGTTCAAAACAAATGCAGCGAAATTATTAAATTTATTCCTGCTAACGCTTTCACCGCGTGTTATAAAATACGTTATACAAATATATAAGAAAGTGTGCATGCTAAAAAATAACACTAACAAAAGATATATATCATTTTCATTCATGGAAATTTTATTCAATCACAGGTGAATCAATTTGTGATCAACGCGAGAAATTTCATTACGCTACGATGAATACTCTTGGTGCCATGGAGAGTCAAAGACACTAAGGGTCAAACACAAAAGTCACACACTCAATATCTGGTATGACCTCCGTCTGCATCGACTACTGCTGTGCATCTACGCCTCATGGAAGCGAACAAGTTAGCATGGAAGTGTTGTGGGATGTTGTTCCATATTCTGATAAGCTGTCATTGGAGTTCCACAAGCGTTGACGGTGCATGGGGAAGCCGGCGTAGCTGACGTTTCATTTCGTCCCATACGTGCTCAATAGGTGAGATATCGGGCGAATTTGCGGGCCAGGGAAGAACATCCACTTGTTGTTGCTGCAGATACTGTTGAACAACACAAGCTGCGTGGGGTCGGGCGGTGTCCTGCTGTAGAATAACGCCGGGGCCGTGACGTTGCAGAAATGGGACAACAACAGGTGTGAGCACTTCATCACGATATCTGGCTGCATTGAGATTGCCATCAATAATGACCAGCTCAGTTCTGTTACGGGCAGTGATGCCACCCCACACCATGAGAGACTCTCCGCCATAACGGTTTCGCTCCACGACACATGGATCTGCGTAGCGTTCGTTTCGACGTCTGTACACGCTCCGGTAGCCATCTGATGATGAAAGATGGAAACGACATTCATCTGTGAATAAAACACGTCGCCACCAGTGTAAGGGATGCCTGAGATGTTGTCTACACCACTGCAGTCGAGCACGTCGATGACGTAACGTCAAAATCGGACGAATTGCAGGTCTTCGAGGACGTAAGGTTCCGCTCCACAGTTTCGCACTATTGCACAGGGGTGAAATTCTAAACAAAGGGCGTATGTTGAAACTAAGGCCATGTAAAATAGAGATATATTTTTAGTATCAGATATATGATTACATTAGGGTTTTTGTTGGAAAGAGAATTTGAAGTTTTGGTCCCAAAGTTGGAGTCTGATACATAGGGGGTAAATTACCAGATGAATTATGGGAAACAGTGGCTTCGAAAAATTGGCTATTTTTTTAAATGTAATTTTTACACGGGTTTGTTACCAGACAGGTAACTAAAAAATGAGACGGAAACATATAATTTTTTTTTTGCATTTTAGAAACAACTGATGCTCTGCTCCAGGGGTGGGTAGGTGGGGTTGGTGGGAAAATTCTGCTTTTGAGGCTGCTAGGTGGCTGAAAATGACTGGTTTCGGTATTTTTTCGGGCAATTTTTCAGGTTGAAGTCTTGCCTTTGACAATAAATAATTCCACCCACATTCAGATTGTTTATTTCTACTTAGTCAGATAGTGTTATATGTTTTTTGTGGATTTGGGAAATGTAATACATGTAATGGGTTAGATAACTAAGTTACAGGATATTTGCATTTGAAGAGAGTGTATGGCATGTCACATTTGGAAATGCCTGGAAAACTGTGGAGCGGAACCTTAAAGAGCATTCTGCCGACGGTGTCAATTCTTGAACCAGGAAGTTCCTTATTTGTGTTTGAGTTATAAATACACCATTTTTCAAAAAACATTTCATTACTTCTGGTTTGTGTGCTATTGTTAGTAGTAGTTAACATTCATCAAGTGATATCTCAGCACAACTGGAAGGAAATAAGTGGAAATTTTGAGAAATTTATTGATGTAGCCTAATTTCGCACTTGTTTTGAATTTTCGTCAAGATTTCAAAAACATTAAGGTAGAGCACTGCCTTTCCTAAACATCGAGCCTTGTATTTATGACAAATTTGTGCAGTTATGGACAGCCTGGTTGTTACTGTTGACCAGAGATTTACAGTTATGGTGTCTACTTTTTCATTTTAGTCATTGGTGTCATGTCTGTGTGTCATCCGTCCGTCAAGCTGTTCACGCTTTCATATCTAGAGAGCAACACCCACCCCCCCCACCCCCAAAGCTATGGTTATTAGTGCTTATTGTTTTACATTTTGATTGTATTTAACAGTGCTATTGGCAGGACATGGGTAGTCAATGTGGCTGGTGGTAATAACAAAAATACTTTCTGAAGTGGCTCAGAGAAATGGGGAGGGGGTGGGGGGTGTTGAGGTGGTGTGGTGTGGTTGTGAAAATCGGGTAAAATGGCTGAAAAAGCTATGCGGCAATCAGAAAGGCCATGCTGTATCTTTTTACTGGTTGAAAATAGAGACTTGTGGTTTTTGTTCATTCAACTCAGGTTAGACTCCAGATTATTTTGCCTGAGTGAAATCCAGGGGGAGATCACTCTTGTTTTCTCTTTAAGGTTCCGCTCCACAGTTTCGCACTATTGCACAGGGGTGAAATTCTAAACAAAGGGAGTATGTTGAAACTAAGGCCATGTAAAATAGAGATATATTTTTAGTATCAGATATATGATTACATTAGGGTTTTTGTTGGAAAGAGAATTTGAAGTTTTGGTCCCAAAGTTGGAGTCTGATACATAGGGGGTAAATTACCAGATGAATTATGGGAAACAGTGGCTTCGAAAAATTGGCTATTTTTTAAATGTAATTTTTACACGGGTTTGTTACGACAGGTAACTAAAAAATGAGACGGAAACATAATTTTTTTTTGCATTTTAGAAACAACTGATGCTCTGCTCCAGGGGTGGGTAGGTGGGGTTGGTGGGGAAATTCTGCTTTTGAGGCTGCTAGGTGGCTGAAAATGACTGGTTTCGGTATTTTTTCGGGCAATTTTTCAGGTTGAAGTCTTGCCTTTGACAATAAATAATTCCACCCACATTCAGATTGTTTATTTCTACTTAGTCAGATAGTGTTATATGTTTTTTGTGGATTTGGGAAATGTAATACATGTAATGGGTTAGATAACTAAGTTACAGGATATTTGCATTTGAAGAGAGTGTATGGCATGTTACATTTGGAAATGCCTGGAAAACTGTGGAGCGGAACCTAAGCCGTATTCTCTCAGCCAGTTGATTACTCTTTGAGGATGTATCCGTCTCAGGTTAGGGATGTTCCTGGCTGTCGTCGTTGCCGTTTGTTGCCGGTTCCGGAGATGGACGACACGGATATACCGATCTTGTGCAGGGGTGGTAACTCGGGGTCTCCCGGAGCGGGGTCGGTCTCGAACGTCATCATGTTGTGCATGTCGATGGATTTACCTGTCTACAGTGTTACGGTGGCAGTTCAAATGCTGGCCAACCTCGCTGTGTGTTCTGTCAGCTCTAATCATACCCAGGGCAAGGAGACGTTGATTCATTGTCAATCTTGGCATGCTAATGTGGAGTCGTTTTAACAGCAGCGCAAGTTTGGATGTGAACGATAGGAAGGCCTTACTTTAGTGTTTAAATACCCAAGGATTAACACTGCTGCATGAATTTTCAGACTCTCCACGTGCAAAACATGCCTTTTCACAAACGTGCAGCACGTCATTTAACGTTAATGCAATTTTAACGGGGAAAGCTGTTTTTGTGTTCAATATAACTTATTCATGAACAGGTTAACACTCATTACACCTACGAAATTATTTTTTTGGAGTTTGATCAATTTCTGCAATGCACACTTTCTTTTTTGGGCGAGTATATGTGTATTCCCATACAAACACATACATTTATAGAATAGGACGCAGTGTCATAGAAGGTACCCCTATACTTGCCGTTGTGGGTCGAAAGTTTACCCACCGTAACGGATTAGCGGCAATGCTTGCAACCGTCTTGGGTAATGAAAAACAAGGTCGAAGTTGAAGGGAACGCTAATATAAAAAAATGCGCGCTAACGCGCACATGTTTAATCATATCAAACACGCATACACACACATGTATATGTATATATAAGGCCCGATGAGCTACCGTCCCAAACATCTTGGCACCAATACCCTCCCCAACAGGAACTACACCTCAGCTGCAGAAACAATTCAATTGCCTCTACAACAGAAGCATGGCTCCCACAGAAGAAGGCCACCAGGAGCGAAACGCCCGGGGCAACAGCCCATCAGAGTTTTTATTTTAAATTTAACATATATACTGCATCTGGATTAAATCGCACACCAGTGATGTAATGAACATGGTGTGTTCATATTAACATGTGAAAAGTAATATGATCTGTTCAGTCTTACATTGGAAAACCATAGTGTGTGATATTAACGCGTTTGGCGCGACAGGCACCTAAAGTCGACAGCACGCCAACCCGCGATAGGCAACTATAGTCGGCATTTTAGACAACTGTGTGTGTCCATCTCCAAGTGCTATCAATCAAACATCAACGCATTCCTTTGTTTCGTGCACGATTTTTATACTATCCAAGAACTGTTATATTGTCACTGGAAAGCATAAAGATGCCAACTGCAACGCAGATGCGTTGCAGTTGGCACCTTTACGCTTTGTAATGACTATATCACATTGTCTCTAATAATGTAGATCCTGCTGTGTTATTTTGACTGAAAAAAATACAGACATCGGTTGAGAATGGCCCCCACAAATTCCTACTAAAATGTACCGCAATATATACATAAAATATATATAAAACAAATCATGGCCAAATTCTAAAAAAGACACCCTATGAGATCCCTGGAACGCTTTTAAGAATTATAATTCTTTAGTCTAATAAACCGTATTTTCGTAAAATGCCTGATAATTATTATGCGCTGAGAATTCTCTTTCTCGCGATAATCCGCACCAAGAGTTAAAGGCTGAATTATTTCATCAGGGAAGCTGAATTCCAGAAGTTGTGTTCTTAGAATGTCATCTTTGAGTTAATATTTCAAGATTATATAATCAGGACTTCTTCAGTCCCACACCGTAAAGCACACGCTATTCTCCAAGATGACATTTAGCTTAATTTTAAATACACAGTTTGGTAAGGATGCTGAACAAATTTAAATTCCTGGCTACCAACACTGTTCCAACATACATGATTTTGGTAGTCCTGCTGTCGGAAGTTACAGTACCTTAGTAGAGGCGTATAGTAAAGTTTGGCGGCCTGTTCATTCATCCAAAACTTCACTAGACACCACTGCTAACACTCAGTGTTACCTTACCACGAGAGTGCAAAACTAAAAGGAGAACTCTCTATTTCTTTAAAGAAATTTCAGAATTTATGACGAGAATCAAATGAACATTTTGCGAGTAACAACAAAGTTGATTCCCATTGTTTTCTGTGTGAGAAACATTTACGAGAATCGATTCTGATTCGGGAAGAGAAAACTAAGCTGTGATAATGGACTTTTGAATGCTTGTAAGAAGGGTTGGTTATGGCCACACTACGATGACCAAACACTCACAAACATTTGAAAAATTCTCCCAGCTTCAACCATTTGTAACCAAACTTCCTCTCTAGTATATTGTTATGACTAACTCTAGGGTCTTGAGAATCACATATTTTCGATTCGAATCGAATCTCGAATGGAATCGAATCGAGTCTGTTATTCGAAATCGAATTGATCCTCGAATCGACTACAGGCGTCTTGAAGTCCCGATTGATAAAATATTCCAACCACATCATCCAGGCATGCCTTCGTCGAAGGCATGCCTGGATGATGTAGTTGGTATATTAACCAGTAAAGATTTTGTTCAAAAACAGAAAAGGGTGTGAGAATTCTGTACTGAGCACTGCACGGGGCTGGCATCTAGCAACCACGAGCTCTTCGTCGATATTGTTTGAGAACATCAAATTTGCTTTCAGTAGTGGTGGTGACTAGTGAAAATGGAAGTAGCATGAATGGTGGCATGGGTACAGATGTTTTATTGTAAATATAGCGGAAATTAAAATTAGTCTTTATTTTCAACATTATTAATATACAATTTCTATCTCAGCTTCCGTTCTATGAGACGACGAGGATGACTGAATTCGAGCGAAATTCCAGGGAAAAGATTCGAAGGAAAACGAACCGGACCGCCGATTTCGAATCGAACCGAATACCAACTTAAGATTCAAAATCAAATCGAATCACGAAGATTCGCAAGGCCCTAACTAACTCACTTGAAAGCTCCAACCTTCATTACAAGCGCTCATGTTAAATATGTTGTTTTTCAGACACCACAATCTGTTCTAGTCTTTTACAGTTTTCATTCAAACTTTAGATCAAAGTACCACATTCGTTAGGACATAACGGGGTTTTTCCACTTCGAATCTAGCTACTTCTTTTAACACCACGACAAATAATGTGGTCATCCTTCTAAGCCCATGCCTTTCTGAATACCATTGTTTACAGTTCCCTTCCAATTCGATATTATTAGTTATTGTGATGAATTGGCGGTAACATGGTCTGAGGTTTGCGGCTCGGAGCTTATGTTCAGCCGAAACGCGAATAACGTATGTGTTCCAATAAGGCACTACCCATAGCCCAAAACCTACAACGTGAAACACGAGAGGTTTATTTACTAACATGTAATCGTTAAAAGTTGTCTTGTTCAAGGCAATTTTTAACGATCACAAGTTTAGTAAATAAACCTCTCGTGTGAGAATCACGACAGCACTGAATAAATAATTTCATCTCAGTTCAAATCGTAAATCGGTTTGTAATTTAAACAACACTTCATCCGGAACACTGTGTGCCGCACGAGTGAAAAATCCAGAAAAATGAAGTGGCTTGCTAGCCACTCCGATGGTAAAGCAATTACGAAACGCGCGACGTCATTCCAAATATTTCGCGTTGTGACGTCAGACGGTAACATTTGCCACTTGAGCCGGAAACATAGAATATACTAAGCGATCTCTCGTCCAATCAGAGGAGGAGGATTTTTGGGAACATAAAGTTTTGTGTATCCATAAAATTTTAAGCCAGGTCAGGCACGATGAGCACCCAATGACGCACGAATTAACAAACGATATGTTATTTTGTGTGGTCTCTTATCATTCGAAGTAATATAAAAATAACATGATTTTGGAGGGCATTATGGTTCATTTGCTGCCCTGCAGCAATGATGAACAGCCCGACGGTTTATTAAAGGCCCGAGACGAAGTCGATGACCGTTAATAAGCCCGATGGGTTGTTCATCATTGCAGCAGGGCCGCTAATGAATCATGATGCCTGACAACAATCATGTTATTACTATTATTACCACTCCCTGCTACAGCTAACCGCACGAGGGAATTGCTGGAAGAAATAATCAGTTAGTCGGTTCGATATTTCTGTTTCGAACGCGCGTTCGACTTCCGTTCGGAAATACTAAGGGACTTCATCCGAATGGGAGTAATTCATTAGACCATGGAATCTAAAAATAGCCGGGCCGCGGGCCGCTAATTTATACCATTATCCGCCCGCGGCCCGGCTTCGTCAAATGACGTCCCTGAAATTATGGAGTTTTAACAGCCCTCCAAAATCATGTTAATCTACTAGTAACTTACAGATTTAGTGTTAATAATATTGTATACCAATTCGAAGCTAATTCGTTCCAATTACGCCACGAATGTTTTGATTCCTATTCACTTGATGAAATGCAATCAATTTTGAACACTTATCTTCTGTTGGGTGAACAGACATCATTTGATGTATCCCTTCGGATAAAACGAAGAGAGTTTTTTTTCCTCTGGAACTTCACTCATACGTTCACCAGTTGAATGGAGTGACCGCTATTTTGCGTTTTTACTGGTGCTGCGGCTTTCTCCACTCACCGGACGGTCTATTCTCAAAACCTAAAATGCTTGCAGTGGAGGGAGATTGCGCTCATAATACAGTGTCCATGGGCTTTAGCCCGTAAAACTACACGTCTCGTTTTCCAACTAACGGCTACATAAGGGCATTATTTATCAATAACATCAACAAGTTTAAAGTATGTTTTTATTGGAAAAAGTAGTGATGCGGTAACTTGGGAGCGCTGAAACAGGCACTCCAACCTTTCACAAATGGTTGGAGAGAGAGGGATAGAGAGAGGGAGGGAGAGAGAGAGAGAGAGACGGAGAAGAGAGAGAGAGAGAGTGAGGTAGAGATAGAGAGGCAGAGAGAGAGGCAGAGAGAGGCAAAGACAGACAGACAGACAGACAGACAGACAGACAGACAGACAGACAGACAGACAGACAGACAGACAGACAGACAGACAGACAGACAGAGGCTGGAGCGAGAGAGAGGGGGAGAGCGAGGGAGGAGAGAGAGAGAGAGGGAGAGAGAGAGAGACAGACAGACAGACAGACAGAGAAGAGAGAGAGAGGGGGGGCGAGGAGACAGAGAGAGGCAGAGACAGGGAGAGAGAGAAGGAGAGAGAGAGAGCGAGAGAGAGAGAGAGACTGAGACAGAGACAGAGACAGACAGACAGACAGACAGACAGACAGACAGACAGACAGACAGACAGACAGACAGACAGACAGACTTACACAGAGAGACAGAGAGACAGAGAGAGACAGAGAGAGAGAAAGAGAGAGAGAGAGAGAGAGAGAGAGAGAGAGAGAGAGAGAGAGAGAGAGAGAGAGAGAGAGACAGACAGACAGACAGACAGACAGACAGACAGACAGACAGACAGACGAGGGAGAGGGCGGTAGAGTGATATATAGAGAGAAACAGTTAGTCAGAGACAAAGGCAGAGAGATAGAGAGCCAGAGACTGAGTTTCGTCATGGGACAATGAAATGACTGGATAACAGGTTTAGTCCTTTACCTAACAAATTGGTCACAACCGCCCGCGGAATTTACAAATTATGCAGTTGAAAAATTTTTTTTTTCAAAAACATTCAACAAAACCATATCATGTGACCCTCATTGGAACGAGCTCGTCGAGATCGTTCCAATTGGGGATCACGTGATATCTCTCTTTTTAATTTGTTTGGAAAACTTTTAAAAAACAATAATTAAAATAATAAATTTTTGATATCGTGTACGCTGGGTAAAGGGTTAACCCTTTACCCAGCGAATCGTCCGCATCCGCTCGCGTAATATGCAAATTTAGCAGTTGAAAAAATATTATTTTTCAAAAAATTTCAACAAAACCATATCATGTTACCCCTCGTTGGAACGAGCTCGTCGAGCTCGTTCCAACGAGGGATCACATGATATGGCTTTGTTGAAATTTTTTGAAAAATTTGAAAAAATTATATTTAAAATAATAAATTTTGATATCGTCTGCGTTGGGTAAAGGGTTAAGTAATAATTTAGATTATATAACTCCCCACATCATCTGGGGTAATACTAACCTTACCAAGGATGCTTCATTAAAACTATATTTTCTGAGAATTATAATTATCACATTTAATGCTTTAATTAATCGGCTTTCGTTCTCATATATAATAATAGTGAACAAAAATAAAGGCTCTATAACAAATACATCATTGGAGAAATTAATCTTTCATAACAATAGCATTAAAATGTGTCTTTCTCTGTCTGCGCAGAAACAATTTTCAAAAGTAAAATGAATCGGAAATGAAGCTTCTTTCCTTTTTTTTACAATTATTGGTAGTTACTTTCTAAGGCATCGTTGAAGATGACGTCCATCAAAGGATAGTGTTCGCGTGATTTGAAATGGAGTTCCTGTCCATCTTCTCTTAATTCGGTTGGATCAATAAACTGAACAAAGAGTGGTACGTGGGGGATAAATCCGTTGCATTTCCTAATGGTTCCTGCTGTGTTATCTTTTGTGTGTTGGAAGGGTAATCTGATAAACAGACTCATTCGGTAATTGGATTCACAATTTCATTTGAAAAGTGTAAAGGAACTTAAAGTGCGCAGATCTGATATGACAAAGCAAAACCCTTTACCATGGTGTAGCCAGAACAAGATATTTATTTAACGCAGAAACGAGAGACATAGGGTTCAGTAGATAGAGCTGTAGTGTGGTCACGTTTTGGGTGGTTTAACATTACTTTCAACAGCCACTGTTAAATTGTGCAACGCAGAATCGCGAGTGGAGTAAACCGGAGTGCTTGAGAAACCAACGAGCAACAGCGAATAACTATTGGACAACTTACGTCCTAGCAGGGTTAGCATTGATTTAAGCCTCGTATACTACCGATGTGCTATTTGCCTTAACACAGCTTCAGCATCCTTCCACTTGGGCAATGGAGATTCATTTTCTATATACGTGAAACATACGCTTGTCCCGGGTGAGACAGCACGGTGGGATATTTCTATCCAACCCACCCCACGTGACATACTCATTTGCATATTTTATTAGGTCGCCGGAACTATTTCGTCATCGTCTGCACAATTGTAAATAAACAAAATGGCTTCACGATTTGCAAATATAAAAACTGACGAATTTGTCGCGGACAAAAGGAATAAAGAGACGGACAGCAAAACAAAGGATCATGCGAATCTTATTCAATAATGAATAAATGTTCATAAACGTTCAGACGCTTCTTAAATTGTGTTCGTTTATTACGTATTTATCTGTTCCTTGTTGATATAGACTCAATATTTAATTATTATTCAAATATTAAACTTGATTTGTTTCAACCCCATGTTTCTCTGCAGATTTCATAATATCACTGCGCGAATTTATCGATCGATCAATAATCTCACAATGCCTTTTACATCAGAGTTTGACACGCGCAAATTCGTTAACCCCTTAACGGACAGTGTTACAAATCAATTGTTTAGTATATGCCTATGGTATATACCTAACGTTTGTACAATCTTTTCGATGAAATTGTTCGTTTTTCGAAAGGACTACGACTTGATAAATTGGGTTTGTCAGCACGTGATCGCTAATTATCTATAATGGCGTAATCCTCGTGTGTGGGGAGAAAAATCATCCTCGATGAGTCTGAAGGTGGGAATGGGGAAATCTCACCTTCGGGGCAAGATATATGAACCAGAACCTCGGCAAGCCTCGGGTCTGGTTCAAATATCTTGTCCCGAGGGTGCGATTTCCCCATGCCACCTCCAGACTCATCGGGGATCATAACAGTCTCACCCAATGACACACAATAGGTGAGACAGATTGGGATCGAACCGTCGACCTTTCGATTTAAAGTCCACTATGCTATTCAATGCGCTCCCAGGTGAGTAGTGAGTTGTTCCTTCACTCTGTATCAGTTGGAGTATACTCCCTGTCAGTAATACTATTAGTTACAATCGATTCTCGACAGGGGTAACTGCGTTGTGTCCTTAGGTAAGGCACTTAACTCTTAAAAGCTGGGAGTCGAGTTTTCTTTCCTGTGATGTAATACGGCAGGTAATCTGGCTGTGACGGTTCGGCTATCTTTGGGCTGCGGGAGAATAAATACTGAGCAGGTGCTTCCAGTCAAGTGTCGTCTGCCTGGATAGGCAGACGACACTTGACTAGAAGCACCTGCTTTACTGTACGTTTTTCGCGGTATGTCATGTTCAATAAATTCATTCTGATTCCCCGGCTTCTAAGAGTTAATCCCGATTGCCCACGTGGGGCACGGTAGCGCTGTGAACTAAGACGTACTGCACGTCGATGGTGCACTTGTCTTCAACTAATGATAATCCTGCTTGTGTGGAGTTAGTACGTTGGGGAGTCTGAGAGTTGCTGGCCGTTGCTCAGTGGTTCTGTCTGGGTACTCCGGCTTCCTCCACCCGTAAAACTGTCCGACACGAAGTGACCATGGCTGTCGAAAGTGTCGCTAAACTTCAATAAATAAATAAATAATTAAATAAATAAATATTAGTTACAAGGTTTGTTAATTATCTAATATGGGGGCGCGGTGGCGTTGCGGTAACCGGTTCGCGTCAGATCACCGAAGTTAAGCAACGTCGAGCCCGGTTAATCATTGGATGGGTGACCGTCTGAGCGATCAATTCGGACTCCCGCGTTCTGTCCTTGGGCAAGACACTTAATCCCGATTGTCCACATGTGGCACGATGACTCCGTGTACTAAGGTGTACTGTACGTCGATGGTGCGCATGTCTTCAACCAATGTAACCCTGCCTGTGCTGCAGTGCGGAGTTACGATGTTCGGGAGCTGCCAGCTGCTCGTCGTTGTTCCGGTTTCCTCCACCCGTAAAACTGTCACGGTCATGATTAGCCATTGTGCATAAGTATGTGACCTTAAAAAACCAATAAATAATAAAAAAAATTATATAATATGATATATATGGTGTCGGTTAACCCATTACCCAACGCAGATTATATCAAAATTTATTATTTTAAATATTCTTTTCAAATTTTTCAATAGTTTTGTTGAAATGTTTTGAAAAATATTTTTTTCAGCAGCTGAATTTTGTATATTGCGCGCACGGATGCGGACGGATGCGGATGGATTCGTTAGGTAAAGGGTTAATTCCATAGTGGTCGAGAGCAAAGCACATACCATGTTATGTCACTAACAAAGTGTGCTACTAATATTAATTACGGAACCATTTTTTCTATTTATCCTATAAATGGACGTTTATTCGAATAATAAATGTCTTGGATAAATTTTTGCTTTATTCACCTGGTAGCAGCTGCTAGTGGGGTGATAAATTTTCCCCGTAGGTTTAACACTGAAAGAATTGATTCCAAAAGTAGAGACGGACTTGTTGACCTCTAACCTTTAC